>JAWWLZ010000139.1:30248236-30260806 GCA_035041345.1 Poliocrania exsul | reverse complement strand
GGAAGGCCATTTTTATCTACACTTAGAAATAACATTTTAGAGAAGTCCATACATTTCTTCCATGCTATTGAAAAATTTTGTTAAGTATCACGCTGTTCTGCAGGTAGGAAAGTCTAAAAATTGACTTAAACACTGCTGCTTTATCCCACTCTCAGCTCATGGATAACAGATAATGTCTTAACGATAAGCCGTGTGTATAAGCCCTAGCTTTGTATATGACATCCAATTAGAAATAACCAGTATCTAATAGTCAGAGACAACTTAGAAGAAATACCCTACAAATCCAAAGACCCTATTTTCTGTTAGTATAAAAAAGGTGAATCTTTTTACTTAACACACACACTCCAATTTGATGCATATGAAAACTGTTCTTCTGTCTATTATCTGAATTAATTTGACACAGAATTCTTACCTGCAAAAACTCTCTGACATTGGAGCCCAAGACACGTAGAATTGTGTCATAACCAGATTCTTGACAAAACACAAAGAACATCTTCCCAAACATCTGGAGAATTTCCCCAGCATTTAGATCTAGTTAAAACAGGAAAATATGATTCAGTCCAAACACTGTATCTCACACACTTTGCTTATTACTTTACCCGTGTATTCATAAACAAAAAAGACAGTATCTAAATTCTACTGAGATCCAGTAGGTCTCCACTAGGAGAAAAGCAAGATTCAGGATTCATATGTCAATATGAATACAGGAATTTTGTTAGGATCTACCACTTACCATTATTACCTCACCACATTGTGCGTTTCACAGATGTATAGTGTTTTAGATTTTGATAGATAATAAATCACTACTTTAGAAAATAAAGGAACTCAGCTGTCAGTAGTGCTCACCTCAGCAGTTAATTCTGATTTACAATAGTGTGAAACCACATCAGCTGCTCCAACTCAACATTACTACAGTCATCACAGTCTCATAGGTTCTTGGCTAATCAGTGATGCAGAACAAATTCACACCGCACTTGGGTCTGCAGATAAAATAATGCTGATGGGCATAATTCTACCTTTTAAATTCTAAACCAGAGCTGCAATGACTGAAAATGAATGCAACCCAAATGAGTGGCTGACATGAGACATGTCCATGCCACAAACATTTCTGTAACTCAGTATGCTTGCTCAGCAGATCAAGGATTCATTCATTCATCCATTCATTCATTCATTCACTGCTCTTGCAGTAGGGGTTGAAACCTGAGTGTATTGGCGAGGTCATTGCAGCAGTATATTGTTATTTCATGACTGCTTCTAACACTGCCCATGCTCTGTGGATAAGGTATATTACTTCAGTTTAAGATGGAATACTTTTGAAGTAACAATTTCAAGGAAAAAAAATAAAAATATCTTAGAGAAACAAAAGAAATACAATCCTTTCTTCTGATATTTAAAAAAAATTATTCTCTCTTTGACCACTACTTTGTTTTCACTTCCTCTGTGCTAAATCCTCTTTCTCTCTAGTACACAGATTCAGGGGCAAGGAGGGGTATTATCTTTGCTGTGATGAGGGGGCAAAGAAGATATCTGTATTACTTACTAAGGACTTTGCTTGCAGCTGCAACCAGGTCATAGGTTTTGGAATCATCATAAATTATTCTGACCAGAAATTGTCCTTCTTCATCCAGCTGTGCCTCCTTCCTAAAGAAAACAGAATAAAATATTTTCACATGGGGAAGAAAGATCATACTGATAAAAGTCTTTTAAATAAAATAAGTTTGTAGGGTTACTTAATATAGAAAATTAGAAATAAATTTGTTCCATGTCTCTGTCACTAGTGTACAATACAAATATTTCAAACCACAAGTGTTCTGAAAACAATAATTAGCCAGGAGAAAATAAACACTATTTTTCAGTATAGAGCCTCAAAAAGAAATTGTTGAACTCATAAAGACACAATTTGCATTTTAAAATGGGGGAATATCCACTAATGCAGCCAAAGATGGGCTCTTTAAACACTGTTAAGCTGTTTCATTTCATCCAATTTTAATTACACTTTATTTACAATAGGTGGGATGGTTTCAACAACCATTTGCACATTTTTTTTTTCAGAGAGGAACTTAAAATATAGGTGTAGGCACCAAATCAATTCTCTCTTCCCAGAATTCTGCACATGCCCACTGGATAGAAAAGAAAGAGATGCTAGGATTTTGCCAGGCCTTATTCTCACATTGCACATCAATTTTCATGAGCAGAATGTGACCGCTTAGCTAAAGCACAATAAAAATATACATTTCTTCACTCAAGAAAACATGTCCCAATCCCAGGTTTAAGACAAGGCTCATGCATATGTCATGTGCACAGTTACTACTGCTACTAAGCAAAAAAAAATGACTCCTTAGTTTTTCAGGTTCATTTATTATTCTCCTCAACTTGAACATGGAGTCAGCAGCTTGTCCAAAAGCAGCACAACTCGGTAGGCTATTTTTTATCCTGAGGAGAAGTTGATCCCTCTAGGCAACGAAATGTAATGCCTTCCAAGCCTTCCATTTAACAGAAGTGAGTTACTAGGGAGGGCCCACAAGTGCCTTTCTTCCTGTTTTACTCCATCTGCCCAGCACAGGAGCCACCAGTGCTGCAGTGGTGGCCGAGCCCCAGCCCTCAGGAGGAGTTCAGGGAGCACCTTCCCAGGCAGGCAGAGCCCAGGGCCCTGCAGAACCAGCGGCCCCGCGCGGTTGGTCCCACCGTGCTCAGAGCGTGCCCAAGACACAGCCTTGGCTCTGCCCAGCTTCAAGTCAAATCACATCCTGTATTTGCTTTCTCCACTTGCATGTTCTCCTCCAGCAGGGAGAGGTGGATGTGTAAGAGGTCATAGTGTGGTCTCTGATGAAGTCATGCCCTGTCTGTTGAAGTCCTTATCTGGCAAATGAGCATAGCCTCCTTTTTTAGCATACTTTTTAAAGTAAGTGTTCATCTTCTGTGGTTTTGCCCATAATGACTCTCTATAGAGACATTGTGTTTTGCAGAAAAAACGAAAAAAGAGAAGCCATTTGTAGGTACTCACACTCTAACTTATGTACTTACAATGAATTAGTAAAGCTAACATGATCATGGATAGCATCATTAGTATATTTCCAGGTGGAGGGTTCACAGCTACCTCATTGAAAAGAAATTATACCCTTTCATCTAAATGCATCTGTATGCTGCAGAACACTTCAGGAAGTCAAAAGAAAGCCAAGGAGACTGGAAAGCCTGTAAGTGAGTTACTGAATCACACTTTCTTATATCACACCCAAAAATATTAATACAGGAAGGTGTTCTTCAGAAAAAGCTTTAGAACTAGAAAAACTGTAAAAAGGCAGATTATGAGGTAGGTTTTATAAAAAACTAAGCACATGGGATGCAAACTGAGCCAATCATCAACTTGGTATTAGACTAATTATTTTTGTAATGTACAAATTAAAGAGACTCATGAGTAAACAATTATTTACTGTACCATGGAAATAAAGGACTTTTACCAGAGTAGGACAGAAATACTTCATAAGATATGCTCAAACCACTAGTTTCTAACTGCTCTGAACTTCTCTTGGTCATAGGAGGAATTATAAATCTGCATCCCCTTTTATATCAAACTCTTTCTCTACATCATCATAACATGATCAAACATTAATTAAAATCAAAGACTTTGAATGAAACTCAGATTTTAATTTTCTGAAGTGGGCATAATTTATTTTAAAAATTATATAATACAAAATAATAGTGCCTGCACAACAATTCATTTACAGATGTAATGGAATTATCCATCCATACTAAAGAAATATTTTCTGTGATACTCAGGGAGAGGTCTGAGAATTAAGTACTCTTGTTCATCTGAAAATTGCTAAATGGCAAATGGTACTGCTGAGGAGGCCTGATTCCAATCTCATATGGCAGTATCCTATTGACCTAAATGAAATGACTCATCATTTAATCCTCCAGTTAGTAATCATCAGTCTTTGATAATCTGTTCATTTACCGATGGATGTCTGGAACCCATCAATTTATTTTTCCTCTTCATCTTCCTTTAATCTTGCTCATCATATTCGTTCTTCCCACTGACCAATAATTACATTACATTGTTTTATATTTAAAAATAAATTTAATTTTTATTAATTAATGAAGTACTGTAGCTATTACATGAAATAAACATTTTTATACTCACTCTAAGAAGAATTACTTAAAAACAAGCTAAGTAATTTTCCTAAAGGAATATGACATGGCTACAGGGGAGGTGAGATTAAATACACTACACAATTCTACATAAAGGGAACATCATTCTCTATCCCATGACACAAAAAAAAATTAAAATAAACTGGAGGGGGTTTTATTTTCATATTTCATAATATTTTCATATTCCAAAATAGTACTTCTGTCCTCTTCCTCTGCTATTCTCTGAAAACCTTACATCAACCTGTAGGATATGAAGTCTTAAAGATTCCTGAAAACAAATCCCATGCCACATATTCCTTCTTTTCTTAAGTAGGAGAAGAGCTGGAGTTGTTAGTGGGAAATAATGTCTTGCAACATGAGTTCAGTCAGGGACAAAAAGGTAGAGTTTACATTTCCTAAGAACAGAACTGAAATGAACATAAGAAAACCATCCTCATTCTTTGATTCTCACAACATGGTATGTAACTGCAAGTCAGCTACAGTTTGGAGGGAAGTTTGCAAAGAGCGAACAAACTTTCCCACATCCCTGATACATGCTGTGCTTTCTTTTAATCTCTCTGATCTCAGCCAAACCACAAAGGATAACACACATCTGGAAAAGCAATGAACATCCTCAAAAATACTGCATACTTGAACAATTCAGTAGACAGAGTTTTTTTGTGTGAGAATTCTCTCTATGAAAAATTGACCCAGACTGATTATGCTGGTATCGCTTGTTTCCAAAGTCCTTACATTTCTTTCCAATTATATTGACTGGAACTTTTCCTGTTTGCTTCTCTGTGCCAATATATGCTTCTTTTTTTCTTATTTTCTTTGTCAAAGTTTTTTCTTCAGCGACTACAATATGTCTGAGCCATCACTTTTTAAAATCACCACTTGTTATTTGAATGTCTATTCCATTTAATTATTGTAACTCTTTTGATTTTCTTCAGTTTACTAGAGATCCTTTGGATCATTCAGCAGCCACCTTGTCTGTAGCCTTAAAGATGTATTTCCCCTTAGAGTAACTTTTTTGATAAAGGTAAACAAAATTTTATAGAAAATTTGTCCATGTAAATATTTATTCCTGCAGGGGATTACTCTCCTCAGTCAAAATGATGCGGGGAAAAATCTCTGTTATAACTAACGCTTTGTCACCTCTGCAGAGCTGCTGTGGTTGGCTGTCCATTGACAGTAATTCCTACAGTGTTACACAGCTGTATTTAACTCCACAACCTATGAGTAGCATGTCTGAAAACAAACCTGCCTGTGTGGAACAAGGTATGGCTACAAAACCAAGGATGTGAAATTTAAAAGACGAGAAGGCTGCAACTGTTCTTATGTGAACAGCTTCCCACTCCTGTCTGACCGACAGCTTAGGAGGTGAGATTAGAATTGCAGTGTAACCAGGCATCGTTAGATGCAAAGAATTTACATTTCACAGAAAACTTCATAATCTATAGCTTTACAAAAAACTATTCTATTGAAATGTTTTGCTGCAATCTTTAATCACAGTTTTTGACCAGATAAAATCATGGGAGGAATTAACATAGTTCTGATGTTTTCTGCAGACTGCAGTGTTTGATCACAAAGACATGAACAACAATAACAAGTTGTTGGCTTTCTTAAGGACTTGTCTGGAAATGAGCCAAAAGCAACAAGCTCTGGCAAATTCCCAAGCCCTGGTTAATTCTTTGGTGAAGTAGCAGCATTACAGTAGCAAACTTTTAACTTATGTATGGCCTTTCTTTAAAAATAGCTTCCATGTCAAATAGAACAGAATTTACAATTAATGTCTCATTTACATTTCTAGAGACTAAAGCAGCATGGGTCTTGCTCCCCTATAAGTTTCTGTTCAAAGCTTTAAAAAACCTCAGGATTTTAATGCTCTTGCCCAAGTTGACTCCTGTCACATGAGATGTGATATTTCATGGTTCCAAACTTACATCCTGTGACATGCTTGTCCTAACTACTATGGTCTGGCAGCTCTTTTTATTTACTCTGGGCTAATTTTGAATGATTATAGAGAGCTACTTGAATTGTGGGAAACACAGATTCCAGCCCAGACTTTTTTTAAATGCTTTTGTTTTCCTCCAGAATGTTTGTATTATCCAGGTTAATGTGAGGCATTTTAGTTGGGAAAAAAAAAACACAAAAAACAACTTAATTATTGCACTATGGAAAGTAACACAGCTATAGGGGCCATTTTTCACACACAGATTTGACCTTGAAATAAATGGAAAAATTCCTATTGAGTAGATCAAAGCAGGACCAAGTCATAAAGCAGCCTTTCCTCCATTAGTCATGCTAACACCCCCCCAAACTGCTGTTGATCTACCAGCACAGAGCAGCACTACAGGTGATGGGAAGTGTGTACAATGGTCCCTTTGAAAATCTTTCCCATTGTGCAACTAGTTTAGTATTTGTAAACACACTACTAAAGTTATAAGGTAATGCTAATAATTCACAGAAATTGATGAAATGTTATGTGTGGACAAGTATTCCAACAAAAACTATTCTTAAAACCAGAACAGATCCTGCACACGTTTTGCAGAGATTGCACACATTTGTATTTCTCATACAGGAAATATTTTCTCTATTTTGATGCAATAAGGACTTCTTTTGCCATCTTTGGAGATTTTGCATACAACGAAATTGGACGAGGTGTTATGTCACGTTGGTCTCACTTACATAGCCCATTCTGAACAAAGTGAATATCAATGTAGTTTTGCAGTCAGATTGTACTATTTAAATGAATTTGAATAAATCATAATCAAGAAGATTGCTGCTGTCAAAACTTTTTTATTCCTGTGAAGAGGCACTTGCTATCCTGCCTCTGTAGTCAGTCAAAAAGCTGTGATTTTAAAAAAATCTTACAGAAAAAGAACCCTTCCCATTTGCATGCAGTAAACAGAGAGGGGGAAAAATACAGTACAAGACTGCATGGAAGGATTATTTTGCATCCTGAAGATGCACAGGCTTCTCTGTGATACAACATTATTATTATTTAGAAGTTGTTGCTGTCACTTTAACAGATCATTCAGTGTCCCAAAAGCACAACTGGATCTCTTCCTATCAAAACTCCAGTCCAAAGTGTGTGCACTGGGTGTGTCATCATGAACGCACCACAACTGAAGCTAATTCCAAGACCACCTCTAGGACTTCTTCCATGATAAGTATTGTTTCTGTTGGGACTTTTGCCACCATTGTGCTTTACTATTCTTAGTGTACCAAGGATGGAAAAAGTGCTTGTTAAATTGAAGAGCTCAGTCAAAACAATGGCAAAATAACACTACTGCACTTAAAAACACAGCATGGTTCTGATCTCACTGATAGGAGCAAGTCAAGTTTAATTCTATTCCAAGAGTAGCACTATTAAACAGGATTACATGTGTCAGAACTAAAGATGGTATCTGTGAAACCAGAATCATGTTTTTGCATCTCATTTACATTAAAATGGAAAACTCACTGCTCATTATATTACTTCACAGATGGTTGGTGATTCCAAAATACTTATCTTCTTTTTTTCATGTGTTTCAAAAAGATTCTTTACTAAAAATTATTAAAAATATTGAACCACTCTTTCCAAAAGGAAAAAAAGAAAACAGACTTGTACATGTTGTGGATGGTCCAGATATATTTTAAAACACCCAGCTGGGAAAAACATAAATTATATTAAGTTACAAGATTAAATAAAAATGGGAATCTGTCCAGGAAAATGACGTTCTGGGTAAAGTAAATAGGTGTATTTATAGAATTCAGAGTTCTGAGCTATTTCCCAGTTTTACAGGCTGGATACAAGAGCTTTTAATGTAGGATTTCAAAACAAGATAATCCTAGAAGATACAGTTAAGAAAAGTACAAGTTCTTTGCTACTACAACAAAGACTAAAAATATTATTAAAAATATAAAGTTAGTATTATTTTCCTTCCTTTTACGTAAGCGGACAAAAAGGAATGGTATTTACAAAATATTCTTTTAAGTATTTCTTTTATAAGAGTGAGCTATATTTTATTAACACCTGGTATCCTGACAGGTCTAAAAGTATTTACTTCTGGGAAAACTGCAAAGTACCTGAGAGATACTGCAATAACACTCACACAATGTTTCATAACATGTCACTATTTCCTTTTAGCTAACTTTTTCCCAGACAAATTAAAGAATTTGGCATCCACTCAGTTTAAACTCCTGACCTTCAAGCAGGTCTTTCCGCTGTGAGGAACTGAAGGAGCAGAAGTACAGTGTCCTGACCCTAAAAATCTTGTAAATATTAACCTCCAGACTCATGAAGAATCACCTATTCAGCATCAGTTTAAAAAAGGAAAACATAAAATGCTGCTTAGAACTTTGGAATAGTATGAAATAGATTTAAAAACATGAACAATAACTGTTCCTACCTAACGCCACTTTCTGGATAAAAATTCATTAATGTTAAAGATGTACAGATTAAAAAAAAAAAACATTAAATTTCCTTTCACCACTAGTGGCTTTCCAAAGTCTCTTTCTGACATCTTGTTATAAGTAATCTGCATTTTTTTCGAAACTGTTGTGAGATTGATTGAATAGAACAGTCTGTCTTCAGCACTGGGTACACCTTCCTGGTGCTAAGGAGGCAACGAAAACTCAAAAACTTCATGTTTTTTCATAGGTCACTGCAATTAATTACAACCGAGTCCCAAATGATCCCAAACAAGAATGGACTTACAATCCAAAACACTAGTGAATAATCTACTTTTTTTAATCAGTGCTCATTGTAAGAAGACAATTAAAATAATTAACACTATGTCTGCAACATTATCGAGCATGAAAAAATCAGTAATTTAGGTAAACTGTAAAGCAAGCATTCTTTATAATAAATTAGTTGCAGGCTGGGAAAGGAAAATACTGAGAAAGCTCAGTGCAGTTCAACACAGCAGGAGAGAGGATTCACATGGGACTGACTGACACCACTGCAATATACAGGTATACACACATCTACGTGGCAAAATCCATAATCCACTTGTTCTCATTTGCATTTTTTCTATAGCTCTTTGGAGAGAAGTACATATGAAAGCAATAGGAAAGCCAGCACTTTGATGGGAGAAATCCCAAAGGTTTTAATAGGACAAAATAAAACTGAAGTCCTAGACATATCTGAACCTGCACTTAGATATTTAAGAGGAGTTTGGCATCAAGGTTCTCCTGCAAATCAGCCCTTGATGAGCAATACCAAAAATAACTGGAAGGCTTTTCACTCACTTCAGCTACACATGATTACTAACTGAAGTGACACACCTCACATTTTGTGCAGATATTTGATTCTTATCTCCTGTGTAATTTGCATGTTTACTGCCCTGGTCACACTGCAGTTATGTAGACATATTATGTATGTACACACATGCATACACATCAGTATTTATATTCTTGTGTAGCTACATATATAAATATAGCTTCTCCAAAAATTTTATATTCTGAACTGATAATTATCCATCTTTTCTCCTAGCAGAAGTGACACTGTTGACACTGCAGATAGAGAGGTTTAGACTAAGAGGGTTTTTTTACATGCTTTTTAATGGGTTGCCCATATGTGGAACCATGGTCAGCTGCAACCTTAAAAAAAACTTTCCAGAACAAATATGAAGAAATAAAACATGCCTCATGAAGAGCTATAAGCACTTGATGAGCTTTTTTTTTGTTAAGTTTTGAAAGCAGCGAAGATGGACTCAGGTCTACTCAGAGTAGCACTACTCAAGTCTGCTCCAAGCCACATTTCCCTGCCTCTCCCTAAGCCTGCATGACCCAACCTACACTCACACTCATGAGCCCACAGAACCTGCTCGTTTTCCTCCAGGCTACCAGTTCTTTCAGTACTCAGGTCAGATTCTACTCTGTCAATGCACAATTGTTCCACATTTTATTTTATCCCATTCATCAATATACAACCTCAGGCTTGATTTACACCAGTTTTCAAATCCAGCCCTGAAGACGGATTTATTCACTTTTATAAAGCCTTCCTATGGAATTGATCCCTATACTATTTGCATGTGCAAGCATTAATTGACTTTTGAACAATGTTGTGAGGCCCATTATACCATTTTTAAATAGGCAAGAACACCATGGATCAAAAAGTTTTCATTCATTTTGAGTGCCCAGTATGAGACAGGTGGTTCTGTTCTTTCAAAGTACTCAGCACTTCTTATACTCAAAACACAGTTTCCACAGACTTTACAGGCCACCAGCATCAGACATACAAGTCACCAAAATTCCAACAGCTCTGAAGAACCTATGGAGCTTTTGTACATATTTTCCCATGTTTCTGATAAGGTGATAAGGCAAGCTACATTATCTTATGAACCATTACTACATCTAAACATTGTGCTAAGCAACAGCAGTAAACCAAAATCTTCATTTTCACAGGATTTGTCAACAAATGTAAATTGTGTTTTGACATACTAAAAAAAAGGAAAAAAAACATCATTGACAAGGTGGCATTCTGAACTCAGTACACAAACAAAACAAATCAAGCTAGTGCCTTTATTCTGCAGCTAAAAAACTGTTTATATTATTTGCTTGTTTTAAGGAGCATAAAAATGGTCAGTTTTTGCAATGTGAGAAATTCCAAGGAAACAATGCATATTTAAAAAAATCAAAGACTGTCCCCTGTAAAAAATTATAAAATATATTCTTAAAGGTTTTTCATATTTATATCATTTATTTATATTACTTACTATGTTGGAATATAACTATGAATACATTTAATCAGAATGAGTTTCTAAGTATCTAAATGCTAGTAAAAGTCAGTGGAGGACATTTTTTAAATGCATAAATGAATAAAAGCAGCTACTTGTCCTGACTTAAGTAGTGAACGTGCAACAACACTGATACATCTAATTGTTAAGAAAGCCTTTGAAAATTTACCCAATGTACATGTATTCTCAAATCACCTATATTTTACTGCAAAAGCCACAGTCACTGATGTCTGACCTGTGTTAACCTTCACCAATAGGGTGCAGAAGTTTCTGTGTCTGTTTAGTTTTTCTAAAGGCAAATGACAGACCTGCAGTTTATTTCACTCCCTCAAATTGTACTGAGTTTTCTACCACCTCAGTTGAACCCAATTTTAAATGGAGCAGAGAAGCTTTTCACTTTTCCACATTTCAACAGGAGAATTTCTCAACTCTCAGTTTGCCCATTTTAACCTTAACAGACTTAAAGGAAAAAAAGTCGACTAGCTTGGAGCGTTGGTAGGTGATAATCTGTGAAGCCTGGAGAGCATAAAACATTCCTTCTCCATAGGACAATCAATTGACTTTTGCTCTTCCTTGTGTGCACTTCAAGACCATTGGGTCAGTGTGAGGTTTGTGCCACCCAGCAGGTTCTCCTCACCAACAGTCTTGGCATGTGTGGACACCACATGCCAGCCTAATCTTCAAAAGGAGGCCAAAACAGGGCAAAGGCAGAATGATGCCTTAATTCTACATTAAGCATTGAGCACAAGGAAAATAAAACTTGCTTTATGCATCCCACACTAAGGTACGGCCAGCAAAGGATACATGGCTCTTTGGGCACAAAATGCCTATTTTTCTACTGTGTAAGTTTGAACACTTCTGTAGAATCAAATAAAAAGTGGTTTCACCTCTAGGTAGTTACTTTTTGCAAACACAAAAGTTTTCAGCTTCTAATCTAGTTTTTCCATGCTTGTCAGCCTACACATGTTTTTGTGGAGACTTGTACCATAAAAACAGAAGGAAAATGAAGACTGCAGCTGACAAGTTGTGCCATTTCATTTCCTAAATCAGACATTTCATGTACCTGTGTGGGAATACTAATTTCTCTACAGACTTGCAATGAAGCACTTTAATGCATTTCTTAGTAAGATATTTGAGTTCTCATTCATTTTCTTGGCAATATGTTTCAAAGTGTCACAGTTTGAGCATCTAACCTGGCCTCAATTCAGATTTGGGAGCCCGTGGGAAAACCCTGTATTCATTTAATGAGACACAGAGGGATAGTGTTGGGAAACACAGGATAGATGACTATGTATGTATTCCCTGCTGAAAACATTGCTCTAACTCTCACATTTTGACATCGAATTTTTTCAAGAAGACATCCCTGCTAATACTTGTTACAAAATTAAACCCATAGAGCTGCTGAATGGAGTGCTCAGAATTTCGTATTTATTGTCTGTTCAGCTCAGCCATATATAATATCTGTTGCAGAAGAGCTCAGATTTTATCATCATAGAGGCCCCTTTTAAAATGTATTACCACATACCATAAAAATATGCCCACCACAAAAACATACTAGGGAAAACAATCTCTTAAGCCCTGGAAATTTATTTATTTTAAAGTATAAGCGATTGCTCTTTTTTGTTTTGGACAGGTCTACAGGCAGTAATTCCACGCACACTGACTACAATCACGTTCACATGCTGCCCTATCACTCAATTTGGCCTTAAACAGA
>JAWWLZ010000139.1:30127968-30248136 GCA_035041345.1 Poliocrania exsul | reverse complement strand
ACAGGCAGTAATTCCACGCACACTGACTACAATCACGTTCACATGCTGCCCTATCACTCAATTTGGCCTTAAACAGACATGAGCACAGAACTGCACATATGTGGGAATGGTCAGCCTGACAACTTTCAGTTTATGTTAGCTAGCATTTATGTTGGCTGCAGAGGACTTGAAGATATCTAATGTCAAAGGAATCTTGACAACCACCCTTTCAAACCACTGCAATCGTAGCCACACAATCTGAAACAGCCCTCTGCATTTAACAATGACAAAATAAGGGATTTGAAAAAGGTTCTCTCTTAAGCAGGGAAGGAACAAATGAAAAGCGTCTTCTCAGCAAAAATGTGGCTAACAGCTCCAAGTAACAGTTTATTTACCAATAGCTCTTTGCAGTGCTAGTGGAATGCTGATCAAAGAAGTCTGTTTCCATGTACTCCAGGTCCTAAATCTACCCTTCCAAGGACTGAAGGAGTGAATGACAACGAGCAGTGTGTATGCACCTTACAACTGCCAGTAAGCACAAGAAATTACTATGCTGAATCATCTTCACTTTCCACTAAGAAAAATCTGCTACTGCAGAATTCAGCAACTGCCAGAAGGACTTTCATTCTCTATTGCTCATCCAGCTTTGCTAAATCCTCATGCTTCTAGGGCTTCATTACAAAAAAACCGTCCAAAAGTTCAAATTATCAATTCTTTGAGTGGTAGCCAGAGAGAAACTAAGCAGAAACAAATTTTTGAGACTTTGCTGTTGAGAAATTGAGTAAAGGCTCCATAAATCAAAGTTAATTTTCATTGCTTATATGCTAGTTTTATTTGTATTGTTTTGAATTCAGCCTATGTGGGATCCAGAGGGGTGGGTCAGAAATAGGGGCTTTGAATCATTGTGTTTTAAGCATTTTAATTCTAGCTCTTTAGCAAAACCAAACCATATATCGAAGTATATACTGCAATTTTTCCATGAGCTCAGTTATGCTTTGTTTTTAAAGCGGATGAAAAAACATAGAATCTAACTTTACCAAGAATTCCACTCTGAGGCACTTAAAAACCAAAATTAGTACGTATCTTTTTCTGACAGGTTGTGGTTTCATAAGAATGTTCAAAAATGAATGAAACAGCAAAAACAGAGACCTGAAATCATCATTCTGATTCAGATAGCCCTAAGTGATGACAATGAAAACCCCACTCCCAAGAGCATCGAATTCAACTATTTGGACTCCCAAATTCTCTATTAAGAACTTCATTCAATGTCACTTTTGACTCAAGAAGCTACAGAAGAGTTTTCATGCTTCAGATGAAGCATAACCTTTCAATTCAGTATTTAACTTTTTCAAATGTACTTTTTTTGAAGAATCACCTGTTTACATTACCTCAGTTTATTAATTTCTATGTTTTCTTTTCCCTTGTATCAATATTAAAGTACCAATTCACCCACTGGCATTTGAGAATCACTCAGCAACCACAACCCACCATCCTGCAATGCTGATTCATATCTCATGCAGTGACTTCAGAGAACAAAATAGCAGTAAGTGATCAGATCAAAAAAGCTTAGACAAAGAATTTTTTACTGAACCACCCAGAAGCCTTTCTGCTTCCCAAAATTGCAGTTTTATTGCAAATTCAATCACACTAATAGTGCAAAGTTCCTCTCTTTTTTTTTTAAAACAGCCAGACTGTTGACTTCAACAAGTACTTTTCCAGACATCAGTGATTCAACTGATTCAACTCAGTATGCCACAACACTGGTCTATATCTTCCCATTGTTTCCTAAATGACTAACAATTCCAACAGAGCCTTTGCAAGAAGTTTATATTTACTTATAAAAGGTTAAACATCCAAGCTCTTCCACAACATCTCTGTAAGTGCTCTACAAGAACTAAAAGTTCCTAAAAATTTAGTGGCTATCAGTTGGCCCTGTACCGTTCCCTAAATCAACACCACTGTAATCTGCTACAGCGAGATACAGGGGTTAGTTTACTGGCTTATACACTCAAGGACAGACTGTTTTTTACAGCAAATGTTGATGAATAAATATCCTGTTGTGAACACCTTTTGTATAAGGAGCTATGGCAGCTGTTGCATATGCGTCAGCTCCTTCTTGCAGACCATGTTCCATTCTTCTGTTTGGGTCGTGTCGTGCTACAGTTTCCTTTCAGAAAGCCACCTTCTCCGAGCTAACAGGAGAGCCCAACTGCTGGGCTGCTACGAGACAGAAATGTTTCTCAGATTAACAACAGCAACAGGAATTAACAGATTCCTGAATTTTCACAGCTAATCTTAGAAAAGTATTTTGTATCTTTCTATCAAATTCCTCCAAAACGTTAAATGAGTAATACTCCTCACGGGCTTTGTTTATATTCAGTATTCTTTTTAGGTGTCTGTAAAATCTTAAAGAGTTAGGATACATCAGGAATTCTGGCAGGATGCTGACAGTCTGCAGCATGGTCTTGCATGAGAAGACGAAATTTTCTACCTTCTGCGATGGATTGATCTTAAATACAAATTCTTGTCAGTGAGTAATCTGGACAAAAAGTGGACCATGACACTTAAAGGCATTTTGGTACGGAATTGTATGCCAAGAAAGAGTAAACATTTTAAATTGTTTTATACATATTTTATTATAGTTTTCATGGAAAATGATGCATGTGCCACTATTTTATTGTATTGCCTCATTATTTACATATGTCATTAAAAAAAAATCAAACCATAAGAATTCAAAATAGATCACTGTGTTTAGATAAGTTATGAAAGAAAAATAAATACCCCACAGCACAAAACTGTGTGGCATTCACTGAACACTCATCTATGCTACCCATAGAACTGTATTTGCCAACAGTAATTTATACACTGTCAGGGATCACCAGAACAATGAATGTCTGCTGAACAATAGTGGACTCACCTTCGGTGATTTTAAACACTCAACTAGACAAAAGTCATAGCTGAGCCCCAGTCTTGTGCCAGTAACCAGGCAGGTTGAACAGGAATTGGACTAAATGACCTCCAGAAATCCCTTCCAAAGAACGTTTCTATAATTCTCTGATTTCATGGTATCGTGTAAGATTACCACATTCCTAATGAATGGTTTTGTGAAAAAATGTGACATGATAATAAAACTCAGTTAAAGCTGTCCTTTAACTCTAAAAATTTTATTAGAACAACAGCAACATATTATAACATCAACACTGACACAATAGAACTGGCCCAAAATAAATGGAAAGAGGAATATAGAAGAAGGCGTCCAGTTGAAAGACCACTTTTTCCAAGTTGATAATCAACTTTTTCATAATTGAGAGATTATATTAAGCCCTTTCTTCTGACTACATAGTTACCTAAAGCCTCATGAAGTAACCTTACAACTCTGTAAGCTTTTATGTCTTTTAAAAAATATTTCTTGTAGTTTTGCCCAATTATCAATACTACCATATTTATGGCAAATAGAATTTTGATTGCACTACTCATTTTTGTGCAATCTCATAATTCATCAAAGGTTTAAAGTGAAGGTAGTCAGGTCCTTAGAAAAATGTTATATTGGCAGAAATCAAAGGTTGGGTCTAAGAAATCAGGTTCAAGAGATGAAAGCCAAAAATTATACTTGCATTCTTATATATATTGCTCTATATAACTAGTGACCTTTTTTTATTTCAAGCTGAGGACATTACCAAAATCTCACAATGGTTTCAGAGAGCATTTATTAGCTAAACACTGTATTTCATTTCCTTCAGGGATGCGAAGGGGTGCAACTGTTGCACGGTTCACCTGGTGACCTGGCGCAAGGATGGGCATCTGTGGTGTCCGGGGAGTTTTGCCTGCACGTTATTTCTGCCACACAGTCCGCACAACCAGCGGAGCCCGCGGGGATCGGACCCATCCCCGCTGCGGCTCCTGTAGACGAGGAACAGTGGAACACGACGGGTCTCGGCGGCGCTGGGAGAGGCCGCGGGCGGGACGAGGCGCGGCAGGAGCCGCTCTGGTCCAGCCACGGCCGTGGGACAAAGCGCGCCCCGGGCACCGCTGCGGCCCCCGGACCTGCGGGGCTGGCCCCTGACCCGCCCGGCCCCCGCGGACAGACAGACACACAGACACACTTACTTGATGTCCTCCCAGACGGCGGGGCCGTAGTTGCGGATGACGAGCAGCTCCAAGGCGTGATTGACGAAGCCGTACTGCGGGGCAGGGCGAGGCGGAGGCACTGTCAGGCACCGGGCGGCACGGGCGCCCCTTCCCGCGCCCCGCAGCATCCCATTCCACCCCACGCTTCCCACCACCCTGGCGGGAAGCGACCCGCACCACGGGAAACATCATCCCCTCTCCACCCGAAACAAAGGGCTGGGGCCCGGCTTCCCGCTTCCCAAAGGGATTTAGCCGCTTCCCTCCCACCAGGGCCCAGGCCCGTGCAGATCGGACGTCCCCCGCCAGCCGCGGTGTGCCGGGCCGGGCGGGCGGAGCTCACCATGGTGCCAGTGCCGGTGCCGCTGCCGGGAGCGCCGCCGCCGCCGCCGCGCAGCACACACTCGGCCCCGCCGCCTCCCGCCACCCCCGGCCCGCCCCGAGTGGCACCGCCGGCAGCCAATGGCTAGCGCGGCCGCCTCCCTGAGAGCCAATGGCGGGCGCGGCTGCCGCACTTTGTTCCAATCAGAGGCGGGGGCGGGACTGCGCGCGGCCGCAGGGGGCGGGCGGGGAGTGGGCAGGCACCGCCCGGGGCTGAGCGCACGGCTGGGCAGGGACGCGGCGGGGCAGGAGCATCCCTGTGCGTGGCCACCTTCCTTCTGCTTGGGCAGGTACCGGTGGGGCAAGGTGTGCTCGCTCTGGTGCCATTGCTCTTTGCCGTGGTTGCCTTCGCAGGAACAGAAATGCTTCCTCAGTCATTTCATGCACCAATGCGACCTCTCAGGAAGACAAGTGCCCCCTAAAAAGTGAGGAATCTGAGGGACAAAATGAGGGCAGACATTGCTGTTCATGCACATTCATGTTTCAAAGGCTGGTGAAGTTAAAAGCATAATAATGAGTGGCTTCAGTAATGGGAGTTTTGTTACTGAGTCCCTGTCGGTTGCCACTGGGAACAAACACTGCACTGTGTCGGTAACCTGCTGCACATGGATGCCCAAAGGGTCCTCTAAGTAAGGGATGATACAACAATTTTTTTTCAGTAGAGGATTACTGGCAATATGCCAAGGACAGTTCAGAAATAGCATACTGTCATATGCTATATACATGGAACAAAAAAATGATAGCACAGCACTTGAAAAACCCATATAAAGCCCTTTGTGCCATTGAAAGACCTGGCCTCAGTGTATGAAATAAAACTTCTAAGGAGACTACTGATAATAAGTTTATCTGGGAGGATTATGGGATGAGTACCTGGTGAGCTACTACTGTGGCACCTCTTGGGCAGAGACCTCACTATGTGAAGTCACTAAGCCATGGGCACCAGACAATCCAAATGGATTCTAGATGTAAGTAAAAATACAGGAGTTCAGACCTTAGTAAGACAATGCAAAGTTTAAAATCTGAACTGTTCACATACTTCTTGAAAAAAATATTGAATATCTATGTTGGAAAATTCTTGTAAGTTAGTTAAAAAATGACAACATGTAAAATCTTTTGAAATTTCATCTATTGCCTGGTAAACTTTTCAATCTGTGTTAAGATCTCATACAAATTTTTGTAAGTGAGATAAACATTAGCAATTTGCCAAAGTCATCTCAGGAGGCATTCCAAGAACAGAGGGAAACCCTGTTTTTAGGTCACATAGGCATAATAATAAATTCTATTTAACACATTCTAAATCTACTGGGAAAACCAATTTTAGATTTTTTATAAGGTTGACAAAAAAAAATCATCATTATAGCCAGTTTAAATCACACAAGTAATATGCTAATTTTGAAGAGAGGAAAGAAAATACTTAGACAAATTAGCCAAACTAATGATTGAACATATCTGTGTAGAAAATCAAAGGAAAACTTAATAGATTGAAATCTCTAAAAGTCTCTTCAATTTCCAGGAAACTGGCAACAGAGATAATGTAATAAATCATGCTGTTCGAACCAGACCAAAGGCTGTTTTCCTATAGCTGAGGAGGGGTCAGCTTGTCACCACTTAATTAAGATTTGAGTATATCAGGTCACTATCTACTTTTCCTATTTGGCAGGAAGTCAATTTGGGGCAAATAGGAAAACATATCCTACAATAGCCTTGTGTGCATACTACTGGCAGTGATTCTACACTAAGGGAACTGGGACTTTTGCCTTCTGATATTGTGCAGTCTTCTCACTCCTGTAAAAGCTTTGGAGACACAAATGTCAAGGATGTTCTGACAGCATATCCCAGGCAGGAACCAAGATGACTGTATTGAGAATTGATATAAAAAATAACCTCATTCTTCACAGGTTTCAAGGGAATCCACTTGTTCAGTCTGTATACTGGGTAAGCCCTCATGCTTATAAAATATTAGAGAGATTACATTAAATTCTTTTTGGATACAGTTTTCAGAAAGTAGATTATCCTGGCAATTTTGTGTACCTGAGTGACACTTTTTCAAAAGTGCTGCTATCTACAAAGGTTAAATTGCCTTAGACAAATGTGAAATTGTCTTTCTTCTTTGGATTTGCTTCAGGCTTGGTAGGTTGCATTTGCAGGTTGTTCTTGTGATTAAACCATTGTAAATACAAATGAAGTTCTAGCCACAGTGATATCGGAATTTCACAGTAAAACATGAAGTGATAACATCATAGGCAGAGTTAAAGCAGACAGTGATTGATTTAGTTTTCTAAAACAGGGGTGTGCTTTTAAAAGTTCGGAAGACGCTGAATTAAAGAATTCAACAAAGTGATTTGCTGAGAGGGACAAGCCTCCATTCCTGGTACCTGCTGTGTCAAGACTATCTGGTAGGTCTTAGACAAGATCTGATTTCAGCTAAAGACAATAAGATAAAGTACATGTCAGACTAAGCTGTTAGTACTGAGCTGTGTTTTCAAGGCCCAACCCTGGCAAAATCAAGGCTGTTAAGCCACATGCATTATGCACATCACAACCATTTGGACTGTATCTGACGCATTTCCATAAAGCCTGTAGCTTATTCCACTGTGGCACACAACCATATTCCCATTTGGGGACTGTCATGCACTAGGTACAGCTGATGACCTACTGCCTAGCTGCTTTTTGGTATTCATGAGTGGGAGAGTAGCTGTGACACTAAGCTACAACTGGGACATGCATGGGATGGAATGCTGATGAGAAAGGAGCCTTTTAGGAAGCGTTTTCTGTAACTGAAACCCTTCCAGACAACTTCTCCATATTGTGTCCCCCTGAACATGTTTCTCAGGAAGAGCTTCCTGCACTGGCCATCAGAAAGCCAAGAATTGCAGTCAGTGATTACAGCTGAAAACCAACTGCTATACATGTTTTATTTTAATATGTTTCTTCCTAATTTGAGATGCTGACTTCATCTTGCAATTCTTGGTGAGATCCATGAAAGCCAAAAGTAACATAGGATCCTTTTTTGCTATGTGAAAGGGCGGTTGCTGAGACAATAACTTTGGGGAAACTGCTAGCTGGCCAAGAACATCTACATTCAGCTCAATATGGTTTGTGTTAATACACAAGCACTATAAAACAAAGGAAGTATTTTAATAAGTGGCATTTTTTACTTTGGACTTTGCTTTTACAGTTCATTTTGTTACTGTAATCCTGAATAAAAAAGCTGCCTTATATGGTATTGCTGGATTCCACTTACTGAAATGGAGTTACTTTACTGACATTGGATTGAATTATGGGTATTTTCTAATTAAGTTTCAAATCATAATGGTCTGAGACTTTACATTTGGAATTGTCATAATAATACTTATCAGGTGCATAAATATGCTCTTAAGATCACTTCAGCAAGATTCATTATTTCTATTGTACCACTATACACTGCATCACTATACCATTACATTAATTTTTCCATACTGGTATTGACAAGCTATGCATGAAACAGCCCTCAATATCTCCATGCTGTTCTGTAATGCAGTAACATGTGTGCATGTGAGAAACTGAGTACTCTGCTGCTTCCTCCTGTAAGGGAAATGTAATCTTAGCCATGTGGAGCAAACTAATCATGTCCAAATCTTCCCTAACATCATCTGCAATCAGTGGAAAGACTCCTGTTCATTTTCACATGCTTGTAGTCCAAAGCCCCTGGGAATGCCTTTGTCCTTGATATTTCTTTGGCAGGTTTTGTTGGGGCTGAAAAATCAGGAGAGTGGAAATGTATCTATGATTTAATCTACCCCTTTTCACATCCTTGTAATATTACTGCATGTATTCTCTCGGTTGCCTCTCATTACGTGCTCTGTGTGAAAGATATGAATATAAACATGGTGTTTGCTGTAGTGGCACAGAAATTTGTAACTTTGTGCTGCTCAAAAGATGAGAAACAATTTTAGCTCAGATCTTCAAAGGATGCTTTTTAATGGGGCTGCAAAGCAATGTGCTCATTTACATTTATATTAGGAAACCACTGGCTTGACTTTTCTTTCAACATCAAAAATCTGCTGAAGCAGATGAGACACACAATTTTATAAGGTTGTTTACTTTGTTACAGATTCTTTCACAGTTTATTATTTCTTTGACTGGCTCTCCAGCTTCATGTTCCAGCCTAACTGCATATTTAACATGCAGATCCTTCTGTTTGTGCTCAGGAGGGTATGGATCTTTGAACTGTTGCATCTGGACATAGTGAAGGTTCCAGAAGCATTTATTATCTTTGTGCTTCAGTATCAGAGCAATGCTGAGTAATATGACTGACTTTTACTCTCCCTCTATGATCTGCAGAAAAGGACTGCCAGTGAACAAAAAAAAAAAAAAAAAAAAAAAAGCTTATACCTGATTATTTTCTCCTATGCAATTGGGAGCAGCCATATCATCAGAGGTGGTTTAGAGGTCTCTAAAGACTGTTGTCTTGTAGAGGTAGACAAGTCCTAGCTCTCATTTCAGAAACAGCCTCAAAGTTAAATTTGGTTCCTCTCAAGCTGGCTTATGATAAACTGGAGCAGGGCTTTGAAAGCAACTCAGTACCTTGAACGCTATATGGCAAATAGCCACAAAAATTATTGCTTTGCAGGAAACAAATCTCCCACTGCTTTTGCAAAACAATGAGCAAGTATAAAAAAAAAAGGTAGCAGCTAGAGTGGCCTGGTAGGTTGTAGGATGGGTGGGGTTTGAAAGAGGGTCTCCTTGCCAAGATTCAAGAGCAATTCCCCTTAATTCTGATGGCTTTCAGTTGGAAATACTGATTTTGCCTCCTGTATTGTTTGTTGCAGCTGTTTCTGAAAGGACTGCAAAAGAAAATAAACCGGCAGAAATAAACTGGGTTTGCGGGAGGTCTGAGTTCTTCCTTCATAAGATTTCCCAGGAAAAGGTAGATCTGTCCTAGGGGCTCTGTGCACTTCACTGTTTTGTCAGTTTCTGTGAGTTGGTTTGCTTTGAGTTTGCACAGTTCAGCAAGAAAGAAAACATCAGCTCCACACTAATTGCACTTCCTCTGACACCAGCAATGTGAATTTTTTTCCAACACCTCTCTGAAATCTTAGCAGGTCATGCCTGAATGAAATTAAATTATTTGAATTCTTTTCATGTAGCTTTCCCTTTAGCTATATCACTGTTAAGATTCAAAGGACCCACTTTTCATTTATTTCAAAGGTCATTTACACCTCTTTGGCAAAGATATTGTAGTGAGATAAAAATGAATCTTCCACCACAGTGTAAACATGGACAGGAACCAGCGCGACAGAATCTTCATGAACTAATAAAATAAAATTTTAAATATAACAAAACTTTTTCTGGACTAGTCTCTGCAGATTTACACAATATAATAAACTATAATACCATACCAGACATCAGCTTAAAAACAACTCTTTTATTTTCTTGCAAAATGTCCCAATAATACATGTGTTAAATTGCTTTCCTTTTGTTTATCTCAAGAATTTGCTTATCGGCTTTCTGATTTTTTTTTTCAACTGGATTGAATTTAAGTCAAAAAATTAATTAAAAAGTGAAAGGAGTATTTTAGATCTAAGTGAAAAGATGAGTTAAAATAATTGTCCATTATTAAATACATATTTATTCAGAAAAAAAAGTTAAACAGAAGAACAGCTTCAGTGAGACCCAAATTCTCAAATTATGCTTAAAGCTAAGCCGACTTGTGTGTTTCTTTGTAGAACAGCTCTGAAGACAAGTATGTTTTAAAGCAATTTCTTGAATCCTTGTCTTAGATATGTGCCTAAATCCTATTTACTTCACTGAGATTTAAGCATGTTGCTTTCTGTGTACACTTAAGCACCTTATTAGAATTCTTTGATGGTTGACACCACTTAGGAAGGTGTTGGGAACTGCTATGGTGAACATCCTATTTAGTGACAGATTTATATGGAATTTGGCTTTGAGTGCAGCCATCATCCAGCCCAGCAATAGTTCTCGTCTAGGGAAAAAAGAAAATTCCTTCCTAAGCGTCCCTCCCATTTGAAAGATCTGGAGAAAGAAATCTTTTTTATTTAAGAGACTATTTGTTTTTAACATTCAATAAATGACAGGGATGGATAGATTCATACCAGCCTCAGCCAATACTGGCTTAATACCATAACCCTGCTGAAGATTCAGTAGTCAAATACTCCCACATACTTATATCCAGGAGCACCCACATGTGACCGCTACTAACCTCTGGGTATTTATGCCAATAGAATAGTATTTGCTGACCAATACTGCAAAGATCAAGATTTGCCTAGTTCTTGTTTCCTTCAAACACTACTGTTGAAAATATTACAAATACATATGCTTTATATATGTGTGTGTGCAAGAGAGGTGTGTTTATATGTAGTACACAGATTTTCAGGTTCCATTTTTGTGTCATAGAATTATTTCTAAGCATCTTCGTTGGATATAGTAGACCTAAAGCAATACCAGGATTCAATGTTTCAAGTTTTGTTCAAATGCTGCTTATAGGAAATCTGAATTGAAATATGGTTTTAAAATGTTCTCAATGCTAGACTCTCATAAGGACTTCTCAAGGCTCTGATTTAACATGTTCTGTATGAGTTTCTACCAAAAAATAGGATAAAATAATATATTGAGCTTCAGAATGTACTAGTCAAGATCAGAATGGACAAAATGGCACCTTAGTCTAATGTAATTTCTTCCCTTAAATATTCAGAGAGCAAAATCTGATTTAGTAGCAAGTAGCTTGAAGAAAGACTTTTATGGCTTGTTATGCCAAACCTCAAGA
Source organism: Poliocrania exsul (assembly GCA_035041345.1). Classification (NCBI taxonomy): domain Eukaryota; kingdom Metazoa; phylum Chordata; class Aves; order Passeriformes; family Thamnophilidae; genus Poliocrania; species Poliocrania exsul. The sequence goes on along the minus strand of JAWWLZ010000139.1, from coordinate 30,236,882 downwards.
TTTAAGTGGCTAGAATAATAACTAATAATATTTGATACTACTGGAAGTAGTAGTGTGTGTGTAAGCTATGCAGTTTTCCAGCCTGCTGTTGGGATCAAACTGTACAGCACAGAGAAATTTCTGGGCAGACGGATCTGCTAGTTGGAAAGGCAGAATCCTAAACTCAGAACTCTTAACTAACTCTATTCTACCAGTTCCAGAGACAAATCCTTTAGAATTCTCCACTCGTGGCATCATCCACAAAAAAAAAAAAAGGAAAAAAAGAGCTTGTACTGTAGTAATATTAATCTTTGTATAAGTGTTCATATGTTTTAAAGCATTTCTGCTCACCTGAAGATTGCCCTGGCAACTTTAAAGTGAGCATACAGTAGGTGTTCCCATAAAGTCATATCCACATTGCATCCTTCAATAAGGATCATAGCTTAAAGCTGGTGTGCTTCTCTTCCATTTCATACAGTCTAACTGGAATTTTCTTTCTAAGCAAACATTCCAAAGCATGTTTTATTACACTTCTGTTAAAACATTTCAAATTTAAATGCCAACAAAAAGAAAACATTTATTGCTGTAATGCATATTAACAACTAGATATTATTTCTTTAAAAACCCTAGGAACTAAAATAGTTTCATGATTACAGAATTTAGTATGTGATTATACAGTATTTTAATCTATATTCATTTTATACACAAAATAAAGTTCATGGAACAGTAAGCAGCAACTCTACAATTAGCAGCCTGATCCAGAAAATGCTGAGCAGCCTCATACTGTGACTCCAGTCAGTGTGAGAAGATGGTCAGCAGCTTCTAGGATGGAGCTCAAATGATGCACTGGAAGGAGTATGTGATAGCAATGGCAATATTTTAATGGACATTTTCTTACGGAATTTCTAAGAAAATACATTTTAATAGTCATCAATAAGCACCAGCTCACAACACTGCATGTGGCTGCATCACTTGCACATTACATTTCCAGACAAACTGCATATACAATACACCTAGAATTCTCAGTACAGAGAGAACTGAGTTGGTACATAGCACTTACAAATTACCACAGGGAAAATACAGTTTATAGTAGCATTTCCAACAGTGAAGTTGCAACATTACTTTAGTGACTATGTTCTTTATGCAAAGGAAAAATAAAAAGTAGTCAGTGACATACTTCCTGAAATTTTAATACTGGCTTTCAGGTGTTAACAATCTAAAGTGCTTGCATGTTTCATACAGTTTTAAAAAAATTTCCATTTATAAAAAAAAAGGAAAGCAAATATTTATAAATTTATTCTATACATTTGTGAATGTACAATTTAGTCTATTCCTGTTTCCTCACCCAAAAAATTGGCATTGCCATCTCCCAAATCTCTCTTTTGAAACCAAGTCTGTGGATTTGTTCCTTGAATATAAGCATCCAGAAAATAGCAAATTCCAGGGATATCGCTTGGAAAATTTGGTGGAAGCTCTTCTCTTGAGCGGGGTGTGAACACAAATCCTGGATATTCTTTTAACAACCTAGGAAAAAAAATAATCATCTTGATTAAAAATTAATCAGTCCCTATTAAATATAGACATTCAATAATTCTTCATGTATGGCAGAGTAGAATCCAAATTAATTTTTATATGTTATTTACTTAAAATATAAAAAGATATTGTTTATTTGGTAACCTTGATAGCCTATTAATTTGTGCATCAGTGCAAATAGAAGTATTGCTGCTTTTTTTTGGTCTTGACAGTGTTTTGCATGTAGATTCTATGTTTGTTGTAAATATTTTCAAAAATTATTTAGTGCTGGAAGCTAGCTCGCATCTGCACATCAAACACACCATAATTAATGTTTCAAAGAATGAAATACCAAAAAGCTTATGAATTAATCTATTCCAATCCTCTTACCAATTCTAGTATTTTTGCTTTTTCAGATTGAAACAGAGATTGCTAATCTGTAGGGATAAATATTGATAACTGGTATTTAAGCTTTCAAACAATTACTGCAGTATACAGGAGTTGTGCAAGATGCCATAATGTTATCAATGTGTTTGGAATTGGTGATTGAATCAAAAGAAAGAAACACCAAACAAAAAGTAGGTTAACACATCATTCACTCAGGAAAAAAAAAAGAAACACCCTAACAATAATAACAAAAGTTTACCCATTATTCAAACTCCCTATTTTATAGGCACTCATGGGTTTTTTTAACAGTATACTAATTTCAAATATTCTCTTGAGATGAATACACAGCCATGCAGAAACCTACTTATGCCACCAGTTACAGTCAAGTCTTCTGTGGACAAAGTGTCTAATGGTTTTAAGAAAAGACCATAGTCAGTATGATTCAAAATGATTTTCCATATGCATATGGAAGAACAACTACTGTGGGCCAGCACTGTTCTGCCATACATAAGCACTGGCAATGCTAATGCTATCTCTGTGTTTTCAGAGTGCATGATCAAAAAGGTTACTTTCTGTGTGCTCTAATACCTTTGCTACTTTTTCTAAATCACCTATACAAGATAATCTAAAGCTTGGCACCCTGTATGTCACATAGCACATGCTGCAGGGGATGTCAGGATCCTGTGCCAAATTCTCTGTCTGACATTGGACACAGAACCTTGCCACAAGGCATGAGCAGATGTGTGGCAGTGGGTACAAGCTGTGTAGGAACAAAAGACTACAGCCCAGGCTACAGTGAAGGTAACAGAGCTTCCTTAAAAGGTAAAAAATAATGTGTAATATTTCTGATTATTTTACTCAGCCAGCCACATCACTTTGTCTTAGCAAATTCACTCTCTACAGTCCATTCTTATAAAACTTTTGGCCACTCAGGAAGAAACAATAATCTCTGTCAGATCAGTGGCATAAAATTCAGATCTGGACCTGGAGTTCAGATGTCAACTGTTGTTAACACCACATTCAAAACAGTTTCCTATTGTCTTGCCTGGCATCTATAAGACACTATTACTTGTCCATGAACATGCTGCAAGGTGATTTTCAAGTACAATTAAACACATAATACAAAGAGAGTGTTAGGTTTGAAGGACAAGGGAAAGATGCTGTATATCCCTGGGGAGAGCCTGCTAGCTGTCTGCATAATCACAGAATACACCTGAGTGGATAAGTAGTGCAGCCTAAGTTTCATCCTAAAAAGATTAAACTGCATTGGTGATCAAGACCTGTATAAACTAAACATTGGCATGGCAGACTCATTGCAACCAATACCTCATCTTTCTTAACCAAAAGATGATGAAGATGTGTAGGGTGATGTTTGACAATTCTTCAATGAGGCTGTTATTTTCAAGGACACCTACAGCTAGTTTGGCATCCAATTCACAGTGAAAGATCAAAGAAGAGCAAACTATGAGAGAAGAAGGGGGGAAAAAAAGCAACACATATACAGCTGCAGGGTAAGAAAGATTTGGTCCAGATGGTCCATTTCTTTTAAATGTAACATCTGAAAAATAAGTATCAGCTGTTCTGTTTCACCTTTTTTCTTGCTACTGCTGGTTGAATTCTGGCTATTAATAATGAGGGTGCATTCATGAGCAGTCAGATAAAAACAGAAAAAGGAAAATAAATAGCTGTGTTTCAGGGAAGAAAAAAAAAGAAAAGGAAGATAATGGACTACTACAGTAACTACTTCAGGTGGACATTTTACATGTATCAAGCACTGTACCTGTAAGTTGTTGGGCTGACATTTATTTTTCTAGGTATACTGCAAGATTCAAATTTATTGGCAAGGGTTACATTATTTCCAAAAAGGCAATAACGAGGCATTTTTACCCCAACAACTCCAGCAAAGACAGATCCAGAATGAAGGCCAATACGCATCTTTAAATAAAAGACAGAAAACAGCATTATTAGGTAAAATAGAACAGGTAAGGTCAGTTTTATAAATTCTTCCTTTTTTAAAAAATAAAATGAGCTACTAATACAAATTGATTTAGCATAGTTTCCTTAAAATATCTGTATTTTGATCATCACTGTTTATGGAGAGGGAACTAGCTGAAGTTTATCTTGCTTTGCATTTTTAGTAAGTAATCCTTTCTTATCAAAGTATGACAGTGAACTGCACATCCCTGTGGCATTAAATTGATCTAGAAGCATCAGCAGGAGTTACTATGGCAGTTGGATACTTTCTCGGAGGAATGACATGACACAATGTTATTAGACTGATGACAGTTCATGAGTCTTGCTTTGCTGTTCAGGTCAGAAGACAAGTCTTAGGGAATGGCAAAGACATATACAGCATACATAGCAAAGTATATGCTGCAGTCTGGTTTTCTTTGACAATTGACATGTAATATGGTAGCAGACAGTGTGACAAATTTCTTGCTTTGCACAACAGCCAAAGATTTCATGAAGTGTTTCATTACAACAGATACATGCTTTCATTGAAAACAGAAAGATTCAGTTTCCTTCTAAGAAGCTTAGGTACTTAGAAAATACAATTTTTTCCCCTTATTTTAAAATTACTTTTAAAAATGGAGAGCTAGCATTTGCATGTAAATGATAAACATAATATTTTCAGGATGTTTCCAGATTTTTTAAGTGTAATTTAATTTGATATTGGAAAAAAGAAAAATAATAATGTCTATTTATAATATAATACTGCTGTTCTTTGTGATAAATGTGGAGTATGTAATCCTACTCCTAATTTTCCATTTTCTTCATCTTGGAATACATATATTCCTTAATCAAAAAAGCTTGAAGTTTGCAAAAGGAATGAATGAACAGATAAATGTTTAAAACGAAAAATTAAAGACATAATGAACTGAGACACCTCTGTTAAAAATACTAGGATCCCAATCCAGGCCATTTGAACTTAGAAGGTGCATATCATTTTTCATGCACACTGGCTTTTCTCTTTTTCTTCTCACCAAAAAGTAAACATACATGAAAATTTCAGTACATGTTAAAGTCCTCATTTGAAAGGAAGCCATAAATATTACTACCACTGAATCTAAGAGTTGCTTTGAAACCATTAACACCATTATCTTATGGTAGTGGTTCAGTATCTGCCTGTAAAACAAGAATAGCAATGGAATCCTTTAAAGATGTCTGCATTACTACAATCAGAACATGTCTTTGGTCATTCATATTCACAGATGTTATGTCAAAAGACTCAGATGTCTAATTTTGAGAGAGGATTAGTAATTTCTTGAGAAAACAGAATATTCCGTGCCACTGATAAATTTATTGCTACTGAGACAAAAACTATAGAATGTCAGAATGCACCTTTTGGCTTCACTGCATTTAAGTCTTTTAGGTTGATTTCAGATCTCTATTCCATTTTTACCTCTCCACAAAACTCTCATTCATGGAACTAAAAATTCAGCTTCTCCAGCTACATCATTTGATTCTCCCAAACTGTCTGAGTTAATGCAATGGTGTGAAATTTCCTTGAGTAAAAATCCCCAAAAGCAACTAAACAAACAAAAATGCCCACTTTAACCATACAAAATACAATGAAATATACTGACCTTGATAGGCTCTCCATGGGGAGACACCACCTCATCTGACAGTTCCATCATCTTCAGGGCCATCAGTGCTATTTGAACAGCATGTGTTTCACTTTCTTTGTGTAAGCCTCCAGCAACACAGTAGGCATCTCCAATAGTCTCAACCTAAAACAGGCATATTTATTCCTTACTGTTAGACTCTTTGAGATATATATATATATATATATAAAATAATAGCCTGACTTCAGTAAGAATTGCAGCTCCATATTGACCAAGTCTTATTTTCCCTGCAAACTTATTTAAGTCCTGAACAAATCCTGCAGTATCATATGAAAGGGAAAATTGCACAACTTACATTTATTGCTGGGCATAATTCTAAAATATTTTTCTGTGTTCATCTACTGTTAGGCAACCATAGCTACATTAAACATAAACACCTATTTACTCCAGATTCACAGCACTGTCATTGAAATTACTTTTTAAAATTAACTCTTATATTTTGATGGGTTTCTGCCACGGCTGCATGAACAGCTGTTTCTGTTGATTTTTTTTTGTTGTTGTTGGTTTTGTGATTTATCTGAATATGTTTTTCATTTAAAAAAGGTTTATGACAAAATAATTCTTAGACCTCGATTATCCTCTGTCCTACTTAGTCTTAATTTCCTTTCCTGCCCCAGAATCCCACAGAAAAGCAATGAATCGTGTACCTTGTAGACATCTAGCTCTCCACATTGGTAATCAAAGCGAGTGTAAAGTTCGTTAAGCATGGTGATAACCTGCATAGGTGAGCATTGGGAACAGATGGCAGTGAATCCAACAATGTCAGAAAAAAGCATTGTGACATTATTAAATTTCTTGGCTTGTACAACTTGTCCCTGCCACAGCTGCTGAGCAACCTCTCCAGGAAAAATTGAAAACAGAAGATCTACAGTCTTCTTCTTCTCTTCTTCAAGTGCTTGATGAGCCTGCTCAAGGGTTGCTTTCAGCTTTCCTAACCTCTTCTTCAGTCCATCCTGGGCTCTGGCCTGCTCTCCTATCAGAACAACATCTCTCAATGCATTGTGAATAGGAATATCTGAGAGGTACAATCCACGTCCTGTAAAATCTTCTAGTCTATCCACACAAGGAGATCCCAAGAATAGAATGGCACTGGATTCAAAAATATAGATCATTTGGCCTTTAAGATCCATTACCTGAAACAGTTAAAAAAACAAGAATTCATACAAAAAATGCATGGCAATGGTCTAGAAACAAAAAGTTTTAGAGGAAATATGTTTTGCTGAAATGTACGAAGATCAAGACTGGTTTGTAGTCCTTACATTTTCATTTAGTTGCTTGAGAAAATATGGGGTACTGATTCATAGAGCCATCAAATATGTTCAATTTTATTGAGTCTTCTGGTACAAAAGTTAGACCCCAAATTAACAATAAACAGCTAATTATGTTTGAGTATCAGTATCAGTTTTAGCTTAACAGAAAAAGACAAAGAATAATTTTGTGCATTTTCATCTAGTGATAAAACATTATTGACTAGAGTGGCCTATGAATTTCTACTAAAAACTCTAATTCATGCACTATTTCCTCTGAAGATAAAGTGACAAAATCTTCTTCATTTTTTTCACATGATGTTCAGTACTCACTGAAATTTAAAATTAAAGGCAGAAATGGCAGAAATGGCCCATTTTAATGATCTAAAAAAGAAAAATATTTTGTATGAAGTGTTTTTATGTCTGTTCTCTAGTCAGTTGTGTAATATGCAAGGTGCTGCAGAGCTCAGCCTAACATTGCTTTGAAAGACCACTCTTGTAATAAACCCTGTTCCTTGCTAATAGTCATGTGGATATGCAAGTACATGCAAAAGCAAAGCCAAGTCTACTACCCCTTGTACTTGTTCTAGTGTAGAAATGGATCTGAAATGAAGTAGCTACATTTTTTAATAGTAACTACATGAGTAACTGAGTGAAACTTTTTTACTGGTCTTCATTTAAGTTCTTAAGAGTGTTGAGTCTGAACTGGTAATTCATCCTGGAGTACCTCAGGTATAAGCTGGAATGCAGCTGGGACCAGGAATGAATAAAACCAGTCATTGAATACTCAGTTTTCTTTACTGTCCCAGATCATTTGTCACAGACCCAGCTTCAGCAAAGATAGTAAGAAATCCCATCAGCTGAAACTAAGTGCAGTGTTTGATGGTTGCCTCTGATGAAAACATCAGGGGCACTGGTAAAGCTTTCCCTGCCACTGTCTTTGATGTACCTTTCCCTGCTACTGTTTTCGTATCAGAGAGACCCTTATTCTCAGCAACATTGTGTATCACTGGTTTTATCTCACTATTTGAAATTATTTAAATAAAATCAAGTTAGCAGTCAGATTTTACTTGGTAAAAGTCCCAAAGCACAGTTCTGGCTGAACACTGGCTTCAGAACCTGAATAACATTTGAGTACCCTAATTAAATCATTACTTTATGGTTGTATTAGATGTTGAGAGGTACAAAATGCCAAATGAACCGTGTTTTGTAGCTATTTTAACTCCATCTGATGAAAACAAATTCCTCACAGAAGTAATAGTGATAAAGTCTCTTACCATGGATGGTTTCATATCAGTATTATCCCATCTTCTAACTCGTACAGTAAACTGCATATTTAGCATTGTCATTATTCCACTAAAAGTGCAGCTTACTTTGGGGGTAAGAATTTCAAAATACTCTTCAAAATTTGGCTTAGCTTGAAATTCTCTCCTGGTCAGAAGTCTTCTTATCCCATTTCCAATTTGAAGAACTGACATATCCTTGTCAAACATAAAATGAAATGGGAAAGTCTTACAGAACACAGAGGCAGGAATCACAAGTGAAGACTGTGGTTTACATGGAGATAAGGAAGGTTTTGCACTTTTGACTTGTATAGAGTACAGCAAATAAGGCTGATTAGCAAATTCAGTGCAGTCATTATGGAAACAAGGAGGCATGAGCATCACTTCCACCTCAGTCTCATATAAAATATGAGCTGCTGCTTTAATGATACCAGGTAGAATAAGACTTGTGATTTTCTTAGGAAAGAAATAATACACATTTAAGAAGTCCTGATCTTTCTCCAAGCATAATATGGAGGCATCTTCAAGTCTGTCCTTTTTTCCTGCTTCTTGGCTGTGACCACTCTGCTTCAGCAGAGTAGTGAAACTGTTCAAGAAGTCCTTAAGGGTCCCTCCAATAACCCCTAATATGTGTTCATCCTCTTCATAGCATATTTTAAATAGTTCTTCACCAAGAGATTCCCGTAGAGACTCCACAGGAACACCTGCATGAAACCACATTTTAGTCAGATCTGCATTCATCATTCTTAATCACAGGCTAACCTCCATATTTTTTTATCCTTGACCAAAACAAATTAGCAGTATCCTTCCCTGATCCATCATTGACACCTGAGGGCACTCTCACTTAGGAGTCCTGCAAATAGGGCCTGGAAACAGGGAAATAATTTGTTGCAGTTTAGAAAGATCCAAGATCAGGCATTCTTTGAAGAGATGTGGACAAAATACATGCTTTGGCCCAAGATTTAACTCAACTCCCTTAGATCGATATAAAGGAGTAAAATAGGAATTATAAAAATTAACATAGGAATAAAATAGGATATCCGGATATAAGTACTATGCCAGATATAAGCACTAAGTGACTCTAAGAATATTCTGGATCACTGAGGCCAGTTGACACAGAATAGCTCACATCTTTTTAAGTAAATTGGTTTTAACAGGATAACTGCCTGCAAAGTGACTGTTGGGAATGTTCCAATTCCCCAGCTGTTGCTGGCAATCATTTGGAAAAGTGTTGTCTGTCACAGACCAACTGCATACAGAAGACCATATTTCAGTTCTTGGAAATGTTAATTTACTATTACACATGTAGCCAGAGTTACATATTACAAATTACAGCAGTTCTCTTCTGATACACTACAGTCCTTCAGAAGATTAAAAAGATCAAACAGTTTTTCATTGTTTTAAAACTGTAACTTATTACTGAATGTATAATTTCTTCCAGATGTTGGATCTTAGGGGTAGATAATTCTATGACAGCTCAGACTCAAGAAACTTGTCTTTTTAGCCCAAATTTTGAAACTCTCAACTGTTAGTTGCAGAGTTCACAGTTTAGCCTGTTTTGGCAGCATCACCAGAACCCTTACATGGAAGAAATTATTTTTTAGTAACAAGACTAATTTATATACAATATATTCTTACATAAATATATATATTTATCATATATAATCTATTTCTATATATATATATACTATTAATCAAGTTTACATTACCTGCTGCATTAGCATGATCACTGATTATGTTTTCAAAATCTTCTCTATCCCCAGTTATTCTGTAACAATCATAAAAATAGAAATAAAGCCCCTAAAAAATTAAGATAGGCATGGTAAAAATAGTAAGTACAGAAGTTACCTACCTTGTGTTTAATGTGTACAAAGCAAGTTTTGCTGATCAAATAGGAAGTTTTTACTTCATTCAAAATGAGGTCTTAGTAGGATCTTAGATTATCCTGTGCATTTCTGGTATATTAAAGTTTCGGTGGTCTGAGCTCAAATTATGGATTGAGGTCAAATTCTCTTGCCTGTCATTTGCAACAGTCCTGGGTTTTGTTTGGTTTGTGTTTTTTTCTTGAGGCCATAACTATATTTCAGAACATGTTGTATAATAGAGTCGGAATTTATATTCAAGCATTTTTTGAAATTATATTGCATTAAATTCAAAAGAGTTGAGAAGCTATTTCTGCTTTGAGAGGAAATGCCAGTAACAACTATGAACTTCAAAATTACTTTTTCATTGATAGTAATCCAGATTTTTGACACAAAACTGCAGTCCTCTGAGTTCTCTGAGGACGATAAACATCAACCTGAATGTCTGAATCAAAATTATGAGAAAGATAAGTAGCTTAGATTAACCTTCATATTAACAATAAATTCCCAAAATATGCTTTCTGAATTTCTTCACTTGAAATACCATAGATATATTTATATGGAAAAGCAACACAGACATTTAGATTTGTTTTACTTTGCATTATTACTTCATTCAGAATATCATAGTAATCTTTTGTTTTAAACTAATACTCCAGGAAGCAACACATAATTAAAGATAGGGAAAACATTCATAGCAATAAGCCAGTCAGCAATTGCCATGCACATCTGACCAGCTATGTTTGGTTCAGTCAATGTATGTAAAGTGCTTTAAAAATATCAAGCATAATTTAAAAAAGATACATTGCAATTATCTATTCTTACCATGGTGAGCAACAGTGTAGTTTCCAATTTCGTTATTTTTCTTCACTTTGAAAGGAGATTTAAACTGAGTGGCTTATTTTTTCACATGCATTCAATAAATTGAATCCTCAATGCTAATAATTTTTCACTCCCTACAGGCTCAAATGATTAATATTGTATTAGTCCTAAGGAGTGCTGAAAATCAAGGTAAGTTTCTCTGAAACAGAAACCAGAAGCCAACTGAACTTAGGAAAACGTATGTCACTATCTGGAGTGTATGATTGTTCCCTGTATTAGAAGCCAAATTCTTTTGTATAATCCTAATTGTTTGTATTTAAAACTCCTTGCCTGGGATCTTAGAAACACTGGGATAGATCTATATACAAGCATATCTATCTTTCCATCTATGCCCAAGTAGCCTCTGAATTCCTCCAAAACACTTGCTCATTTTAAACAAAGTCATGGCCTGTTTCCCTGTACAAATGGCTAAACTTGACCATTAAGTCAACTTTGTGAGTGATATAAATATTTGTGAGTATTTTAAAATAAACTAAATCATTACTAACTTACACTACATGAAATGTTACACACCAATTTGACAGGATAATTGAAAACAGATTCCAGAAGTCCTGATTCCCAGTCACCACCCCAGTTCTTATGAACTGTTGAAAAACATTTTTGCAGTGAAGTTAGTTACAAACCCATTACACTTACATACCTGGTGTCTTTAATTCTGTGTTTTGCAAGTGTTCTCTGAAGTGCAAGATTTAGCCTTTCAAACTGGGGAAAAAATACATATGTTGATTAAAATGTCATTGCTGAAATTTAATCATTTTTATACAGAGAAGAATTACTTGACTGTCCTTGGGACTAATATCTTTTGCCAAGATGATATCACTGTTAGAAACAGCATGTAATTTCTGTGTTTGGAGTTTATGTTGATGGCTTCAGCTCCAGTACCACTATAATTAAGCCCCTCAGCTCATGTGCACCTCCAGGTTTTCATGTGGCAAAAAAGTGAGTGCTGCTAAAAAATAGCTGTAATTAACACAGCTTTTTAATATTACCTATCACCCCCACCCAAAACCGCACAGTACCATGGATTCCAAATGTAGAAAAAAATCTTTCCAGTCTAAAATATTCTCCTAACAGAAAAAGCCATTTAGATTCTGCAATATGCCTGGAGAAAAACAGCTAAAAATGAATCTTCTCCCAAATAGATTTTCTTGAAATATTAAGAGTCAGATTTTTTTTCAAGGCAATTTTCAGTAGTGTCAAAGACTGAAACTGCAAAGGTAACAAAGTTACAAATGCAGATATAACAGATCAAGAGAGCATTCTGTGCTTCAGTTTACCTCCTTTTATGTTTTCTAGACTATGGCATTTCAAGACAATGTTAGAACCATTATTTTAAAGAAAAAGAATAATTTTGTCTATGGTTGCTACAACCCCAAATATCCTCCACATGAAAATCTAGTCACTGTAGATAACCTTTGTAAAAGGATTCTGTAATAAAAGGCACTAGAGCATTATGAATATTTACCTTAAATGACTTCAATTCCATGATTCCATACCCTTTCTGTAGTTCCTAATTGTAACAGATGTATCTTTCCAAATATGCATATTTCAAATTGTTAGGATCAGTAAAACTGTCTTATATATGTAGTCCCTAATATTCAAACCCCAAACTTCCCATACAGACAGGGTCTTGGAATAGTACTATACTGCCATGACAGAATTTGGCTGTGAGACTCCCTGTGATCTGGCTTTTCTGTGGGTCTCATTCCCTGAAGAAACCAGCAGGTTTTAATGCATCTTTTAATTTTGTATTTTCAAAAAGAAAGTTTGCAGAGCCAAAGAAAATATCATATTAAAGAAAGGCAGTATATTTTGGAGACATTTTCCAAGCAAAAATCAAAGTGAGTAACTGTTTTACAATATATATTAACACAACAGAAATTACATCTGTGTATAAACTGATACAGTAAGTGGAATGCCATCCAATTCATTACTTGTCTCCAAACAATGTTCTCTATATTTCTGTAAACACTGAAAGAAGGAAACAAAACAACATGCACTACATTATATCTCAAATTTAATCAAAAAGTTATTCTGGATGCACCACGTCCTGGACTTCCATGCATAGCTTGCTGTTTCCATGAGGAGTTCATGAATCAGTAGGGGCCACAACGCAGCCACCTGTTTTGGAGCTTCCAATTGAAAGGAAGATAATGTTAGTCACCAATGTTTAAGAAAGGTACTGTAAAGTATCTAAGTAATGAAAAATATGTTTTGAAACAAGTAAAACCCATTTATGGGAAACTGAGATTAAGAAGATGCTTTGGTCTTGACCCCAAATCATCACAAGAACAGACTACTATACTTGGACAAAGCTCCAATGAATATGACTTGAGTAACTGTAAATAACTGACAATAAGCTTGAACTTCAGTGGATACTAGAATCCACGGTCATAATATCCTTGACTTTGCCAAGCTTTTGTCCCAGCTGATGAACTAGCCTATCATGATTATATAATAGGCAGCTGCATACATTTATACCACTCTTTAAAGAGAAAAAAAATCAGTTATTTCATTAAAAATTCCACCAACAACTATATACTGGAAAAGCAATACAGCGATCGTGACACCACAGAAACAGTGTTTTGCCTGTTCATTGTTGGATTAAAAGTACTCTCCTTTATAAATTTAAAGATCCCTTTAAAGGGTTGTGTAAATGCAGCAGAGGGAAAAACAGGTTTATCAAAAATTGATTATCTAGAGGTTTAGTGAATGGGTAATAGATGAAGACCTGCATAACCAGATCTGCAAACAGACTTAACGAAACTCCAGCACATTAGTAAGGTACACTGAATGTCCAAGTAATGAAATTGTAATTAAATGTGTTCATTCCATCTATAGTCTCAGTATATACATTAGTCAGTTCCTTCAAACTTTCCACAGAATTTGAGGCAAGGCCGAGTGTTGAATGTTATGGAGCTGCATTTTTCATGTTCTTTTTACAGAAATAAACCATGGTATTCATCTCCACTTGAGCAGAGACATAAGAATACCTTTGTGGTAAACACAAATGGTAATGTTTTTAAAAATAGTATGACAGGAGGTTAGCATCATAGCAGATGGAAACAGCTATTTTAATTTTTTTGTGATAATGACTAACGCACTTAACACTATGGATTCAGTTAGGTGAATTGATGAGATAACCACATAATTTACATAACTAGATAACAAGACAGAGTATCTATAATTGTAGCTCTCTGTAAAAAAATGCAACAGAAATAAACAGATTTGAAAGGCACAATCAAAAAGATTAGTGGAAAATTGCATATATAAGGCAAAAATATAGAGAAATACAGTGGAAGGAATGGTGTGCACAAAACAGATTGTGTCAAAATTATATCCAGAAGGAATGGAAGCAGGTAAAATGAGGATTTAAACTGTGGAGAACTACATAACACAATCTTTGAAATCAAAACAACTTTCTAAAGGCTTACATCTAAAGGCAGGCATAAAATGCTTTTTTAACATTTATAATCAAATTATATTAAAGTTTTATTATTATGCAGTATCTGTTTACCTCAGGAAATATTAGTTTGCAGATGCTTTCAGTTAGTGTGTGCAGGTACACTCTACTTCGGCTTGTTTTCCTTTGTGGAGCATTTTCTTGACCATCTTTCTCATGGACTTCTTTGCAGATGGGTGGTGCTGCTCTAGAGCTGTTTTCTGTGCAGTCCTTGTCATGTTCCTCAGTAATGTGACCTTGAGTCAGTAAGGAGAAAGGACATTCCCCTGTGATCTTCAAGTCTTTCAGTTTTGTACAGAACATACTGTACAAAGTCTCTCTCTTGAGATTACGAATACTTGGCTTTGTGTTTAATAGTTCTCTTTTGTTTATTAACAAGAGCAGAAGATGCCAGAACAGTAAGTTGATAAGGCAATCACTGTGGAAGGTTATTGGTAGCTATAAATCACCACAGGAAAAAAATGTGTGCCCCTAAAAAACAAGAAAGAAAAAAAAAGTAAAAACATTTTTTTTCTCTTTGAAGTTCCCCAGACATGCCAGTTTTACCATAAGTACATTAAAATAATGGCTTTTGAGGGCCTTGCTTAGGAAAGCACATAATCTTAAGCATCATTTTAAGCATATAGTCCCTACTGACTTCAGTGCTTCAGCTAACTAAAGTTGTACGCACGGTTAAGTTCTTGGATGAATTGAGACTCAAGTGATTAAGGTCACATAGATGGATGAGGTTTCTAAAAGAGCAGAATTCTAATGAGAAAAGCTTTTTAGTTCTTCATAAGCAGCTATTAAAGACTACCTGATACGGTGCAGTGAAAGTCATTTGTTATGGATACTTAAATCTCAATTTACTCGGTGCACAAGATACCCTCTTTGTAATAGAGAAATATATCACTAAAGTTAGCATAAGCACTTCTTAAACAGTAAGCCGTCCAAGGCCAAAGGTTAGTATCTCTTATAAAAATGGACTGGAGACAACTAACATCATGGGAATGTGACCATATAACTGAAGTTGCCTGGAAACACCAGGATTTTTATGCTTTTGAAGGTGATATCTTTCAAACAACTTATTAAAAAAAAAAAGGGCTGCACTTTTTAGTTTAGTAAGCTAGAACTTAATCTGGCTACTGCTGTAAAAGACAACAAAAATACTTTTACAAATATATTAGCAACAAAGGTAGGGCTAAGGAGAATCTCCATCTTTTATTGGACGCAGGAGGAAACATAGTGACAAAGGATGAGGAAAGAGCTGATGTTCTCAGTGCCTTCTTTGCCTCAGTCTATAGTAGCAAAAGCATTTGTCCTCAGGGTACCCAGGCCCTGTTCTGGAAGACAGAGAACAGAATGATCCCCATAATCAAGGAAAAAATGGTCAGTGACCAGCTACACCACTTAGAAACACACAATTCCACGTGGCCTGATGGAATACACCCAATGGTACTAAGAGAACTGGCAGAAGAGTTCACCAAGCCCCTTTCCATGATTTACCAGGAGTCCTGGCTAATTGGAGAGGTCCTAGTTGATGGGTGATAATGTCCACCCACAAGAGGAGTCAGAAGGAGGATGAGGCCTCTCAGCCTGACCTCAGTGCCAGGGAAGGTCATGGAGCAGATCACCCTGAGGACCATCACACAGCACATGCAGGACTACCAGGGGATCAGGCCTAGCCAGCATAGGTTTATCAAAGGCAGGCCCTGCTTGACCAACCTAATCTCCTTCTATGACAAGGTGATTCACTTGGTGGATGAAGGAAAGGATGAAATCTACCCTACTCAAATAAAACCTTTGACATCATTTCCCACAACATTCTCCTGGAGAAACTGGCTGCTCATGGCTTGGACAAGCACACTCTTTCCCAGGCAAAGAAACAGCTGGATGTCTGGGCCCAGGGAGTGGTACCAAATGGAGTTAAATCTAGTTGGCAGGTCACTAGTGGTGTTCCCCAGGGCTCAGTAGTGGGGACAGTCTAGCTTAATACCTTTATCAATGTCCTGGATAACGGAATTGAGTGCACCCCCAGTCAGTTCATAGGCAGCACCAAGTAGGGCAGGAGTGCTGACTTGCTGGAGAGCAGGAAGGCTCTGTGAAGGGATCTGAGCAGGATGGATCTATGCAATGAGGGCAGTCATATGAGGTTCAACAAGACCAAGTGCTAGATCCTGCCCTTGTGTTACAACCCCATGCAGACTGAGAGCTTGGGAGAAGAGTGGCTGGAAAATTGCTCAGAGGAAAAAGACCTGGGGGTGCTGGTGGACAGCAGCTGAACGTGAGCCAGCAGTGTGCCCAGGAGGCCAAGAAGGCCAATGGCATCCTGGCCTGTATCAGCAACAATGTGTTCAGCAGGACCAGGACAGTGACTGTCCCCCTGTACTTGGTGCTGGTGAGGCCACACCTCAAGTGCTGTGTCAAGTTTTGTGCCCCTCAATTTAAGAAAGACATTGAGGTGCTGGAGCATGTCCAGAGAAGGGCAACAGACCTGGTGAATGGTGTGGAGCACAAATCTTATGAGGAGCAGCTTCAAAGAGCTGGGGCTGTTTAACCTGGAGAACAGGAGGCTCAGGGGTGACCTCATTGCTCTCTGCCACTACCTGAAAGGAGGTTGTACTGAGGTGAGGGTTGTCAGGTAACAAGTAACAAGACAAGAAGAACTGGCCTCAAGTTTTGCCAGAGGAGGTTTAGACTGGATACTAAGAAACATTTCTTCACAGGAGGAGTGTTCAGGAATTGGAACAGGCTGCCCAGAGAAGCGGTAAAATCATTATTCTTGGATGTATTTAGAAGATGTGTAGATGTGGTGCTAAGAGACACAGTTTTATGGTGAAGCTGGCAGTGTTGGGTTAATGGTTGGATTTGGTGATCTTAGAGCTCTTTTCCAGCCTAAACAATTCTATGATTTATTTCAGTTAGACAATCTGAAAAAGGCTCTTTCATTCATTTTCTATTAACTGCATCTCATTGCGTCAGATCCTTTCATCCTCATATAATAATACTCTACATAGATAATCCACAAGAGCTTTTGGTGACTTTGGAAACAGCTAAGTATTATGTTTTTCTCTCTGGAGATACAGGACAATATGTCTTTCGAAGGCACTATGGCTTTAATAAGCCTGTGCACCACACCGCTTATTTCTGCTTGAGACACACAAAGGGCTTTTAGGGTCACACAGCAACTGTATCAGGGTTAAAAATAACTAATTCCCTGATACAGGTTATCAGCTGCTTTTGAAACAGCTGGAAAGAATGGCACAGCAGAGGAGTGCTGCAGATCCAGCACAATTGGCTTGGATAAAAGGAGAAACAGGCAGAAACTACTTTGATTGGACCTGCTGCTAAAAAAAAAATATTTGGCAGAAAAGGCCCTTTTAAAGTATGCTGTAAGACTGATGTTGTCAGGCCAGCTCCTAGGGGACATCTATCAAAATTAAAATAGTATTTTAAGAATCAATAAACACAATCCTAAGAACAAGAGACTGAAGAATGTTTATATAACATTCTATATATCCGATTTCAGTTTTTCCACAGAAACTCATTTGTTTCTGCTGCATGGACATCAGTAATGCTTCATTTTTTATTCCTGAATATGGCTGTGTAGCAAATAAGGCAGTGAAAAACTTAAGAGCAAGAACTAGACTCCAAATACATAAATATACATAATACTTTATACTGTAAGCATTGTTTTATATATGTAAGAGTGGGTTTATTCAGAAGGTATTATATATCCCTATTACTATATACCCATATTACTATACTATGAAAGAAAAGCAGAAAAGAACCATCTTTTCTGTAGTTGGACTGATCTGTGTACTGAAGTAAACACAAATATATACATGCACCATTGTCAGAGGCTAAAAAAATTATGGCTTTGATGGATCTCACATATATGCTCACAGGCTTTGCTGGACTTAGGCCTTAAATTTCTAGAAAAATCTTGAATTTATAAAAGAACTACTAAAACTTTTAAAATCAAATATATTAGTACTTTGAAAGAAAAACTCTCTGAAATACATTTTTGTGGAAAAAAAATGTATAATTAAACATTTAAAACATCATCTCCCAGGGAATGCAGATGCCAAGTGGGAAGGAGAGTTTCCTGAAGATGGTCATGGGATAAACATTTTCAGGAGCAAAATTGGCACTGATGTCAACAAAGCTACTGGACATGCAGCAACTGTGTATGCAGCTTCTTTTTGTGATGCCATTCTTTGTGCTGCATGATACCTACATTCAGCCTCTTCCTGCCCTGGTGGGGACTAGAATATTTGCCCTTGCACTCTGAACATAACCTTGGGCCCCTGTCAGTTGCTATTTATGACTTCATCCTTGATTTGCAAGAAAGTGGATATCCATGATGTTTCTAGCAATAATACTGTTGTACAAAACCAGTATCAAATCTTTAAAGAACAAATAACGATGAGACTGTTCCTGAAGAAAGCTTCCTGCAGAACTATTTTCTAAGTGTCCTGAAGTTTTTGTTTTCCCAGAAACAAATTTGATGGTTCTTTGATAACAGAGATCCCAGTTCAAAGCCATTATCAATTTAATACTATAACAATTTTCAAGCAGTGACCAATTCAAAACTCTTCTTGACCTCTGCAATGACAAAATCCCTATAACTCATCTTTAAATAAACAAAAATCTAATTCCATGACACTTCAGAGGATCCAAATATTGAAAAACTCTATGCACAGACTAGGTTTTCCTTTATTAAGATATCAAGTTTGCATCTGGTATCCTAAGTGCATCTTGTACTTAATGTAACTAATATTCAGAAGAAAAGGCTATTGTGTTATATCAAAATCTGTCTCGCTCAGACAGTAATTAGAGAGTGGTGTTAAAGGTCTGGCAGGAGAAAGATAATGAGTCCCCAGTGTAGAGATTACAGGAGGAATTTCAGTATAATGGACCTTAAAAAGGTATGAAAGTGATGATAGCACACATCACAGGTTAAGTCAAACATCTGCAGATGTGTTTCAGGAATGAGAAACATCAGCCCTCCCATTGTTCACAATGTTTAAAGACATTTTCTGACCATAACAATAACAACAACAACAAAAAAAAGAAACATGAGAAAATTTTCTGGTTTTAATTCCTCTCCAAACATGCTTTGAGAGAGCTCATCCCAGGGGAGCAGCAGTGTTTAATGTGAATTCTCCATCTCTGCCATATTAATTGATGTCAGTTACCTTGGGAAACAAATTGAAAATTAAAATTAAATAAACTGCTGTGAGATCAAACTACAAGCAACAAATTTATTCAGTGTCTGACTGAATACAACATGGCACCATGCCACTCAAGAAAAATGAAGATGACTTCACATAGTATAGTCAAAGCTCCATAATAACTTAACAGTGCTCAAAATGCTTTGTGCAAACATTTCATCATATATTTACATCTGTACTTGTCTTACAGTCAAAATGCCTTCCTTATGTTCATTTGTACTAGTTGCTTCTGAGTATTTCCTCTGCTAAAACCTTTCTGGAGAGTGTCATGAATCAATTATACAGTAAAACCCCACAATAGTAACACAGCCATTTATAAAAATTAAGCAATATCACTTATCAACAGTAGCTTAAAGTGGTTTATACTCTAGTTTATGGACATGGTACAAAAATTAGAAGCAACATTAAATACTTTTATGACAAGCAGAGTATGATATAATGATATGTCCCTTTTTTATTTTTAATCATACATACCACTTAGTTACGTGAACTGCTGCACGTTGAGCAATTAAAAATAGTTAGTTTGTTTTGCAGCAGTTGGAAGATAGAGTTGACTGGATAACTTTCTCCAGTATGAGAGTGACTGGAGCACTTGCAGGAGCTCACTGTGGTGTGTAAACCACTGCCTGCCTCCACAGAAGCAGCTGTTAACTTGTCTTGCCTTTACACAAGGCAGAGGCTTGCTATTCCCATTCAGCTCTAATCTCTGTGGGTTCAGAATCAGTCTTTTGCCACTTGCCAGTCACTGTGTCTCTGCAGAGAGCAAGACAGGTTAGGACCCATCACCCACCCTATCAGTAGCAGCTCATTGCAGCTTCAGCTGTTATGCCTATCAGCAAGCACAGGAAAAATATCTAAATCTTATAATGTTTTATTAATCTGAAGTACGATATTAGTCTGAAGTGCTGTGTGTAGCAACAGAATCAAAGCCCTGGTGATTGCTGTTTCCAAGGAATTATAGGAGGCTTCTAAAACACTCAGAGAAAATTGCTCAAATCTGCATCAAGATAAAAGTTAGTATTTTAAGAAGTCAAAATAAGTATTTAATAGTCTTATTAAATCCTATACAAGTAAGTAAGCTTTCTTTGGCTGCTTCCTTCATTGTTAACTTAAACATATTCAGGGTCCACATACCTTCAAAGCATTACTTTGGGTATTGCTGTTTTGGAGAGCACAAGATGTAAGTAACTGAAGGAGATATGCAAATTTCTAAGTGGCAGTGAGTCATACCTATAGGAAATTGCCAATTAAGGTCATCCTGAGACAGACATTTCCGTTGTTATAAAATATTAACATTTGTATAATAACACCAAACACTATACCTTAATATTGAAATGAGTATTCTTGAAGACAGAGCAAACCCCTAGTTTTAGTATAACTGAATTTCTTTTATGGGTTTTGTGACTGCCTCATTTCCCTGTAATGGTCTGAACCAAATCCTTAGATCCAAATACACCCCTGAGAGAAGCCCAGACTCCAGATGTGAAAGTTATATTGCAGCCACAACTCTCATTTCAATTAAAGGCACAGGAGAAACCTTAATTACTACACCCATGTTTTGGCATGTAGCTAAAGGAAGGACTGATTCCCACATGTTGCTGATAAAATACATATTTGCCATTTCAAGTATCACATTAATTACTTTTGTAGGGTAAATATTTTCCTGTGCTAGGACCAAATAACAGTCAGGCATGCTGAGAAGACAGCGTGGGAAAAATACTCTCTTCCTGTGAGTCAAAACCTATCTGTGAAAACACTCCATAGCAAGCCCAGCAGGAGTCTCACAGCACCTGATCCTCTGCTTCCTGCTGTCACATGCTCAGGCAGAAAGAGCAGCCCTTGGCTGTGGCACATCCTTGCACCCTCACCCCATCAGCAATGCAACTTACTTAGGTGGAGATACTACCCCTGAAAACACCGGCCTCCTTATGCTGAGGGAGCTCTTGAGCTTGACTGCTCATGGCCATTTTTCCTGGGGCACAGATAAAGATACACCAGAAACAACCTGCTGCATGTAACCACAACACATTATTCCATTTTTGTGTTTGTTTTGTTTTCTTTTTGTGAAATCCTGATATTAAACTGATATAACTGATGAGACCTCAAGTGATCCAGATGCCCAGGTGAGGAAGGTAATTGAAATAAAGGAGGTCCTGCAGTGAGGACAAGCAAAACCAAAATCAATCTAAAGCATCTGGAAATTACTCTCCCACTTTAAAGGAATATATTTTTAAGTATAGCATTAATCTGCATTTGCAGTTCCTGAAAGTACAATACTTTCACAAAAATTGCATGAGAAAAGCTAAGAAAAATAAGTTTATGTCTTCAGAACTTTATCTTTTTAAGAATTAAAACTTGTCCTGAGGACATGCAGTGTTCATGACAAGCAGCAGGAGTTTAATGTAAAGATCAAAGTCTTGCCGATAGCCAGTGGAATCTAAATTAGAATCTACAAAAGGGGCACTGTGGGTCTAGAATATGAAGAAATGGTTAGTAGCTGTGCTTACTGATTCCTTCCAAATCCCTACTCTTACAGCTCAATCTTTCAGACTTAACAATGCATAGAACTTTACTAATTTAACTGGACCTTCAAAAGTCTGCAAAATCTGATTTTTATTTATTTCATAGATCAAAAAATGTTTTAGGAGCAAATAAATACAAGTAATTGTAATTATTGTAATTATTTTGTGATAAAAGTAAACTGAGCTCCTGCAAGTGCTGCAAAAAGATAACTTTTTATCTCATACTGTTAGTGAAATCTTTAGCTAGTATTCACGACTTAGCCAGGATTGCTGCATCTTCTACAATAAAAGAAACAATAAACCATTTAAAAATTCCAAATTTCTAATGCATGAAATAACTTCTCACTTGAGAACCCTGTTTTGAATTAACTGTGAGGCATCTTTAGAGATGACAGAAAAATACTCCTACTTCTTCAAAGATGCTTATCTTGCTAAGATTTGTACATGCACGCATTGATGTAACTGAAGTTGATGTGGGTTGCTGTTTACGCAACTGAGATGTAGGTTTGCGTAAATACTATTATTATTATTTTCCCAAATATATTAGAGCATTGTAGAGCAATATAAAACATCGATTGTAATGTCTAATGACAGTGCATATGGTTAAATATTCCCTTTGTGTTCACAGCTTTAAATTATAATGAACAGCAAGTTTTATAAATAAAAGTATTAGAAGTTTCCCTGAACTCTACAGATCTTAGAGAACTGTCTGAAAACTAGGTCTGTAGAAAGCAAAGTGTTTCATTAGCAGATTTCAGTTGCAGAGTTTTCTGACTGGATATTTGCCTTGTCACTTCTGTTTACAATATCTACAAAATAATTTTCACACTGAAAATCACTGACAACTACCTTTCATATTTATTTATAGTTAGGCACTCATGCCAACTCCCACTGAAGTCAGTAGCAGGTTTCTGGATATAGCAGGAACAGGATTAAACCTAACAGGTCAGTGACTGCTGTCACTGAAATACTGATTTGCATGTTTTCTTGTTTTTGAACCAAAATATTACCTTGGCTTTTTTAATTTTGGGATTTGGCAGCTAGATGTGCAGATGTGATGGCAATCACAGAACTGAGGTCATTTGAGATTCTAGAAAGGTTAAAAACTATACATGGGAAGGTAATAACAGGAACTTGTAATTAGTGAAAATGCTTATCCTGCAGCAGTGAGGTCACGTCCTCATAACTTTTCTGAAAAAAAATATTGATTCAAGATGCGTATTCAACCAGAATAGATGGCTGAAGGGGTGTTTTCACACCCATCATGCAGCTACTGATTCTGCTTTAGGTAGATCCTGTGGCAAAAAAGCAGCTCTGAAAAAGCAGAGAAATCAGTTAATTTTCCAATTGTTCTCTCTTCCATGTTTTTTGCAGGGCAGGACCAGAAGGCACCTTCCTTTCTGATTAAATGCCTACAGATGGTTTCTGCTACAAAACATTTTAAAAATAATTGAAATTGCTGATTTAGCCATGTGCACTGTAAATTAGTACCTTCCTTTTTTATTTCACGGATTGGCCTGCCATTTTCCACACAATCCTACAGGCAGATATAGTTATTCATAGCCCATCTCTTTAAAATCTCCTAAAAACTATGACTATACAAAAGCAGTGGATCTCACCTTTGAAAAGCACAGTTTCAAGGTTATCAGCACATCCTGTGGGACTGAATCCTCTAGGAATACATTACAATACCAATTTGAGTATATTGTTTAGTTGCTTCCTAATTCTCTTTTGGAAAATATAGCAGATATGCATTTAAAGCATAGAAATCTAAGTAAATATGTGAATTTATATGGCCTTTAAAACACAGGCTTCTTTTTTCACTAAAATGATGGAGCAAAGTAAAGATGAGAGGTTTTGTAAAATACCAAGCTTGCACATGTGATATTAATAGAAATTAATCTTGTTAATTAATCACAACAAATATGCACATGACTAACATTAGCCTGCTGCTAGTGTATACCACTTGTATAACAAAAGCAAAAATTAAATAAATCAAGAAGCAGATTTAGGCTTCCCACTGAATGTTCAATCTGTGATGCTTGTTGTTGTCTCCAGTGCAATTGTTGAAGTTATCACAGCTACTGATCTTTTAAATCCTTCTGTTCCATTTATTCTACTCTTCTTTTAAGCATTTGCAAGAAATCAAATTGCACAGACTGTTTCTCAGATTACTTTTGCACAGGAAAAGTCAGCACATGCAAATGACAGCAGGAGGGAGAAGGAATGCAAAATTAACTCAGAGATAACTGCCATGTTCACCACATACTCTGTAATAACTTCTCCTTGGCCTTGCTGGCAGTTTGATGTAAAGAGTGAGGTGAAAATGTGGTCTGTGGGAAAGTAAGCTGAAAATACTTATGGGATATTCAGCTTTGACATATCTATTTAAAACCAAAAGGAATGTATTCCACACTATAAAAGGTTATTCAGATCTAAAAATGTGAGATCCTTTATAAAGAAACTTTGAATATTACAAAAATGTAGCTTGTTCTAGTAATACATGCAATGAAAATCAGAGGATCATTGAGGTATCATGATGCAAAGGAAAATAAAGGGCATATAATGCTACTTTTCCAAACCTTCAGTAGTGCCAAACAACAAAGAAATGATGCATCCTTATAGCTAAAACATATCAAATAGTAGAAGCCTTGGTCAGTGCTGCTCCCTGAGTTATAAAAGATGCATTTAGAAAGGTTTAGGATGTTTCAAACCATGCATTATACTGATTCAAGTGCATTAGCTGTTTAATTGCAGCTTCTTGTAACAATATCAGAGTTGAATATTCAAATCGACAAAAATAAAAATGATGTCATCCAGCTTTTTTGAAACTAATGTCTATTTCAGTTCTGGATATTTTCAAATATATACTTGGCTTGAAAATCTTGTAAATTCCACTGAAATGCACCAATTGCTGTGGCAGGTGTTTCAGATGAGCAGAGATTAAACAGGTTAAGAGATATGGAGGAAGGGAAATCCAAGAGCAGGTTAACAAAGAACAGTGCAGAAACTCTGATCAGATGTACCAGTCACCAACCTCTAATGCGAGGTAAAAAATCAGGGTTTAAATACTGAGGTAAATTAAATGTATTTTAACCATAGGGATTTTTCTGCTACTTTTCTCACAAATTCAGTTTTGTGACTTTTTGCACAAGGCCTTCAGATTTTTCTCTCATTGGGTAAATAAAGACAAATTTTCCCTAAAATAAGTGAGATGATTTCACCAAAGAACTTCATTTTTCTGTAAGACTAGAATCATATTTTTAAAAACTCTTGCCAAAAATATGATTGTCATTTGAACTAACATGTTTCTGTGCTACTGAATTTGAGCTTTGGGCATTGTATGAACCACGGGGTAATCTTCCTGGAGTTACTCTAGGCAGGCTACCTAGAATTATCCATGATTCTTCATCTTACAACCTGTATAACTGCACTGGCTGCAGTGATGTTATTGCAGGATTCTTACCAAAATCTCAAAGATCAAAGCTCTGCTCCATTTCTCAGATGGCATAGATTTTCAATTTTTTTCTAATTTATTTTGCAATATCTCCTGCTCTTTATTATGTGAGAGATAAAAAGAAAAGAAGGGAGATACAGATAGGATAAAGGAGCAAGAAGGAAAAAAATTAAGAAAGTAGAGAAGGAAGTCTATAGAAGGGCATGAGGATTAAAAATCCTTAAGAAATAAGAAAAACACAGGCAATAGAACAAAATTATTTCTAATGGAACAGACAGTTCTCTTATCGGTAAATTTCTTCTACTACAAATCTCATGAAGATTGGTAGGTGCTTATGCAAATATTTTTCTGTAATCCGTCAGTATAGCCTATAGAACATGCTGAAATTATAATTTCAAGGAACTTTCCAGCATTATGTTAGATTTTAGGGGATTTTTTTCTGTGGTGGTTGTTTTTGGTTTTCAATTAACTCTGTTGATTATATATTATTCTCTGTTGCACAATTAAGGAATGATACATGTTTATCACCCTGATTTGGCTGTCAAGAGTAAATTTCTAGTTTCAGTGGTTCTCCTCACTAGCATCTGTTGGGAGGCTAGGAATGACTTACCTTGTTTTGCTCCGCTGTCCTAAGCTTGGACATTTCCTGTGTTATTTTCCAGTATTTTGTTTTAAGCAGCATCAATTTGTAACTTAAAGGCCAGATTTAAGCTTTGAGAATGATTTAAGATTTCATAGTTTTACATTTTCTTTTTTTTAAAAGGTATTTCACTTGTGGTTTATAGTTTATCTAT
This sequence comes from Poliocrania exsul, assembly GCA_035041345.1. Classification (NCBI taxonomy): domain Eukaryota; kingdom Metazoa; phylum Chordata; class Aves; order Passeriformes; family Thamnophilidae; genus Poliocrania; species Poliocrania exsul. The sequence goes on along the minus strand of JAWWLZ010000139.1, from coordinate 30,210,655 downwards.
AAGAAACATCGGTGCAGTCCTGTGGTGTATAGGAGAGCACTCTGGACTCTGAACCCCAAGGACCTGAGTTTGAGTGTCAGTGGGGACCGTCCCCTGGCAGTTCAAGCCTCCCTGCCATCCCATCCCGTCACATCTCGGATGCTCAACAGGGTCAGCCCCGGTTAGTACCAGGTGCTGTGACAGTCCTGAGGACTTCACTGTCACTGTCCAAGCTCACTTGGCCGTGGCAAGCGGACCTTAGGACTTAAGCGGTGGGGCCAGTTCTGTGCATGCTGTGCCTCACCTAAAAAATCCACTGCGCAGGCTGGCCATACACAAACCAAACATCTTTTGTCTCCAGATGAAACCTTCTGAAACACCAGTTAGTGCTGCAAATGTATCTGAGATCCCAGGATGGAAGCACTACTTACCTGGTTTCCTTGAAGGCCCTGACCTGTATCGGGTGAGGCAGCACACAAGTGTACTGATGTCAGCAATGGCCAGTAACTGCAAGCCAGATCTTCCTCCTGCTGTGCTACCAGAGATGTAAGGAACTGCAAGGGCATACAGTTCTTAGCTCAAGGTGTGACAATTTATGCTTCAGTGCTGTGAGGCTTTGGGCTTCAGTCCTCAGGTAAAAGGAGCACAGAGCACAGCTTGAGTCTTGCTCTGGAGGGTAGAGCTCCAAATGGGAATGGCAGCTAAAGAGAAGTAGCCATGGGGTCATCTGTGATTATTTACTTTGAGAATCCAAACTAAAATCAAATGTAATTGATAAATGTCTTTGTCTCAACACTTCAGCTACCATAACACTCACATTTAGTTAGGGGCTGTCCCACACCAAAGGTTCTTCGAGTGCTATTTCCTGCTGTTTTCTCAATCTGTAAAATGGAAATCCACCACTGAATAACTGTTTTTTCTTTATGTTAAGAAACCACGTTCATTTCAAAATGAAGCCAGAAAACAGGATGTCTCCAACTTGCTGTATTGCATACTGGTGCTCTAAATAGTAGCTCCAAGCAAGCTAAGAAATTGGTCCAGCTGTTTCAGAGCAACTGACAGTGAACTGTGACAGAAAACATAAAAATGAGCCAAAATCAAATTCTGGCCCTAGCAAGTGCATATGTACTCAGATGAGTACTTCAAATCGGTTTTGATTGTTATTTGAATACTATCCTGAAATGATATGCTCCTTTGAATGGAAAGCTAAATCTATTATTGACTGGGCCCTTGAAAAAAGAAATAATGTAACAAACATAGGTTCCACCTCTGTGTTTGTTTATGTGCACAGAAAGAGGATGCTACATAGCAAGTTTGCCCTTTTTCTGGGGGGTAAAGGATGAAAAACTGTATATAGCTGGGGCAAAGGGAGGGAATGAGATGCATGAGGATATAAACCAGAGATTAAGTTTAAGGATAACAAAAGGTAGCAACTCCTTGAAGAATTTCCTGCCAAGATGAAGATGGTATTTTTAAGCATTTTAGCACTCTAGAGCATTCATAAGCACCATGAATCTTGCATAGTGTGCACTTTCAGCAGGTAAAAAGAAAATCTGCTGCACTGTGTATGTCTTCCTTTACATGAGGTCAGAAACACTTGACATTTCTGTTTACAGTTTAGGTGCTGTGGAAAACACAAAACATTTATTTTAAATACTTATACTTGGCAAGTTCTAACAAGACACAAGTACTAACTTTACAAACATCTTGTGACAACAAAGAAATTAAAGTTCTCACAGTATCACAAGTATCTTTGCAGCATATTGATGTTGTAAACCTTTGCTCTGGGTTTTCAACTCCATTTATAATAGGCATCTAAATTCCACACTGCCCATACTATAGTAAACTGACATTAGGATTGCATTCCTAAGCAATGCAGCTTCTTTGCTAAAAGACAGGTTAGCAAACCTAAGTTTTGTGTTAAAGATCTGAATTCATTTATTAATATATTACTAAAGATTATGAGTGTTTTCCATTATCATGACAGTTGGGAAAGAAAACAGTGAGCATTTGTTATACAAAAACATACCACTGCCTTTTTTCGGCATATTTATTCCAACATTAGACAGATCAGCCATTTACAATACAGTAAATTACAGCAATGGCAATAAAATCTAACTTTTTTTTTAAAATGCATCAACCTCATTAGATGCTTTTCTGCCACTACTACTCTCATGCAGTTTCTTATCTTATTCTTCCCCATTCAAAGCCTATTTGAAAAGATACTTTTACCTTTTAACTCCCCTCTATTTATCATTGAAAATAATTTTGGCTTAGAATTTAGTATTAATTAGAACTGCAAATAATTTTCAAAGAGAAACTCAAAGTAAAATATAATAAAACCACATTTCATATATTAAGCAACTGCTAAAAACACTTTTTACTGGCATTTGCTAATGCACCTCTCTAATATAGAGAATAGTTACTGTCATGACGTCCACCTCTATCTCACGCATAGTATAGCTGCACACTTCAAACTTTGACTGGCCATGCCTCTGTTGGTTCTAAAATTTACTGCCTTATGGTCAATGACTTTTTCCACATACAGACAACTATCATGCTGCATCTCCCACAGACCTGGAGCATGTGACATGCAGAGTAAGTGTGGAGCTGATCAAAGTTGATACTAGTTTTCAGTTCAGCGGCAGATTTTCAGTGTCATACTACAAATGTAGTCTCTGCTTCATGAGCCTGTCAAAATGTTTTGCAAGCCATGCCTAAGTCCTGATGGGGAGACTGGTCTCCTCTATGCTATTTCATTGCCACCACACAACCAAAGCTTTTTGTCTGCAGAGGGAAATATTTCGTTACCTTTGAACATTCATGAAGGTCACCATTCAGTCAGTGAAATCGATACTTGGCCAACAAGTGAAAATTCTTACAGAGCCTTTGCTTACACTCAAATACTGGTGAGTTCATCCCAGGGCAGGTTTCTCGGCAGAGAAATTGTGCCACTGTTAATCATGCATTCTGCTCTTTCTCTGTTGCTATGTCTGTTACCTGCTTATTTTAACCCAGAAAGCTCAAATTAAGATCAGGGCCATACAGGAATATACAGCAAAAGACAACATCTGACCTGAAGGGTTTGCCTTCTGAATGGCTAAGACAGAAAAATGGGATCAGAAAGGAGGTATAATGATGTCTCTTTTATAAGTGGAGAAATAAAGCATCTGGAGATCACAAAAGAACGACTGCATCTGTGCTAAGTGAATCCAGATCTCTTAACACAATTTAAGAGGTTGCACAAGTTTTTGGCCAGTTTAGTATATCTGAGTGAATTTACAAAAATCAGGTTGAAACCTTATAAAAACTTTCATCCAGATTTTAAGAATAAAGATGGGATCAAAACACTTCCACACAAGTAAAATTCAAATGGATTTTGCAGAAAGGATTCAAAAAAGGGTGCAGTTGCTCTATATAAAAGCAGAACAAGGAAGGTGTCCTCCACTAAGCCTTCATGGCTAACACACAACAGGTTTGACATCATTCTTTCATTTCTGAAGGCTTCATCATTGCTTAAAGAACAGGCATTTCCCCTTGGCTGCTTTTATTAATATCATGCAACCTGTTTGAGAGCATCTAACTGCATCAAAATAAGCATTTAATTCCATCTAAAATTAATCATAATTATTTCTGTCAATATTTCCTGAAGTTTTTGAGAAAAAAAAATCCCCATTGACCAAAAGCCTTGCCAAGTTACTTAAACCACAAGACCATCCTTCCCTGCATACAATTCCTCCCATGTGTAAATTCTAAAATCCCACCTCTAAATATGTTCTATGGACTAATGACTCTATTTTCACCAAAATTTCAACAGTTTATCAGTCCACAAAATATTTTTCTCATCATGAAGCAAGTGATTTTGCACTCTCAGCTTGCCAGTGCAAAGAGACAACTATTAAGACAACTTTAGGGGGAAAAAAAAAAAGAAAATTTAAAGTCAGATGGATGCATGCTTTCTCCAAAGACATGGAAATTTTGCCATTTTTAGCAGTTCTATTTAAAACACAAACTGCAATGAGTATTTTAGTCGTTAGCATGCCTGTAGTCAGGGCTAGGGAGGGACACAACTATTAATGTGAGCAGATGCCCCTCCCTATTAACCAGAAGACAGCATCTGAGTATATTGTCTTGTGTTTTCAAAACCTAAAAATAATTATGAGCAAAAGCAAACCTTCAATTTTTCCAAGTAACAACTAGAAATCTTGCTGAGGTGTTCCTCTGTTGTATTCAGGCTTTTACTAATGCTCTTTCATGTGTGAAGAGTTTCTGTATTTGCCGAGGAGGGAAATCGGCTTTCCCTGAACAACTTTTGTCAGTCTCCATCTGTATCAAGTGCCAAGCGAAATGCAAGGTTAAAATGAAATTAAACACACGTTTACCTTGGTCAGCATTAGAAAAGCAGTCATCACTATACAACACACTTCAGTCTAATATACTTTAGAGAAACCTGTTTATGGGGTTTCAAAAATAGCTGTGTTGTTATTAAAGTGGAGACTTTAGCAGCAACTACTGTACATGGCCTCACAGAAACCATAAGTTTTACTGCACTCTCTGGAATCAATGACATTCTAGAATTACACCAGGAGAATTCCCACAAAATATGTTTTGCCCAAAAGCATGATACATTTTTTGTTATGAATACCTTAGAATGGGGCTAAGGAAAAGATTCACTTCACAAATTATGTATTTTTCAATTTCTATTTGTGGAGGGAAAAATGATCAAAGAATTTTAGCACATTGCCTTCTAGCAAGAAATTTTTACTTTACTCACATCGAAGAAAGTGGGTGATTTGCATGGGATACGCCCTGCCACTCTCTAATACAAATAGCTAAGGGCTAGATGCCACAATTCTTGGTAACATCTTTGGAAGTAGTTCCAGTCTCCTCCATGATGATGCACACCATTCCGTTTCTAGATTATAACCACACAATTCAAGCTCTCTTCCTGAGCAGCTGCATGGCTGACCTATTTTCTATATGGACTTAGCTGAAACAATCAATGGGCATAGCCATGCGTAAAGTGCAAGGCATAGTCAAACCGTCCCAAGGGAGGGTTCAGACAGCTCTATGCAAGTCTCCAGGCGCTTCCCCCCTTGCTTTAGGGCAGAATAAAAACAGCCTTGTCACTGGAGCAGGGACAGCAGAGCATTCTGTTCACATTCAGGCAGATACATATGCATAGGAGGTACAGACACAGGGCCTCACAAACGAAGCACCCTCTCAGAAAGAGCATAAGGTAACAGCCTGGTTATCATCTAGGCTTAGTATGCTGCCTATAAGAAATTAGCCTACTGGTGTTGACTTGCATGAGGAGGTGACTTGTTTGAGCACTTCCACTAGCAGGGCACCATTCTCTTGGAACAGCTGCTTCTGGTGTGAATATGCAAGAAGAAAATCAATTCACAAATTGCATTTAAGTACTACAAAGGAACTAATTTAAAGAGTCAAAACAGTAAAATCAAGAATAATGGTTACCACAATACTGCCAAGTTCAAGTAGCAGTGAGGGTCTGAGCCATGGAAGTGAGCATGTGAACCAAATGAGAATGTCAGTTAAAACACACCACAATTAAATCTGAAAGCAGTAATATTCTTAGCAAGGGCATGATTCCACTAAGCAAAACTATATATAATAGGAAATATGAATGAAAAATAAGTGGAAGTGAGTATCACAAAATACTCTGCTCTGATAGGGGAAGATTCTCCTAAAGACTGTGGAGGTCCCAGAGCTCATATACGTGCTTGGGGTCTGAATCAATGAACAGGGCGTGGTGAGGTCTCTCTATGGTGAAGGAGAATTAATCCCTAGAGAACATATTTGCTCTGAGTTAGGTCATGAAGCAGCAGAACAACCGAGAGCAGAGCAACCTGCATTCCTACAAAAAGGAAGTAGATGTCAGCTTGCTCCAGACTCCACATCTACAAAAATAAGTAATTATCCTGTGTAGTGAGCTAGAAGCTATAAATGAGGAGTCAAAATTACATGGAAACACTAGCATTGGCCTATGGCTGGCATCAACTGAGTAGACATCCAAAAAAATGGAAGAACAGCATATTAACAAAGGAGCAGCAGTCAGTAACTATGTTACAAAAAGCTTCAGTAGAGATATTATCACAGTCTTTTCAATTGTATGCTAGCAGGTGAATCTATAAGCCAAAACCTTATAAAAATTTGCTGCTTCTAGCAAATTTTGCTGCCTTTATTACAAAAGATGTATTCGTTGTTTACACCATAGCTAGAAACCCTAATCAAAAGCACTAGTCAATTTAATGCTTAAATACTACTGTAATTTAAAAATTAAATAGATACTAACATTCTGCCCTTAACAGTGTTGCTTTCTTGAACAAAGCCCCTGAACTGACTTAAAAATACAGTAGCTGTTTAAAAATAAACTTGAATATCTACTTCTCATACAATTATTCCCACAACACATGCTGAATATACATCATATGTATTACAATCACATCTCAGATGCTGAAAACATGCTAAAAAGAATATTCAGAGTAATGCCAAATGCAAGATATAGCCTAATTTAAATTTCAAATGCTAGAAAGCTTCATTGCAATGCTAAACATCTACATAAAAGCAGTAAATTTTAATAAACACATAGACAATAAAGATCTTAAAAAGTAAATAGTAAAAATTGTGTAAGGAATTCCAGCAAAGAAACCCTAATGGCAGCTCTCCAATGGCTCAAATTTCATATGCCAATAAAATGTGCAAATTGAAACATAGTGATTTCTAAACACCAGTACAATAAAATTCTTTAAAATATATCCTGTAGTTTCCAATAACTATTTTAAAATATTTCTTTTTACCTATACTGAATTTTACTTAAATGAATACATTTTTATGAAAAAAACATGAAACTTCTTGCTTATCTACTAAGTAGATACAAGATACAGACAGTGTATTCTAACACATATTTGACTGCAATTTAGAATGTTGCATCTGCTCCATTAGTTTACTGACGTGCTTGATTTTTAGGTTTGAGGGGTTTTTTTGAGTAGGACAGAATTTATCATCTTTTTTAGGAACAACCCATTTTTGTTAAAAGGAAAATATTTGCTACAAACTCTATCTTGGCTTCTTAGACTGCTTATTTTGAGTCTTGGTGGGGGTTTTTTGAGAATTTCAGAGAGATGGCATTCATATTCATAGCAGTTGTGATATTTTATCTTTTATGGCATGACATAACCAGGTTTTGACTGCTACTGATATTTGGCCTATTAGATTTTATTATCAACTCTTATGTTTTGATTTCACTATGGGATCTGTTTTGAAACAGACTATCCTAGAAGATTAAAGACAGATTTTTGAAAAAAGAAAGCATTAATCAGAGTAAGACAAATATACACAACTTTACTACTTACTATTGTGGACAGTAACTTTGACTTCTCATTTTTAACAGTTCATCAAAAACTTGAATAATTTAAGTGAGAACTCAGCAAGTGAACCAATGGGAGACAGGATGGTGAGACACTTTATTCATGTCAAAAAAGGGTAAAAAACCCACTGTAGGACTAAGTTCCTTACCTTCTCCTCCGATGTTTGCCTCATGGTCTTGCACTGTCATGACTCGTTATAGCTGTAAGCTACACAGTTCCACAGGAAAAGACAATGCAATCAAGGAATCTCTATGTGCTTTCCTTCTTTCTCCCTCCATACTTTTCCTGCCTGCCCTAGATCAGCATGATTTCAGCAAATGCATTTTTCTTTTGAGAATGGGGAGCAGAAGTTTTTACATCACAGCTACTATATCTCATCCTTCCTTACCATCATCTAATTCTTTTAAGGTTCTTGCTACTGGCAAAGCAAAGAGAACAGTCAGAGCTGCAGAATGTATGGCCATATGTAGGACCCCAGAGCAATACAATCCAACAAAGAAACTTCTCTAAAATTAAGAGAACATTTTTACACATTTGCACACATTCTCCAGTTGTTTAAATTGCTTATTTTCTCTGACTCATTATGTAAAATAGTCTGTTACTGGAATCTTCCCAGCACAGGCCCTCACCACCTTTGGGTCCTGACCCTTGAAAAGCAGTAGACCCATTTATATGATTTAAAGTGTATGCTTCCTTGCGACTACTTTCTGTAGTTTGGAAACAAATCACCTTAATTGTAACTATGAGAAAAGGGAGTGGCACCATTGGGAGCTTTGTTTTAGAAAGAACTCCTAAGATTAGACCATTTCCAAATAAGTAAAACACTTTGTTCTATTCATAGCAATATAATTAAACTCTCACACTTGTTATGAAAAATTCCTCTGTTACATTTTTCTGTAGCTCTGTATTCCGAGACTTCACAATGGAAAATCTGAGTGAATAAAATTTCTTTTTTCCTACTAGTATTCCAACTAGCAAATGTCTTGCCATTGCTTTTTAGACCAACCCACATGTAGCACAGTGGAACCTGTAGTACAGTTAAAGTGAATAGCCCAAATACAGCATGACAGATAGACTGCATCCTTGCTTAGGACTTTTTCCTGTTAATGCATCCTTCGAATTTAGAAAGCCATCTTACTATATCCACACAATAAGTGGCCAGCTCTGAAACCAGAGCCATTTTAGAAACAGTATTAGATCAAGCGTGAGAGAGGATGTAAGATGTATAAAAACACTCCTTTACCTACAAGAGGAAAACTTTTCAAGTGTCTCATGATTATAGATAGTGATGATTTTATACAGTGACTACTAGGCCTAGGCTAGCAACGGTCACTGAACTTTAGCCACAGAAACAACCCTATTCATTTAGAAAAGGAATTACAAGCCTAAAGTCTTGAAAAACAGAAATAATAGGGGAGCTAGGAAAATCGACTGGAAAACTGCTAATTCTAATGAATGCAACACAGTTTGGGGGTTCATTTATTCTTCCTAGGAAAAAAAAATAATGGGAATAGCAAACGCAAAAATGAAGTTATTGTTAGAACATCAAGTGTGTGATAAAATACCAGCTTTGTGTCTAATTCGCGAGGTCCACTGATACGAATTACTGTGAAAGCCAGATGAGAAGCCTTACCTAAGCATAACGCAGTACCATGAGCCTGCATGGGTTCAATTAGCTTGACGGGCATCAGTAGTTCGCGAATTCTTAGAAAGCCGCACAATGCACAAAGGCCGCCGGAGTACCCCTCGTGGCCGTAGCCCTCGGCGAGCTCCCCGAGCGCTTCCAGCCCCAAATCCACACGGATTTCGCCCACGACCATATCTGGCTCGGGGTGCGACGCAAACGGGGCTCTGGATGCAGAGGGGAGATGGGCTTCCCGCGCCCCCCGCGCCGATCCTGGGGCGCGGACCCGAGCACCGCACGGCCGGGCGAGACCCCCGGCCCCGGCCCCGGCTCCGCTCCCGGCGGACACGGCGGGCGCCCGTCCCAGCGCTGTCCAGGGTCCCCGCTCCCTGCTCCGCGCCGCGCCGCGCCGCGCCGCGCCCCGGGCGCCGCTCCCTCCCTCCCTCCCTCCCTCCCTTCCTCACCATGGCGCGGGGGTGCCGCGGCCGCGCAGCCCCACCGAGGGGCTCCGTGTAGGCGCCGCTGCCGCTACCCGGCGCCGCCAAGGTGTATTTGGGGAGCGGGCGCGGCGCGGCGGCGGAGGGGCCCGGCGGGAGGGGCCTCCCCGCGGGCCCAATCAGGGCGGCAGCGGGGCGGGGGCGGTGGCCAGGGGAGGTGCGATGGCCGCGGGCAGCCCCGCGCCGGGCCCCGCAGAGCGCAGCGCGCACTGCTCGTCGGAGCGGCGGGGCCCCGCGGGGCTGCGGGCACGGCACGGACACGACACGGGCACCGCCGGTGCCCCCGGGCCGGGGCTGCCCCGCCGTCGTGCGGCACCGCACGGCTTTAGGTGTGGAGAAATGTCATTTTGCGCAGAGTCAGGAGCTTTAGTCAGCAGCTGCCGCACGAGTAGGAACCAGTGTCACCAAGGGTGGCAAGGCGCTGTGGTGACTGATGTTTTTTCCGTTCAAGCATCCTTCCACATGCTCTTCAGTCTGAGGATCATGTGCTGCCATATTTGCTTTATTTGCCCTCTATCACGGCTTTGATTTACTTGTTGCTACTGATATTCTGTGCAATCTGTGATATATTGGGTTTTACTGTAACCTTGGAGAACAACTGTTAAAGCTAAGGGCTAAACAACGACAGGAGGGAAACAACGCCTTTCCAGATAAGCACAGAAAACAAGAATAATTTTAACAATATCAGCATGACAGGTAGCCAAGTTCAATTTAGAACATGAAATCATAAAACAGTTTTTATAGAGTTATCCAGGTCTGAAATCATACTCTTAATTCTTGTATGACACCATCAAAGTAGAATGATAACTCCACAGTCATTGCCAAGTTCATGGTATTTTTACTGTGAAAACAATGGATGGTTTTTGGAAACCCAGGATCAGAAGGAATTCTGTTGGACTTGGACAATTAACAGTGACTGAGCTCACAGCAGGTTCAGCTGCCTTATCAAGTCAGATGGAAGCAAACAGATTTCACCAGGAAAAACAGCTAATGTAAGCTGAAGGAGGAACACCATACCTACACAGTAAGAGAAGAAGGGATCTTATTTCTTGTGGTATTGTTGTACCTTAACATGCTTGTGCAGAAGTGAGAGTCAAAATCAAGACAACAAAAGTAGCACAACTCCAAATGGTTTTGAACAGACTGGCTTTATAGAAGAGAGGGTATCAGACTCAAGGTGTGAATGTTCTGCTGCCTCCTTGAGTGTCAGAATTGAAAGGTGGTTTGATAGATACATCTGCTTCACACCAAGCTTCCCTCCCCACTGTGTTAAAAGAGAAATCTGTCAGCTAAAGAACTGATTAATTCCTTCAACCACTGGTTAGTCAGCTGAAAATAATCTGCAAGAACCTATTTTCTTAACATTTCTGAAGTTATTGACAACCAATATTGAGCTTATTGAGTGATAAATAGCCCAGGATATTGTGTAGCTCATAAAATTACTGTATTAATAGATAGTGTATTGATGCAGTATCTTGCCTTCAAAAACAAAGTTTAGTCTCAAGACAAGGCATGGTATTCCATTGTTTGCCCTCATCTGCAAACTACCCTAACTCTTGCTTTTCATCACTACTTTTCTTGCCTCAGGGAAGTAGACATTTCTGGGAAAAGAAAATAAAAAGAAAAAAAAAGTAGAAACAGCTTCTGAGCAACTGATATAAATGAATTCCATTATCAGGTTTCTATACCAAAAGGAGTAAGAGCTTCTGTTGCACAGAGAATGCCTATTCCAGTATATACAGTGCAAATTTAGATATGGTGAACACTGCAGTGTAAACCTGCTGTGCTCAGTGAGACACATGAAGGCTGGACAGGAATGGTGACATTTGGACATTTGATGAGGATCTGGATCATTAGCACCCGAAGGTCTCCCAGAGTTCTTGGAAAGCCACTGTTCATCCCTACTACATCAATCGTTATGTGTGTACTGGTAATGACTTGCAAACTTGCACCAAATAAAAACGAAGAAGATGCTTAAGAATAAGATCTTTGTAGTGAGTATTTGGAAGAAGAAAATAGTATTTCAAGTTATATTAATTGAAGTAATAATATAAGGTACTATTTATTATACTTTAGCCATTGAAAAGTTAGTTCTCCAAAGAGAATTAGATAAATTTCTTCCATAAGATCATACAAATACCAAAAATGATACCATATTTTCATCAAGAAACACTTATTTCACACTTACAAATGGCTAAATTTTCTTCAGTTTCTCTTTAAAATGAAAGTCTTTTTTTGACAAATAAGATGGAATGATTATATTATATGTAAAGATGCTAAAATATATGTATAATCAAAGATAAAGCCATCATAATTCAGAGCATAATTAACACTTCTACACTGTCATTTATGGGCACCTGCTGTATTTAATTCAAGTTCTCAAATCAGATGTCTTCAAAGAAGAACTTCTCAAATTTATCATCTGCCCCATGGCAACTGAACTTTCTGAAAATACAGAAAACTGCAGCCCAGAGCTGTAGTGCTGATTGCTCAGCCCAGACGGCTTCAGGCACCAGCACTGTGGGGTTGGAGATGCTGGCGGATAACAGAATGACAGAAAGACTGAAGTTGGAAGGCATCTCTGGACTTGAGCTAGTTCAAACCTGCTGCTCGAAGCAAGGTCAAAGAACATTGTTCAGAGTAGAGTCCAGTCAGGTTTACAGTATCTTACAGTGTAAAAATTCCACAATGTCTCTAAACATCATGCTGCAGTGTTTGAAAACTATCCCAGGGGGGGAAGAAGAAAAAAAAAGCTTTTTTCCTGTGTTTAATTGAAATTTCCTGTATTTCAGTTTGTGAAATACACATCCTCCTGTCTTTTCACAGGATGCTACTGAGAAGAGGCACTGAGAGGATGCTTGCTAGGTTTTTCTCTCCCGTCAGATATTTTTATATGTGGACAAGACATTCCGGAGCATCCTCTTCTGAACAGTTACAGCTGTCTCCACCTCTCTTTCTATGTCAGATGCTGTTGTCCCTTAACCATTTTAGCAGCCCTTTTCTATACATGCTGCAGTAAGTTCATGTCTCCCTCTTGTACTCGGAAGCCCAAACTTAGGTCCAGAACTTCAGATGTGCTTCACCAGTGCAGAGTAGAAGGAAAGCATTACCTCGCTCTACCTGCTGGTTGTGCTGTTCCTAATGCAAGCCATATAATGTTTATCGCAGCCTACATGATACTATTTGCATTTATCACTGACACTAGAAATAGCATTGCTGCAACTGTGCAGTGCTCCAGTTAGTCCTCTTGGCTGTAGTGCTATGCTAATTCAAGTTTCAACTTCTGAATTAAAACTGGTCACCCAGAGTCCTCGTGGGTTCCCTGGCACAGTTCACTTCTGATTGGTGGATTACTAAACCCAGGAGTGATGAGACTATGCTGTGCATCTATTTTCAAGGCATGGGAAAACTTAATTCTTGCCTTAACTGTATTGCTTGGCTTTGTAGCTTTGATTCTTTTTCTTTTATTTTTCATTCACAGCATCTTTTTAAGAGACTTCATAGATCAATCTATGTGCCAAAAATGGTGATGATAACAGAAAAGTTAATTTAATTTTGCACTATCTAAAGTACATCTGAACAGAGATTAGCTGTGGATTTTGGATACCTCTGCCAACTAGTTAGTATTCTTTTATTTCACTTTTTCTTGCTATAGGGTGTTGAAAACACTATGGAAAGCATACTACCACTGATGTGTCTGAAGGCATCTAATGGACTTCTTACTAAATTACATCAAATTCAGAGAAAGGTTCAATGATTTATCCATATCTAGCTCCATTTGTGCCCTTCTGGAAAATGTTAAATCATCTCAGTTAGAAATCACTTATTGTTAAGGCTCATAAATACCTTCCTCAGCAACATGTCTTATTCTGTTTGGAAATACATCCCATTTTAAAAGGGTACCAATACTGAATGTTTCACCCTCACTCTTTTCCACTGAAAGACTCCTTTTAAAATAGTATACATCATATTCTCACTGCTTCTCAGCCATGGTAAGTCAGATCTGAGTATTTATCAGGAGTAATGTCTGAATTTTCATCAAAGAAATTTTTGTGCAGTTTCAAGTCTGCCTTGAAGAAGAGTTTTGTTCCAAAGACTGAATAAAAGCACAGGTTCCCTATTCCTTCATACACTTCATACACCTCCAAGCAAGCTGTCCTGGAACACAAGCTTTCAAAGGATCAAAAGGATTTCTGTTGCTTTTTGCAAGTTTTTTTGGTAAACTGCTGTTTCCTGGGGGGCAGACTAAATTTACTATGTGTACTATGTCTGTATCTTGTATAGAAATACAATTTTGTGAAGATCTTATGGTGAATTACTGTGGAGAATCACAGAAATGTTAGAAAAGTTTTAACAGCTGTGACAGATAACTTTCTCAGCTTTCATCTTCCTGTGGAAACATCTTATTGCCAGTTGGATTTGCTTTCTTGCCCAACATTTCAACAGTTGAAAGATGAGTGTATTGCTTGTTTGTAGTGATCAGCTATTAATACCTCTTTTGAGACAAGGAAGCAGTGATACTTGGCTAGAGGCTAAATTTATTTCATTTATTCATATTCATATTCATATTGAGGAAAACTCCCAACTTTAAATACAAACTCCAGCTTGGGTAACTGAAAACTCTTTGCATCCTCCTCTAATTTAAATTGTTGTGGCATCCTTCCTGTCCTGGGTGAGTTGTTAAGAAATCTTTGTCCTGTGTTGTATTAAACATTGGCTATGCCTATGATGTGTGATCTGGAATGACTTTTCAGCTCCCTGCTGCAGGTGTGTGCCCTGGCAACACCTGGAATTTGTCACAGATGAGCTTTGCAAATGCACTCTTTCCCATTGTGCCTGGATTTCCATTAGAGGAAGCCTAGGCAGGCAGGCTGGCTGGCTGCAGGAAGGCAGCTGCTGAGTGCTCCAAAAGGGAGTGTAGAGCTCAGGGAATTAGGAGAGTAAAGAACAAACCTCTTGAAGTGCACATGTGCTGCAACAAGGTTTAGCCTTTTTCGCATTTTATAATCAGATTAGTGAATTGATTCCTGTTGGTACAGGAATTCAAGTAAAGCAAAAGTTTTGGTATTTCTTTATAGATAAGCAACTTGATATATAACAAGTTTATTCATCTGTTCAATGAATTTCTTAGAAAGACACAGATGTATTACAGTGGTGGAAAACTTGTGCTGAGACAATGTACCCATTCCAAACTGATTTCCCTCCTACTTACCAACCTTTCACTGATACTGTTAGTCAGTTATTATACAGAAGAAAATGTATATTTCTAAACTGCTCAGTTTTGAGAATGGTTTGATTTATATACTGTAGTCCACTGCTGTAGCACCACCCTTTCTCCACACTCTCTGAGTATCAGCTTAATTCAGCTGTTAAAATGATGTAAGAAAATAAGCCTGTGCACAGCTTGGGAAGCACATCTGAGATGTTGCTGTGTTAGCAATGTTGAAAACAAGGTCAGGTATTAATCTTATGCATAAAAGTAGTTCTCATTCAATATTTCAATCTCTGATCTTCTAAATTAGATGAAGTTTCATAATTAGATAATTATAAAAATTGCTTATTTGCTTTTTGTTAAGAAGACTCTGTTTGCATTATGTCAAACACAATGCATTCCAGCCATTTTTTTACGTTTGGATACTCTGACAGTACAAATATATGCTAAGTTTCAACTTCCTATGCACTATAGAAATAATTGCTCATGAAGATATTCTTGAGCAAATTCATTAAACTTCTATTTAGATACTGTTTTGCAAACATCTGGATCCACACTTGATTTTGTGGGAAATTATCATGAGTAGTTAGAGGGACATTGTTCCAGAAATCCTGTCACGTCACGAGAAAATGGAACAGAGTACTGAATCATCATCACCAAGAAGGCAAGAACAAAATTTGCAAATAAAATTATTTTGACCTCGGTTTTGCAAATGTTGGCTTGTATAGATAAATATTTCTTTTATTCTAGTTACCCACAGTGGCAAATACTTACTGACTGTACTGTAAATAAGGTAGAGTTTCTTTTTGTTCTTTATTCCTGGATCATTTTAGTTTGAATCCTCATAACAGAGTGCTCATAGAGTTAAAATAAAAGTGCTACTTACAGAGCAAAGGTATGATCATCAGCAGAATGTAGCTCTCAGCAGTTATTACTGAATTCTGGAATTTTTGAATGGGCTCATCATACTGCAAAGAACTGATTAGAGCTGGCTTACTAATTCATAATAAAAAAGCCTGCAACTCCCCACACACCCCCCAGCCCCGCCCACCAACTCTGCCCCATTAGACTGTATTGTTTAATTTTAGTAAATGCAAATAAATACTGAGTTACAGTGACCTCATTAACCTCAATTTATGTAGTCAGAGAAATCATGGCTACATAATGGAAATGTAGCTCAAAATTCATATAGGGGGGAAAATAATAATTCAGTCTTTTCAGATTATACTTTTTGAGAAAAAAAATAGAAAAATATCAAAGAATGAACCTTTTTCTCACAAGACTTCCCATGTAGACTACTCATATGCAGGCAGTCCTGTTTCCTTCCCTGGGAGCACTCAAACAAATGGAAACTGCACTCTCAAGGAGTTTCCTATAGTTTTCTTCCCCTTGCCTCTCAGATATTTCCTCTCTTTTTTTTTCCCCTTTTTTACTTCTCTGCTCCTGACCTCTCTGTAATTCATCCATTCCTTTTTTTTCTCTTGTGTTTCCCAGCAATAGTGCAGGTAATTTTCCTCTTCTTTCATTGCTTCTTATTTGCATTTGACTTTTCTGGTGAGGAATAACAAATTTATTGTGGTGAGATAGAAATGAGCTGGCTTATAGAAAACTGGCAAAGGAACTGCCTCCTGCCTCTCTCTGGAGCAGAAGCAGAGCATTTCCTATGATATAGTAGCAGGAAAAAGGTATTACAACAATCTTTGTGAAGCCCAATGCATTGGGTCAGCTGAGCACTGATGGTGTAAGAACCACCACATATTAACTAATGCAAGACTGACTATAGACGAAAATGTATTATCACCTGAATCTGACATATCAAGAAACTTAAGCTTTGATTTCCTACAAAATAAAATGCGGATTCCTCCCTGCTTCCCCCCATCCAAATACATGTGTGTCTTTCCCTCATTCTAAAACTTCCTAAAGTCTTTTTTAATATCTCCCACATCTTGGCAGAAACCTTCTGTTTTATGTTAGATATGAACATTTGTCATTATCTCTTCACCTCACAGTTGTATTCATCACAAAGAATTCATTCCTTGCATAGCATATTGTCCTATAATGAGCCTGACATTCCTTTTGTTCTGTAGACCTTTCCAAGGAATAAGTCTATGAGTAGATTCTTTGTATAAAATCAGAACAAAGTAGCACACTCCCAGTTCTGAATAACTAAATATGATAATAAGACAACAAAAGAATGAAATCTGAAATTGACTTAATACAATTACTAGAACTAGAATAAGAAAAAAAGAAGGCAGTTCTGAAAAGGCAGCAAAAACCCCTACTTAGTAAAAGATAAAAATACAATTAAGAATAAAAAAAAAGTGAGCTCTAATAAAAAAGCAGCACCCATGCTCCTTTTGCTCCTGAATTTCCAATTCCATACATATTAGCTGTTTTGTGGAAATTTCCACCATTAGATTACACCAAGTGGCACTGCACTTGCTGCAAGATAATTATTAGTAAATATGTGCCTGCCCTGTCTAAGTTTGTATTGTCCAAACTACTGCTCACAGAGTTAATGGGGGGAAGTTAAAAAAGCTTCTAAAATGTGTTTAGATAATGCCAGTCCTGTAATAACTACTTCGTGGAAAAGGACCTGAAAGTTAGAGCACTGTGTTAGAGGAGTTTTGCCTGGCTGGATCGTGCATCCTTAAAACTGAAGTAAAAAAATTCTTCAGCCAGCAGACTAAAAGGCTTTCTTCTTCAAATAGTAAAGATGATATGCACCTCATCATTTTCCCTAGTACTTATTTGGTATCTCCAGGTTTAACATGATTGTCTTGAGATAGCTCCTTAGGTGAGAAATATTAAGAAAGTGGGCTGTAAAGTGCATTTTAATATGTTTGTAACATTTTAAAATTATGTACTCTACACTAGCAACCAAAAAACTGCAGAGCACATAAAGGTTTTGCAGACACTTGCACCAATGTTCACTTTCCTCCTACACCCCAAATGCTGCACCCAAGATCACCCATGACATTTCTTGTAACAGAACCACAGTTCCTTTACCAAAAATCTTTTTTTAAAAAAAAAAAATCTTTACTTTAAAACCTGTTTTTAAAAATGTGGACAATGGGGAGGCCTTCTGTTAGGTATTCAAGAAGGGCCTTTTCTGTTTCCAGTTGGTTTAGATGTCTGGGTAGGTAAACAAGTCTGGGAAGCTGCCTGATCTTCCCACTAAAGAAATGAGCCCACTGCATAGCTATCAAGCAGCATCACTATGGACTAAGTTATTTACAAAGCTATGGATTTTTCAGTTAGAAAGGCATATATAAATATCACTGTAGCTTAATTAGTATCATTTGTATGTGGTATGTTAGAGCTTGTTTCTTTATATAAGCTTTCTTAACCTCAGATGTGTATTTCATTATTTTTCCTGTTTAGGAAAAGCACAAATACATCCCACAAACCAAACAATTGAAAGACAAGGAAAAAAAAACCAACAAAAACCCAAACACACAACAACAGCAACAAAAACACAAATGAACAAAAATAATCAATCAAACAAACAAAAAAACCAAAAAAGTAAAAATAGTTTTATGGTCCTGTTTTCCTTCAGTTTGACTTTTTAGTTGAAGAACTAAAATAGTCTTTGTTAATAGACCCTTCCAGCATGTGTCCAAATAAGGAAAAATGTTTCAGGACCAGGAAGAAAAGATTGAAAAAGATTGCTTACCTGCTATCCTTTCTTAAAAATCACTCAATTTTAGTAAGCTTTAAAATGAAGAGTCACTTCAGAGGTTCTGGAGGTGGTGGTACTTCTGTTTGAATGGCTGCAGATAGGACCAGCAATATGACATTGTCAGTGATTTAATTTTTAATTTTTCAGTTTTAATAAGTAATTTAACTTCAAAAGGGGTTAAATCGTAAAAGTTTCATTTTATTAAAATCTACAAATGAATATGTCTTGAATGCCATTTCCATGGAGAAGAAAAAAAATCTCACTTTCTGAAAGTTGTACTTGTGATAAAGAGTGGGCTACTGAAAGTAGATGAGAAGATGGGCAGGCAGCATACAATAACCTGGATGCTAACCTTTCCAAGTGAGAAACAGCAGCTTTAAAAATCTGTTTTTCACTCATCCTGATATCTCTTCAACAACAAGCAAGTAATTCCTTGATGAATAAAAATTCTTCTATCACAGAGCAATAGTACCAAACACTGTAACTTCCTGAAAGTCAACACATATAGCCTAAAGTCTGCTTTAAATTATACTCAGTATTGACCACTCTATTAAAAATTATAGGAATCAGGGTTTAGTAGATGTTTTGGAATTGCCATATTGGAACTATTTTTTACAGTTGGTCTGTGCTAACTTTAAGCAAAAAATTTGCTTGTGTTGGTATACAGAAGGGCCACACCTTATCTCAGATCTGAACTATTTGGACCTGGTACTGCTGGAAAAAAGGTTTTTGTGTTTTGGGGTTTAGATTGTACACTAAAATAGCTGAAACTAAGAATGTTCTAGAGTAGTTCAAGAATTTTTATCCACTTCTGTCTTTCCTCGATTTTCTATGCTTGGTTTGTATAGTTTGGTTGAATTTTTAAGTTTTTTGCAATTAACTATTCAATGAGTTTTCCTAGTTAACATTGGATTGAACTAGGCAACCTTACAAGCCATCCTACTTATATGTAGTGGAAACATGTCTACAATTGGATTATCATTTAAATGATATCTTTCCAATACTTTTCTACACTCAGGAAAAAGCCTGACAAAATCTGCTCTTCCTCTTCATATAGCATACACTTCCAGTAGCTACATTTCTGTTCCTTTTTTCACCTGTACATAGACCAAGTCCATAGTCAGTGAATTATTTATAGCTGCTTGTAAATGTTTATGGGTAAAAAAATTATCTACTTACTGCATTCATGAATGAGCTGAAAATTTGAAAATTAACCACAATCATCTTTTTTCCTAGCAGCCAGTTTTAGGATTGCCAAAACTGAGATGTTATTGCATTGCTTTCTTTCTTTTAATTTTAATGTTATCAAAGAGCTCATAATAATAAGAAGATCTCAAGGTTAAACAAATCATATGAAAGTCTAAGCAGGGATCAACTTTCCTCCATCTGCTTTAATTCTATTTCAGTTTATGAATCACCTCAGTGCATAAACTGCTGCTGTGCCACAGGTGGTTTTGTCATTTGTGATGTAAACCAGCCTCTTTTTACCATCTAACACTTCTAGAATAACAGGTGATTGTGTCCTGTATATGGGAAACTCCTGAAATAGATTACTAATTGTGGTGTGCAGTTTTGTATCAACTTCTCTTTAGGGATGTGAGTCTGTAAAGCAAGAGCTGAAATGACTCATTGCCCTCAGAAGGAATCTCAAAGTATCTAAATGGACTTCCTCTCTTGGGTCCAAGCATAACACCAACTTATTCATGATCAGAGAGGCAAAGTCACAAAATGGCTTGACAGTCACGAGACAACACTTTAAAAACTTACTAAGGGTTCTTTCCAGGTCAATTCACAAACATGGAGTTTAATGTAGTATTTCATGAGTTTGTCAGTGAGGGAGATCAACATAAGTTTCTTTCTCCAAGCCAGACTGCTGCAAAGTTAAAATTTTGGCTCTTCATCGAAGCTTCTATAGAATTAGAAAGAGCTAATTTTTATAACCATCAAATATATTGTCTATTGTGTATTGAATTAGTGGAAGCTTTGAATTTCAAATCATTGTTATATTAGGTCAACAAGAAAATTATTTTAAATAGCACAATAAATTTTCTGAAATTATTCATATTGCCTTCTTTACAGGCAATTCATCTTGCCCATATTGCAGGCTAAAAGAAAAACAATCAAAAAAACAAAACACTGTGAAAGTTTAACAATAAATGTTGTTTAGAGGGCACATGCCTACTAATCTCTGAAACTTAAAAACTTTACATCTGACCTATGAGAGAATATTAGGTTTTATGGAAATTACTGGTTACCTAGTGTGTGAGTCATAGCTTATGTTTCTGTTAAGTAATAGAAATTTTTATCCAGTAGAATCTTTATTATCAATAGTATGCCAGAACAAATAAAGTACAATTATCAGAGCTTTGGTTAAATCTAAAAGGGCGCAGATTTACTACAAGCTGAAAGAGTAGAAATTAAACAGAACTGACAGAAAATGGGAAGTGTTAACAGGAGGGAGGAGAAGAAATAATTTTGAATATTTTTAGTTCTGCTCTTTGATCTCCTCTATTGACTCTTTCAAATATCACCAGCAGAAAAATTGTGTATAAAATTTCACAGAAAGAAGGCAAACATAGGTTAAATATAGATAAAACATGTAAGGGCATTTGCCATATTTCTTACTTGCTGATGAAGCTAAACAGATAAAAAGATATATATTGAAATGTTTTTCATAAACAGCCGCTTAATAAAGTTTATGGTCACTGAACTTGTTTATTAGAAAAGCTCCATCTTTAACCTCCTGAGGGAAAAGCACATAGGAAAACTACTTTTTAAACATGATTATGGAAATATACTCAATTGTGTCATAAAAGTTTAGGAAACGCAGTTGCATACCTGGGGCAAATCCTAGCTTTTTACAATGCAGCACATTGGTTTGATCATCTGACTGTGACTGCTTCATTCCTGGCTGTTCCCTTCTTCTTCTTCTCTTCCTTGCCTTGGACCTCTGAAGGCTTCTACCCACCAGGGGAAAAGTCGCCAGATATATTCTTTATTGGCTTGTCACATGGATAAGTTGTTTAAACCAGACCTTCCTTGGTAAATTGCATGCTCTGCTCTTCCAGTCTGCGTCTGCACAGACATCTTTCTTCTCCTCTGCAGCTTCTTCATGTTCTTGTGACAATGGCAGTTGTTTCCATAGCAGACCAGCTTTAGGAAAGCATTCTTTGTCTTTCTAGACATCTGGTAATGCAACTCAACTTCTAGAAAATAGAAGCAGGCAACATCATTAAGTTAGCTGAACTTCTGCAAACCACCAGCAAGCACCCTGTGGTTCCTAGGTTGCAGTTTGTGAAATTATGGTATGCCAAAAATCTTGTGGTCTCCCTGCATGTTTTGGCAATATTTGTTTGCATTCAAAGAGAAGTCTACCTTTGGTTTGGGAGAGAGTATGCCATATTGTGACGATTAGAGGAATCCTTGCTGAAGATTGTGCAAAACATAAACTATAAGTGTACAAGGCACTGACTAGTCCTGCCAAGACATTTCTTGCTATGGTCACTTAATTGTTTGTCATTGTTTCCTCTAAAGGAGTAAGGTACATGACAACCCAATATAGTATTGCAACATCATACAGCATATTGTATCTCAGGTTCCAAGTAAAACAATTATCTCCATATGAATTCTGTTTTCCAAAAGATGATTCACTGTGTCCTATTCTCATATGCACAGACTCGGAGCAATGTTTACATTTCTTTTATGCATGAGAATGAATATGCACATTGTAATGTGCTTTTTTTCTATATAAAGGAATATTTCACAGGTTTGAATGTAGCTTACTTTATACAAGGGGTTGACAGGCACTTACTAAAGCAATTTAATTTTGCTGTCCCTAGGTGATACCAGAACAATCCATTTATTTATTATTGCAAAGGAAATATTTTTACTTCTGCAGTCCTTAGTGTAGATAAACACTTGAGTTTGTCATATGAAGTGGTAATTACTTGAAACATATTTGAAGTACGTATGTTCATGTGGCTCAGTATTTTGTTAAGAATTGTATACATGAAAGTCTTTTATATTATTCCTGGTGTGATGTGTAGGAGTGGATATTTACAGCTGTAGCACAGGATGAGTCATGTCAAAACTAAACACTAACCTTGGCTGGTCTGTCCTGGATCATGAAAGACTATACAGCTCCAATTCTGAAATGTTCGCCTGCTTTCCCACCACTTCTTTTAACAGGGAGGACACCTGAGCACCATACACAGTCAGCATAAACTGTATTGGCATAATTGTCTCATAGGCTTCATGTCTAGTCACTGTCTCATACTCTGAAAGCCAGATATTCTTCAGAAGGAAAGACATTTATTTAGTTTGTCTTGTAATATACTGCTTTGGTCTGGATTAAACATTTTTTTCCAATGTTTTTCTCATGGACTTTTGTTAAGAAACAGTTGTTTCATTTCTGCAGTTTCACATCTTTCTTAGGAACTTTGCACCCACTTTTCTGGCCTCAGCTCAGGTCATTACCCTACATATTGAAAGTAACAAAGACTGTTTGACACCATTCCTTTGGGTTGACTTCTCTCAGGAACCTGTTCTGAGCATCGAAGGCACATGAAATACGGAGTCTATAACATATCACTTGATACTTTTCCTCTGGCTTTTTGGAAAAAAAATGAGACTTCTGATACCTGAAAAAGGCTGCTGCTTATGAACTAGTTCCACTCTAAGCCATCATTATCGCTGTCTCTAAAAGAAACTAGTGTAAGAAACTGAAGTGCAAAACTCCCTTCACAGTGCTGAAATGGCCAGTCATGACATGTGGCAAAGTTGTAAGCCAACATGAAAATTCATTGTCTGCTCTAACTTTTTGATTTCTACTGAATGCCATTGTTCATTGTCTTTGGTAGTGCTTCTGGGATAGACTGATGGTACACAAGAAAGATTAATTCATGATTTTTCTGTTTTAGAACTTTTAACTACTGAAATGAGAAACACAGACTGTCAGAGACCCATGTGCTCTGTGCCTGCTCTTGTAGCCAACAGTAACTTGTAAGGCCCTGTTGTACATGTAGCCAGACCTGCAAGGAAGAGGTTCAGAGGCTGTCTGTTTTTTCCTAAGTGGGAAGAAGTGCCATCGAAGCTCCAGCTTGGGAGCCTCTATACCTCATTATAGCATAGCCTAAATAGTGAGTATCGGACCAGGAGCATTATTAGATTTCTGCTGACAGGAATGAAATTCATTAAGACAAAACAAAGCTGCAATTGGTTTGGTTGGGGTTTTTTTGTTGGTTTGGTTTTTTGTTGTTTTTTTTCCCCCTAGTCATAACATCTAGTTATGATCACCACAGCTCTTTTATCATAGAATCATATAACAGTTTGGGTTGAAAGGCACCTTTAAAGGTTTAAAGGTCATCTTGTCCAATGTCCCTGCAATAAGCAGAGACTTCTAATAGATCAGGTTGCTCAGATTACTATCCAGCCTGACCTAATTACATGCTTTGCTTAAAAAGACCATTTCTTAAGCAAAAATGTGATGCTTTCTTTCTCGTTACTTCCAGTACCTTCCTTTGACAATTAAAAGTTTAAATTCTGTTTCTAATTTCCCTTTAGCAGGGCAGTATTTTCACAGCTGTTAAGGTAATTCTAATAAAAAAATATTGACTGTGAGCTAACAGAGAAAGTAACTGTTAGTCTTAGGTAGCAAGCCTCACTACACAACCTTTCTCTCTAAGACCCAAAAAGTGGGACTCTAATTGTGCAGCAAACCCTTGACATTTATGTTTCAGATAGCAAACATGTATTTATGCCATAACTCTTCTTAACTTTCTGCCTTAAATGTTGTTTAAGAAAAAAAAGTCTGTAAATGATAGAGAAATTGTTACAAAGCAAAATTTGAAATTAATTATTTTGTCTATTTAATATGTTCACTGTATGCAAACTTGTGCAAACAAATTTGTGCAATCAATACTTCATTATACCTTTTATTTCTTTACCAATTTATTGTTGCAGTAGTTAATCTGCATTTTGATGACAGAAAAATGTTGATGAGTATAGAAAGAAGCATAAGTCTCTAATTTCCTTAGGTCTTATTAGGAGTTGAAGGCAATTATTTCTGAGATTAACCATTTCTTCTTCTAGTAGTCATCTCTTCTTCCCTATGTCAGTATGGAACTCATAAAATCCCCTTCTCATGCTGTCCACCACAAAACATGACCTAACATTGAAGGAGTACACCCGTCATATTTCCTGGTGCAGAGCTCTAGATCTTCCATATAAACATCTTTCCTGATGAAAGACACTGAAGTATAGATATCCTATGATGCAACTGCTGGAGAAAAACCTTCAGCATCTAATACTTGGCTTCTTGACCTGTTTTGTAACAGGAAGGGACATCCTGCCAGCACCAGGTGTTAATGTAAATCTGTCAGATACTTGATGGCACTGAGATTGCTGGTTTCAGCTCTGTACAAAGTTGGCTGGAGCTTATTAATTTGCCATGTTTGGATAGGTTCAAGATTGTAACCCCAGTCCTGCTGAAACTGGTGTTAGTGAGACCAGGATCAAACCAAGGAATACCTAGATAGACTTGGACAATGCAGGTAGAAGATGAAAAAAAAAGCAAGCAGGGAACTTATTTTCCTCTAGCTGATAGCTCAGTCAAATCTGATTAGTTTAATCATCATTTAGCATAATGTCACCAATTTTAAAGAGCTGATTTGGCATCTGTACAGGTGCCACATGTGTTTCCAAAACCTATCAATTCTAATTGCCCTTGCATAGTGGACCTGACATAAACTGTTTCCAGCTACAAATCAGGCTTGGCAGCTGAGACACACAAACCAAATTTCTACCTCTTCTGGGGGGAAGACAAGTTATGAGCTCCTAATTGCTGCTCTGAGAGATACTTCAGCCCTGCCAACAGGGAAAGCCAAAAACTTGTTTCATCCAAAATCTTGTCATTTTCAGCTAGCTGTCTTCACACAGCTTCTCTTCATATATTGCTGTGCTAGCTAAAATAAGTAACAGTATGTTGCATAAGCTTCCACTTAAACTATGAATCCTCAAGATAAAGGATTTTTTCATGAGCTTCCAAGATCGCTATCCAGGAAGTGATAAATTGCCCTTGTCTCCCAAATTGGTTGTTTTGGCTTCCCAAAAATGGCAGATGAACCCAGAGTGCAGCAAACAGAAGGAGATTGTCAGTCTGAACTGTTGGGTCCTAAGAATTAGACTGGCTTGACAGTGTGTATTACTCTGCTTCTCATTACACTTGTATTTCTCACTCTTTCCCCAGTCGAGGAAATAAATTGGGGGAAGGATTGAATGTTTTGTGTGGGAACATAATGAAAATAAGAATAGAGTATCACATAAAAATTCCAAAGACTAAGTTGCCACCACTGTTATATTCTCCTCCTCTTCAGAGCATTGGGAAAGTATTAACTAGAGAGCACTTACAAAAGGTACCTCAGTTATTTCTAAGAATGAAGGAGAAGGACAAAAGACATGAAATAGTATTTAGTGTCTATGTCTGTTATGCATTCTGTAAGGCTTCAAGGAGATTGAGTTAAAAATGAGGGCTTTTATTTCCTTTCCTATGAACAATGGAAAAATGTTTTGCCATTCTGGTAAACCCAGATGAGATAAAAGCAGGAAAAAAAGAAAATAATTCCACTACCTTGAGCACTTGGATCCATTTGGGGACTCTAGTTTTTATTATACAAAAGAGAGGGGGAAATATTTTATTACACACTGTTCTTTTTTTTCCCTATGAATAACATACATACTGCAAGGCAAAGAGTGGAAGGCAATAGTTCAGATTTCCTTCTCTGTTCCAGGGACATGCTGAAGTAAACCTTAGCTTTTATCCTTCTTACATCCTCCTGAAACAAATCTTTATTAATTCCCTGTTTTAAATAGAACACATTGTGTGTCCTCATAACGGGCCATATCCTGCTATCAATATTTTAACAGATCCCCCATGGACTGTAATGTGGAGTCTGCTAAAAAATTGATGGCACCATTATGCTCAATTGAAAGTATGTTTATAATTAAATAATTTTTTTCTTTATATCCATTCAAATTTCTATTCATGAGAAATTAAGGTACCCTGGTTAAACTAATTAATTGTGAACACATTGTGTTTTGCTTATTTTGGTAATGTTTATTTCAGTTAGAAAACCTGTCAAAAATGTTTATGCTTTCTTGCTGTAGATTAACACACAAAAGTTCAGCAGCTTAGTACAGCTTCAGAAGATGTTTCAAAAGTAATTTGCCATAATTATAGGAAGCAATTATTGTAACAAATTATAATATACATTCAAGTAGAACCTTGTTGAATTAGCTGCATAATAGGAAGGAAGGCTAGAAAATGCAGAACAGTAAACTATGATAAAAACTGAAATAGAAGGATTTATGAAAAAAATCCTATTTTTGGCTTTCTGAATTCCATCAGGGTACACAGAGCTAGGGGAAAAAAGTCCATGCAAGTTCAGCAAATACTATGGAGTCTCTACTCAAGAAGTATCTACTTTAGAAAAAATTCTCCATGCCATTTAAAATTTAAGCACACAAATTTATTGCAAAAAAAACCTACACTACAATGTCTTTAAGGGGGGAGACTTTGAGTGTAAGAGAGTGATTAGGGTAAATTTCTGGGTTGTATTGCATTGCAGTAAAAAAATGACCTCTTCAAAATCTTTTCATTTACAACTTTCAGAAACCACCTGAAAGATAAGTTATGTCTGGGTAACTATCAATGCACAAGATGATCAAAAGCTTTGTGAATATAATATTTGTAATTTTTTTCTTCATTTATGCTAGATATAATTTAGGTTTTTAGACTTTAACACTTCATAGATACATATGTAAGTCTGCTACCAGTTTTTCTTTTCAAGTGTTCAGAAACAGTGTATCATTATGGTAGGTGCACATACCTATATGTGCTTTATATGCACATTTTTAAGCAGCTCATTTTGAATGGATGGATTTTATGTACCTCTCAGAAAGTTTTTTCAGCCCATAAGAGGAAGCAGGATAAGCCAGCTGAGGAAAACTGAAGAATGGAAAGAACATACTGCTTCACCCTTCTGCAGTCTTTTGTAGAATATGAGAAGCTTTGGGCTAGGCTCTCTGAAATGCTGAGTACCTCTCACGCAAACCTTAGAGACAGTGGAGGGCTCTGGACATCTTGATTTTAAACAGAAAATCTCTTCTTTCCAGCAAAGTTTCTGACAGGAATGGAGAACGGCAGATTATGAACTACAATTATTGTAATGGCAATGGAGAACAGCTCCATCATAGCTTCCTGTCTTTACCATATTAAAGCTGGGTCTTGGTATCCCTTCTTCAATGCAGCAGGAGACCATATATAGTGTTCCTTTTTATGCTGCAGTGCATTCAAATCATTGTTCAGTAAAGATCACTGGAAGGATCTGTTGTGGTGACAGCACACAGTTCCACTACTGATCATCCATAGTGTGACTCAGTCTATATACACAAATCCATTTGGCATGTCTTTTGCCAAGGTACTTCCAAAATCAGACTTTACTTTTGTATGGCAACTAACTTAGCAATTTAGGAGAGAACAGGAGGAAAGCAAAATTTTTCTCATCTTCTTCTCCACAGTAAATCAAAATAAACATATGAGTTTAGGAACTGTTTCTCTTGCTTTTTGCAGCTCTGCAGGATCAATAGTTGCTTCATGAATTCTTCAATCTTGCAAACCAGGGAAGACACACAGAAGTTTAAAAGGTTTTCATATTTATCTATAGAGTTTATAAATATGTGTATTTGTGTTTATGCATAGAAAATTACCTATTCCATTTATCCCAGGTTATAAATGTACCCTGTTTCAACAAATGAAAGAATCCAATAACCCATAGTATAGGAAAGCACTCTCTTTACAACTGCACAAATGTCAGTTGCTCAAAATGGGCAGAATGACTAAAGGATAATTCTCTGTTCCACACCCTGGTGCCTGAGAAGTGCTGCAGTGTGGGTGGTGTAGTCTTGCTATTTATTTTTGGGCGACCAGTATGAGACATATAGCTTGGAAGTTTACAAAAATATTTGCAGCCATGTCTTTTTCGGGAATCTTTCTCTTTACCTCGCTCTTTCAGTCTGTTGGTGTAAACCTGCAAAATGAGAAAATACCTTGAAAAATCTAAAAAATATCCCATATACAAAATTAAATTTATACAACACAGTGAGGGTAGACATACCCAATCTGGTTTGTTTATAGTTACTTTCAGCATATCTGCCTGCAGGTGCTCATATATATCATTGATAAGAGACAGGACAGTAAAAATCAGAATATGCAGGGATTTTTTTAGAAGCTTGCACTTAACGTTGTCCGGTTTGCACTTACAACTTATAGATGAACTTGGTGTTTATGCTGTGACACAATATTAAGTAAATAGATCAAAAACTTTAGTATAGATTCAAAGGTAATGCATCAGTATCTGTTATTGTTGAGATACAGATTATTTGCAATGTAAATTTTGCACTAAAAATATAAAATCTATTGAGGATGATCTTTAATGCTATGTAGGAACATTATACCTTTCACATAAAGATATTAGATTTCCTAACTTTAGTAAATGCACTATATTTCTGTAATAAAGCTTATCCTACTAGCTACATGATGATAAGCCTTGCTTCAGTATCATTTAAATGAACTATAATTATTGTTAAAGCTGACTCCCAACACCTGTCTTAGCTGATTACAGCACAAAATCAATAAATAAGCACAGCTTCAAAGGAATAAAATCAAGTCTACCAAATCCCTATGACTACTCCAGCAAAGCTGTGGGAACAGGATTATAAAATAGCTCAGTGAGATATGTTTTGAGGCAGACAATATATTTCTTTTGTATTACGTGGTAGAGCACAGAAGCTTTAAAGCTCATAACTGACAGTTCAGCTAGTGATAAACTACCCTTGGCTGAAGTAAAGCCAAAAAACCCCAGGTCTTGCATCTTCCTTTTCCTTTATCCCAAACAAGTACAGTCAAGCATATCCTGGACTCCTCTGATGCCATCATGCAGAGGGTGTGCAGAGTTAGAAGAGGGCACATCTACAGCCTCCAAATTTCATGTATTTCCTGCCCCACCAATGATAGACGTTCTGAGATTGATTTTTGTCTTCTTGAAACAAAATTACATGCTTAAGATGTGGGTGAAGTAGAAAATTCTAATACCTAATCTTGAAATTGTTATAAGAAAGCTAACATTAATATTATCTAGGACATAATGTTAACTTATTGGTGGCAGTACATATTTATCCTTCTAATGCACCACTCTAGGAAATAGTGTGGATTTTAACAGGACAGGACTTTTTTTTTTTTTAATAATCTGATGCAGATTTTGTATATCAATCATGTCTTAAATTGTCAACTCTTACTCCAAACTTAACATTCAAGCAACATAGCAAAATCACCTTTGTTCTGAACTCAGTGGGATGTGAAATGTCAGTATAGCAAAAAAATACCATTTCTTCATGTAGAAACAGACCATCAAAGATGTCAGGATTAATTATAAAGTGGGCTGCCAGAAGCACTATCTGCATTGGAAAAACAAATAACAAACAGACTTCAAAATAGAAGTAACTTTTTATTTCTTTTTTATATATTAAAGACTAGCTATAAGTTCATTACTGTGTCAGGAGTCAAAATATGCCATCTGGCAGGACTAGGAAGCTTTTCAGGCTCTAGTCACAGTGAAAACAGTCAGCTCTGTTGAAGACTGCCTATACTGCACATTGCAGTACAATGTAGAATTACCAGAGTTGTGTATAAAAGGAGGAGCTTGAATACTGGGAGGAATAAAACCACATTAATAAAGATTTCTGCTTGGATTAATATGTACTGCTTTTCATCATAGGGTTTATTCATTAAAAGGCCAATTGGATTAGCTTCAGTGGAAATTTTGCTATAGTGCTTCTAGTATTCAATGTCGTGCCAGCCTGACTCTATGCAAAACTGCTGAGACAGCTTGAACCAGATTTTGCAGGCAAAATTAATACAGTTCATTATCTTGAGTATGTGCTACTCCAGTTATATGAGTAGATTTACCTATACACTAGTAATCTGAAGAAGTCTGTTGCTTGTCACAGGCCCAGAGTGAGGATGTTGCAGAGGAATTGCCAAGGGACTCTCTCATGGGAATCATTAATCTGTGCTGCTCACAAAAAAGTGTGTAAAGCACACTCAGGAAATTACAAAATGTCATTATCTGGAGTGTACCTGTCCACTTTTGTGCTTCCAAAGATATCAACAAACTGAAGTGGAATGCCAAACATCAGAACATTTGGCAGGCTGGAGAACAGAGTGTGAGAAGCTGAGCAACCTAGATTTATTCAGCCTGGAGAAGTGAAGGCTCAGGAAGGTCTCCCTGGTGTCTTTATTATATCATGGAAGTCTACAGAGAAGATGGAACCGGAACTTTCACAATGCACACTGCAAAAAGGGGCATGATAACAGATAGAAACTACATCAACAGAAATGCTAAGTAGTGAAAGGAAAAAAGTCTTCACAGTGGGGGTGGCCAAACACTGCAGAAGGTGTCCAGAGATGCTGCAGAAGCTCCATCTTTGGAGATATTGAAAACTCAAGCAAACAGGGGCTTCAGCAATGGTCTGCTAAAGCTAGCCCTACTATGAGCAAGGGACTGGACCAGGTAACCACCAGGAGTTCATCCAAACTGATTTATTCTGTGTTTCTGTGATTTTTAATAGACTATGGAATTTTCCCTGGCCCTGAGACATACATATTCATGTCCATGCATCCAAACTCTCTTACCCTCAGGAGGTAATCACAAGGACACTGATCACTGAGCCAGTTCCTGGCTCATGCAATTGACTGGACTGTTTGGGAAGAGGTTAGCTGGAGCAGGTCCAAAGTACACCAGGAAATTTAGTAACATTTAAACTGGGGAAGTTGATCAGCCAGCCATTGGTCAACCCTGTGGTCTGATTTCCCACTTTAGTTATTAGCTTGTGCATAATCATACTAATGAGAGTAAAAAATGTAGTTTTTTACAATGTAGTTCTATTTACAATCAGAAGTGATCACCTGAGTTCATCTCATCTGTGTATGTTTTGTATTTAAACCCTTTTGTATAAGTTTTATATTTAAACTATTTGAATAGTTGCTATAGTGTCTCAATTCCATTCATAGACTCTCTTCTATCAGAATGTAAAGATGAATTTAGTAAAGTGCCCTGTAAATATCATAAATAGATGAAAATAGCTATATAGGTCTTGGATGTTTAGAATCATTCTCATTTAAAGAAAAAAAGATATTTTAATACAAATATGTGATTTTGTGGTTTTCCTAAGGCTGACTTGATTTGAAAAAGTATTGCCAAAACAGAAAGCATGATGATTCATTTTTGTTGAAATATGAAAGTCTTTGGTACAAAGTATTTATCCACTAAATGGTTTGAAAAGCTTCTTTTTTTAAGTTGTCGTAGAGCTAAATTCTGCTTTCAGAGCAAAGCACGTGGCCACAGTAGATACAAAGTCATTGCAAACTGTACGTAATCTTATAATGTTACAGTTTGATTCAAACATTTTGTACTTCTGACTAGTATTTTTCAACAAATTATTAAAAAAATCTCAATGCCAAACTTTATTCTAAATGCTTTTTGATACATTTTGTGCAGCTCACTGATAGTGAGCCTGTAACAGCGTGACCTTGCAGTATGATCAGTAACCATTGTTCTTTGAGATGAAAGGCCCCTTGGGCTCAGCCTTGCAAAGTCCATAGTATTGTGGTCTCAGTTCTGCCAATTTGGTCAACATATACTTGATATTAAACCTCTGAGTCAGCTCAAAAAATTAGGAGGTTGCCCTCTTATTCAAAGGTAAACACAGACTAAAATGTTTCTCTGAGTACAGCACGTATTTTTCCACAGCACTTGCGTTCTATCTTACATGCTTATGCATCAACCTTTTAGCTACTCTAGTTTTACTCTTATGGCTGACAGCAGCTTGGGAAATATGAGTTATAACACTAGTCAGGAATTTATTTTACTGTTTTCTAAGTAAATTAAAAAGATCATAACCACAATTGATACTGATGTAGGCATAATGTGTAAGCATAATCAATTGTCTGTATTGTAGATTCATACAACACTGATCAAGTCAGAGGGCGTTTCCTGTAGGTTAATAGGTAGCTGATATTCCAAGCCCATTTACAGTTATAATTAGAAAGATTAAGTTTGATCTTAGTAGTGCTTCAGCTACAGCACTAGAAGTACATGATATCCAGAGCAATGCTTGAAATTAGAAACTATGTGGTTGAATTCTCTCTCACAGCTGGAGTGAAGACTGCAGTTCAGTGAGGACACAGATCCTTCTTTCCTGGAGTATACATACAAGCCAGATTTTTAGAGCTTTTCCAGAGCTGCAAGATCTCTTTCCTCAGTTTTGCCTTTTATTGAGGAGATATGCAACTCTGTATCAGACCAAAACAGACTATTTAAGCTAAAGTAACATGAGGTCTTTCACTCTATCTTATTACTTGTTGCTCTTATTGCAAGCTTTAAACATGAACCTCGTCATAACTTTTCATTAGTTTATTTTACAAACCAACTCCATCTTCACATACAATGATAATGAAATTACCATGCAAAGCCTGCTTTTTCATCAAGTGTTTCCAACTGGTGGTGAGAAGAGTTAGAAGATTTTACTGTTTTGTTTTGAAGTCTGTGTAGCTGATGATAAATATATATTGTGAGTTGCTGCAGTAGAGGTTTCCTTTCTGTCCTATCCTGCAGGGGCTGGTGGGATGTCCTCCAGTAAGGGTTGGGGTTGCTGTGCATACTCCTTTAACACATGGCTAGCAGATTGGCCCAGGCACACTTCCTGACGACACATTATAAATGCATTTTCAAATTTGAAGGGCATAGTGATGAATTAGCATATACACTGCAGAAGAGGTTGCTGTCTGAAAATTAGCAAGTCACAGACCTTTACTGCTAACTGCATCATCCATTAAGAAAATGCCTGATCTCTCTCTCTCTCTCTCTGACATTTCAGAGTACACTGTGGGAAACAGAATTTCCAATTGAAATTCAAGCCAAGTAAAACAGAAGAGAAAAATGTTTTCTGTGAACTGAAAAACTGGGTTACACATTTGCATAGATGGAAGGGGCTCCAAAGGGTCAAACTTTTGAAAACCTTCACTGTTTGACAAGTATCTAAAAATAACAGTGAACTTAAAACTTCCATATTTTATTTTTTTTTAAACTTTGGCAGTTGTGCAAAAGTTCAGGATATTTGCCACTGTTCAAAATAAATACCTTGTTCATAACGGGATCTTTTTCTTAAAAAAAATCAAAGCAAAAATCCAACAACCCACCCTAAGTCACTTAAGTATTGCCCAGTTTAGCTGGAATTCACACTCTAAGAGGTCTGAGACAAGCTACCATACTTAATAAATTTGTAGAAAATATTAATGAGATTATTGAAAATCTTCAAGAGAAACACTGTATTACATTAGTGGTAATGTGACATATTGAATTATGTACACTCACAACATTTTTCCTGTGATGTGCAGCTTTTATTTACATTGACTGGTTGCATAGGAGGCCTCAGGAATAGCAAAATGAAAAAAACAGTATTGGCAGATTGTGGGAGAATGCCAAAGTTATAAATAATTGAAATCCTACTATAGAAAGTGGATTTGTGATGCTGATGACAGGCTGAATGCCTCACCACCAGAAGACAACAAAGAAAACAATATTACAACTGTTTAAGGACTTTAAAATACTTATGACGCAGTTATAATAAAGTCAACATGTTGTCCCAGTTGTCTTTTCCCTTAGTCATCCCCATCCAGGTTCTTGTTCCCATAATCCCCTTAGGGCTCTTCTCCCGCCGTTTGAGTCTGTCGTGTCCTTATTGGCTGTTGTGCACAGTCTCATATTGGCTATTTTATGGTTATCTCTGTGTTATGATTGGTGCATTTCTCAATCTGCTTCTCGTCCAATGGGGATTGGGGAACCACCCCTTGTTCTGGAAAGTTCCATCCCAACTCTATATAAGCGGGTGTCTCACTTCAATAAATTGCTTCTGCTCCTCCTTGGCTCATCGGCAGTGTTGTGTCATCTCTCCTGTCGCGACGTACCCTGGACTAGGGAAGGAGGAGCTGCTCCCTCATTTCCCAATGACCAATGGAAGACTGTTGCAATGGCAGCCCACAGCAGATCCTCTGGTAATATTATTAATGGACAATATGCATAAATGTTAAGAAGTGGAACTTCCATGATTAATGTAATTTGCTTATAAACTAATTGTGAACAGGGCTGGTAAGGAATTCTGAGTCTGCTAGTATGTCTTGAGGGTTGCAAGGCCAAGGGCAGTGTTTGGGTTTAAGTCTTAATTTAACAAGAAAGTTTGGATCAGAGGATCCTTGAGGTGACTTCCAACCTGGTATTCTGTGTTTCTAACATATGATTATCTATTGGTATATGGCTCATATCAGAATATCCCAGCCTAGTAACACATTGGTCTTTATATACACTGACAGCTATGGCTGACCTGAAGATCTTTCTCAAATCCATACTCAGTGATCATTAATGTTATAATGACTCTTCCCCAGTGCCTCTGGAAAACCACTTGATATCAGCTAAACAACATGCCTTTTTGTCAAGTTTTTATAATTTATGTGTAAGAGTTTACTTGAGTGTAGGAAGTTTTTAAGAATTAACATAAAAATTTAATCTTCTTGACTTGCAGCACTTCTTTTCCCTGCCCATTCTCTTGACTATTGTAGGTAGACACAACTCAGAAGGGAAAGGAGTCTTATCATAACAGTCTTACACTCTCACAAAGGTGATGAGGGGATTGAAGCACGTCCCTTATGAGGAAGGGCTGAGGGACCTGGGCCTGTTTAGCTGGGGAAAAGATGATTGAAGACATGTACAAATACCTTAAGGGTGGATGTCCAGTGGATGGGGCCCGATTCTTTTCAGTGGTGCCCAGTGACAGGATAAGCGGCAGTGAGCACAATCTGAAACACAGGAAATTCCATATGCATATGTGGAAAAACTTCTTTCCTTTGAGGGTGACAAAGCACTGGAAGAGGCTGCCCAGAGAGGTTTTGGAGTCTCCTTCCCTGGACATACTCAGAACCTACATGGATGTAATCCTGTGCAACCTGCTCCAGATGACCCTGCTTTAGCAGCAGGGATTAGACTAGATGACCTCCAGAGGTCCTTCCTAACACCAACCATTCTGTGATTCTCTGTCAAGGGACAAATGCAAAATAAGGTGCATAAGGGACAAATGCAAAAAACATATGTCTAAGCATATTTGCATACATTTCCATTCAGTCTCGTACATAAACAATGTGACTTAAAATAATTTAAAATAGTGTTGAGCAGTTAAAAGTATTATTTCTTAAGAAAACCCTGATAGCACAACATGGAAATTGTGCTGAGAAAATCTGCTTTTTCTGTCTTCTTTATATTTTTCATCAGGAGTATCAAAACATTGCATTTCTTTTCAGGTTATTTGACTTGAATTGTTATACTGTATTTCATTTGACTGTCTCCAAAAATTTAACTTTGTGTCACTTCAGTACTTTTGGGGTGACAGGGAGGTCTGCAACAGTGCCAAAGTATTGTATTATGGAGGGCAATGTCTAATTTTTTCCTCTCTGCTGGCATTCCTGGCTGAACTACTGTTTTCAATAAATCTAAGGCAGATTACTTTCTGCCTGAGCATCAGACTACACAGGAAAGTCAGCACAGCTGACTGTGAACCCTGGAAGAAGACAACACTTTGATTTTAGTACACCTTGGCTGCTCACGGGGCTGTATCTGAGTCAGTTCTAACCTAGCCCTCTTTGGTACAGACAAAACATGTCTATGGCAGCAAGTAACTTGGTGCATGTTGACATCCCTTGACAAATTCAGGAGATACCTGGGAGGCAAGTACACAGAGAGTTCTCTGTTGCCATGACTACATGCACTGTCATCTTCTAAAAACCAGTGTCATTTTGGTCTTTTGCTACTGTCTTTAATGGAATAAACCTAAAAATAATAAAAATTTTAAAAAGGAAATTTCATTTCATGTGCTACTTCACATTCAAATACTACTCACTTCCCATGCTACTCTGAATTATGAGAAGTTATGAAAGTACAATTTGTCTTAAAATAGAAAAATCACTACACAGGGAACTAAAATGCCAGACCTGGTTTCCACTTTTGTTTAAATAGTATAAATGGTTTATTCAAGATTTGCAAACATTGTTTCTTGAGTACAACCGGATTTTTCTCTTGCAGCTATTCAAACATGACATGATTATATATAATATGAGCAGCATTTAACCCATATAAAAATAATCATAATCTGACAAAGTGCTAAGTGAACTTTATTAGTCCTTTTGACAGATCAAGTGAGACTTTCCAGAACCTTTCTTAAGATATTGTGCAGTACAACATATCAAAAAAAGAACTTACGGGAGCTTATGTAGTAATTTGTAGCCTGAGAGTGGAATAAGGCCTTATTGGTGGCATAAGATGAGCAAATATAGGCAACTGATTATAAAAATGTTATAGAGGAACTGCCTTTTTGATTGTTTCTGAAGCATCAGGCTTAAACAGTTCTTAAAGATGTGCCAGAAAAGCAGCTATAGAATGGAAAATCTCATTAATTCTACTGAAGAGCTGTCATCACTGGTATGCATATTTCGTAGCTAATTGATTATTATATCCCAAAACTTGAGGACTAACTAAAAGAGCAAGAATCTATGACCAGGACACAGAGACAAGGGCCCAGTGAGACAGTGTTTTGCCTTCCTGGAAGTACTGTAAGGCTGGGATAATCTTTCTCCTACAGCAACAGCATACTGCAATGTAGAGAATATATTGTTACCTGATTTTATCTTTTTAAATATTGACAATAATATAATACATTTAATTTTAATAATTCAAAAGAAAATGGGGAATATTTTTAAAGAAAAATAGCTTAAAACTTCTTCCAGAGCTGATCTGTAATACCTCATTTGCTGGTTTTTTATTATTTGCCTCTTAATTAAAGTATCAAGACTCAATTATATTGAATTCTATTGAGTAAACTCATGGGAAACTGTGCTTTCAGAGGATGATAAGTATATGTACAAGAGTTCAGGATAAAACAAAGTACCAGCCATGTAGTTGACTTGCTGGGCTATTTAGGGAAATCCAGATATATCAACAGAGAAACTCAAGCCTGGTGGTCATACTGGAGGATATCAGATATTTAAATAACTCTTCACAATCTTTCTGGAAAATCTAATGGGAAGGTTTCTGAAATTTTCTCCTGATTCTTGCTGAAACCTGATTTTTTTCAAGGCAATTTCTTATTTCCTAGGGCTATTATCTCTCAATATATACCAAAAATCTAACTAGTAACCAGCTGAATATTTCCACAATTCTGCTGGTATATGAAGTAAGTGATGATAATATTCAAGAAAATATACTAAGAGCAATAAAATATTTACCTGTTAAGACAAGTGGATTTTCTCTGCTGATTTCACATCTAAGTCTAGCAATAAAACTTAAATTTCCTAACATATCTATAGTATAAAGCATGTCAATACAATCAGTTTCAAAAAAAACAAACCAGAATCAGTTTTTGCTGTGTCTTTGACAGAGTTGTGCAGTTGTACAGTGTAAATGTCACTGTAAAACTTGTCTTGAGAAAGTTCCAAGAGAGATTTAGAGAATTTAAAATAACTATAATTGTATCAGAGAAGAGCTTTAATAGCAGCTATTATTGCAAGTTATTTAAGTGAAAAAATCACTGGTGAGAACTGAGGAAAGGTTTTCACAATAATTAGATGTAATAATAGAAGTAGCTTGCAGGGCAACACAGCATTTTCATTTCCCTACAGTAATTTTTGGACTTGACTGCCCCCCAGCCCAGCAGATAATGGTCAGATCCAAAAGCAAACAGTATGC
Organism: Poliocrania exsul; assembly: GCA_035041345.1. Lineage (NCBI taxonomy): Eukaryota > Metazoa > Chordata > Aves > Passeriformes > Thamnophilidae > Poliocrania > Poliocrania exsul. The sequence goes on along the minus strand of JAWWLZ010000139.1, from coordinate 30,172,369 downwards.
ATCTTCAAAGGCATGGATATAAATCTGGCTGGTTTATATCCACAGATGTGGGAGTGCTTCATTCCTGGAGCACTGAAGTACAGTGCAAGGCACTGGGTCAGAGATTGGAGAGACTCAATCCAGCCCCCCAGCAAGGGCTGTCAACTGTGTCATGTAAAACTGACATTGACTGCTCCTCTGTGAAAATGTTTCCTGTGAATTAGGGTCAGGTATGAGAGACTTACTTTATGCTTCCAGTTATTAATTAATTATATCTGGAGATTTGAATCCAAGGAGTGTTTGCTAGTTAAAATGTAATGTTTTCAGTCTAGCAAAAGTGTCATTCAGAGACTGCAAATTCAATTTTAATGTATAAATTACTGGTATTGGCTGGAGCTCCATTCAAAAAACACAAGCAAAGGTTGTGTATGCACAAATAGGCATACAAGCAATAAGTAAGTAAAAGTTCCTAGTGTGAAAAGAGAGAGGCATGTTAGTGACTTGGAATGTCTAAAAACATAAAATATTACCAGCCGATGTGGAAATAAATGAAGTAAATTTGTCCCATACTACTATTTGTTTCCCTTTGGTTCACACAAGAAACATGATTTTTATTTACAGAAATAAAAAAAGGTTAGATCTACAAAGAAACTTAATGAAGCATTTTGGTGGCTTTGCAGAGATGGGGCTCAGTGACTGTTTGGTACAGGGTGGAATGTGCCTGGGGTTGTTGGGCACTGCCAGAATTCAGCGATTATAATTCAGAGGACAAGCCTCGGAAATGGGATGATAGGAATATACCTGGTACTGGTTCCATGGCCTGTGCAAACATCCTTACTGAGGTTCATAACAGAAGGTATATTAAATAACTTTGATGATGAGGCTATATATACGTACCTGACATTTCTCTGTCAGAGGATCAAATCTTATACTCAACAAAATTGTGAGTGGTAACTATTTTCATATCTATATTTAAGAATATGTAGCAATGCATATCAGGATTTATCAGTTTTAATTTATTGTTTTGACATTAGAGAGAAAAAGTGGGTGTTTTACACCACCGTATGACAAAGTACAGGTGATATTCCATGGTCACTGTGGAACCTGCATTTCTGAAAAAGAGGTTCATATTTGTACTTTGATGTCAGATTGTCAGAATTACAAGTGAAAAGGAGGTGCAGAAAATAACTGGGGTTCTTTTCTCTCTTTTCTTTTTTTCTTTCTTTTTTTTTTTTTGTTTGTTTTTGGGGTTTTTTTTTGGCTGGAGTCATTAACATCACTCAAAGTTTAAAATTTGTCATCTTCTACATGGGAGAAACAGACTTTCTAGCAAGAAAGTGGTAGTTCACTGATCTTCATAAAAGTCCATTAAAGACAACAGAAAGCACTCACCAGTTTTGATGGGAAGTCATCTGATATGGAAAGTAGATTAAAAATATCTATGTTTTCCTTTATTCTGAATTAACTAGGTATTGAATCAGTGTCAGTGTTCAAAGGGGGGCAGCAACTGTACAAAAAACTGACAGTGTAGTTACAGAGTAGGTTGTCCACCATACAGTAAAGTTCAGTAGCATTATAATAAAGGCATGAAACTCAAGTAGAAAAAATTCACTGATAGAGAATAGAAACTCCATACTGGCCAAGCAAGTGTTAATAGGCAGCTGTAGATTAAAATAACCCTGCCCTTATTTACTTTTGAAAATTACTGGAGAGGAGAAGAGTCAGTTCACTGGATAGATAGAGGCTGGAAGGAAGTCTGGCTCTCTTAGCTGGTGCCTTTGTGGAAATCTGGGGTAGATGGCCATGACCAGGTTTCCTTATTGTCTGTTGCTGCCAGTTATGGTTGCATAGGTATATGATGTTTCTGCTGCTGCATGGAATTGGACTTTTTGACACAGAGTTGTGGTAATTCAATTACGCAGATACACTTCAAAGAACTGCAAAATCAGATACAAGTAACATACTTGGAGGAGGTTGTGTGTGGAGCAGCCTGCAACTACATTTTTACAAAGTGATGTGACCATCTCCACTGTGGCCCGATGCTTTATTTTTACCCTTTTGCTAAGTCTTTGTTACCACATTCAGTCAAATTAAGCCAAAGCCCTGCAGTATGGAAGCTGCATCTGTGCTGTTGAATGTGATGCTGAGCTGGTATCCTGGAAGGAAGAAAGTGGTTGGTAGGATGTGCCACTTAGGCTGGGCAGTTCTTTGAGAAGCAGGATCAGCTGTTCTGGGCACAGTGGTGTGATAACTCATGCCTCTAGCATCTTAAATAACAGCTCCTTGCAGTGATGCAGGGTCACATACATATGCATTCAGGAATTTTGAGAGTCAAAGCATGTAGCTCTGTAATTCACTTTGGTGCTTGTCCACTACAGGAGGAAAAATATTTGAGTACTCAGACCTCTTTTATGGTGCTCATAGAATTGCTGAGGGCTCCTTAAACAAAACAAAACAAGATAAAACAAACATACAAACAAAAACAATCAAAACCCCCAACAAAACAAAACAAAACAAAGAGGAAAAAAAGAGCCAATGTGAACCTTCCCAGGTGGAGATATTAGTGATCATATTGGGGCTTAAGTACATAGAACATTTTTCATCTTTGTGTTGTTCAGTGCTGAGCTGCTGCCAAGCCTTTGAGAAATCTGTGTACTCAGAGACCTGAATGCTTTGATACTAAATTTCTTGTTGCACCTGAACTTCTATTTCTGGATATGTCAGAAGCATCTCAGTGGGTCTGCAGGTGCTAGTGGCTAACCTCCAGATTCACAAAACCTTACAGGGATACCTTTAGACTATTCTTGTATAGGCTAATCTTGTATTGTAATAGGGCCAGTTGGCATATATTCTATTTTTTTTATTTTTTCAATAAGCCTTTGTTTTGAAAAAATTATTTGAATTTTCTGGACAGATAGAAATAGACTCAATGATCTGATGAAATACATTCTTGCTGTTATAGGGAATAAAACTGACTTTTAAAAACATAGAAATATATTTAATGAGTCTTCCATTTTCTATTCCTACAACTTTTTTCCCACTGTCAAAATTAACTAATAATTGAATTATCAGTTAATCATTTAAATCAGTCAATTATTTAAATTATTAGCTACCTTATTTAAATTCTAGCAAAAATTATTTTAATAGAGGTTTCTGCCCCATTAACCTTAACAGGAATAACTGTTCTTTTCTGTGTAAGGGCTCAGCTATAAATCAAAATTACTCTGTGCTGAAGAGATGGTGACTGTCTTGCACAACATGTCTTGGAGACAAATCACCTGTCAGAAAATAGTGAAACTGGACCTGTAGGGTCCTCAAATTCAGAACTTATTTGTTTTAATACAATGGAAATATTTGGATGCTTTTGTGGTAACAACAATGAAGCCATAGAACAGAGATGTGGAAGGTACAAAGCGTCATCTCTTCATGTGAAAAGCATTTCCAGAGATGAACTAAAAACAGTTCCTTTGCCCAGCAAAAAAAGGTTTGAGCTGGACTGCATTCCAGTTTCCTTATTGTCATGATGTAACCCTAGCCATCAACCAAATCCCACACAGCCTCTTGCTCACTCCCTCACCAGCAGGACTGAGGAGAGAATCATAAGGATAAAAGCTAGAGAACTCGTGAGTTGAGATAAAGGCAGTTTGATAGGGAAAGCAAAAGCTGCACACACAAGCAGAGCAAAACAAGGAACTAATTCACTGCTTCCCATGGGCGGGCAGGTGGTCAGCCATCTCCAGGAGAGCAGGGCCCCATCATGCATCATAGTTACTTGGGAAGACAAAAGTCATCACTCCCCAAACGTCCTCCCCTACCTCCTTCTTCCCCCCTGCCCTTTTTATATGGAGCATGATGTCATATGGTGTAGAATATTCCTTTGGTCAATTTGGGTCACCTGTCCTGCTATGTCTCCTCCCAATCTCTCCTGCACCCCCCAGCTTCCTTTCCAACATATCCGTACAAAAAGCAGGAAAGCCTTTGACTCTGTGTAAGCACTGCTCAGCAATAACAAAAACATCTCTATATTATCAGTCCTGTGTTCAGCACAACTCCAAAACATAGTCCCATAGTAGCCACAGTGAAGAAAATCAACTCTATCCCAGCCAGAACCAGCACACCTGTGTTCTACAGATACCTATCTGATGTATACCCAAGTATTTTGGGTATCACTTAAAAAAACAACCTGCTGGCAGTACACCTGGTCTCCTATGCAAAGACCCATATGAAGAAAAGATTTGCATTCAAGATGTCAGTTTGAGTCCAATCTTAATACTTGAAAGTCTCAGGCATTTGGAAAAAACAGTCCTTCCACGTTCCAGCAAGAATGTCATTAAACTCAAACTTTGCTCAAAAGGACCTGGAAGGAGTTCCTGATAGTCATGACCTTTTGCAGCTACTACCCTATACTGACTTTTAGTATGAAGGATTCTTCATATTGTGTTATGAACTTGTTATAAATTCTTGGGTTTGATTTGGTGGTGGCACTGTTCTCCATTCTTCCACAGCATCTTCAGAAAATGAGTCTGTGTGAAAAGTGGCATGACAAGGTTTCAGATAGGTATTAGCACTATAGAACTGGGATTTTATTGTTGGATCACTACAAATATATGTGTTTTTTAAAAAAAATTGCAGCATTTGGTAAAGCAATGTGAGCTTTCTTTTTGGTAGAGATTTTATAGCAACTAACTGGTGCCATTAATTCATCACTTCAATTGTATGTGACTTTGTACTTGTTGGAAAGCAGTTAGTGTCTTAGAATCTTTTCGACAAAACCAAACCAAGCCAAAACCAAAATACCCCACAAAAACAATAAAAAAGAAGCATTACCTTATGCATCTACCACTGCATATTAAATGTTTAGCCATAGCTCTGAAAGTGGCCTTTCATCAAGACTGCTTTACTTGGTAAGTATTTGATAGGTGTCATTGCAGATGGAGAAGCTCACCTTAAATTTCCTTTGTTTCCTATGGGCTGTAAGGCTAAATAGCCTTAACAGTAATTTTAAACATAGCTCTGCTACCTCAGCCTGGCTTAAGATTTATCTTGCCAAGGATGGCAAAGGGCATGCTGGAATCTAACTGCTAACAAAGATCTGAAGCAAATCCAGGGCAGACAAGGCATTTTATATTTTTAATGTATTCTCCTGGGCTCATAAGAGTTAGATAATAAAACACAGGGATAGGAGAGTTGATCTGAAGTGAAACTAGGCACATAAATTCTATTTAAATCTTTAACTATTATTTTCAGACAACTTGCTCAGTCCTTGAAGTCCATTGCACATAACTTTTGACTTTAAGGTCCTTGCAGACACAGCCAGTCTCCAATATTTGAGATGTATCTCAGTTTTTTAGCCATGTCTCCAGCCACTATTTGCATCTGTCTTGTGGCAGATAACCCTCCCTTTCATAGCCAAGGGGTTAGACCAGAAAGTCAACCTAGTGCCAGATCTTCCTGAATCTGGAGGAGTTTCAATTCAAATGTTCTGCTTTGCGTTAGAATACTATTCCCACAAGCTATAACCTGTGTTATTCTGAGGCAGATGCTATTTTCCCTTGGTTGAACTGAGCCACAGTGCAGGAAACTCCATTGGATGAGAGAGTCCCAAGATGATGGCTGCTTTACCTTAAGCAGTTGATTAATGTGGAATGTTCTGAGTGCAGGGACCAATAATTTAGGCTGGGCTGTATTATAATCACAACTCAGGGCCACAGTTATGTGAACTTTATTTCAGGTTCTGGGGCAGTTTTCTTAATACTTGAAATGTGAAAATCCTTATTTGTGTCAGTACAAAACTGGCATTGGCATCGCTTGCAGCCTAAACCCACTTAAAATACAGTAATAGGTAGTTATTTGTTAAACTTTTTAACACAGTAGTGGTTCAGGTTTGGGGCACATTGTGCATATTAATGGCAGGTAAATTTCATCTTTGGATTGTATCATGTTTGATAGGCTTCTCTTTTATGACTGTAGTATGGCTGTACTTATGCAACTGTGGTTGTATCCTGTTTAGGCTGTGAACATTCTGCTTTTGCTTGTGGACATATTGATTCACTCTGAGTCATTCCTTCTCCTGTCAGAGTTGCCAACAGCGATAATTACTCTGAAAACAAACAGAGCTGGGTTCAAGGCTGCCACATTTTATTCTGTGGTTTCTGAGGCGGGCAATCAGATATGAGGAGATACATACCGGCCCTGTCTGATTCTCCGGGGGAAGGTTTGGCTGCATGCACCACACTGGCACTTCTAATGCTCCTGATCATTGCTAAAACACTCCCAAAGGACCCAGAGCTGTAACAAGAGCAAGAGGCTGGAACCAGGCTATTGTAAGCAACACACTTTTGTAATTCCTCTTAAGTTGACCAGTTTATAAGTCCTGAAACCAATTAAGGGTTTATTTCTTTTGCTTTGGACAGCTCTGATTGGAGGACTGTTCCATACCTGTTGCAACCATACAAAACTTCTGATTTCCAGCCTGAGGTTATGCAGAGCAAGTTTTGGTTTTTTTTAAATTTTAATAAGACACATCAGGCAGTATATCTATAAAGAGCACTCAGCTTTTATTTTGCAAAGTTAAGTGAACCAATCTCAGATATGCTTCTCTGGATGTTCTCCCCCACTCTATCACTAATTCTAACACCAAGTTTACAGATGTGTTTTAATTAAAACTCAATCAGTTTCAAAAATGTCTTTTTAATCTTAATACATTAAGAAGTTGGGTCCTTGCATATCTCTGCTGTTTCACAAGCTTGTTATCACATCTATCATATGCCAAGCTCACTGATTATGCATCCACCCAGAAACTGTGGTGCTTAGGCTCATAAGGAAACTGAGGCACATAAGGAATATTAACTCACACTCCACTGTATGTATAATGGTCTTTCATATCCACTGCGAGATAACACATCCATATCATTCCACATAACCAGCATTGTAGGTTTGCAGAAGAAAATGTTGTTACGATTATAAGCAATATGCTTGAGACCTTTGTTAATGAATTTCAGACTGAATATATTAATTTACCCCAGCCTGCCTGCACAATAGTCAGGTACTCCTGTCACTTTAAGAAAGTCTTCAGGTTTTGTCTTGCTCCATTAATTTCTTTCTGTCTTTACTTATAATCTTGTCATTCAGATTCAGTTATTCTTTTTCCTTAAAAAAAAAAAAGAAACAAAGTATCAATATTGGAGAACAGGTTGAATGGGTTTCAAGAGATGACATTGTTTTATCATCCTTGGGGGATGCATATTCTAATATGATCATCAATAGCAAACTTACGGTTTAGAGTGGCATTGTGTGTGTGAATTTTACAGACAAAAGAAGGCAAGAAAGTATCTTTTTATCCTTACACATAAGTAAAATTAGATGTCTATTTTATCAGTCAAGATAAAATGCACATACTTTCTGTAAAAAGTATGTGCATGAGAGAATAAGGTTTTTACAAGATGCTTGCTTTACGAACAGTTCTACTTTGTGGAAAAATCCTAAAGGAATGTTAATACTCATCTTCATATTGAATGAGTTCTTTCAGATTTGCTTCAACATATTAGACTGTTCCCTCATGTGTGCAGCATGTGCACATCTTTGTACTAAAATGGAGTTCAGTCTGTACTTCCTTTACAAGAGTAATTACACTGTATTGCAGCCAAACTTGAGCAGAATACTGGCATTTTATCAAGTTATATATTCAGTGTAATGAAATTCAGTGAAAAAAATACAAGTTGCAGTCTTTGACAGGATGGATGATATTTGAAGTCTGTGAAAAGTAGAGTTAAATGTGAAAGCCTTGATTCTTGATATTGCAGCTAGCTTCGAAATTTGGGCAGAGCACTGTGAAAAGGAGCTATTGCCTGACTTTTTTTAGCCAGTTAAACACACAAATGCCATGGACTATGTTCCCATGTTTCACACATACTCTTGTTACAGCTCAAGATAAATGCAGAAATCCACAGGAAAGCTGTAAAGTACAGACTGGAAGAAGAAATTCTTGCTAGAGTAACTGACGAAAAGCCTGCATATTATCTGGCTAATGCACCAACTTTTCAGTTTCTTATTTTTTTATTGGAGAGTTGCAAAGTTCTGATTATAAATGTGAAGCTACAAGTAATAGAGAGTGCTTAATCATCAATACTATCAATAAACTAATATTCAGGAAGAGAGCAAAAGGTAGAGGTGTGTGGTGGGTTGACCCTCACTGGATGCCAGGAACTCACCAAAGCCACTCCATCACTCTCTTCCACAACTGGACAGGGGAGAGAAAATATATAACAAAAGGCTTGTGAATTGAGATTAAAACAGGGAGAGATCACTCATCAATTATTGTCATGGATAAAACTGATTCAATTTGAGGAAATTAATTGACTTTATTACTAATCAAAATCAGAGCAGGATAACGAGAAGTAAAACAAATATTAAAAACACCTTTCCCCCATCCCTCCTTCCTTCCCAAGCTCTAGCTCTTCCTCCCCAGCAATTAGTAATAGCTCACCTATATCATAATATATCCAATCTGATGAAAGTAACGTTTGTACACAGACTAAACAATTAACAGCTTGTACAGTGTTAATAAGCATACTATATGCATTTATAAAAATATTATTTTAGCTGAGTATGCTTGATATGAACTCCTGTTTCTTATTGCTGCTATTTTGGATTTTGAGTTACGTGACAACAGGTAGTAGGAGATAAACTTTGCAATCACAAATCATATCTCTTAGCCAGTAAACATTCTCAGGCTTGACAATTCCTACAATAGTTACATTATTATTCACTGTTGAGAGTATATTTGTGCATGAGAGTTAATCGTAGAAATGGGTAAAACTGGCAAAAGTAACATTACACATATGGGAACCCAGATAGCTTGAGTGATTAATAAATTGATTGTGTTTTGCTTATAGTTCAATTCAAATTTATTCCTGAGGGAATACTTAAGTATTCTAGAAAGTTACATACTTATTGTATGAATGAACTGATACCCTGTGTAAGAGAGTGTCTATTTATACACAAATGCGGTAAAATTGAGCCAGTGTACATTGGAACAAAAGAATAGGAAGAGGGACTATTTCTTAGTTTGCTTGAATTACACAGCACCTGGTATGTATTGACATCATAGTTGCCAGACCATGCATATTCCTGCCTCCAAGCTTTCCACATAAATGAAAAACAAATTCAAATATTCAGGGAAAAAAAGGAGGAATAGAGATTTTAGGTAAGCTAGTACTAGCAATATAATATTAATATATATTAATGCACCTAAAACTTTACACATGGTGCATTAATTGAATAGGTACCAACTTAAGCAGTTAGCAACAGGATGGCAAATACAGGGAGCAGATATTTGTAAATCATTGTAGAAATGGGATTTTTTTTTTTCATTTTCTATGCTGTATGAACCTCCTTTTCTAGATAATGTTCCATGACTTGTACTGGAAAATCCTCTCTCCAAATATGTTACATCTTTCAGAAGCAGACAAGCAGACATGTTCAACACATAATGTAATACCAGACTTTTCCAGAATTTGGTGACTTTTTTTGTAGATTCAGTCTTGTTCACCTGTCATGACTTGCTGTCTTTTCATGTGGAAACACCAACATGAAGGAGGATGAACTAAGGGAAAGGAGTACTAGAATAAACCCTGTTTCCCTTCACACTGTGCACCTTAGAGCATGCATGTGAACTCTGCATCTGGTGTTTGGTTGAGCGCCTGAGTTTACTCATAATTTCCATGACATTAACAAAAGAGCAAAGCATCTCTTTTCATATGTAGGATCCAAATATCTTTTAAAATCTGCAACAAAGTACTTGTTTACAAAGAATATTTGATTGACCTGTAGATCTTGATTTTTTTTCAAAATAAGTTTTGAAGGGCTGTTGAAAAGAGGAGGCTGAAGAGGCCTCCATTCTGCTACACTCAGTATTTTTTGGCACTTCCTGCCCACTAAATGCCTGAAGCTGGAAAAGGCTGTTATCCTTCCTAGCAGTTATTTCTTCCTAAAATTTATAAGCTTATAAATAACATATCTAAAGACTACAGGCTGGTCTTTAGAAAAGAAAGTAGGCTTTAATTTGTAAAGAATTTATATCATTAACTGAGGAGTGCTTCGGGCACATTGCAGGAAGATTCTCTCTTCTATGGTATGGGAGGGTCTGCTGAGGCTTTAATGTTGCCTTTCATGAGCCTTAGGGCTTCATTTAGCTCCAGGATCCAAGAGAGACCAGGTCCTTAAGAAAGCTGCAAGCTAACACTACAATTAATTAGGGTATTTAAACATCAAGGTTAAAAGTTCGACTTTTAAATAGTTTGTGAGACTGGTGGTGGATGCCAGTATGTTCTGTGTTTTGTGAGCTGACAGAAACCAGTCTGTTTGTAATTGGGTCTTTTGTGTTTGTACACAATCAGCAAGTACTTGGTGTGATGTTGTTTCTGTCTGGGATGCAAGAGAAGTTTGTTATCATTTTTGTAACAAAACCAATAAATGTTTACAGGCAAACTTGCACCAGTTAAAATAAACTGCCTTAGTGTTACATCTTTCATTAGATCACTGCAGCTCCTCTGTATACAAGTTTGCAGCAAGTATTTGTAGGAAGATGGTTTGCTGTAAAAGTAATTCTCTTTACTGATCTATATAAACATGTAATTGAGAAGTGCGAGGAGATCATTATTGTGGATTGTCCTGTGAGGCAAGTATTATTTCACCAATGGAAAAATTGATTATTCCATTATTATCTCTGTAAATATATTCTAAAATTATCTCAAAAGAACCTAATTAGAATATTCTCTAATTGTTAGAGAAGTTGATGACAATTAACTGCATTTAGAGCAATGTGAACTATTCAGTGAATAATAATTTCCTTTTAGATCCTAAATTGCTCTGTCTTGTTGTTCAGGCTGTGGTCCAGACCACCCATAAAACCCCACTATGTTTCTCCTAATTTTTTTTTTATTATTTATATTTCATTGCCACAGATGTCAAACAATCTGATTTTGAGCTTAATTACATTTTGTCAGTATCCTTCTTTCAAATAATCACGGAGTTGACAGATATCAATAATTTAGCAAATATCTGAGAGGAAATTTAGGAATATGTCAATATCACCCGTTGTTCAACATCTCTAAAAATCCCTGATGGCAGGATAGATCTGATCTGTGTGCAGACTGAGATGAAGAGAATTATGTCACCTAAGCCAATTATGTTTGTTCCAAGCAAATTATAGAGTCATTGTATTTCAAATATTTTACAACAGAATAATTGTACTTCCATTCGGGCTATAAAGGCAGGATTACTGCTGCTTGTCCATAATTCCAAATTCCATTTCCAGTGATATTTAGGCTAGTCATGTATTTAATTCTTAGAATTGCTCATTTATTGTCTAAGTGCCTTAACATTCCTGTTAGAAGTAACATAAAATAGATGACCAAGAGTTCTAATCACTATTATGATGTCATTTTTCTGTCTAGATTCCTTAAGCATGTCAGCCTTAGCTTTGAATGAGAAAAAATTTAAAAATTCAGGTTATAATCTACTGAGTACAACAGTCATCAAAAAAAAAATGAAGCAACAGCAAACAAAAACTTCTTGGAGCCAGCATGTTCATTAGTCTGACCTTTTACAGTAACATGTAAAGAAGATCTGGGAGTCAGTGCTGGAAATTACATTGCAGGCCAACCATACAAATGTGATTCAAAGGTAGTTCTTCCTCTTTACCACTGCAAGACAATTCCATTTTAGATTGTTGGTAGATCCATCTTTGGAACAACCTTAGAATCAAGTTGATGTTCACAGTGGATCAAAATAGAAGCAAATTCAAATGCAACTAACTATACATCAGCTGAACAAAACAAAAACATGTTAAGTGGTGCCTTAATGCTTACATTTATATCTGCTATGTTTTCAGAATTCAGAGCATTTTGGAAATCCCTATGCCGGTAAACGTTTTTATGCTTATTTACATGTCTATTATTTGTGCAAAAAAGTATTAGATTCCAAAATCAATAGTTGCCTGTCACAGACTCATTGCTTTCCCTGTCACTACCATTCTCCCAGTTTGCTCTTCTCACTGAACAGAATTTTTTGGATTCATCAAAAGACAGCTGCTGTAATAGTATGTAACTTTCCTCCCCACTTTGGTTTTCCTTCCTTTCTGTCTTATTTCTCTGCTACAGATAAGTATGCTTTATCTGTCCTATGCTCATCTGCAAATCCTTTGATTTTCTAGCTTTCTGTTTGGCTCTTTTCTGCATTATACAAGCTATGCTTAATCTTACCTGCCTTTCAAGAAAAAACCCAAATTTCTTAACTCTGATTTGTCTCTCTGCTCAGGATGGAAGTTTTTCCTCTTAAGAACCAATGTAACAAGTTTAAGCCACTGTGAACAATTAAAATTCAAAGACTCGATGTAAAATTGCATTTTGATATTGTGTTTTTCTGAATTTACCAGCTATCTCCCCTCGTTGTCTTTTTTTACTTGTATCAGAGCCCTTGAGTATTCAGTAGTACCCTAGGTAGTCCCCCTATCAGATATTGCCTCTCAGTTTCAATTAAAACAGCTTTTGACAGCTTTTGACAAAATCTCTAATATCTCCCAACAGAAATATGGAGAAAATGTAATTTTCTTGACATATTTTCTTGGCACTTAAAACATTCCATTTTTTGCAATAGTTGTTGTACTCCACATAACTTACTTCCTTGTATCTCTGTTCTTCCATATTCTGATCCCTTTTATCTCCTTAGAGGCTACCCATGATCTTCAATCTGAACAGGGAGGTTTACTTTAGTTTGATAAATCTGACTCTTTATCAAAGAGGAATTTGAAGTCTTCTACAGTTATACCAAAATTATGAGACCTGCAAGGACTTCTTTTTTTTTTCCTAGTGTACAATTCATATGTGTTTCAAAGCTACCAAGTGTGCCATCCTGGCTTGGGGAGCCATCCTTTGCTTCCTCATTCTGAATGCCCTCTCTTTTGTGGCAAAGAGGTGTGCAGACTGGAAGGATGAGGCACTGCATATCAGCCTGCTGCCTGTGCAGACAAATAATGGTGCAGACCTCTGAGACACATCACAGAGCTGACCTCTCCAGACTAGCCCATCGATTAACCTCTTTCCTAGGAGCCTTGTTCTGAAGCATGTTGTGCTGTGCACCAACAATCCATCAGGGAAGCTGCAAATTTGCAAAGCTGGCTCTTTGATCTTAGGACAGTCAAACTCCTCTGGGGACTCATCTTCCTTTGCCTCCCCCACTTCAAAACATGCTACCTACATTTTTCATTTCTGTATGAAAGGCAGAAGATATCCATGAAGATAATGAACTATGGAAAACAAGCACATAAGTTTAGAACTATTCAGTCTTAGGAATTACACTACCTTTTGCCTTTCCTTTTGGTATAGAAATCCTCTGTAACAGAAAAGGTTTCAATTTTCCCGAATTTTTGTGCATTTTCAGTGTCAATTCTAGGACCTAAAACTGTTCAATTTCTTCTCCCTTGTTCCCTTTTTCTGCCTGTACTGAGGACTTAGGACTTTGACTCCAACGAGTGAGTAGGTTCCTTGTGCTAAGAACTCAGATAATTCTGCTCGGTATCAGAGGACTATCCATGAACTGTGAAAAGTCTTGCTTGCTTTCTCACTTTAAAGGTTTGGTCCCCTGTTTCCCATTACAATTTCTCAATAGTACAACTGCACAACAAAAAGTGTGGAAAGTGGGTTTAGATATAGCTTTGAAAAATGCTGAAACCAGGTTCCTTTTTAAAAGGTCTTATTTGGTTTCAAACGTACCAAGCAATAAAATTTGAGTTTTACAAGCTTTCTAACACAAAACCCACACTGGAATGTAATCTAGATATTCTTGTCTGCTCTGGCTGAAAATGTCTGTATTGTCTGAGGTTACCTCAATTACTATCTTGTTAATTTTATCAGAAATTTCCAAAGCACAAAAGAAACACTAGCAGCACTACAGAATGTTTCCACTCATCTTCTTTTTAGAGATGCTTAGCTTCTGTAGTCACTGTCAATTGCCAACAGCTTTACTCAACATAAATAGGATCCAGAGTTTGGAAGCGTTCCTTGGAAACTTTCAGATTGTGTACTTAGTCCTGCTTGGGAACAAGATGTTCCCTTGCCTTGCCTTGCCTTGGTTACTCAGCATTAAGTGCCCTACAGTCCGGAGCCCTGATTCACCAGGGCCAAAAATGGCTCAGCCAGTTTGGCCCACACAGTGCTTGAAGGAGCTCATGGAGCAGCATTTGGTTGCTTCTGTAGAAGGCAGCTGCTCTCTCTGTGCTCCAGTGTTTGAGATCCTTCAAATTCCAAAGTAGCAGTCAGTGACAAATAATTCAATTTAACATGTGGTCTCTCGGTTTCAGATGCTTAAGATGTAGCAGCAGAGAGAGGGAAAGATGTTTGTCAGAAGCTAGAGCTACTGTTTGTCCATTCTGAGCTTTCATAAATTCCCCTGTCTGGTCAGAAATTTCTGGGGAGAGTTTTCTTACCTGCAGTAACAGTCTAGACTGACCTGAACCTGAAGGAAGGTATAGTTTCTAATGGGGTACCCACAGTACATATGGACAAAATGAGACTCTCAAAGGACCAAATGAATATGTGCTTTGATTGCATACACAAATGCCATATCATCTTTGGATGTGACAGCATCCATCAACCAGTTCTGAAGCCATATGGATATTGGTAGAAAAAACTAAGAGTTTTTATTTGTGATGGTGTTTGGTGGTTTTTTTTTTTTTCCTGGAGCTTCATTATACACATATCATCTATCTGAAGACATTTTTGCAGACAATAGGTTTTTATATATATGCATTTTCTTAGAATTCCTTCTACATCAACAATTTTTTTAATAGAAATATACTAAATAGAATTAAAAACCAAAAATAAAGACACCAAAACAAAGGCAACAGACAAGAGACACTTGAGTTCTTCAGTCGGCTGATTAGTTGCTCAAGTTTATGCTCAATTGCTGTAAATTGCCTAGGCTAGCATGATTGTTAAATTTCTGCTGCTCTACTGAAGCTACTAGACAAAACCTGATACCATGTCAATTTGTATCAGCAGAGACTCAGCATAATATCATCAGATTATTCTTTTAACACTTTGACTTCCATTTAATCAACACAGAAGGGAAGCAGGACCATTTAATAAAACAAACAGAACAACAATGTTATGAATAAAATAGTTCTGTTTTGTATTAAAATTCTTGTAATTGAGTTATTCCTATTTACTAGATTTCTGCCAAAAGCCATTAGGCATCAGGATGCTTTGCAGTAACAAAAGCATAGCAGCTCTAAGTTGTCAAGGAGTTTGATGCAACTACTTCATGGAAATATTTACATAAATGAATTATGTGAAGCAATTTTTGCTATTAAAAAATTTCAGAAACTGCAGACAAAATCCATTTACTCCACATGCAGATTCATTATTAAAGCAATTCAAACTCCATTTCTTAGCTGTTATCATGAACATTTAGGACAGGGAGTGGATTTTTTAGGAGACAAAGACAGCAGTGAACAATAAAAATACATGCTCAATTATATAATGCAGCTTCCTCCCCTGCATGTGCCCTTAATTCGCATCCTGATACAGTCAGGGATAAAATTACATTGTTGGCAGATTTGTCTTCAAACCCAGACTTTTACAGGAGGGTAACATGAAAAAACTATCCAGATTTCAGTGTCCCTTGCAGCAGTGGGAATAGCACGATGGACTCTGTGTTTACAGTCAGAGAAGCTGTAGCGTGCATGGTGGATGAGTGGCATTGAGAAAACTAATACAGCAGAACTTTGTTAAATGAGTGACATTCTTGAGCTCTTAGAGAAGAAAACATCAGCCTGATATAAATTCACATTTCGAGTTCTCATCTATTTAAATGGTGGGTTGTTATGTGGAAGTCTTTTGTTCAATCAGGAAGACACACTGCTTTAACCATTAGGTCATAGAATCACTGGGCCCCGTTGCTGAAGTATTCACTCAAAACTAGATCAACTCTGACTTCAGCCCCAGCTGCTCAGAGCTTTGTCCAATCTGTTCTAACCATTCTTCCTTACACTCCCATTATTCATCACTGCAAAGAGCTTGACTCCATCTTTTCAGTAGTTCTATCATAAGTACTGGAAAGTTGTTAGTAGCAGAACAGCCTTCCTTTTCTAAGATTATCCCACCCAGTTCCCTCAGCCTTCCTTTGTACCTTGTGCCCCAGACCCTGATCATCTTGGTGACACTTCACTTAGATTGTTGAAGTTTATCACTCTTTTTTTTTTGTACAGCAAGAGTTCCAAATTCAATTTGGAACATTGTATTCCAGGAACAATAGTATTCCAGGTGTGATCTAAAAAGTACTGAGTAAAGGGGAATGGTCACCTTCCTTGATCAACTGGCTATATTCTGCTTAGCAAGGCCAACTGGCTGTTAGATTTTCCTGCTGTCAGGAAGCACTGCTGGTCTGTATTAGGTTGCTGCCTACCAGGTTTCCCAGGTTCTTTTCTGCAAAGCTGTTAATCAGCTGGGCAGGGTCCAGCCTTTAACAATGCAGGATTGGTTCATCCCGGGTACAGGATTTTGCATTTTTCCATGCCATGAGTTCTGTGCCTGCCCATTTTTTTAGTTAGTTTAGGTCTCTCTGGGTGGCTGCCTTGTTCTTTCGAGTATCATATACTTCATCAGTCTTGTGTCATCCAAGTTATTGGTGAAGATAAAACACAGGAGAAATCACAGGACAGACCTTTGAGGAAATCCATTAGCAGCTGAATTTCCAGTAGAGACCATTAACCCTATCCTCATGACTCAGGCAGTTTTTTACAAATCTAATCAGACATTCACCTAGAAAATGAGGTTTCCATCTTGGATATCTTGGAAGATGATGCCAAATTGGCCTTGCTGAAGCCAAGACAGACATCATAGACAACTGTTTGATCACCCACATATCTAGCTATTTTATTTTAGAAGACAAACAGGACTGTAAAGCATAATAACTCTTGGTAATTCTGGATTAACTATTCACAGTCACCTGCAGAGAAGTTTCATTCTCTGCCTCCTGGCCATGTATGTAAGCAGAGAGATTACTGTGTATTTAGAACTCACATTCATTAGGTCCTATCTGAGACAATTCGGTAATATCAGTGGTCAAAATTCCAATGAGTTGAAAGAAGACTTCTAGAGATGGAGACTCAACTTCTACCTCACTGTGAGAGAACTTTTTTTCTTATGACTAACTGGAATTTTTCTTGCTGCAACTTGTGATCATTTCCTTTGTCAGTGCAGGTTATTATACAATGGCCAACAGCTGGGTAACAAAAAATGCTGAACACCAGGCTGTGTCTGAAAGGCACAGCTTTAGAATCTCAGCAACTTGAGTTCAAGGTAGGAAGGTCCATACGAGATGCACAGCCCATATTCCTCTCACAGTAGGTCTCTCTCCACTTTCAAAGTGGGGGTTACTCTTCATAATTATTTAACTGTTTATGGGGCTGAACACTCAGAAGCAATGTGAAAGTCTTGGTGCTCTTTGCATTTTCTGCTTATGGAGGTAAAATACATATCTATGAGAAAACTACCCCAACAATTAGGATGTATTAATTCAGAGTTTAATTCTCATCAGTTCAGAAGAAAGGAGGCAATGTGCCTCTACAGCATAGGTAATAGGACTCTGATTTAAGAAGTAATGTTGAATTTTGATTTCAGCTCCTGTGGCATCTTCTGCAGTTTTATGAAAACATCATGTATTCTAGTCTGGGATTTTTGTTTGATGACTACAATTGTTTTTATATCAGATCCTCCTGGACAAAAAGTAGCATGTTAACCCCCTCAGTGGAGTTTGGGCAATAGAACTTGGGCAGTGGGGTTCTGTGCAGTATGTACCCATCTGAAATGATAAAAGGATAAAAGTATTTTTGTGGTTGTTTGTGATAATTCTCTTCCATTAGATAAACAACATTAGATATTTTCATGGAGAGGTTTTACTGCTCTTATTTTCTCTCTCCTGTTTGGTTTATGTTTGTCATTTTACTTTAAAAAGAGGGTAGGTATCCTTCTTGCCAGTTTATCTTAAACAAATCGTCAGCCTTTCTGTTTCTGTTCCCAATTCTAGTTATAGATTGTTATCTAATATATATTTCTTTTGTACTGGAAAGTATCATCCATCTGTCTGAACAGGAAAAAAGGACCTGATGGTCCACACACCTGAACGTACTTTTAATATCAAATCTGTTATTAAGATCCCATAACACTGTCATCTCTCCCAGTATATAAGATACTTCAAAGAGACCTGCTTTGATTTCTTTGTCTCTGCAACTAAAATGCTTCATGTAGTGGTCAAATTCTGCTATTTATCTGATCAGAAGTGGTATTTCATCAGTTCAACTCTACTGGAAAAATTTTTCCAGGCATAGTTATTTTTTATGGATGTAATTCTTATCCCAGTGTTAATATACACTGTGTCTTTCAGGGTGTGGCTTTGTAGTTTGAGAATACCTACTAAAATCAGCCAAACCAGATTTTCTTTCCTATTTATGATTTTATATACTTTGTCCACTTTCTCTGCAACACAGCCATTAAGACTGCTGGATAAGGCCTTCATTCTCCATAGCATTTATTAAACCAATTGCATTGCTTGATAGGAATTTCTAGACTTTCCACTAGCTAATATTTAATCAAAAAAGTGGGGCCATTACTTAGGCTTGACAATCTGCAACAATCAGTAGGTCGTTCTGACATAGCACACCTCCAGAAAACATAAACTGGTCCAGAATACTGTGTGAAGGGTCTGCTTCTACTCTTGCCTATTTTGCAGCAGTGGAACTGGCTAGAGACTGTACTATCACTTGTTTTAATCTCTCTTCAGTACGAATGATAGAAACCATAATTACTACTACAGTGTGAGGAGTTATTCCCTAATCACTGTCCAGATGGAAATTGCTTCCAGTCTTTTACTTCAGCGTGGTTTTTTTAGCAACCAATCTCTAAATTTATTTTCTAACTGACTCATCAGGTGTATTATTTAAATAGTATAAATGTTTCTTATTTTATGTGATATTTGACCCTTTATCTCTTGCCTAGCCTTAAACTGTTTGCTTTTGTCAAAACTCTGATTTATTTAAATCACTGGCTTTGCCATACAGCTCTTCCTTCTGATTTGGGCTATTTCTAAGTTGCCTGTTGTAGAGTCAACAAAGAGCACAGTTTCTCTGGTAGAAGTTTCCCATTAAAGCAACAGGAACAGTGCTAGTTTAGTGTGTATTGATATTAGAAGGACTGAGAAATGAGAGAGATACATTTTTCCACTCTTTTAGTAATTTTAAAATCTGGTGTGTTTTTGTTTCTTGGTTTGGTTTTTTTAAAGTGATGGCCTTATTCTGTTTCTTTACACAAAATGTAGTGCCTTCTATTTTGCTGGTAAATGTGTTAAAGATAAAAGGCTCTGTGTTTTCAAACAAAAATTACATAACTCTCATATCTTTGCCACTCACTTCCCAGTTCTACTAATTGGAATGAAGTTAGTTCTCAAGTTTCAATTCCATTTGTAACAGAATAGTTCCTTTTATATTCCTTTTTAGTATTTATTCTGACACATGCCAGCAAAGGAACCAACTGTGTCACCTTTACCTTT
This sequence comes from Poliocrania exsul, assembly GCA_035041345.1. Lineage (NCBI taxonomy): Eukaryota > Metazoa > Chordata > Aves > Passeriformes > Thamnophilidae > Poliocrania > Poliocrania exsul. The sequence goes on along the minus strand of JAWWLZ010000139.1, from coordinate 30,152,785 downwards.
ACCTGAGCACTAGTAACTAGTAGGCTTTATGGGCAGGAAGTAATTTTCTGACAAAATTGTCTTCATTAGTTCTCATTCTATTTTCATAATACCTCTCACCCAGTTTGAATTAGGCAAACTACTAATCACATAGTGTGTCTGACAGGAAAGAATGTCATGTGTCTATCCCAAGTATAGATGCTATTGAACTATCTTTTTACAGATGGGGGGATTTGATCTGTCCTACATAAATCCAGAGAACAAGAAGCAATGTCAATACTTCTTTCTCTTGTATTTTTGCTCTTTAAATGCAGAGTAAAATCTAGCTAAATATCAGTTTAAGTATTGCAACTTTGTAAAACCAGTTGGCTGAGTGAAAGGAGTAGGTGGACTGACTGATAAATGATCTGATTTCTTTTTTTGTTATTTGGCAGCATGTAGCTTGGCAGTGGAATAACTAACACAAGTATCAGGTACTACTAGAAAAGACCAAGATGGAACTGGATACAGAAGGCTTCACCAGCTCCTTTGTTATTTTAGCCCTTCTACATCTAAGATAGTAAAAAGCTTGGGGTTTATGAACTCTCATCCACAGCAGAAGGATCCCTTCCAACAAGCTACTTGGTATTTCTGTGATGAGGCCATGATAAAGACTAAACAACATTGCACAAAATTCTCATGATACTTAGAAGAAAGCTCTCACTGTCTTATCATGCATAAATGGTACTAGCTTCTAGGTGTGTTAGTAATTAACTGATTTAAGAAATTCGACTAAGACTAAAGCAGAACTGCAGGAAAAAATAGTTCACTACTGAAGCACGAATGGTATAGAGAACTGCACATTTAAAGAATGGCTTACCCAAGAAGTATTTCTTCCTAGACCAGTAAAGGATCTCTGCTCCAGCACCTTTCAATTGTTTCTGCCTGCTCACAAAGCCATGGCTGAAATAACTGTTTCTTCAGTCACTCCTGAAAGAAATGCTATCTATATATAGGATTTAGCTACAGTGACTTGCAGAATTTGACTGCAATTCTGTGCTGATGTATTTCTCATGTATTCCTTTAAAAAATATAAGGGAAGATTATAACCTAGCCATTCATATAGTTACTTAAGCCAATGACAACATGATGTACATATCTTCACACTAGCAAACCTTTCAAGTGCTTTCTTCCTTCCCTGTTTCTGTATGATAGTTGCCCAGCTCTTCTGTAAGTAATTGCCCTCAAAATGCCTCTCAAACTGGCATGACAAACTTCCCCTTGTGGTCAGCCATGGCAGTCGCTTCTCACAGGATCCATTTATGTCAAGTATAGAACTGGTATGTTCAGAAATGGGATTTCAGCTAGGACCTGTTCCCTACTTAAGCCCACCAAATACGAAGCTCATGAGGTTATATTCACCTTCCCATCCAAATTACCAAAACAGGGAAGACTACACCTCTGACTGGAGGCTGAAGAAGTGAGGTTAGACTACCTTTGGGTGGTGTTAACACATCACTGCAAAAACTGTTACAGAAGAACTTATGTAGAATATTCAATGGAGAGGATAGGAGAATAAGATAAACATTGAAGAGAAAACCTGCACTTGGTTTTCCTTCATACAAATAAATAAATTTCCCTATCACAAAGATAAACATCTTGCTAAATTTCATGTTTAGTCAGATAATTTGAGTGGTTTACCTGGCAATCATTCACAGTTCTTAATATATTTTTCTGAATAGAAACTTAGTGTCTGTCATTCATGGCACTTGAAGCCTTTGTGATACAATTCACTGCTGAGGCAAGGAGGCAACAGTAGTGTCATCATTACCTGAAAAATTCTGTTGTTTTAAAATTAAATTTCAGGGATTATTTTTTTTTTTAGATTTCATATTTATTTATGCAAGTCCTCAAGCAGCAGGAAACTTCAAAGACTTTCATTTTTCTGGTTGAAAGTAAACAACTGGCTAACTATTTGTTAGAATTAACTATAAAATATTTGAATTTTTTCTCAAAATTATTGCTGTAACCCTATTTATACCTCCCTCCTTTGCAGATGATGGTGAAAGAGATCTTTTTTCTTTGTTGATGCTATGATAACCCAAGATGGATGCAAACCCCCAAAAAGATAAAAAAGAAAATTCTGCTCACAGGCTATGTACTAATTTTCAAAATGTAGGAAAGAAAAGCAGTAATGGAAAGTGTTTCCAGGATTCCCTATTCCTCTAAATAACAGTGTTTATTCACAGACCTTGCCTCCAAATATGGGAAAATATTACTGTATGAGTTATTCCTTTACCCCACTTCAGAATGTTTAAATGTTTTGGGGACATATTGTTGGATGTGTACCTCTGAAGGCTATCTGTCTTCAAAAGTAGCAGCTGCAAAGATCACTCTGGCTTTTTTCACTGAATTGGAGTGAAAGGACAAATGAACTATGTAGATTCAGTGGAATTTATTAATATGTCAAAGGACCACTTCATTGTGCTCTCCTTTTCATACATGCTTTAAAATACAGATATATCTCCTGGATGTTTTTAGAGCAGCAAGATGAAATTGGTTTATTTCCTTTCTGGTATAACTGGAAAGACAAACCAATTTTTGCTTATTTAGAAATTCAGAAAAATCTCAATGTTGTCAAACTCAATGAAAAGTAGGAGCCTCCTAATTTGTGCCTCTGGTAAGAGCAAAGAACTTCTGCTTGCACGTATTCAGTAACATGGTCTGCACCATGGGGTAATTTTGTCTTGACGGAACAAACTGAAAAACCAGGTCCTGCATAAGTCTTTATATTTTTATTCCAAACCAACACTGCCCACTGAAACAGTGTCTAATCTAAAATGTAGGTGAGTGCTTTCAGCTTTAGAGGACTAGTATAAAGTGGAATGTATAAATGTTCCACATACTGCTTGTGTTCTCTGAGGTCTGTCTCCCTATCATTTTAGTTCCTTGGGTTTGTACTGTTCTCAGAACATTATCCTATTTTAGACATGTTAGTCTTCCTAGTATACAGATGCAAAACAAAATACAGCTATACTTTGAATTTACTTTCCTACCCTAGTAGCAGATGGACTTTGTTGGAAGAAATTAATCAGTTTAATCAAATAAATAGGATTTTTGAAGCTCTGAAATGTAGGGGGAGGTTCATGAATTTGAAAGAGCCAGGAACTGCCAATTATTCATTTCTGCAGGACTCCTACTTCAGACAAGATGTGAAGGTTAATCCATTATGAAACTTTTCCTCCTTACTTTTCCAAATAGTATCTAAAAATTAAAATGATCATCAGTAACTCTTTTTGTGTGGGTAGTAGAAGAGGAGAATTTTTTTATGTCAAGTAAGTATACACTCCTACATATGGTGTTATTAGGGAGGTTAAATATGTAGTGACTTTCTAGGTACAAGTTTAATTTAAGGGAAAGAGGTTATTCAAAGTCATAAAGCAAGAAGTAACTTGCTTTTCAGCTGCTCAGGAAAGAACATTTGCCTTCAAAACAAGCCCATTTTTAACTGTGTATAAGGCTTTGACATGTGCTGTATTAAGGATGAACAATTGCCTTACACTTGCCTTGTTCATCAGCGTGTCTGGAGGATGCTGGTAACTGTACAGCAGGTCGAATTTCCAGTGAGAATTGCTATTTATTTCCCAACAATCTTGATTGAACCCACTGTGTATGCTGAATTGCCATAACACTCTAATTCTTCTCTGCTATTGTTTGTTCTCCTTACGGGACAGTCATCCCAAGGAGTTGCTTATTTCCAAAAAAAAAGTTTTTCTTGTCCTTAAAGGAAGAGGCAGCCAGGATTTTCTTGCTGTTTTCCATGGACTGCATTCTTTTGGCAAATATCCAGAAATGACTGTGGCTTGCAGATGATACATATTTTCATTATGCATTCAGCAAAAATATTACCATCACATGTGTCAAATTCTTGAACACATACAGATGGTCACAGTGATACAAACTAGTTGATGATTAAGATAAAAAGAAAAATCTTATCCTTTTTTTTTTTAATTTCTGATTGTCCTTCACAGGATTAATTTCAAACAGATAAAAACTTAATGATAATGTATATTTGCATGTTTTCTGAATACATAACAAAGACCATTAAGTGGATGTTACATTTGAGTATTTGAAAAGAAAATTATTCCACAAGCTTCTACTGAAATTGAATATGATGGGAAACTTACATTATGTTTTAATGTGTCTAATTTATCTCTTAAGATAATTGTGAAATTTTATGGGATTTGATTCGCATATTGGTGTTTTTCTGTCTGGTTATTTAGTAGACAAGTATAGCTTCACTAACTGCAGCCATTGTCTTATCCAAATCAGCTACCTGAAAATGTGTTAACATTTGAGCTGCAACTTCATGAACCAAAAAAGATGCACCTTATATCTAGATACAAATACAAAGTTGGTGAGTATGCAAAATAGTTTAAAATACCACCTATTGACATTATCAAATTAGTTTAACATTTACGTACATTTTGCAGGAGGAATTTTAGAGGAATTATTTTTTACTTTTCACAGAGCAGGATTCCACTTCATTTCAGTACAAACGTAAATCACAATTCGCACTTTCATTTTTGGGGGATTTCGTACAAAAGTGTTAAAAAATGCAGAGTATTTGCATTTCAGTTTCATATGGCAATGCAATCTGTTACCCAATCTCCATATTTGGGAATAAATAGAAGACATCAGGCACAAATTAATAGATTATTTAAAGCAATCAAAGGGGCTTTTGAAGTAGGAATGCAATTCTTCTCTATCTTGCTGCAATTAAATTTCATTGTAAATTCACATGTTCAGAACCTTCCCAGGCAGAAAGTGTGGTAGACTGTGACATGAGGCCAGGGCTGTTTCAGTGATTCTGTGTGCTATAACCTGGTTTGACAACCAAGGGAAACTTTCTATACCAACGACATTGTGCAGCCTTTTGGACTAAGTACACTTGGTCATGTTCTTACTATTGGCAAGTGCCTGTTTGCAACTATGATGTGCAACTTAAGCAAGCCCTAAGAAGCACAGTAGACACATCATATCAAACTGATAGTGTTTTGAAATGACATAAAGCAACTGCATCAGTGTCTGCATTGATGACTGACCAGCTTTATACAATACATGAGTATTCAGGGGAAGCCTGAATACTTTACTCTTGTTTGTAATGCCAAAATCAGTGACATTCCAAGAGCTGAGGGAAAACTGCAGCATCACTGAGAATTTGAGTAGACTGATGGTTTAAGATTATTTTATTCTTCTTTACAGTTAATTTTCACATGAGCCTGGTCAGTGTGTTCCTAGTTAATGCTACATTATCCTAAATGAGATTCTTTGTCCAGCAAGCACTTTTCATTAGGAACTTCTGACCTGATTAGTTCCAGTGCTTTACCTTTTTTATGTTTTCTGTGGCCTATATTACTGTATTACTAAGTTACCTACATGAATAATTACCCTACTTTATTCCTATTATCTTTGTCATGTTTGGGTGGAAAATCTCAAGCAGAGTGGCAGAAGCAGCCTTGCTCTGCAGAAATTACAGCACTGCACTGAACAATAGTAGCATAATAAAGTGGTTCAAAGCAACCTGCCAAAATCTCTAACCTACAGTCTTAGGTCCATTTTCTCTTTGCAGAGATGTCCAGACAGCTGGAGACTTATTGTGCTCTCTGGGCTGGTCTCTGTTAATCTCAATGGTTTCTGTTAAGATTGTTTTGAATTTTTTTTCTGGGTTTCTAACATCTTGAGATGTTAGAACTTTGAATTTAATTTTGATTTTTTAAATTTTATTTTTAATGACATAAATTCAAGATCATCTGTGGAGTTCCATGAAAGAAACAAGTTGAAAAAATTGGTTCACAAAATCATTTTTCTACAACAAAAAAAAAGCTTTGAAGAGTCTTTCCTATCGAACAATCAAATTTTGAAGGGATTCAGTATATGCAACTTATCCAGACAATGAAGCATCTGGTAATATTTTTTCATTAACATTTTAAGGGTATTAATGCTCATAAAAAATACTGCTTGAGGTCAACTCTTCTTTTGTGAAGGGACAAAACAGGAACTGACAAAAAGTGTGAGCAGGTGGAGTTGCATTCTTGGAGTTTGTTATACAGACATATTCTGTCAGGTGTATTCAGCTGCCTTTCAAGCTGACTTTTGGGCTGAGGACAATTATTTTTTTTATGAGGATCTGAACCAGAAAACCTAATTTAAAAGCACAGATGGCGGTTTGTGTTTGTTTTTTGCATCTAGTGTACTATACTGAATCAACTCTAATTGACAGAGAAGGCTGATGCACCTAAAAGAGTATTTGCAGTTTCCAGAAAAAGTTTTTCAACTCCTGATTAAATTATTTTTAGGTGAAACTGCTGCTTATGATAACATGTTGATTTTCATTGGAGCTGACACACTGATTTATAATCATAACATCACCTTGTCCACATGAAGATGTTTCTTTTAAAAAATACACACGTATAAGTGTGCAATTTAATGCTGAACTTTTTATTGGCATTCAGTTGGTATTGGCAAAACCTTTGGTAATGAACAAAGCAACACAATATGAACTATCTTCTAGACAAGGAAAAAATACTGTATTTTGTTCACCACTAATCCCTCCTTTTGATGAATTCCTATGAACAACAGGAACTGGGAATTCCCTCTGGTATCAGATTCTGTCACAGCTGTGACATGAGGAAAGAGTGCTGAAATGGTGGGATGCTGTATGACCTGTGTGAATATGATACTATCTTTTGAAGTTTGCCAGGATCTGAGAGTTTGAGGAGACATATACTGTGCCTAGGTTCACTAGATCAAAGATTTGTCCCACTCTTTGGAGAACTTTAGAAGCAAGACAAAAAAATGTTTTTGCCTTCCCTTTGTTCTTGTTCATACTCTCTAGAAGAAAGCTGTTGATTCAACTGTTTATTTTGGAGCCAAATATAGAGCTGCATATTACCAAAACCATCAAAGGGGATTTCCAATGCCAGCTGGGAAGTTCAACAGCTCTTTGTCTTTGGGAAATTAGTTTTTTTGGTGACTAGCTGAACCAAAGCATATTAAAAACTGTAATTTTTTTTATATGCGTCTAAGAGGTTTATTCCACGTCTTACTGGGAGAACTTTGATAGAAAATGTGTAATTGTTTAGTTACTCTCAGTATGTCTTTTCTCCTTATATTATCTACAGACAGCCATTTTTGTAGGATTTTTATTTTTCTGAAACCTGTGAACCATAAAGATGACAATTTCACTGCATTTGAAAGAGCATGAAATTCATACAAAATAAAAGCTCAGAAGGAAGAAAATTGCCTCGAATGAGCACTAATAGTATAGCAAAGCAAAATCATTGGAGATTTCTGAAATACTCATCCCCAGTACATCATTTTATCTTAATACATTGCAATTAATCTATTATTTTAGATTAAAAAATATATACTTGTGTGTCAGTGTGTCAATTGTGTATACACTGCTAGTGTATATGAAAAGTATATTTGATCTCATAATTTCCTATTTAAAAAAATTATGGGTTTTTACAAAGCTGACTAATTTTAATATATTTCATTTTTATACATTTTCATAATAAATTTTCATAAATTATATTACTGAGTAGTAAGCAGAGTGAAACAATTTGAAACTTTTGAATAAGAGAAAATAAATAAAAGAAAAAATTAAATAATTTAAACTACACCCACATAACAAACACTGTTGACAAATAGAACACAAAACCAATTTGTACTCTTTGCTTCTAATGAAGAAAAGAAAAAGAATAAAAATAGATATAATCAGTACAATATAATTTAAATGGAAATGTTTACTAAGGGCATTGGAAGCTCAACAACAACACTGTGCAATATCAAACACTTTTTTAAGTCCCTGGTGTAAGGACAATTCTCACTTCAGTAGACTATTTGCCCTAATGAATAGCCTATATGAGTGCTACTCTGCTATTATCTCTTAATAACGTTATCTTAAATTTAAAACCTGATTCCTGTAAAAATATACAAAAAAAATCTCATTTATAAAATGCATGCTCATGATTAAAGATCAAAGGTGTTTTTCTTAGCTAGTTCTTATAGGCAAAAGCAAATTTTTAAAATCAAAATCTGTTCATAAATAAAAAGAATTGAAGTACCCTGCAAGCACTTTTCTGTAATCTCTTCATCACATATACCCTGACAGGGTAAGCAGATGAGTTAGACTGTATGTAAAGCAGAATATTTAATTTCTTTGCACTTTCAAACCAGCAGTGGGAGAGAAGTTCTGAAGCAAAATTTCATGTTGTTAAGTTGAATCATGCAAACCAGGATATTCAGAATCATCGTCTCTGAAATCCTCCTGCCATGCTGAGGGCCAGATTTTGGGCAGAAAAGCAAATCTGCACAGCATGGTTGAGAAAATGAAATAGGGTCTGATTTACTGGGAACAAGGGGGGGGATGGGAAACGACCAACAAAAAAACAAATGAATAAAAAACCCAAATGAAACCCAAACCAAACACAACCGAAAAGCAAAACAAGATAAACCAACAAAGGAACAAAAAAAACTAACAAAAAAATCCCACAAAACCCAAAGCCCAAACCCAACTAAAGGAAAGAACTTTAGAAACAAAGGACATCTGTACAAGAAGGGAATAAAATTAGGATAGTTAAACTGAATCATAAAATCATAGAGTCATAAAATCAAAGGCCTGGGTTGGAAGGGACCTTAAAGATGATCTAGTTCAAATTCCCCTGCAGTGTGCAGGGACACCTTCCAGTAGACCAGGTTGCTCAAAGACCCATCCAACCTGACCTTGATTGAAGGTAATGGAAAGCTTTTAAGAATGAAAAGGCTGCCTTCATAAAGTTGATATTCTGTCCAGCTGAGGGTACTGGATAAGGCAACAAGCTCTGGCAGGTTAAATGTGAATGTATGCCAAACTAGATTTGGAGACTAAAATCTTGCAAAGACATAAAAAGTAATAATAAATTCTTTTTCAAACACATCAGGAGCAGAAAGCTTGCCAGAGAAGTGTGAGAGCCAATAGATAAGCAAGGCAGAAAAGTGTTTGGCATGTACAAACTTAGGGAAGTTTCCATGCTGAAAATCTTTTTGGAGGAGGTGTTAGAGAATCTGTCACAAACTGAAGTGTTAGTGGAACAGATCATAGAACAAATTGACAGAATACTCAAACCACCAGGGCTGGATGGCACTTGCCCAAGTTCTAAAGGAATGCAAATGTAAAATGGCTGATCTACTAGTCAGGCTACAGAAATTCTCACTTAAAGCCACCTAGGTATAAGGTGGCAGTGGGAAGGGCAAGATGACTTTCTAACAAGGGATCAAGGGAACAGCACAAAAGTACCGAGAAAGATCTAACTTTTCAAACAGTTTAAGCATGATGAGTATTTAAGCAGATCAGCACTAGCCTTCCCAGAAAAGAGGCAACTGCCTTACCATTGTGCAAAAAGGAGCATTTTTACAGAAAGTATTGAAAGTTGTTCACCATTTTATCTAATGCTTGAATGAGCAGACGTCAAACTAAACTAATTAGTGGCAGATTCAAAAGCAAAAAGAGTGATTCTTCAACCAATCTTTACTTAAGTTATGAAGCCTTAAAGTTGGGCATCTTTTTTATCCAGATTTGATTTTTGTTCTCTGTTTGAAAAGACCTCAGGTAAGAGCAGAGAAAAAGATCAGAGGTAAGGAGACAGTGATTTACAGAAAAAATTCAAATAATGTTGTTTTAAATAAAAAGGAGATCACTGAAGGAAGACATAATTTTCACATACTGTTGCATAGGATTAAGGAACATGCCATCCAAGGACAAAAAGATTCAAGGCTTCAGATTGCAAACTAATTAATAGCAGAAATAAATTTCTAATAGTAGGGGAGAACTAGAAGATATTCCCTGGAGATCCAGTAGAGCTTTTACCCTTGGAAGGCTTTGATGTAACTGACAGTAATCCTGGGAGATACACTGATATGAGGATGGTCTACATTGCTTATTGGGGGATATTCTAATCTTTTATCTGTTCTGTTGCTGTTTTCCTGTCCTCAAAGTAAGACAAGAAACATTATTTCTCCTTTGGCTTTTTATGACTATTCTCTCATGCATTTAAGCTGGTAACCCATTTACCAACCTACCATTGTTACCATTGTAACCCATTGCTTCCCAGATCTGAAGAAGTATATGTAATATGTGAACATTCTTTAAAGTAACAGTTATCCATGACTGACAGATGCAATTTCTGTAATCTAAACTATGCAGTAAAGGGATCCTCTAAACCAATTTAAATAGGGGGGAAGTATATGCTAGTCAGATGAATGTTTTGACTGGCTAACTGTTGTATTATTACACAATGATTTTGGCATGCTTTGATCAAATAGTCCAAGTACTTCCATGCAAAAATCCCCAACGCAAAACTAAATGCAGCATATCAACAATTTAAAGTATATAAACTATATTTTATCTGTTTTCTTACCCCAGGACTTCTATTTCTGCATCAATCCATCTCATGTAATGCCCCGTGGTGCTCTAAAGCAACGAGCACATGCTTTAATACACTAATTTTAAAAAGTAGGTGACAACATAAGAAGAACATTTTGATCAAAGCATTTAAAATTTTGGCCTGAGATGATTTTTTAATGCCAAAATTGTGTCTTAATTTAGGCCCCTAAAAGAGAGAGATTTACTTTTCAATATCCTAGGTTTGACAGACAGTGGAAGATACCCATAGGATCTGTGGGTGCTGGCAGTGAAGCCAGACTAGACACTTCCAATCTAGATGTCTAAATACAGATTTAGCTGCTTCTCTTGAGGCATTCATATTTGAAATGATTGGCTGCATTCCCCACTGAAGCAGCTCACACCATTCTCTACATGGTCTGTATGCTGAAGCTCTAGTAGCAATTGTTTTAATTGGAAAGAGTTTAGTTTTCATTTTTTTGAGGGAAAACTGGACAGTCCCAATTATGGCAACAAATCTTCAGCATAAAACTTTTCAAAAACACAGAAATTCTCCTGGGGAAGTCACTAGTAGGGCAAAACTAGCTTTTCCAGAAGAGCTGACAGTTGTTTACATTTTAATGCCGAGGAATCCAGCAAGTCTGCAAGTTTATTATTAGTAATAGTAAACTGAGTTATTTAACTCTTTTTTTTCTATGACTGGAGCTGAGGCATAAAAATGATTAACACAATAACAACTGATGCCTAAACTCTTGCTAGATTTTGGAGGATGAGCAATATTGTGTTAATCATATACCAGTAGGATTCTTTCACATTATATTTCTTGCAATGCCTCATCTAAATATTTGCAATCTGACAGCCTCTGTGCTTAGAATAGTTCTGGTTGCCACATAAAATGCTGGGTTGCTATCTCTGAGAAGGATGAATCTGCTTCCCTCCTTGTGGAGCAAAGCTGGCAGAGAATATTCTGTTACCAGCATCCTGGCTTCATCACTGCTAGTGCAAGTCCTGCCAGATCCATCTTTGGAAGCTGTGGCAAGTTGCTCTCTCAGGGGCTATGAGTGATCTAGCACAAGCCAAAAGTCATCCAAGCTTCCCTGTGTGCTGGTTAGAGGTAAATCAGCAGGAGAAATGAATCTGACTCAAGAGAAATTACAAGTCAGAGTGACAATTAAATGTTTACAATAAATACAATCATACAGAGAAAAAATTGGTTTTAGCCCTCAAAAATCAGATGCCCTGGGGCATGAACCGGCTGGGTTTGTTAGCCCATGTGCTGAGACCCATGTGGTCCCCCTGAGTAAAAGATAAGGAAAGTCTGTTTCATCAGGATGATGGTCGCAGTCTGGTTGAGAGTGGTGGTTGCAGTCCTGTTGAGGTTCTGGTCCTCCTCTGGATCTGAGGACTGGTACCAGAAGTCCCAAAACCCAAAGACTATATATGCTCAGGTTCAGGTGGGAATGCCCTGGACCTCCCCTAGGGCAGGGAGTTTCACAATGGGTGATTTAACTCCGTGAGTCATGGGGTATTTTGGAATCTTTGGTGGTATAGGTCATTGCAACTGCCTATTGTGCCAGTCCCCAGTGGCCCATTAGCAGACATGACCCCTTAGGCAGGGTGTGAAGGTGCTGATGCTTCCCTGGAGGGGAGTTATCACAGCTGTGTCATTGATGTGAAAACAGAAACACTTCCCTGTCTCCCAGGGTTCTTTAACACCCAGTTTGTAGCCTGAAGTGTCAGGCGTGCCCTGGGCAGCTGCTGCAAATGATCCTTATTAACAATTCATCAGAAATTACATGGAAGGTTTAGAATACACGGTTTTGATTACACCCACACAGTGATAAACTGCTCCCAGCCACTGTAACTACGACAGCCTGCAATAGGATAATGAGTGATGTCCTCCATTTAGTGTCCCCAGTGGTGCAGGGCTATGGCTGGAGCTTCCCAGCGTGATGCCAGAGAAGGCTCCCTAGACAGCAAGAGCCACTTCCTGCTCACAGGAAACCACTAGTTCAATACTATTACTGCTAGTCCCTTGTGCTTGTCAGATAAAGGAGTTTGCTGCACTAAATTAGTGCCTATGTCACAGGAATTCAGTTTGGAGATCCTGTATTCTAAAAGAACAAAGCTGCTTTTTCCTCCAAAGCCACCACCATTAGGGACTGCATCCAGGGAGCAGTCAAGAGTGAGTTTCAAAATCATTTCACCAAGGAACCATACCAGAAAAAATCTTATAAGTAGGCATAAAGGAACCAATATTTCTAAATTATGCACATTGATGAAATAAATACTCATCAGGTTTCACTGTACTGTCATGTGTCAGAGAAACAGCTCAACCAAAAGATGAGAGGCAACCATGTAACTTAAAATGGATGGGTATTAGCTTCATGGTTTGGCTTCTCTTCTTAAATAAGATGCAGACTTCTGCCCTTTTCTTTGGCACATTATTTAACTTCAGAATCAGTTTTCACATATGTTTCCAAAGCCATGCAATTTAATTAGCTATCCCTCAAGAGTGCTGGAAAAATATTTATAAAATATTTGCAGGTGCTTTTTATCTGGGAGGCACAGCAGAAGGACAGGGTAGTATTTGCATGGGTTTTGAAGAAAATAGCAATGTTTGTGTTTGGTTTCAAGCTGAAAGCTAAATTACATTGCAAAGCACTAAACTATTCTGGCAGAAAGCACAGAAGAATGTCTAGCATATTTGGTGACACTGTCTCCTTAAAGGTCTTTTACATTTCTCACTGTTAGGATCAAATCTATTCAAAGGTTTTCAGAGAGAAATGCATCTGAAATCATGCTTATGTTAGGGTAACACATCTAATATGTCACTAGTTCTGTACAGATAATCATATAAGGGTTCTGTGTGGAATTTCATATTGCAAACCTTATGCAGCCTATCAAAGGCAAGAAGGACAATTTGGATAAATCAGTCATTTCCTTATCTCACACAAATTCTTTATTGGTGAGACCCATATCAATCAAGTTTTCCTGAACTACTGCTCTGTGAGAGAAGTTAATATTAACAGGCTAATATTATCTGTGTACTTCTTTCTTCTTTTCACACGCATTCTGAATAAGAAAAGAGTAGGCAAATTGTCCTAAGGGATCAAATATTAAGCCACTGTGTCATGTGCAATTTGGGCTAGGAAATATACAGTATTTTCTGAGGAGTTCTTTGTCTTTGAACTTAATAGTGAGATGTGAAAGACAGGTGAAGAAAGATGAGTTAAGATTTTCCTTAGAAGTTGGGGGTTTTTTTTTCTTTTTCTGTTTAGCCAAACACCACCAATTACTTTCTTGAAATTGCCAACAGTTATGAGCTGAACAGTATTTAGTGAAAAGACCTCACAGCACAAAGTGTCACTATTGAGATTTTAGAAAGGGGAAAGAGACTGCATTTTTGGGTAACATAGGAGAGAAGTTTTAACGTGAAGGACAGGCTGCTGTATGCATCACCAAGTTTAACTTATAGGAAGTGTAAATCTGTACCTGTTTTAATACTTTGTTCCCCAAAAGAGAAACTTCAAAATAGATATGTTAGAGTATGGATTTAATAATCACTTCTAGTCAAAGGATTTCTCCCTATAAAAGTGCAAAAAGATTTGCTGTGTAATGCCTGTTTAGACCTCTCACTGATCTGACCACACAGGACATCACAGTCAGTAAGGAAGCTTTCTTTGTAGCTTTTAGCAAGTATTTAATTGCAGTATTTGATGTCTATTTTCTTTACTAGAGATTAACTAAAGTAAGCATTTGGGCAAATGTTTATACATCAAATCAGAAAAATAGTATTCCCAAAAAATGGAAGTGAGTTTTCTTTAGAAAAGATGGACACTGTGTTTGTGGGAGCTATGCATGATAAAACTATTTCTTCAAATTGAAAAGAGTTCCATGGTCTCCCTAACATGCTAATAGTGGGTGACAAATAGGAAGCTGTTCTATTCTAAAAAATCCCTGATAGATGGAATCTATATGATTCAAATTAGGTTTGATCCCATAATGAAAAGATAACAGTGCCAATTCTCATATACAAAGGTGCCATTCCTGGTAGAAAAAAAAATCACTTGTCTGAGTCTAACTTAGGCAGCACTAAAAAATACTTATTGTTTGGAATGCAAAGTTAGCAGAACAATAAAAGTATCTAAGTACACAATTTGGGGTTTATCAAGTGACTCTTTAAATTTCAAGATAATGAGAAACAAATTACTAGAATATGGGTAAATGTACTCATTGGACAGGCTCTTATTATCCCAGAAAATATTGTAAATGCACAAGATAAGAGCTATCAAACTAATCCTGTACTCTTGTTATACAAGAGCACCGTCCTCTGCTTTCATAGCTGTTTAATGTGTAATTATTGTCTTTTATAACTCATGTACTTTTAAGATGAGATCACTTGAGCCATAAAAAGTTCCTGAGATTAACTCCACTGCTACTTAGTGCAGAGCTTGTCCCTCATTAAAATAGAGTAAAACATTCAGAAGGTGGTAGTCAGGCCATATTTAAACATACATTCAGCTTTTGGAATAGGGAAAAGTAAGCAATTCTGGAAAATTTGCTATGAGATTTGATAAGTTTTAGCATTCATCTGTTCCAAAGCAGGGAAGCAATAATTGAAATAGGGAGGCAGGGTTATTACTGCATGTTTTTGACTTTCTGGTTAGAGAAGTGTGTAAGAAAAAAATGGAATATGAAGGAGGTCAAGGTTTAGATGGTGGGTGCACCAGTGGATCACTCAGCAGGCTCAGCTAAGGTGCTGGGAAAAAATAGTTGGGCTCTTAGACTGAAGAACTATAAAACCTGTAGAAGAGTTTTTCTGCCTGAAAAAATTTTTTTCTCATTTTCAACCCTATTATCTGGTCTAATGATTTTAGTTCTATCCCTAAATCTTGCCAATGCTTTCCCCCTTTACTACTTATATATATCAAAGCCACTCCACTCCCAGTCTGTATTGGGGTCAACAGTATGTACAGCTAGACGTCCAGACTGTCATGGGCAGCATGGACAACTGTACAAATTCTTTGTAGACTTGTTTTGGTTTGCATAAGGTCACTAGTTAGAGATCATTATTGTTATTACTAATAAATTAATTTTTTGGCTGTACCTACAGAGATATGCAGTGTTTTGTATAGATGTTGTTAATAGAATAAAAGGTAGTAAGCTGATACTCCCATCAGTGGTATTAGGCAGATAATTTTCTATTCTGCAATTCAGTATTTTAAATTATATTACAAAGTGGGCCTCTTTGGAGATTTTTCATTAAAATATTGTATGCAATTATTTTGCTATTTTCCTAGTTCTCTCTTACATTTCTCCATGTATGTGACTGAAAGGCCTGTGTGCTAGAACAATCCTCCTAACAAATACTAGAAAATGGTATTCCTCAATAGAATAGTCTCTAATGTAACTTGCAGTAGGATTTGCTTGTATTTTCAGTACAGTGAGATGCAAAGACTGTAAACAAAAGTCAGAGGAAATAAGATACACCAATGAATGTCAAATACAGGACTCAGACTTTCCCTTAACTCCCAAAATCCTGAGTGGTGATGTTGTTCAAGGGTCTAAAGGTCCAGTAGGTAAGAGCTTTGCTGTATAAGGCACTAACACATAAGTAGACAGTTCCTGCCCTGGAGAGTTTGTCTGTTTAACCAGATTAAATACAACTTGTGTTGCCTTTAATGTGTCCTTTCTTCCTTTCTTCATTTTACAGGGTTGTGTAATGTACCATGCTGGGGACAAGTCTTTGTGATATTTTTATTTTGTATCAATGTTTAAGTGAAATATTGCTTTTTGGGTCTTAGGAAGGAATAACATTCTTAACCAATGCATAATGTACTAGTTTTTCATGACTCTGCAGCAAGTAATAGTGTCATATGCTGGCACATTTGCCAAGGAGCTTTATTCTTATTTAAATATGTGAGCAAAAATCAAAGTTCTTCTGAAACAGAAGAAGCACCATTCACTCTCTGCTGTGACTCTTAGTAACACAGGAAAAACAAAATTACTCCAGCAGGAGAACTGGTTTGCCTGCCATTCTAATCCCTCTGCTTCACTAAAAGGGCAAGTGACATCTTTCAGACAGCAAGGTGTGATTAAGGTTTTATTTGTTTGAGAGAAGGTGAAAAAACTTTAGCAGAACCTTTAGCAGGATATTTTCAAAAGAAAGAGAACACAAGGGAGATGGCTGTGGAAAACATAAGTACTGCACACCAAGCCCTTCTGCTTGCTTTTTTGTAGTGAGAATTGTGTTGTGCCCTTCAGCATTTATATATGTGCTGTCAGCAGCTGTGTGTAACAACAGGGCCACACAAGTAAGTAATATCTTGGTGTCAGGATTAGTATTTGTTTCTTCATTTTTCTGCCCATCAGGAACATACACCACCTCTATTCTGAGTAACAAGAGGGTTTGCACAGACTTGTGGGACAGATGGGATATACGAATAAACACAGCATTAACTGGTAGCTAGACAGGGAGTGGAGTAGGAGCACTGATTTAGTGGGATTATGTGGAGTGTAAATCAGACCATAATTGAGACCCAAGGGATGAATTAAATCCTGAAATACATATCCTGAAATATATTTCCTGAAATTTAAGACCCACTGAAATAAAAATAATAACGAACATATTCCTTAAACCAAACCCAGTTAAACTCCTATCTATTTCCATATTCTAAAAATCCACTCTTATCAGGTTTATAAACACCTTTAGTGTTATAAGACATCAAAGATTTGAAGAGATTAAACTAAAGGCTACAAATGGAAATTGCAAGCAGCATAAATCACTGTTGACACTGCTAATCTCAAAAGTCTTAACAGGAACAATCTTTCTCATATGTTCTCTTCTCATACCAACAGAATTTTGTCTGAGCACTATCTCAGAAAGTCTCTGTAAGCAGAGAGAAAATTAATTGTTAAAAATAGTATTTGAAAACTATTTTCAGTCTGCTGAAGGATTTTAAACCCTGGTTCTATCACCCCATTTCATTACCTATGCGCTGAGGGCTATCCCCTTTAGGAGGTGAGGAGGTGTCAAAAGGAAAAGACCATGGATTAAGCATCAAATGTGCTTGCTCGTGACTGTTCTCCCACAAAGAAATGTCCTGAAGTAGTATAGTCCTAGAATTTGAAGCACATTACTTTTGCCCTCTGTATCACTAAAGCTAAACAGCCCAGCTGGGTCATCACTCTGGAGCAATTCTGCTGCCCTCAGTGTTGGAGCTTTTACCCAGGGTCTCTTGGCCATTCTTCCTTACCAGAGGAGATATGCAAGGCCTTCTGTCTGAGAACAGATCTGTGCTTTAGCTCCAAAATTGCTAAAAAAGAATTGCAAACTCTAGTACTGTATAAAAATCTTGAAATGAATGGTTAAGTGTATAATTAGGGAGCCTTGCTCTGGCACTTAAAAAAAAATAAAAAACCCCATGCATTTAGTCACAAATCCCTCCCCTGTTTATCAAAAACAGATAACTGGCTACTGAAACACTTGGATAAAGAACAGTGCTTTGCACAAATTAAATTGCCAGTCTATAAGTACCAATACATGAACTGATTGTAGTTAGTCGTTGTCTGCTGCAACAGAAAGCCAAGAACATTGGCCAGCTGTTAAACAGATGGTAATGTGGCCATTCTATTTATCTGCCAAAATATCTCTGTTAATGATTCTCATTTTATTTAAGCACTTCTTGTATTAACCTTGAATATCTGCTAGAAGCAGAAAATACATAGATCATCTGTCTGCCCACTCTACCACTTGCATGCAGAAGATTAAGTATGAGTTTAGGGTTCCTTCTAGTCTTAAAATTGATTTTACAAGAACCTGTCTGTGTCTGAGCATAAAATGAAGTATTTCCGTTCTGTACCATATAAGAAAAATGGAAAAAATGAAACGGAAATTCTGCCAGGTGTGCATAGTAATAGCTCTTTTCGGTATCAATTATGGAAGCACCATGATATCAAGTTTTGTCCTGGTCCATGTTCTGAAATTCCCAGAGACCAGTTAAAACTCCAGTTTCTGTTCTTTTTAGTGGATGTTTATGAAACTGAGCAACACATGTTATGGACATAAACAAAGAAAGCTGATGTTGAGAGTGATTTTGTCCTTTCCACTCAGAACATTAACAGATGTGCTTCCTGAGAATCCATGACTTCTATCTTACATGTTAAATACAAATAATAATACCAAAATTGAGCTCTTATTTCTCAACCCTCATTCCTGAACACAGAAAAATCCAATAGTCTTTAAAGGCAGACTGAACACCTTTGATAAGAAATTTTCTTGAGCCTCCAGCAGATGATTACAGATACTAGATTGTCATTACCGTCATGGGCTTCCCCAGAGGTGCCAATCAGTGTAGCAGTACCAATTTGAAATGAAAAAGACAGTAAACAATCTGCATTCTTTGCCAGATAATTTTAGAAAACAGAAGATAAAAGAAGATTCAAAATAAAGGGTTGTCTCTTGCAAGGCATTGATTAACCGTTCCCTATATGTCACTCAAATTCGCTATCAACTTCATCACCTATATCTTTCCAAACAGGACACCCTTCACAAAAGGCAGATTTTTAGCACAACAAAATATAAATCATGTCCTTCAGGTTTCTAGATAGCTTTACAGCAAAAATTAATAAGGGTAGCAAAAACCTTTGTAATTTTCAGTTTTCTCTTTCAAGTTTCCCCCTTTTTGTAATTATAGTTCTCCTTGGGTGTTTTCTTCGGGAAGGGAACAAATGCAAAGGACAGTAGTTTTCTTTCCCAGGAGAGTTAGAGCATCACTTCCCTTCCTTGGTGTTTCAGGGCTTCTGATTGAGAAAATCTCAGTTTGTGTCTCCCTTTGGATATACAAACTTTATTTTTTGAATGGCTCAGAACTGAGCTATCAGAGTGCTAGCTCTCAACTAAGGTTTGAGTTTAGTGACTCTGCCACACTCTTTGGCCCATGAGGTCTGGGAGCGTGGGACAAGTTCAAGACCTGAAATTGAACCCCTTCTGGGAAAGTGCATTGTGCTAACTGAGAGAGACTCCTGGGACAAGCCACTTTAAATAGCATTTGTTTCTAAGTGCGATAGTTCATGTGAAAATGCATGCAGCCCTAGTTCTTACAAATGTTTCACCTCAGATCATATTCTGTATAACAAAGTCTCAAGCAGTTGTTGGATTTGCAGGATGTGGACAGGAAGAAAAAGGAGGGAGCAAAAGTTCAGCTGTTCTAATATGTAGCTATAGAAGCTGGGGGTTTGTTGTCTCTCAGTGCTCCTTCTCTTATTTGGGGCTGCACAGGGGAATGCATGGGAGAAAGCAAGGCTGCAGCTTCCCAGAACACCGCAGCCGAAGCCTGCCAGACACATGGTGACCATCAGAAGGTTGAAGTGATTAGTCTAGCTATATAAATAAACATGGCTGAATTCTGCCCCAACAAGTTGTTTGCTCTGTGTGACTCTGCTGCACTGAGCATGCTTAGGTCAGTGCTGCATGGAAAAGAAAGAAGGGATTGGATTGAAAACTCTCCCATATTGCAAAAGCCACAGAGGGAGAGTTTTTTACTGGCTTTTTCTTGACTACAGGGGGCAGGAAGCATACAAAAAATACCTCTCTCACGGGTCTAGCTAAGTTGGGGTTTGTGCACTTTTTGTGCCATGCTGGATTTTATGAATTATTCACTATAGGCATAACTTTAAGGTCAGTCCTTGTGGATCTCTGTGAGGGAGATCTGCCTCCAGAACTGTTTTCAGCAGTAAGTAGTACAACTGGGCAACTGAATAGGAGAGATACTGGGAACTAAATAAATACATTTTTGGGGGTTTTTTCCATTCTCTATTTTTTTATTTATTTTTACCTGAATTTTGGAAGTGAACCTGGTTCAACTGAAGTGTATTCATGGTCGTTCTAGCCTCTTTCAGAAGAGCTGCTTGTCTGGCAATAGCATCCATGGGACCCATGAGCCTATGTATCTCTGTATCAAGTACCTTTCTATTTACAACATGCAGGAGTGGAATATAGAGGAGAGAAGCAGCCTTGTACTTTATTGGGAAAGACTGAAGAGTGAATCCTGATCCCTGACTTATGTTTTGTTTTTTTATAGCTCTCTTTTTAATTAAAGGACTGTTCAAATGCAGGCTCTGTTTTGCTCTTGTCAGTAAACATGCTCATGGTCAGTGAACACATCTACTGTTTCAAGGATTACTATGAACCTACCCAAGGGACTCCATATAACTTGGTTTGTCTATTGAAAGCAGTAAAGCAATAGTAGCATGGGGCTAAGTTTACTGGTGGTGGTGCAGAGTCATACTGACACAATTCTGCTAGTTTTGGGATGGAAGCCAGTATTTCAGAATGCACTAGAGCACAGAAAGCTGCTTTGAGTCAGGATAAAGAGACTGCCCAAGCAGAAAAGCAGACAATGCTGTCTCTGGAATCTCTGCTAGCTGGCATGGACCAAGCTTAAAAGTCCCTGTGTACTGCCACATTTTATTACAGAGAAGCACCTTCTGTGCTATGAAAATGAACCAGCTTGTTCAGAGCTGAGCTCATGCACTTATAAAACATTCCATTACAAAATTGAGATGCACCCTAAATTACTCTTTCAGACTACCCAGTAGGGTATTTGAGGCCATTATTCTGAATTACTTTACATCAGCCTACCCTAGGCTCTGACTCTGGAGAATGAAGATTTCAAGTATGCATCTCCTTTCATTTCACTATCATATGAGGTAACCTCAGCAAAAGGGAATGTGCAGATAAACATATATTCCAACACAGGAAACCATAGCAACCATAGCTACAGTAAGACTGGAAATAATTCACTAATACAAGATATGAACTAATGTTCTGAGTATCACAGAATGAATGCCAGATTCGAGGCACTTCCACTCTGGCAAATTGCTGTTTATAGCAAAATACTGGAAATGTCACTGCCATATTTAAAATCTGCCTCCTGATAGAAGGCATGTATCTTGCATGGCTGCCTCTCTTACAGGCATGTTGTTGGATTTTATTTTGAATGCAATAAGAAAGGCCTCACTGCAAAGACCTGGGTTTATGACTATTGAGGATTTCTCTGTGCCAGGACTAAATCTGTGCCGATCTTCATTACAATAATTTCGTGTTCAGAAAGATACCTGTAAAGAGCAAGACAAAGATGAGTAGCAAGTTTTGCTAACCCAAAAATTCCCTTTTTGATCTTGCACTATGGTGCATAGTGTTTTTACCATCATGTACACACGTTGCTACTATTGTGATCAATAAATAACAAAGCTGTTCATTGCTCATTAACCAGCCCTTTCAAGTTCCCAGATAAATAGAAACAAAGAGGTTTTCAGGACGTTTCATTCCCTACACCTTTTTCTTGTATTCTTATGGTAAATGAGTGGACTGATAGAGGCTTAAAGTTTCATATGAAGCAATTTGTTTGCCTGCTGCTTTGAACCATACCCTCCCAAGAGAAACTATACCTTCAACTTTTCCCACTTCTGCCATTTGAGTTAACACAATTTTTGTTTTTTGCCACCACATCCTTTCCAATGTGCTGCAGTCACTAGAAGCTAGTGCTACCTTTACTATCATGACTGCCCCACACATTTCTATGCTTTGACAGGGTAAGCAATATTCTGTTGAGTTGAAAAGCAATCACAAAAATATTAATAGCCAACACTTGCAAAACAGC
The DNA here is from genome assembly GCA_035041345.1 of Poliocrania exsul. Taxonomy (NCBI): domain Eukaryota; kingdom Metazoa; phylum Chordata; class Aves; order Passeriformes; family Thamnophilidae; genus Poliocrania; species Poliocrania exsul. The sequence continues at coordinate 30,130,717 of JAWWLZ010000139.1, read as the reverse complement.
AAAAGTGTTTATATTCAGAAATAAAATTTCACAAGCTTGTTGATGGGGTTAGCTCTCCATAAGATGTCTCTCTTGTAAAAGTTAGTTGTGTAAAGATTTAGAACTGTATAAAATAATGAGTTTAAAATCAAAATGTTTGCCTGGGGAAGTCTGCGTCTGCCTTATCAAATATTACTTAACAGGGATGGTAATGACTCACTTAAATCTGATGTTCAGCTCCTTAAACAAAGGAAACAGCAAAAACACAGGAAGAATAATATAGCTGTTAATAAAGTTAGCAACTTCAAATATAAATTTTAAATCCCCCTGCATTGCTAAAATGCCAGTGAACTCCAGCCCTCAGGCTAGATGTAACAATAAAAGTTAACAGACTGTGAGCTTGCAGAACGTTTTATATAATCTGCAAATTTTAAAAATGATTGATAGGTTTTGAAAAGCAACACACTGTTCCTGAAGTCTAAACTTTTTCCAGTAATTACCACTGGGAAGGGATGACTAATTGCAGTACTCTCTGTGCTACACGATATACATAGCAGACATATACACTGAAGAGTTTTGATTTAGGTGTTCTCCATTTGGTAGAAGGAGTTAACCTATTTTTGGAAAGAGACCTATGTGTCTGAAGGCTGTAGGCTGATTGAAGTCTTCAACTGTGCTTTTGTAGAATCAAAACATTTTCTGATGCTGCTGTAAGTCAAAGTCAAAGCTTTTGAATTCAATACAATATGCACAATTACTCAAAGGGCAATTACATTATTATTATTAAAACTGACATCCCTTTAGTTCAGCACTGTAAGTGGTTTACATGTAAAAGGGCAGTCATAGGGTCTTGTAACACAATGGATATGTAACTTTCAGCAGTGGTTGAACGTGGCAAGGCTGCTGAGCTTTTTGTTGCTATTTTCATCCTCTTAAGTCAACATCTTTTTTCAAGAATATTGATAATTTGAAAAATATTTGTAGAAGCCTACTCCATTCTCATAAATCTTGTGCTTACCTAAAACAGAAGTGAAGCCAATTCAAATAATTTAGTGATGAATAAGTAGTGTGAGGAAGTAACAGCCCTTCTCCATTAATATACCAATATACCAATAATACCAATTCTCCATTTTTTTCCTCCAAATTTGATTAGAATTTCTTGTGTCCTACAGAGCTTCCCAGGCTTCTACCAGATTTTTGTACAGAAAACAGACTTACAACTCTTCAGTTCAAAGTTAGCTGACCTGATTGGTACCACACAGCAGAGTGACCTCAAAATTTCCTACCAAATCAGAGAGTATAACATTTAGGTCTCCTGTTAGAGCTAGGATAAGATATTTGCTTTTGGATAAGAGGAAAATGTATTGCATTCTCTCTGTTCTTGAGTGTAGCATTTAGCACTTTTTATCTGTGAACTCTGGTTTTCCTCTTGGAGCCTTACTGGTGTAAAAGCCACCTGTCTGAACCTGGGAGTACCTCCACCCAAAATTGCATCTTTTACTTTTGGAATTTGGAGGCCAAAAGTGCCTGGTACAGTTACCAAAATTTCCTGTCAAACGTTTTACAGTTTTGAGCTGAGGTGACCCCTATACAAATGTTTGTTGGGACACATATCATTAAGAGAAAGAGAATTACATTCTTCCTTCTACTCTGGCATTGAATTAAAATTCCTGGTTGTGTTGGGTGAAAGTGGCAAGGTTTTGTTAGAAGGGGAGCTTCCTTCTGTGGAAGGAGGTCAGGGCCTGCCCTATGCTGGACACAGCCAGTTCCAGATGGCTGTACAACAGACCCACCACAGGACACAGCAGAACCCATTCCCAAATTGGTGGCATTTCTGTAAAAACACACTTAAGAGCAGAAAATACTGATGGGGGAGGGATCCGAGGAGGTAGTGAAAGAGCAGTGAAAGGAGGAATGAACCAAAAGAATAAGAAACAACAGAGAGAATACCACAGCTAGAGGGTAGGTGCTCCATGGCAGTGTAGGCACATCACCAAAGGAACTGCAGTCAGCTGAGGATTCACACTGGAGCACAGGAAAAGCATACAAAGGAAGGAGCTGCAGAGACACACAGCTACTTCTGTGACCACAATCCTCTGTGCTGCTCATTGTCTCTCTGAAGGGACTGAGTGTCACTGGCAGTGATGACAAGGGGTGAGGAGTGTGAAATTGAGCTGGGAAAAGAGGAAGGATAGGGGTTTCAGATGTTTATCTTCTATTTGCTAGTTTCCCATTACCAAAACAATAATTAAATATTAAATTCTTCAAATCCAGTCTTGTTTTCACACAACAGTACTTGATGAGTTGTCTTTGTTCTGATCCATGAGTTTTCTCACCTCTATTGTCTCTAATTTCTCTCTCATCCTGCTGGGCACAGGAGAGTGAGTAAAGAGTGGAGTGGGTGCTCGGCTGCTGGCTGGGCCAACCCACCATCAGAGAGACCTTTTGAGGCACACTGACCCTGGGTCTTGAGTTGGGTTTCAGAAAGACAGTTTCTCTGTAGTGGAAGCTATAGAAAAGCTTCAAAAGTCAGAGTGAAAATGCCATAGGTTTTGAAGTATTTCATAGCCTGAAAAGTATAGTTATTTTTTAACTTTCTCCTGGTAGTCGTCAGCATTTCCAGAGATTAAACCATCTTCACCTAATTAAAAAACAAAACAAAACAATAAATAAAAACAATAAAAACAATAAAAAAATTTGCTGATGACACCAAGTTGGGAGGGAGTGTCGACCTGCTGGAAGGCAGGAGGGCTCTGCAGAGGGATCTGGA
>JAWWLZ010000139.1:30105026-30127868 GCA_035041345.1 Poliocrania exsul | reverse complement strand
ACCAAGGGTTGGACTTGATGATCTCGAAGGTCTTTTCCAACCCAATCGATTCTATGATTCTATGATTCTATGAATACCAAATCCAAATAAATAGTATCTGAGATGTCTTGGAGAAAATATGGTGAGATAAACTGATTTTAAAAGATGTGGGATGAGGAAAAAGATCCTGAAATGCTATTGTGAATTCTTTGTTTCATCTGCAAATGAGAACAGCTTACAATAGTTATCACTGCTCTGAGAAGAAGTTTTATACTGATGACAGCAAATGATGCTTACCATGCTAGTCTATAAAGACTCACAAACGATCTTCTGTAAAGGCTATTTTTCTCTCTGTATTCTGGCAGATGAACTGGTTGTCTTCTATGGTTTATTGCTCATTTGTTCTTCTACACTAACTAGCTACCTGCAAATACCATATAAGTTTCTCAGTGCTGAGAGTACTCTGTAATTGTTTGACAGTGGTTTATCCTATTAAATATTTCAGAGAACAGCTCCATGTTTTGGACACTATAATTATTTAAACTCCATCAGTAAAAAATCCTCTCACTTAATTTCTCTTGATTTCCTAGGAATATTTTGGTCTTCATTACTCATTAAAGCTTTCTATTTACTTTACTATGGAGAAGAAAAGTACATTAACAATTAATTTAGGATTCAAGCATATTCTTGAAACAGAGACTTACTGAATGCTGCTTGTTACAATCCAGACAGGGTACAGAATTGGAAGCAGCTTTAGTGCAATCTATAAATCATACTGCTTTCACTGGTTTGTTGACATTTCCAACAACAGCTGTAGTCAATTGATAAGTGATGAGTGAAGTGTCCTGCACTTAATCTGGTCCTGTACTATTGCACAGTGTTGCAGTGTGCGCAATGTCTTTTGAGGTCTACGACAAGAGCACAGTACTTGGACAATGACTCTTGCCTCAGGTTTGTCACAGGCCTGGGTGGTGCCTGCTCCATAGAAGTGTTCAAGCTAAAGGAGTAAGGATTAGTCTTCTAAGTATGGGATGACATTTTCACCACAACAACATAAAAAATATTAATGAGACTCATGCTTCAAAGTCCTTTGAGTGCATTTGAATTTCCAATATTTGTGTCCTTGCAGAGAGGATGAGGTACAGTTTGAATTGCAATGGTTATCTCTGCTTTTCCCTTGTCATCTGTATTCTGTTGTATTTCAAAGAGTATTGTATAGTGCTAAAAATCTGTGGCCCTCTTTGAAAACGTGTAAACCATACTTAGTGGGTTTTCTGAATGTAACAATGTGAAATAAACATAATTCCCTTGAGCAGGAAGAGGAAGTTTCATATAATAAACATATTTCTCAAGTATTTGTGAGAAGGCAAGAATTTGGAAACTGGAGGCATGTAGAGTCAGTCTCACGGCTTTATCAAGTCCCAGTCTCACAGCACTAAACCCTGAGTCCCCTTGCTCTCCATGTGGAGTTCCTGGGGTTCACAGGCCTAATTGTTGTATTTTGAAGGATTACTTTTTTCAGTTCCATGTCTGTAATAATGTGACCACTCAGCAGTAAATCATTACAGTAATAGTTTTCTACCATGAAACTGGGAAGATATACATTAAGAGGACATGTAAGTGTATAAGGATTTGTTTTGGTTTCAAGAAAGATAGCTGGTTCATTTAAAAAAAGCTTCCAAGATTGCATTGTAATATTAATGCAGTGTGGAAGTGCCTGGGGTAGCTAAAGTGTTCTAACAGCTATTCATAACCTATACATGCTTAATCCTCATAATTACTTTTTAGAGAAATTTCCTGCAATAGGGATATATGCCTCAGTTGTCAGTGATGGTATCTACAGGCAGTTCTGTTGATAGGCTTGGCAAATATCTAAAAGATACCTTTTAGATAGCTGAGCTATTTTACCACAGTTTAATTTTTTTTCCTTTTAGCAGAACGGCATTTTCAATAGCTGTGCCTCTGTCTATGAGAAGAGGAGTAAGAAGGAATGGGGGTTTTTGCCTCAGACTATCGATAATCTATGGGTTTTGTCCTTTACATGATTCGCTATTCATATGGTTTTGGAGCACAGTGTGTTTCGACAGCCTGCAAATTTCACAAGGATAATTTTGTTTCTAAACATAAATTCTTATCACTGCATATTACACACACACTCTTAACTCACTTATAAGTGGCTATCACAAATATCAGATGTTTCTGTTTTTTTGGCAGAGCTACCCTATTATGGCAAACAATCAGCATTTTAACTGTAACTTAAAGTTTAGCTTGACCCGGGTCCTTTAGATAATTCTATCCTTTATTGATAGGAAACTAATGTTTTCCCAGGCACTTCTGTTGTTTTTTTTTTATTTCAATGTAGTTTAGGCAGTGTTATATAAATATATCCAGGCACTGCGTATATTTAAATTGTTCTGAAGTGAGAACCTTCAAAGGTGTTTGGCGTCTGGCATACTTATATGGACTAGTATGTGAGTGACACGCTCGAATTATCTTTGATATCTGGGTCACCTATTCTCAAGGATTTACTAGCATTAGAGAAAAGTACTGCAGTACACTTCTGAAGGTTTTTAGGAATTGTGGTTGATGTAATGTAAATAGTTCTCTGGGCCTTGCATACGGGTTAATCAGTGCTGCTAATATGAAAAATTAATATTTTTGCTAAACATGATAAATCAGATTATGATATGTTCATATGGTGACCTGGCCCCACGTACCTCTGCTTTGCATACTTCTCTCTCCCACCTCAGTGGACATTGGGTTGGGCTATTAACAGAAGCAAAGCAAAATTGCTCTGATGCTTCAGAAACACTTTGCAGTTCCCAGCTATTTTTGTTCTTGGGTTGTAATCCTTTCCAGTAACTTGAAGGAGAAAAGCCTACCAGTTCATGAGTGTCTAGAGTGGCAGTTCTTATGTATGGGTCCCTCTGTGCATGGGGCTTCAGATTCTGCATCGCACTTGATAATGTACAGAAATTAAAACTCGTCAATGGTTTTTTGAGTCATACTAGTGAGACAAAACCCACATTGGGTAAAACTATCCAAATTCACTCTCTGTCTCTATCTCAAATCTTGGCTATTTGAATAATATAAGAGAAGTAAAGAAAGCAGAGGACTGGTGTAGAAACTTACCCTATCTTATTAGACAAAATTATTTCTGCCTCTTCTCCTAGAAAACAGCAGCAGCATTTCTGAACTTTTGCTTTTCATTGACTCTGTCATGTTATTTTTGAGATAATTCAGCCTGACTCAGCCTACTGTCAAGCCTGAGAAACTGCACTGACTGCACTAAATGTGCTCTGGTAGGCATAACTTCAGCAGGAGAATTTGGCAGCATGGCTGTAAAAAGGAACTAGTGAACAGGATAGCATATAACTTGGGTAACAGGGAATAAGGGAGGATGTGTCAGATGCTTTGGCCACTAGCTTGTTCTCTCCAACTGGAGTTTTAACACTATATGTAGAAAATCAAAGCCCACTGGCACCTTGATGCCACGATACAACATGATTTCTGTTCAGCTGGAGCACTGTTCCTACTCCTACTTGGGAAGCTGCAATATTAGTAACAACTGTCTCCTCAAATCATACTTATTAACATAATATTTCCAGCCCTAATCACAGCAAACACTATAGTGTGTGAATGTATTCCACTCCTCTGTGCTCAGTGATTGCCTGCATCCAAAGAGATCCTAAGGATACATGCCACATTTTTTTACTTATCAGCTTCTCAGCTTCAAAGAATTGGTGGCATTCAACTTGCCTCCTTCTACATTCTTCCCACTCAATGACTCGCTGTTGTCAAGTTACTGGTCACCACATCCAAATTTCTGTTTATCTCTGGGTTTTGGGGGATTTTTAGTATAAACTCTAATCTGTTCCCATGTAAGCAGTGTCTCAGTGATGCAAGTAAAGAACATGCTATTATTGCTACCAAATCATTGATTCCTGTAGAATGAATCAGATCCTTTTATAAACCTCTATAAATAAAAAGGTTTGCTTTTCTACAGCTACAAGAAACTAAAGACATTGCATGTTACTATTAGCTTGTAGGGTAAAAAACCCAAAAAAACAAAACTCAAAAAAACCTAGAGAAAATGTTCCCTTAATATGAAGACACTTTCTTTTACCCTAAAGTAAAAAGCTGAAATAACTCTCTTTAAAATAATAATATTTTAGAAATCTACTTACAGAAGCTCACAAGATAATGCTAAATTAAGTATATTATGGATCCTGTAGTCTTTATTATTCTTTCTGTGGCTATAGAGCCTACAAGAAAAAGAAGCAAATATGAGGCACTACATTTCTGGAAAAAGAAGATTTAAAACAGTACTTGGCATTTTCCAGTTTATTGCACTGAATGTTAATGCACATTGGGAATTCATAAACACAGAGAAATTATTTAGACTTTCCCTTCCTGTATAACAAACACAGCAGGACAGAGAAGTGCAAAAACTGGTTTTATAGTGTTTACAGCAAAAATCCAATGTGGATACTATTTTCACCTCAGTTAGTTTCTTGCTCATGCTCTAGGCTGTACCTGGATTCAACCTCTGAGGAAAGCTGGGGTGAAGCACATCTAGGACAGCTTCAGCTCAGCTTGTTTGGGTACTGTCATGCATGGCCATGAGTGCAGACATTACTGTTGTTGACTCCACGGACCCCAGCACTGCCATGTGATTGCCCAGTACGTTCCAGTTGTGGTCATGCCCCCCAGCACAGCTGTAGCCAGTGCCATTTAGTGTTCTTCCAGGGAATATCCTGGAGACAGCAAAGGCCAGTGATGGATCCAGTTGGCACTGAACTCCAGGCCTCTCTGTTTTGGAAATGAAGAGAATGTGGCTGTGTAGATGTGAGCTATATTGTGACACTTGCCCTTGGGGCCAGTACACAGGCACAGCTTGCTCTAGTTACTAGCACAGGCGTAGCCCACATAACCTGGTTTTAGCTACACAAAGAGGTTCACAGGATGTCTGGTGGGCTCCCTTCAAACCCCACACTTGCTGTTTTCCCAGCACTGGTGGCTGAATTACAACTGTTTCAGTCCAGGTAAATCTGTGTGCTATGGCCCATCCAGTTAAATACAGCAGAGCCTGCAGCAGCAGAATGAGAAACAATGAGCTCACTGCTGAGGCTGCTGACCATGTGAAGAGCTCTACTCTGAGACAGTTAAAAGGGGAAAACTGCTAAAACATATTTTGCCTTTTGTCGAACTGGCATCTTAATTTTCAGTAGAAAGGAACTGTGACTGGTGTACTCACTATATTTGACAGGGCTAACCCCCAAGCTGACTCACTCTGACAAAGCTACCACAGATCAGCTTGGTGGTATTTGTCAGTGAAATGCAAAAATTATTTCAAGAAAATTAATTTAGTGTGTACATATGCACATATATAGACATATATGTAAAGTTATCCATTATTCCTTAGTTCTTTTTGTTTCTGTTCCAGGATTAGATAATATTCCCCTTTGCTAATTTTATTCAATTTTTTTAAGAAATGTCATCCCAAAATGTTGTTGGGGCAGCTTATTTGTCATTAGATTCTTTCTCTTTTAAATTGAATTAAAATTTTTGGAAAAAAATTAAACCAGACTTTTGGACATGCTAAAACCCTGTGGATTTGCCTAATGTAAAAATCTTTGTCTGCATACATTGAATTGATTTCTTGTGATTCTAGCTAACTTAAACAATTTGCAAGACATTCTGGCAGATGGGAGGAAAATTGAAATATAAAGGTAAGCCAGCACTCATTCAAATTCAAAAATAAAATCTCTGCTATCCCTTTGGCTGATTGCATGCAGTTCAGACGAGTGAAATTTGTTAACTGAAAGAGTTTCTCCCCATCTTCTATTTCACAGATTGATCAGCTGAAAAGTAACATTTTAGCCTAGCTTGAATTATGTATCATTAATCAAAGCATCCCGGGTAATGCAAAGGACTTGGCACAAGTTTTGTTACATGCTCTAAAATTTTCAGTTGTCTGTGACGGAACATTATGAAAATGTCTGTCTATAGAACATCCTGCAGTGCCATCCAAAGAGATCCAGCCCTGGAAGGCCAGAACAGCACTAGCCAGAGGTCTGAGCCAGCCAGCTCTGCTCAAATGCAAGGTATGTTAGCTGCAGCAAAAAGCCTAGAAATGTGACTGCTGCTTCCCAGCCTGAGCAGTTCTGCATCACATAGCCTGGCATGATGTAGACACATCCCTAGGATAAGTCTCAGCCTTGTATAAATTCACAAAGGCCAGACATATTCCAGTTGACATCTGAAGATTTGAGTCATATTTTGTAATTAGGAAATGTGCCTGAATTTGAGAATGAAACATAAGGACCCAGTGAATTCTCCAGATTCCTGGACTGCAAACTTTACCTGGTTCATCTTGCTCAGATTCTTAGATGTATTTTCAGTGGATTTAACATTTAGAGAAACTTCTTACATTATTTATTCATTGAATCAACATTACTTTTTTGCTATACAAAAGGCTGAATGCATTAAAATCCTGAGACAATGGAGGTGACCTTTCTGTTTAATATTATTCTTCCATGTAATATTTTAAAATATTTCTAAAACATGGAATTAAAGTCAGGCAAACCAGAAGCCTTGGTGCCACACTCAAGCAGTGTATAGGATTACATATTTGAACTGGTTTTTTGACTGCTTTCCCTCATTTCAAACTGGCACCTAGCAGCAGCTGTGATAATATCCATGGTGTTCACTGGGACAAAGCATAGGAAATAATGAAGAAGCTTTTGAAAACACATTTGAAGTTTGAGATGTGACAAATCGAAGCTCTTCATTCATCTGTACAAATAGGAAACAGAACTGCTGACAGTGTTATGAAAAACAGAAATCCAAAAATGCCACTGCCAACTAAACAATAGGCATATAAGTGACATTAGATTATGGAATTACCTACTGATGGGATTAGGTGTTACTGTGAGGTGAAAATCAGCCTGTGTGGTTTCAGTGGGAAAAAAAGTTGGTTTTGAAAAATTCACAACTTGAAGTAAAAAAAAGCATATTATAAAAAACCTCTACCTGTGACATGCCATACTTTTTTCCTTATTTCAGCATTAATAAATCTGAGAATCTGAAATATAAGAAATTTCCTCTCTTCCCTTCTGTCTGTCATTGCTTTGATTACATCATGGTATCGTTTTCCTGCATAATGGTATATGACATTAAAATGGTTCAGATTCCCTAGTCTGTTTCTTGCTAGCAATATCATTGTTAAGTAATGCTTATCAGACTTCCAGTGCACAGAATTGTCCTCCCTACTGAGGATGTGCAATGAAAAAAAACCAGACTGTTGTTAGGTATCCTCAAAATAATTTTGTTTTTATTGTGGGTGTATCTTCTTCCTCCTATTTATTTTTATAAAAGACTCATTATTAATTGGGGTTTGATGATGTAGCTTTTACTATAAGTGTAAAGGGATGACTTTTGCTTCTTACTGATCCCCTACAGCATTTTACTTGTACCTTTATCTAAGAGGAAGTTTTTACCATTTGGAATTAACATAACTCTTGATCAAAGTAAAGCCTGATGGTGGTAATAAAAATAATTAAAATGACAACAATGTCGTGCTCAATACAGAATCATATGTAGATAAAGATACACTGGCATGTAACCCAACAGTCTCTTCAGTTTTACTGTTATAATCATTGTTAGTTTTCCCTTTAGCTGGCAAAGGAGCAAACATATTCCAGACATTACTGAGAAAGTGAAAGTTTTTATATTCTACAACATTGTGCTCTAAGTTTGCTTTAAGCCATCTTTAAATAGAGAGGCTTCCTGAAACCCTGTGAGCAGATCCACTGCCATGACATAAACAGGTGTACATATCAGAGTACAAATAAGCCCTTATCTGAAAAAAGATAATTAAATAATATTATTTCAGCACTGGAGACAGTTGTAGCAAGCAGGAGGTGTCTGACTGCAAACAACCTAATCTCCAGATGTGTTTGTTTATCAACTTTATGGACACTGCTTCCATGACATTCTTTCAATGACTGCATTCATTGCTCTCATTTATGCATTCAAAGATCAAATAGGTTCTGAAGCTACTAAGCTTATAAAAAAACCCACTGTAGGTAAACTTATGCATATGTTTGAGGGGTCTGCCAAAAAGAAGCACAACAGATGCACTGCAGAAATAGATTTGTTTAGAGACAGCTGTTGATCCTAACTGGCAGAGCAATTCAACACCTCTTGTAGAACAACGGCTGGGGTGCCTCAAGCACAGAAGGCAGGAGCTGGATTTTGACTACCAAAATTGGTACCCAAGGTGAAAAATGCCACCCAACAAGATTAATTTTGGAGAAAAGGAAGAACAAAGAGATGCTTCATCTTTCTCTGGTGCCACTGTTTTAGAAAGGCCTGGCCTTGTAGAATGGGTAAGTCTGCAAGAACAGCTTTTGCAGACCTTTTATTCATCATAATCTCACATCAGAAGGAATAAGTAGGAATGACTTCTCAACCTCATGCTCTTTTTTTCCTGCCTTTTGTCTGGAATATTTAATTAGGAACGAAGTCTCAACTTCATACAGTATTTTCAAACTCAGTGTACATCCAATGTCATGCCATACCCTTGCAGGGATTAGGAAAGATTTCTTTAGCAGTCCTGTCCTTCTCTTGCTTGGTCCCAAAATTGATTTCTTGTGTATGGTGGCAGGATTAGAATTGTAACATGTGGTGCAAACAAAACTAGGACAATTTAACCATATTGTTCAATCTACTTTAAACATGAATTTTTGACACAAACACAAACAAGTAACTTAATCACAAGGAAACTTGCATTGATTCTTGTGGGTGCTTTTTCTCTCTTTTTTTTTAATTTATTTATTACAAGATACAAGAAAACATTAATGTTTTAAAAAATCGACAAGACATAATAGTTATGTGAAATTCTTCAGGAGTTTAAAGCTGTAGATAAAGTCTTATTCCATGTATGATACAAAGTTGTTCAATGTGTAATCAGACTTATTCAGCTCTGTAAAACCCCAGCCATAAAATTTTCTGAGTTTTCCATCCTTATATATTCCTTGGTTTAATTGCCATTTTAGCTCTCATTTCAATTCTCTTTTTCTAAGCACTTCAAAAATATCTTAAAAGAGCATTCTGCAACTCAAAAGTAAAATAAATAAATAAATCAGTCTAATGGCATATAGCAAGCCCTAAACTTTGGAATTCCACATTCTTTTTAATTTCCAATTTATTTAAATAGAAGATCAGAATTTTTAAAGAAATGTGGGGGTTGTAGATTTCCCCTTTTTTAGATACTTCGAAAGTTCTTCTTTGCGCTTTAACTCCGAAGGGCTTTTAAAGACAATTTCATAATTGAAAATAAAAAAGATATGAAGGTTGGAATTTTTTACCACCTTTCGCCAGTATTTATTAGCCTCTGTCAGTAGTAGCCTACAGATTATATCTAGTACTTTTTATCTTCAGGGAAAGAACTCCAATTTGTTAATTTATAGGCATTTCTTTTCAAGTTTTGCATACTTTTCTGACACATGATTATTCTGTGGTAGAAGGAAATGAAAGTCCCTCTATCACTTTTGTATAATTTAAATGATTACCTGAATAAAGTGTGCAAATTATGGCTTTCACCTTTCTCAGTTCAATCATGCTAATTTAGCTACTGGCAGATAATTTTAAACAAAATTACTGTCTCATTCTAAGACATGATGTTAATAAAAGATATTAATTACTTCTTAAAAAGGCATATTTCTTTATCCAGGCCCCAAATTTAAAAAGAAATTTGCCAGAAAAAAAAAAAATCTCTGCTTTACTTTTCCCTTTTTTCTCCTTCTCATTGAAAACCTTTCCATCCATTTCTTCTGTATCCTCACTGATCACTGGTGCCATTACTCTTTTTAATGCCATTTAGATACATTTACTTTAAAAATTCGTGTTTCTAGCTTTGAAAATGTATGTGAAGATCTCTGGTGTCTAATCAAAGCCAATGCATAATATAGACTATATTCTGCACTACTTCCCTTTCTGTAAGAAAGGAAATCCTTTCTTGTTCAGTTTCATACACTATACCCTGCTGATAAACCAGGCAATTTCAACTAAAATTCTAACAAAAAAAGGGCATGCAATAAAAAATAATGAGCAAAAGTGCTGAATGCATGTCAAAGGTTTTACACAGCATGAACTGCTCAACATTTAGGAAGAAAATCTCTTCAGATGTATTTACCTGTTTGTCGGTATGTCTGGTAAAGCATGGCTGGATCAGTTTGAAAAGCCAAATATAAATACAAAATACTTGATGAAGTTTGCAAACTTGTTTCTACTTTTCTATTGAGGGTGTTGAAGTTGTGATTTTTTTTTTTTAGGATTCTTTAGTTTCCCATCACAAAATTTTTCACATGTTAACTTGGAATCAATCTAAAACTGTCCTTTCTTATGACTTCTAAAGAGTGTTCACTGCAGGTATGGAAAGGAATTTTTGAAACTTGCAGATAGGAAGTGTGTTTTAATTACAGGCTAACAGGTTCTGCTTCCATCAGCAATACTGTAATGAGAAAAAAGACATGAAAATTCCAGTTTTGATGTGGATATGTTACCCTCTCTCATGGAATTTGAGGGGGTTTGTCCATTTATGCATATCACTTGTAGGACCATTGTTTACTCTAAACAGAACTATTAAATCCCTAATCTCCACCTCAGGGATAAAGATCATTGCTCCACTCTATTCCACAACTTGGCAAAACCCAAAACTTTTAAGCTTTCAATGCAATACCAATGTTCTTATCTAGAACAATGTTTTATAATGGAGAAAAAACCAATCTCTTTTAAATTGATATCGAGGTAATTGGCAGTGGAAGAGACAGGGCTAACATTTCTTTTACCTCTTCATTCAGTGGAATATAGACAATAGAGTAATTGTCTGCAGATACTGCAGCAATGCAAGAGGATTTATCACAAACTGGTTGCACCACAAGAAACCACAATGATAGAGGAAGATAATGTACCTTTTTTAATAGCATGGCCAAGAGACTCAAAGTAGCAAAGAGGTAGATACACTGTGTTTTCAAATGATTCTCAAGAAAATTATACTGCAAAATACAAATAAAACACAAAAGTACCAGATGCTAAAAATGTAATGATGTTTCCCTTTCCCTTCACTGTTACCCAATATTAAAGCATTATCTCTTGTCCTCTTGTTCACTTGAACACCATTTCTGTGTTTCATTTATTCATATCCCCTCTAAGCAAAACAGGCACTGGGCTATACAGAAGCTTCCATTTATGTTACCTTTATTTGTGTCAGTTTTAACCTTTCTTCACAGTCTTCTGCTGTACCTCTGTCCAAAAGCAGCAAAAGCTTATGAGTTTTCTCCATTACCTTTGTTCTTTTAAAAGAGCATAGTATAGTATCTTTTAAAAGAGCACAATATCACGTAATATTCTGTACTTAGGTTGAGTATGATTTCAAAGTGCAAGTGATAAATGTGTTTGTATTCTCTTTGGTTTGTATATTAATTCTAGACATAACTTGGAGTTCCCACGAAGTGAGAACTAGCTACCGCCTGGCTGTGCCAGGATAAATGATGCACATGCAATCCTTGCAATGGAGCTTGGTAAGGCTGCCAGCAATACTTGCCTCACTTCTGCAACTGGAAACACCGCAGCAGCTTCAGTGTGATGGCATGTCCAATTTCACACAGCTCCCAGCTCCTCCTTTATTAAAACAACTTTTTTTTTTTTTCCTGAGAGAGTTTCTATTGAGGTACTTCTCACTTCAGAAATCACTCTTCTGTTACATTCCTTTACGTTGCCATAAACAGGTTGCTAGTTCATTCACATACCTACAGCAAGCCGCCTATCTTTGCAGTTTAGAATGGATGCTATCTCCATTTCATAGCATCACAGATTCATAGAATGGTTTGGGTTGGAAGCAACCGTCAAGATTCTCTGGTTCTAGCCCCACTGCCACGGGCATGGACACCTTTCACTAGACCAGGTTGCTCAGAGCCTTATCCAACCTGGTCCTAAAGACTGAGGGATGGGGCAGCCACAAGCTCTCTGGGCAACGCCTTCCAGTGCTTCATCACCCTTACAGTGAAGAATGTCTTCCTTATTGCTGATCTAAACCTACAGTCCTTCCGTTTAAACCCATTACCCCCAGTCATATCATTACATGCCTTTGTAACTTTGTGTTTATTTCTTAGTTCCTTAAAACACTGATTATTCTCTTGATTTTTGCCCTTCAGAATAGCCTTCATTTATCTGTTATCCTCAGCTTTCTTCATGGTTTTTTTTTCCAGACTAGGAACATTAGGTCCTGAAATTAAACTAGGCCTTCCTGCACTGAATAGTAAACCAAGAGTTAAAAAGATTGGGGAAAAGTAGTATCACTGTGCTTTATCCTTAGAGCAATACAACTGAGGCAAATGAAAGCATGCAGAGTTCTTCTCCAGTTCAAGTGAAGCTTATTTGCTTTTCATCTTAATTTTCATTTTAATTTAAATTGCTTAAGTTTATTGTAATTTTAATTACTTTTTATTTTCTAAATTCTTGTTAAAGAGTGACTTGTAAAAAGATGCCCTGCATGTTTAGTTAATACTTAGAGATAAAGGCACAGGCACGTGTCTGCATACAAGAAAACAGATTCAGACACTGAGAGGAAGGAAAAAGAAAACATCACTGTTAACAGGTTGGCAAAAACTCTAGATGAGATTTTATTAATCTCAACTCAAATTTTTATTTTAGAGGGAACATAATACAAAGACTCAACCTACACAACGAGTGAGAAATAGTTTTCAAATGGCTGATTTTTTTGCTTAGGTTTTTCTTTTTTTGTTTTTTCTTTTCTAAAGGACACCTCAGAAACATGTGTAGTACACTCAAAATGGAAAATATGAGAGAACTATCTAATGAAAGAACATCAGCCACTGATTAACCCAAGCATCACAAAACTGGGCAATGTACAGAGAAGGCATGCAACAGCCTTCGGTAATCTCTGGGGAGAAGTGGAGCCAATACCTTACACATAATAGGGCAAACAGTTTTTTAAATTAAGCAATGACTTCTAGTGATGAGTGCACTGTTTGTCAGATGTGTCAGTGGTGAAAATACAAGCCTGTGAGATGAACACAAGATCACATAGCCTAGAAAATGCAATGGCCTTTTAAAACAAATCAAATTCTGTCCTAGGCAGCATAATAAATGAAAATGGCAGCTCCACACTGAAAGTAACCATTGCATTTCTGCATTAGAAGACCTACTTTTAATCCTCTAGCTGATCACAGTTTGTAAATATGTTAAAATATAGTGCGACTCCCTTAGATCAATAGCAATGATATAATTTTAAAAAATTGCAAATCACCCCCCAACCCAGGATCAAGCTGAGAAAAATACTAATTTTTAACTCACTAGGTCTCCAGTAGAATGGAGATGAAAATTGAAAGGCTTACTTAATCCTCTTGGATCTCTGGGCTTTGAGATTTTTTTGCCTTGGAAGTCACTTCTCTTTTTATCCATCTGTCAGCACATGGTACTGTGCTTTAATATTTCTTTTTGCTTTTCACTCCCATTCCTGTGTCTGGAGTCTCCATGTATTGCAAAACTCTAAAAAGTTTTTCATTTTTAATTCACATTCAGAATATTGTTCTACATTTCCCACAAAAGCACCTTTCTACTCCACAGAGCAAATTCCAAATGAGAGGCAATATGAATAACTTTTGAATGTCTTCTTACTGTCAGCAGTCTCAGCTTTACCATGGAAGTCAAACAACCAAAAATTCAGCCTTTCATTCCAGCTATTTAGATTCACCAAGTGTAGATGCTAAGGACCAAATCAGTAGAACCCACACCTTGATCCCAGGTATATTATGTAAATATGGATTAACTCTATTGTTATGGATTTCTTCCATGGATTGTATGGGTTTGCTCCATTAGCATAAGTGAGACATTATATTTGCAAGACCTCTTTTTTCATATATTCATTTCCATTTCCATTGTTGGTCAGATGAAATGTTATAGCTCTGAAATCAGCCTGCCACTTAGGTAATTTGAAAACCTACGTACTATAGAGCTTGCAAGCATACTCCTCCTACACACTCCTAGTCAAATTAACCTTCAAGTCAATGAATATTTAATTTTTAGATTATTTTCGGCATCTCATCTCTTCACAGTAAGTGTGTACTGGATAATAACGTATCTGATATGGTGCTAAATTTTTTGAGGCATAAGAGATGAAGTAAAAAGGGCTACAGACTAACTAACTACTCTCCTGAATACAGAAAGCCCGAGTCCAAAGATAGAAAGACTTTGTCAAGTATTGAAATGCAGGCAGAAGGTAAGGGCAGAGAAATTCAGGAAAGACATAAAGCATTCTTTCCCACCTTGACAGCAGCCCTGAAAGTGGGCAAGTAAGGAAATTAAAGCACTAGAGGCCACAACAATATTATTATAAACAGATCGATAGCACCAAATGCCACATGTATCTTCTTTCCAATATTTTCAATAGCTAAACACTGACCTTTATAAAAAGGTACAGAGCTGTGAGAAATAATCTGATTCACTTTGTCTAATGCTATAAACCTAATAGCAACAAAGACAAAAGTCAAGCCAAGAAATATTATGTTTTAAATAAGCTAAAGGCTTTCTTTAAAAATGGACAAACAAAGCAAAGAAAAACTAAGCAAAACAAAACCCACACAAAACCAAACAAAATTAAAAACAAATCTAGGAAAAAAATCTGTCAAAATCCTGTTCTGGCAATCTCAAAGCATTTTATGGAATTCTATTAGTCTGAAAAAAAAATTCACTTTTACAATTCCTCACAACCAGGTTCAAACTTTGACAAGAGTATATTCCAGTCCGTAGTCTTAGGTCATGTTCCTATGAACTTCTATGAAGTTTCAACTATTTATTTGTGTCAGGCAGAGGAGCAGTTTGAGACTGTGTCATTCCTCAGCAGACTGGCCTAGCTTGGTTACACTGCTTTGGGGCTCTTCCCCTCTTCCTCCATGACCTCAAAATGGAGTTGGCCCCAAAAATTTAAAAAAATCAAGATTTCTTCCAGTATCAAATTGATATTTCCTAAATGACCCAACTGCTACTGTAAGTTATAGCCTTGAGTTCCATAAGCAAAATGGTAGATTAAATGTAAACTGTGTTTCCACTAATTTGATTGAAATTTGTTTAAGGTAGAATAAAAACACCAATAGCTATAGCAGGGAACAACAGAATCTTCCTGCATTGTTTGAATTAGTTGTATCTAGTGTTAATTTCCCTCCTGACAAGATTCGCTGTGTTTTTTCTAAAAGATTGTGAACTCCACTATGCAAGTGAGAAGAAAAAAGGAGTACCTCTTCGTTTCCATCTGATACCAACAGCTGACTTATAAACTCATGAATCTCTAAGAAAAGCATGTCTTGCAAATAGCTAGTGTATTTAGAGGATTTCTAAAAGGATTTAGAAAAGAGATTTTATTCAGGCATATTCCAGCTGGGGGTTGTGTCTGCTTAGGGAGGGGAGTTATTTATATTATTATTTTGAATCTATTATTCATGTATTAGCTGTCCATGACATGAATAGCATCTCAAAGAAGAGCTGATCCTGGGTCTAAATAAGATATACAAAGCTAGATATCCGTCTGTGCAGAAGTCTGATTGTTGGGATTTTTAGTCATAGCATCTTTCTTTACTAAGCGTTTTCTGTGAGGCTTTAAATCCATATGTTATTGCACAGGACAGCAAGAGAAAATCCTCAAAATACAGAAATCAACAGAGAACAACTGTGAAAAACAGCAGCAATTATAGCAAAAATGGAAGCTGGATAAAGCCAGACTATTTTTTTGTGCGTTCACATGTAACCCAAGACTGAAATCCAGGTCAATTATTTCTAGGTCTACAGAAAGAAAGCAGAGGTTATGTGTTTAAAAAAATAGACTGCAGTTTGCTTTCTATTGCAATACTTTGAATTCTTTTCTTTTTCTTCAGAGATGTACACTGCCTGCCCCTGAGGCAATAGTATGTGCTGGAGAGAGTATTCTCTGATGTTATAGCTTGCATTAAAAAAAATGTCCTTCCTTTCCATTTTTCTTTTAGTTAGTCAGGACAACCACATCTTGTATGGGTAGGAATGCTGAAAGCAGGAATAACTAAAGCAGGAATACTGAAAGCATAATAGAAGCAGTGGCTTCTGAATTTCAAGAGAAAATTCTTTTAGTCAGGAAAACGACCATCCTGCACTACTCTAAGACTGTAGTAAGTAAAACCAAACCTTGTCTTAAGACACTATATGTTCCATTCAGTTGGAAAATGGAAAGCCATCATTATATTAAATTCCCTGAATAGCTTTGCTATTATATTTTTTCTGTATTTTTAAAGTGCAATTTCATTTTTACATGCCAAAGGAGATGGGTTTGTGATTAAAATTGTTTGATCATACACCAGCAGACTGAAGGTCCCTTACTGCCTGCTTAAACCGTTCCCTCACTATCTACAATGCATGTCTTCACTATTTTGACTTCATCTCTAGCTTTATGTAATAAAAAACAAAGTCATTGGTCTGGTATGTATTTATATTACTCTGATACCAGTCCTCTGTTTTCATAACTTGATTTTCAGTGTGTCATTTCTGTGTATGTTACTCTAGTGCATATTCAAAGCTACCCCAAAATAATTATGAGACTCTCATCTTAATATAGAGCTAAAAGTACCTTCCTAACATGAAGCTGGTTTTCAATATATTTTCTATGGAACAACTTTCTTTGAAAACAGTAATACAGTGATGTATCTGGCTAGTACTTTATTAACACTACACACAACGTCTCTGCAAAAGAAAAATTCATGTCAGAATAATTAACTATAAATGTCATGACTCATTAGGATCAGCACATGAAACTATTGCTGCTGGCAACACAAGTGACACACAAGTCAGCTAGTGGCAAAGACGTGTCACTTCTTCTAATCACAGGAGAAGGGGACATGATATCTCTGCTGATCACAAAGTACTTTCTCCATTTAAATTTAGTACTCATGTTGATTAAAAGGTTTACCACTTTAATCTTATTTAATCAGATAAAAAGACTTTTTACCATGTGCATGAGGCAGTACCTATGACTCAGGGTAAACTGCTGTCTAAGGGAATGGATGCAGAATACAGTTCTTCTCATACAAAAAGGAGAAAAGTATATTTGTAACTACACCATTCCTTGAGAAACAGAAATCTTCAAATAAACTACATAATGAAATAGTATAATATCCTTTTATCATAAATACTAAAAGCAGTGTGAACATGTAATACCCTTTTATTAAATCACCAGAGTGTTACTGAAGGCAGAGAAAAACTATCCCTTTCTTGAGGAGAAAAATTAAGATAAAAAGAAAAAAGCAAATGAAGCTTCCTCCAAAATTTCAGAATATTGTGCTCTAGAAAGCATGATTTTTAGCTGAGTTATAGTTCGTGCATATGCACAGTTCTCAGGATTTTAAGAGCAGTCAGCTCGTCATCTAACTGGTTATTCAGCTTCACATTCCTATACAGTTACAAGTGAGATTTTTGTACAGATAGTTCTATTGCACAAATATTAGCCTGTTTCTTGCTGTAGAGGACTGAGGTCATGTCTATATCAGAAAGTTCTTCTGGCAGGTCTTTGGGCTGATTACAACTCGTACACATTGCACTGAAAGGAAAGATGCCTACTTGCCTTTGCCAGTGCCAAGTGTCCTCCCCTTAAAAATTAGTTTTGGCAAAACATATGGTATACACACTTTCTACTGATCCTAGGCATTCTGCTGAGCACAGTTCCTCAGGGACATCATGAGCCATGTTGTCAGATGTCAACAAGAAGCTCAGGTTCACATTCTTGTAATTTACTTTCTTCAAGACCACTATGTTTTCACATTCTTTGACATACACGTTTCTGTTTTAGATTTTCATGATGCCTTTTCATGTTTCTGTTCAGTCTCAGTCACAAATAGGACCCCAGAGACATAAATAACAAAGCAGAGCCTGTTCACAAAACTTCTCACAGACTCTACTCCCAGGGTAGCCAGTGGAGTTGTAGTGGACACAAGGTGGAGTACCTGATGATGGCAGAGCATGTCCTAGATATTTGGTGATCAACACTGCAAAACAGAGCAGCAGGAAGGAATGTGCCATGTTATACTGCAGTACAAATCCAGGAAAATCACCAGTGATCCCAAACTTCATGAAGGTTGAAATGTCCTCTGGCACAGAGACACTGGTTACAGCAGATGGAGATTGTTCATTTTCCAGCCCTCAGCCCAGATGTTGGTTAACTGGGGGCAAGAAAGTGTACAGCAGCTATAATCCCTCCCACAGCACTGTTACATGGCCTCAATCTGCTCTGGCATAGCACAGTATCCTCACAGCCATATGGAGCCACAGCCTTCCTCTTTTTTCATATCCAAAGTTTGGCTCTGTCTGTCCAAGATAGTTATCAAAAGTTATCGAGGTTGGGGCTGAAGGCCCAGCATGGGGTCAGATTGTCAGTCAGGTGTGCCAGGACTGTGCACCAAGAACAGGCAGATTGAAATGAAATAAATTCGGAAGAGGCAAAAGTGTGTTGCATAACCCAATTCAGCTCAGCACATTGTGCCTTTGAGAACATAGGAACAGAATCACATCTACACTGGCCCAGACTAAAGGACTAACTAGCCTCATGCTTCTCTCACAGTGGTCAGCAACAAGTGCTGAGAGAAGAATAAAAAGACCAGGCACATGGTGGCACTTCTTAAGAACACCCTCCCAGCTTCAGGACTTCCGTGATCAGAGGCTTTCACATTTATTTCATTTTCTTTGATTAATTGCTTTTCCAGTAATTTGTGCTGCTGCATTTGTAAACACTGTAAAACTTTAGTATCCACAACACTCTGTGGTAAGAATTTCTGCAATTTTTTGAAAATTGCCCATGGAACTTAATTAATGAGTTTTATTTGAACAGTTAAATAATTCAATGTGATGCTCATTGTATTTTATACTGAAGGAGACAGCAAGAAATTGATCACTATTTACGATTTCATGGCCATGTGGGACCTCATAGTCTTAGAATCATGGAATTGTTTACATTGTAAAAGACCTCTAAGATCATCAAGGCCAACCATTAATTTAGTATCACCATGTTAACCACTAAACCATGTCCCCAAGTGCCCCATTCACACACCTTTTGAACACAGCCTATTCCAGTGTCCGACCAACTTTTCAGAGAAGAAATGTTTCCTAATATCCAATCCAAAGCTCCTCTGGCACAACTTCAGGTCATTTTCTCTTGTCCTGTCACTTATTAACTGGGAGAAGAGGCCGATCCCCACCTGGCTACAACCTCCTTTCTAGGAGTTCTAGAAACTGATAAGGTCTCCCCTGAGCCTTCTTTTCTTCAGGCTAAACAACCCCAGTTCCTTCAGCCACTCCTCATAAGACTTGTGCTCTAGACCCTTCCCCAACTCCATTGCCCTTCTCTGGACACACTTCAGCATCTCAATGTCTTTCCTGTAGTGAGCGGCCCAAAACTGGACACAGGATTCGAGGTGCAGCCTCACCAGTGCCTAGTACAGGGCACAATCCCTGCCCTGGTCCTGCTGGCCGCACTATTGCTGATACAAGCCAGGATCCATTGGACTTCTTGGTCACCTGGACACACTGCTGGCTCATGTTCAGTTGCCTGCCAACAAGTATTCCCAGGTCCTTTTCCATTGGGCAGCTTTCCAACCACTCCACTTCCCAAACCTGCAGCACTGCATGGGGTTGTTGTGACCCAAGGGCAGGACCTGACACTTGGCCCTGTTGAAGCTCATACAATTTGCCTTGGACAATCAATCCAGCCTGTCCAAATCCCTCTGCAGAGCCCTCCTGCCCTCCAACAGATCAACACTCCCACCTCACTTGTATGTGTGTTGCCTACAATCTGACTGAGGGAGCACTCGATCCATTTGTCCAGGTCATTGATAAAGATGCTAAACAGAACTGGTCCCAACACTAAGCCCTTGGGAACACTTCTGACCAGCCAACAACTGGGTGTGACTCCATGCACCACCACTCTCTGGGCCCAGCCATCCAACCAGCTTTTTACCCAGACAACAGTGAACTTGTCCAAGCCATGAGCAGCCAGTTTCTCCAGGAGGATTCTGTCAGAAGTGGCATCAAAGGCTTTACTAAAATTTGAATAGATAATATCCACAGCCTTTCCCTAATCCACCAAGTGGGTCACACTGTCATAGAAAAGATCAAGCTGGTCAAACAGGAGGACCTGCCTTTCATAAACCTGTACTGGCCGGGCCTGATTCCCAATATTAAAGACTGCCAATTTGAATAACTTGGTACAATTAGAAGAGCTCAACAAGTCTGTAAAGATCCCTTTAACAGTCAGTCATAATTGCACAGTGTGCTGCTTTTTTCTGGTTGTTTGCATAATTGGTTAGGCTTTGGATTTTTCATAACTCGTAAACGCCTGTTATAAACAGGGTAGAGGGGATGGTAAGAGCCTGTAAATATGAATAAATAGGAATGTCATACGGATTAGCTAGTTCATGACTTGAAAACAAAGTTAAATTGTGATAAACAATGTGCAAACAGCAAAACAATTCAGAGCTTATGAACTTGAACACTAATACTTTTTTAACATTAATATGTGTGTGAAGTGTTTTCTGACATGTCCTGTATTTTTTCCCACAGACAAGTGTATGTTTCCTTCTAGTTTTTTGTCTTATTCATAGGAATCCTATTACACACTTCCTAGACCTCCTACAGCTTATTCTCCTACAGGCTGTTCTTCCAATATTTGTCTTGTACCTTTTGCTTTTCTTTAGTCATGTTACACAGTAACCCTTTGTACCTCTCCTTGGATTCAAGCAAGTTCAGACCTTGTATGATGTGCTCCCCTTCTCTACTAATTACACTTAACAAGCACTGAGGATGTAAGCTGCCTCACATTTTCTGATTTTCTAATCAAGGTCAATTAGTAGGGGACTCTGACTTTGAAAAAGGCAAATATGCACACTGAATAAAATAACAAGTGAGGAAAAAATAAAACCATCTTGGTGAAAATTTGAAAAGGGTTACACTTGCTTTAGAACTGTTCCACATTTTCAAGACATCTCAAACATAAAGAGAGTCCTGAGAGCCTTTGTGAGAGGTGTCTGTGACAAAAGAGAGGACTACCAGGGTCACTGGAGACAGTGGCACCCACCAGACTGCTAAAAGGGAAGTAGGTGGAGATGAGCACTGACTGCTGACTGTAGTTACCCTGTTCATGACTTGAGTGTGGGTTCCTGCCATGGAGTCTGTACACCATCCCAGATCTATATGTTTTGAACCCCTTTCAGGTATCTGAAGGGTAAACATCCCTTTCCCTCTCCTGAATAAATTCATAATTACTGTGCGCTGCCAGGAGTCCTTCTTTTTAGAAATGGTGTCCTTTCTCACTTTTGGCAGTGATGATTCAAACATGGCTGGAACTGTTTTGGTAGCCAGAACTGGTAAGTTTTGAAGAGAAGCACTAGATTATCCTTTGCTTTTCTTCATCTGACATCTAATATCTTCAACTAGAAGTGCTGATGCTGTTTCTTGTTTTTGTTGGATGAAGAATTATGTCACTTGCAGAGGCAATTTCACTTTGGAGGCAGAAAGCTGGTTTCACCAGCAAGAACTTTTGCCAAAAATTTTACAGTGCAAGATAAGTTTGAGAAATTGTTATAAAAACTACTTTAAAGAATAAAATATCAAAGTCCTAAAGTACAAGTAGAAAAAGGAATTATTTGCCATGCTGCAGATCTTGACTGATCTAGTGCTGTGCTTTGTATTGGAAAGGCATTTTGTGTCATGAAGATATGAATAATTCAAGTGTTTATTTTTGAGAAAACCAGATATAATAGAAAAACAATCACATCACACTGGTCTCCTATGCTTTAGAAATTGTGCAGTAAATACTGTAAACAATAATAAAATCCATATTTTCATTTGTTTTACATGATAATGCCCACAACAAAATGTGCCAGTTTGGGAACATCATTCAGAAAGTCCCTTGAGGAAGGAATCATGCCAAGGATAGCTGTATCAACAAGCAGCAACAATAACACATATGCTTTTACATAATTAGGATAATTGGCTTTATTTCTGAAAACACAGTTTTGTTCTTATGAATTAGTTGACAGAGTAAATATTCATGTTACCTTATATTACTCAACCCTTGATAATCTGAATGTATATTCTCAGTCTCCATCAAATATATAAATGTCTACCACATGCTACTGAAGTAGCAACTAAATTGAGCCTCAAAATATGTTATTTTCAACAACTTCTCCCCTACAGCTCCTCCATTCAGTTTCATGGTATACTCCCATCACCTTCTTCCCTCTTTGTAACACAACAGTCCTCTGCTTGACCTCTGCTTCTATTTTGCTTCCTGCTTGCTGATGCAGTGACTCACCACTCAGTCTAATCTCGGATTTACAACTGTGTTGATAGCCCACAGTCAAGGAGATGAAGCAGTGAAAAGAACTGCCAAAGAATATTAAATAAACTTGGAATTTATCCATCTTCTAGAAAATGGTGCTAAGTCCCTTAATCTCTCTCACACCAAAGAGTTTTTATGGCAATAGTTCTTCCTTCTATGTGTCCTCCTAATTCTCTTTGGAAAAAACCTGCAAAAATAAATACAAGCAAAATAATGAAGCCAATAATCTTACCAGAAAGAGAAGGATACCACTTGACGTCAAGCAGAAATTGACACTCCAAGAAATAAGAGAAACACATTAAGCCCATTAGGAACTATGCAATTATGAATTGATATTACACAAAAGGTGCCCTCACAATGTGATATTATGAGATCCAAAGAAAAGAGACCTGGGGAGAGAGAAATGCATGTACATGAGGTTTTAAAAC
>JAWWLZ010000139.1:30092810-30104926 GCA_035041345.1 Poliocrania exsul | reverse complement strand
CTCACAATGTGATATTATGAGATCCAAAGAAAAGAGACCTGGGGAGAGAGAAATGCATGTACATGAGGTTTTAAAACAGAACCAAGGCAACTGGAAGACACAAGAAAAATTATCAGTTTTCTGTAAATATTCTGGGCCTGCTATAGGTATTAGTGCAAATCAGTGTTATTCCCTTGAATTTAATGGCACTAGATAATTATTAGTATTATTAGTAGTATTAGTATTAATGACACTGTATATGCATGTGTCATTTCACTGTCAGGCTATATGTCCCCCCTTTCTTTGGCCAGCAAGTGGCATGTCGGTCTTTGCAAATGTGCTTCTGCCAATGCTTGATGTTGTAATGAGATTTTACCACAGGACTTTAGGATCGTCAGCACTTGTATCCATTTCTCCTGCTATGCATAAGTACACTTAAGTGATGGAAGTGCACATTAAAACTCAATCATTCAGAGTTCCTGCCTCTTCTCTGTACACAAAATACTACCTGTATTTATGCTTTCCCCCCTCCCACAGAGAGATAAAGAGGCTTAATCTTCTCCTGGGCTCTGCGTGATCTTCTTTCATCTCCTTAGCTGTGTTCCATAAAATGAAAGTGACATCATAGAGTGGCTTTTTGCCTCTTCCCACATTACTTTCCAATTAATTAATGCCCTAAGTTTAGAACATTTAGAAGGATTTTAATTTTTACTTGGTAATTTTTGATTGCATATATATTTTTTTTCTTGCTCTTGCAATGTTTGTTTTTAGATCAGTGACCTTTTGGAATTATGATTCATGCTGATTCAATTTTTTCCAGCTGGTCCATTTTCACTTAAGTTGATACAGATGCTATGAAACTGATACTTTTGCCATTAAACCAGTCATCCCACACCTGTGGTCCCATTTTTTTAATGGGTAAATTTTTTTTTATTTTTATTTTTCCAAAATATCTGTAGCACCCTTTCAGGAAAAAAAAATATTAAAAAATCCTCAATCACCTGGACACTAATGCCACCTGTCACAGATCAGGAGCTATTCTAGATCAGATGCTATTTAATTTATCATACAGCTATTAAAAATCAAGCACACCTTCTATTTATTAGTTCAAGTAGCTAAGTAGATTTTCTATCTTGTGCGTATATCAGACTTCAATGAGCTCTGCAAAAAATTATTTCATGTTTCCTTGGATGGTATTCTACACACATGGCTTTTAGATATACTCTCAAAAATACTAACAAGCACATTCATATTCAGCAGCCGAGCATTCAAAAAGAGAAATCTCATAGCAATTTGTCCATTGAGGCACAGATCTGAGCTTTCAATGGTTTTCTTTCATATGTAGAGTGTGGGAGCAAAGAGCATTTCCATGCAACTGGGAACGTATCCTTTCTGCATTCTTAATTTGTCATGAGAAAAAAAGTCATGTTACCATCTCCAGTCCTGGTCCCCTTCCTGAAAGTCTCCTCTTCCCCTCGGAAACCTGCCCAGACATATAGAATCACTCACAGTTTGAGAATTTGGTTGACCCTTAACCTTTGGAGGAAGGACAGGCTTCCCTTCTATATTACCTCTATACTCAGAAAGTCAGCTCTCTAGCCCTATATTTTTTCTATAAAAAGGAATATTATAAATAGTTGCCTGGGGCAA
The DNA here is from genome assembly GCA_035041345.1 of Poliocrania exsul. Lineage (NCBI taxonomy): Eukaryota > Metazoa > Chordata > Aves > Passeriformes > Thamnophilidae > Poliocrania > Poliocrania exsul. The sequence continues at coordinate 30,103,297 of JAWWLZ010000139.1, read as the reverse complement.
AAAAAGAAAAGAAATAAAACTGTAGCAGGACTCTGAAAACTAAGGCCTTGGGAAAAAAACATGGAATCTCTTGGTTAAAGTACAAAAGTAACATCAAACTTCACAATCAAATTCAAATTAGGGGGAGAGAAAACCGGCTGAGAAAGTTTTTAAACTTTGACCTTCATTGCCTTCTTAGTGTAATCTGCAGCAAGCAGCAAAATCTGTAAAGAAGATTTAAGTCAAATACCAGTCAGAAAAAGGAGTAAGTAATGTTAACACAAATAGATCTTGGAAACTGGCACTTAAATGTGCTTAAAACATTTCTGTTTGCAATTATATCAACAGTATTCTACATACTGTATTTTTTTTTTCTTTTATAATGTTCTCCCAAGTGAGTGCAATATACTTAAAGGTTTTGTGTTTCTCATAAACTGTTCTTGTCTGACATGCTTATGTTTGTCTTTCCCTTATTCTATGTGAACCATAAACCCAATAGGGAGATTAAAGTACAGACACCACTGCAGCCATGACATAAACTGTGTATCTTTTCAGAGGACAACGGTGTTAAATAATTTTACTATAAAGAGCTACAGATGTTGAGCTCATAGAGCTAAGCCTAAATGCACAAAGAAGTGTTGATAATATTTTCTGTGAAATACTATTAGGAATGCCTGAAGACATGGTCAAATAAATCAAAAAGTAATCAGGAAATACTCTGTAAATGCAAAGATATCAGCTGGCCATTATTTTAGAGAATGCTATTATTTGTTGTCAGTTGGTGAAATATTTCTGAAAATGTTACACATTCCCTCAGATTTTACAGGTATTATCAGGATAATGTTAATTCTGCAAGTATTTAGTTACTTGTTAATCTGCCACCATTAGCTCTCGTACAGAGAAAATACAGATGCATTCTTCTGGGGAGCAGAATCTGTCCCCTCTTTTTTGAGTGAGCCCTCACATGCTATAAATAGTTAACATGCAATATGAATACTTTGGTAACCATCTACAATCTAATTTTTTCTGAAAAAATTATTCAACATATAATGGCCACACATGTAGAAAACAGAGTTGTTTTGCACACACTTATCAACAAAAAATAACTACAATTGCAAAAATATGTCAGGCAAGACTTCCCTGTTACTCTTGGTCATGTCAGTGTTCATTTCTTCCACAGATTTTCTGCTCATATTCATGAGATCACCTTTGAAGTGAACAGATAATAGATATGGCCCTATTTTTTAGCAGAACAAAAGAGTTAGTGGAGAAAAAGGAGCATCTCTTTTAGCAATCATGCTTGCTTTGACTTCAACTTTGAGCTCAGACAATTCTGCTTGATGAAAAGCTTTATTGTGATTGATGCCATTATATTAATGCAAAATCAAAAGGGGTAGTATAATGCACTAATTAAGATTAGAAGGGACTTGTAGAGGTGATGCAGTCCAAACACTGCTCAAAATAGGATCCAGCTTCCATGTTAGGCCAGGCTGATGTAAGATCAGGTTCAAGTAGAAAACCTGGTGACTACAATCATGATTGTCCTCTAATACTTGAAAGTTATATCAATTCCTAAACACTCTTCCAAATACCATTTGGAGTGTTTACTTGAATGATTGTAAGTTTTGCAGCTTGTTTTTATGACCTTTGTCAAGACCAATTAACCACTGTCCCTTCTCACAGAGGATACTCAACTTTTAACACTTAAAATCCCCCAAATTTTGGCAGCTGAGTGTGCTCAAGAAGGCTTTAGTATGAACAAGGCCAAGCAGCTTAACAAAAGCATCACCTAATACAAGATGAGGCCTACAAACATAGTGTAAATACATGGTCTGGGACTCTTAACACTGAGCTTTGGGCTCCATGTTCTTTAAAAATCCTAGAGACTTTTAAGTATTTCAGGAGTAAAATAAAACTAAAATTTAGGAGTAGAATGAGAATAAAAAGAAACAGAGATCTTCCCCATGCAAATGTAGTACCATAATTGTAGTAGCAGCCTGATGCCAGTGTTGATTAGACCTGTACTTCATGTATAGCTCGCAAGATGGAACTCTGAAAATTAGTAAATAACAGTAAAACACATCAACTAATAAAGAAGTGATGACAACACTAATATGGATGACCCAGAATGATTGCTGGTGAAACAGCTAACAAGAAAAACTTTCCAATGCAACATTTTTAAGATGGCAATATAGACACCAGATACTCTATATTTGCATTGATATTCTCAGCTTATATGAATTTTATTAACTGAGAGAATTGATGCTCTGTGAATTGTGAGACTATTTTAAGTTCATAAATCAGAATCTCTGCCATAAAATCTAAGTTGGAGACTGAATTTGCCAGGCTAGGTCCCTGTAAGTTATTTAATTTATATTAATGATTCTAATTAACACATCAGGCCACAAAGGGATTCCTGCCTTACCAGACACATGTGATTGTTTGCTGCATTTGGGGAAAAGGGCTCTGCAGGGTTGCTGCAGATCTCCAGCACAGATGGAGAGCAGGAGGTGACAGAGTTTGAGACTAAGTGCAAGGTAGCGTTTTCCTCCTAGCAGCTCCTCAAAGGTAGGGAAATAACTCCTGGTAGAGGTATAGTCCAGCAGGCAGGCTTTCCTGAAGCAGATGGAAAGTAGGAATAGTCTTCCCTGCAACCAGGCCAGGACAGCAACAAGTTACCGACTGCTTATTTGCAAATTGATGAATAATGCTCTGGATGGCTGGTGTGATAGCATTTAGCTCTTAGAAAATGACTTGGGGTCAGATGGCAAGCTTGTTGTTCACATGAAGTTTCAGAGATTGTTTCACCGGAATGAATGAGAGAGCAAAGCTGAGTCATGCATCTCTAACTTTTTAGTGTTCAGAATATACAAAATGTTTTGATGTTTACAACATGCAAAAACCCCACAAAATGCTACAACAGCTTCCAATGAGTTAAAATAAAATACCAGCATTTGTCACTAGTGTGATTTAGTGATTTGCTTCTGATCAGGGATTAGAAATGCTCAGTAAGGATCTCGCAGCCATTAGAGCTTTGTCTCCCTGCATTCCATGGAAGAAGGTTTAAATGATATTGTTCTTGGTTTAAAGTAAAATATGTAAGGACAGATCACAATGGAGGAAGAGAAACATAAACTTGTCTATATCTGGAGTAAATAGAGGAATTTATATCTAGAGAGAAAAACATTTCTCTTTTTCATGTTCATATGCAGGCTTCCATTTCAGTTCTGTTTGTGGTTTGTGGTCACATCGAAATAAAAACCCCTTATGGAAAAGTCTCAAACAGTTTGAAAAAAGAAAGGCATTGATTTTAGTGTTCTGAGTTTTCAGTCCTGTGTGGGATCTCTTCCTTCTGTTTGCAACTAGTTTGCTGGAGAGCTGATAAAATTCAACTATGCATATGTAACATCGAAATAGTAAAATTAAATTCCAGACACATCAGAGAATTAATGGGAAATGTGTTTAAACTACAGTGTGCTTAATAATAATTTTAAGGGCTAAACTTACCCTTGTTATCTGTGGGTAGTCGGCAAGAACTGTTTCTGTTCTCCTAAACCTGCCATCGTGGCTTGTTCCACTCCCAGTACAAATGGACTCAGTGTATATAGCAACATTCAAAAGATCAGCAAGGAGGTGCGGGGCAAGAGTCACTCCATATACAGATCATTAGCCGAAGAATCCACTGAGGGCTATTAAATATAAATACAAAGCTATTACTCATAACTAAGGAACCTCTTGAGGAAAACACATCTACAGGATGAGAAAACTCTCAGAGAAAATATCTCTACAAGCTTGCCATGTTCTTTTGGTGCTATCAGTGACTGAGATGGGATGTTGAAGTAGATGAACCTTGGATATAAACTCATAATGATAAAATTTGATTACCTCAGCTGCACTAAATAACATGGCCAGTGGTGAAAAGTGTGCAACTAGTGAAATACTAAAATTTGCAAGAATATCTGGATCACAACTTACATCTGTAGTCCCTTATCACCCACACGAGTCCACTGTAAATACCAAAGTAGAAAATCAGTCCAAGATCTAGCATTGAGTTTTGCCATTATAAACAGAATGGAAGTAAAGAAAATCTTTATTGTCAAAGGGATGGAATAAGCCCTCTAAATCCAGAAAGACTGTTGTTTTGTCCCTAAGGATGTTTTTAAGGTATTATGTATTCCGTCCTTCCAAGCCCACTGTATATTTCTTGAGAGGGTCTTTTTGGAGAGAAATACAAGTTATGAATATATTGCACAGTGACCTTGTGTGACAGGTGAACAAAAAATCAATTACCAAAAATTCACCTTTAAGATCCGAGAAGAGGTTTTTGTGTGTCTGTGTGCTTCATTAATGCAAGAGCTGTAGAATGTGTTGATGGATCTGATTTTTAAAATAAAAGTTAAAAATTTTCATTAATTTATAAAGGCACCAGAATCTCGTCAAATTAATTCTACAAAGAATTAATCTCTGATTAATTCTACAAAGGCATGACCTCTTCAATCTCTCTGAAGTTCAGTTCCTTGAAGAAAAGCAAAGCTTAGTAAGCTTAGTAAGTAAGCTTACTAAGCTTAGTAAGTAAAAAAGTCTTGGGAAGGACATGGCTGGCCAAAAGACTTAAAAACCTGCATGGAAGAAGAAGGCAACAGTGGAAAGATCTCCCTGTAAAGAGAAATGATCTGTTCTTAGGTTCACTAATTTCAGCAATGCGCTCTGATATCCTGCACTATAGGGGCAGATGCCTAAACTTGCCAAAAAGGCATAAGACAACACATTTTCAGACTTTGGAAATTAATAAGAACAGCGTTATTCCTTAATGCAGGTAGAGTTCCTGTGCATCAGCTGCACCTTGTCTTCTGGAAGCAAGTCAGTTCTGATCCACCATTTCAGTTTAGAACAGAAAACATTGAAGCAATTATGACTCACATAAACATGGTTTCTCTGTGGACCAGGGCCCATTACCAGTAATGTGACAGCAAGCAGAGAGGATGAGCTTGTCAGTGTCTTCTTTTAATTACCAGTTATTTGAGAAATCAATGAAATGATCCCTTCATTTTGTTTTAAGTGCTTACCACTTCCAAAACTTTTTTTTTTTTAAGAATGTCTTTGCAAAATCTCACAGAAAAATGACAAAACATCATTCAGTGCTTAGAGGTTTCTTCCAGTAACTGGGATCTCTGCTTTCTGGGGGTAACTTGGGAAATACTTTGTGATCAAGGTTAAAGAAGAAAGGAATGTTTGCTTGGAGCCTGGGTATGTTTTCATAGCAGTTGGGTAAACCTAAGTGGTCCCTTTCATGTGCAGAACCAAGGTTTTACAATTTAGTTCCTTTCTTAAACTGATTACCATCTCTAACCTAGAAAATGAAAGTATTGTACTTTATTCAAAGACCTCATCCTGGATTCTGATGGAATGTTTATGTAGGTATTTGCTATAAAATTAAGGATGCAGGGTCATCATAATTTAGATTCAATTATCCTCAGCCTAGAACAGCATTTATTTCTGCCAAAAATCTGAATATTTGAACTATGTGCATATTCCACCAGTCCTCCTTAATAAGCTGTACATTTCATAATTGACACAGTATAACTTTAGAGACTGTGGACATCACAAGAACCTTTAGCACATCATTACATCTTTTCTCACTCCATTAAAAGAAAGGAGAAAGAATCTGGATATCTGAAACCTAGTTTCTAAATACAAGTCTCTACCCCTCAAAAATATATTCTACCATTGCAAATCTTTCTAAGTGAGAGTTATAAAGTAATAAAGAGTAGAGGAGAAAAATTAAGTTAAAAAGGATTTAAGTACTACATCCAAATTCAACACTCTTGGATGATTCCCCATGGAACATGTTATGTTTTCTCTCTCATGTGAAAGGAAGCCAAAGTTAAATATAGAACATAGCACTGGACAAGCAAATAAATCAAGCTTTGCATGAATTCTCTCATCTGCAAATTAACAACTATGGCCCTGTTAGTGTAGACTCTTCTATTACAACAGAATAATACCAAATGTAATAGTTGCTTATCTTAGGATAAGAAGATGTAATCCAAAACAAATGTCCACTTCACAAGAATTCATAGCCATGGGGCTAAATCACCACACACAGAAGTATGCATTAGGAGAGCATTAGCTCAGTGCATAATACTGCAAAAGCCCACTTACAGTATCTGTGCAAAACCTGCATATGATTTCAGTCCTGAAAACACAATCTCAAATACAGAGACTGGTGTATTTATTATATCCTGTATATTAAACACATAATATCATTGATGTTCGGTAACCTGCATACATTGGGATGATAAAAAAATAGTATATAAGTATATAAAAGATTATCTGTGTGTACAAGAGAGAGAAACAGAGGGGAAAATGTGCTAATATTCTTCCAAATGAAGACCTCCCCAGAAGATAACACTAAAATTTCCATGTAACAAAACTGACGAAAACTTACACATCCACTGCACACCCAAGAACCTGTAGCACAAAAATGGTACAGTCATGTCCATATGTGTAAGGCAGGTTGATTGAACATTCAAATTGAGATATTAGTTTAAACAATCACCTGATCACTAGCTTGCAGTGAAAAATGAGTGTCAAACTGCATTTTTTTCTGTTGGTCAGCAGTAATCATTTTCAGGTAGAAATGGACAAACACCAAAACAACAAAAAACCACCTAAATCTGTGAGGAGAGTGTTTTTGAGGCTAAGTGCTGTACTACACAGTCTAAATTTAAATGCTCATCACACGACTCTGCTGTAAGTCTCATTTTCCCTAATTTAAAAGGCAGTTAATTTTTACTTGCTGCTAATTGACTTGGTGGTTTCTAAGAATCATCCATTAATGGAAGCATTACACTTTGAATAAGTGAAATTCTCTGTAAGCACTATTATTATGATGAGGGAAAGGCATGACCTGAAAATAAAATCAAGGACAGTTAGTTTTTCTTTCCCCATTTTGAAGAATGGGAAGTCACATGTAATTTTAACACTATTTTCTTCTTTAGCTGTGTTTCTGTCTACTTGGCTCAGTAGGGTGGTATCATAACCTTTAGGTGGGATTCGCTTTAAAAGGTATTGCAGGATTACCCCAGCATTTTTCAAACTAATGCTTTTAGCACCAAGTCAAAAGAACAAAACAAAACCACACCCCACCCTGCCACTCACAATTATATTTAGGTATCATACTTCTGTATTTAAATGTTTAAATACCTTTCTGGATTTTTTCCCCAGATGTTGCATTTGACTGAAACACAGAATAGCTTTCTCTAGCCAGCTAGCTTCCAGTTTAGCAGAGGTCAGCTGCTTAAATCATATGCAGAGTTATCAACACGATTTGTCCAACAAGTAGGGAAGTCTATGCAGTCCAGATTCCATAAGTGTTTTTATCCGTATTAGGTAAGATTAAAGCCAGCTACAACAGCTAGCAGAGGAGGTGCTGAATTGTGTAAGGTCACCATTTGACTTCTTTCTGAAGGCTCACTTGCACCTTTCTATGCTCATTTAACTTCGCTGTGCTAAATCCATACCTGGTTAAAGCCATTCATTACACAGCACTAAGGCAGAGATAAAAGAGAGGAACTCAATACCTGAAGAGTGTGTTCTCATTGAGATAATACAACTGTATAGAATTAGAAAAACAGTATTGCCCCTTCACAGGTCATGACAGTCCTGCTGCTAATACCAGTAGTGCAGAATTAGGCCACCACTGGATACACTCAGTATCTCGAGAGCAGGGATTAACACATACGAAAGCCACCGCCTGTTATTGCACTGAATTCAGTTTGCTTAAGCATGTATAATGGGCACTGTATTGCTGGAGATTTTCCTCTTTTTTTTTTTTCAATGAGCTGGACACTGACTGGATTGCATGAAAAATATGAAAAAACCCAGAACTTTTATAAGAGCATTCTTTCAGCATATGGCCACATAGATTAGAACAAGAAGAATATAGAGTGGGTTTGGTAGATTCCCCCTGATTTTCAAGCATCATTTGGTGATTTGGGGAGAAAATGAGACATTGAAATGAAATAGGTAGTCCTAGAGAAAATCCCGTTAAATCAATGCTAGGTACCCTTGTGCAGTAAGCCATCAGCATCTGTCAGTTGGAAGTGAACTGAGCTTACTAGTAGTGCCTGAGTTGCACCAGTGTCTCCCTAGATGATTTGGATATACAGTTGGCATATTTTACTTGAATTATGAGGTAAATAGCTGTATGTTTGGGAAAAAAATAAACAGAAGAAGAGAAAAAGAAATAAGCATTTTGTCTAAGAAAAACACTGCACAATCCATTTATCAATTTGCTGCAACGCAAATGGATTCTCTCACATCATTAGCAAAAAGAGTTTTTATTAAACATTTCAGCTTTGAAACACTGCATAAAAAGATTAGCATGTGATCATGACCCTGTCTTATCTTCTTTCCATTATTCATCTACACACACACACACACACACACACACACAAAATGTTTTGATACAAGACAAAATGCAGTTCCCAGTTGTATTTTGTCATGAAAAGGCTTTCATAGCTCACAGTTCCACTATCAAGAAAACAATTCTCAGCAGCAGGTAAAATACATTTCGCTTTGTTCATGCTACTAGTCGATTTTGCATCTAAGGCTTGCAAACATTATGGAACTCTAAAGCTTCTGAAAATGCCACTGGAGGGAAGTGCCATTGCTATACCATGGATAATTCATAGGCAACAGATGAAAAGGATCATGCTGGCTCCTCTCACGAAGTATTCCTGTTTTCAACTGAGAGTCAGTGATTAAGTAGATAGGTAGGCAGCCAGGTGCTTAGACAGATATTGCAGTATAAATGTGTGCATACGTATGTATGGGTGACTTGTGATGTTGCAAGTAGTTTTTAAACCACTTGTTTTAAATAGCAATAGAGAAGGGTTGCTCAGAGAAGTTGTGGATGCCCCATCCCAGAAGTGTTCAAGGCCAGGTTGGATAAAGCTCTGAGTAACCTGGTCTAGTGGAAGGTGTCCTTGCCCATGGCAGGGGATTCAGAACTAGATGATATTTCAGGTCCCTTCCAACCCAAACCATTCTATCGTTCTACAATTCAGCGTCAGTCACTGTCCCTTTAAAGGTGCAGTATTGAAACTAAGAAAGAAATTAAAATAAGTGATGAAAGTTCATGATACAAATTGCCTTTCAGATTCAGTTTTAAAATACCATTTTCAAGTATTAATCTTAGACTGCAATTCTTCAGTGTGTTGGGTTTGTACCCAGAAATGCTTGTATGCACCACAGACATTTAGAACATATTCTCATGGCATGAGGCATTGCTGGCAAGGGATACCAGCACTACTGCTGACTGATTTTATTTCAGAAATGAAAACAGCTCAACCGTTAGCATGATTCTAAGTCCTAAAGCTGAATAGTTCTCCTTCCCTCTTCCCCAAACAGCTTGGGTGGACCTATGTAACTGAAAATGCAATTTACACCAGCTAATCTAAATCTATGCATGCATGAAAATGTGCTTAGAGTAGGCACCATCCCATTCCTGAAGAGCATACGGTCAAAAATACTCTGATACAAAGAGGTCAGTTATCAACTTCCACCCCTCTGCACCATCTCCTTCCCACCAGGTCCAGCCGAGCTCCCTTCTGCACTGAGATGATGCTTCTTTCTCTTTGACTCCCTCCTGCACTCTGCAAGAGCCCATCTTGAGGGAGTTTTGACACTCAGACACTTTGCCAACCTTCACATGTTTCTAGCATGCCTGTTAGCTTTTGTTCAGGATTTTCCTCTGACTAAAAAGGCTGAAGAGCCCTGGCACGAAGAACCAGTCTTAGGGTAGCTTTAGATAATCCCCTAAAATTACAGCTAACTGATTTAAAAAATAAATAGGAAATGGAAAGAAAGAACATTGGAAACCCAGATTTGGGCTGATGACATTTGCTGTTAAACTGAAGCCAAGTCATCTTAACAGCTGCAAAATTTCAAGTCAGTTCCAAGAGCTATAAACTAAGTCACAAGACGGAAGGAAACATGGAGAACAAGAAAAGATGAACTGTTAAGCTTCCTTTGCAAATACAGAATTTGATTAATGTTTCAGATTACTAACTTGGATTATTTGTTTCCAAGTGCTGCGATCAATCAATGCTTTCTCTTAGCAAGTCTGAATGAAATGTTCTTTCCATAGTCCTTGCAGAGATGATGAAAAAGTACACAACAATATTACAGAATCACAAAATCACAGAATATTCTGAGTTGGAAGGGACCCATAAGGATCATCAAGTCCAACTCTTAAGTGAATGGCCCATACAGGGATCAAACCCACAATCTCAGTGTTATTAGAACCATGCTCTAATCAACTGAGCTGATATCATGGTATTAATAATGGGAAAGTTAATATAATCATTAATCCACAGTAAAAATATCCTGACATATCATGGTGTCCATAGGAACTGCACAAAATGTGCAGCTTGTATTTTGCAGATCTCTCTGGTGTGACCATTGTAGAGCTCAGCCTTCAGTGGATATGTGTTGGTTGGCCT
>JAWWLZ010000139.1:30045141-30081331 GCA_035041345.1 Poliocrania exsul | reverse complement strand
TTAAAAGAGTGTTGATAGAATAGCAAGGAAATCCACTGCCCAGCTGAGTTCTTTTTATTTTTTTGTATTTCTAATCCATAGACTATATTTTTATGTAATACAAATAAATATTTCTAGGTGTCATTTGAAAATTATACAGGCATTCTGCAAGTTTGGTTGCTTGGTTTGGGTTTGTCTGTTCATTTTTTGTTCTTACTTTCTTACACTGTACTTACTGTACCCTCTCTATATTTTAGAGTGGCCTATTTTTCTAACATCATAGAACCATAGACTATCTCAAGTTGGAAGGCACCTGTAAAGATCGAGTCCAGCTCTCAACATCCCTGCTAGCTTGTAAAATTCTGTTTTATCCTGATCTAGTTCTGTTGCTTGGGTGACTCTATAACTTTACTTTTCTTCTGTGTTTCTTAGAAACAAAATCAAAGAAAGGAGAGAGTTCTACAAAACTCAAAGGCTTCTGCATCTGATTGGTAAGAGAGAGGCTCTTATGTGTCACAGTAAGATGTGTGTAAGTGCCCTGACAATGCTGCTTCATTTCTTCTTCTGTCAGCATTGTCTTCACTGCTGACAACCTTTGACCATCTGTGAAAAAGAGTTTAGTGGATGTGGCATATTATTATGACCCTTGCTCAGGTTTATATCCAATCAGACTCCCAAATCTTTTGCCAGTGTCTGTGCTGAGTGTGTGCCACTGGAGTCTTTACAGGTTTTAATCTGTTTTTTAGATGAAAATGTAAGGAGTTGGTAAATTTTCTTGGCCTATATGTGTTGAGTAATGGCTTATTTTGGTAATAATAACTTCCTGAGAAGAAAAAGAGGTTCTTACTCCTTTTCCCCATCCAAGTGCATATAAAACCAGATCACAGTAACTTTTGGTGTGTACTGAAATAGAAGGAACACTACTCGGTATCAGCTACAGTAAATGGAAAGAACATTAATGTGTTTGTGTCCTGGTGTTTTCATAGGTCTCCCTCTTCTGTGCACTTAAAGAAAAAGGCAAAAGCTGTTCCATCAGCTGCACCTGTTTCATCTCGGTATCTGGGAACATTAAAGGTGTTGGAGGAGGATATATGCATGCAGAAGAAAAGAACAGAATTTGACAAAGCAGATAGTTTAAGAGCAGCTGTTTTTCAGGTAGATCATAAAAATGAGCAAACAAACCAACTAACAAAGCTATGCATACAAAGGTCCTGATGTAGGGGTCAACACTTTATATTTTCTTGAAATCAATATTTCTTACTATACTCCTTGCAGAGGCTTACAGGTGTGTAATAATCCTTTTATTCTGTTGGCTGTGCCTTTTCCTCAAATTATGAACTGAAAAGGTATATGAAAGGGACATACTGTGATTCATAATTAATAGTGTCAAACTATTTTCAGGCACATACTTTCCTTTATTTCTACTTCATCCTTAAGATAAGTAAGTGTGTAGTTTAAAAGTTGGGGGTTTTTTTCCTGGTATATTCTATTCATCTGGCATTCAGGAAAAGTGATAACAAATTCAGTACTCTCTCCAGAAAAAAAAATCTGTGCAAATCCCATGTAGAATTTCACAACTATTGGTTTGTGAGTTCCAACAGATTTTTACTACTAATCTATTTAAGAGCAACTTTAATTAGCAGATTCTGTTCATATTGGTATGTGGTTTTAGTACTCGTTATGGTCGTAGAATGAATTTTAGACCCTCAAATTCTTATTTTTTTCATATCTCCATAATTTTTAAAGGTAAAATAGTCTTCATTTAGGATACTTGTATCTCTAAGTTGAATACCAAATATATAGTTAAGTCTTGAAAATTTAAATCTGATTATGCAGGTGGCTCATAACCCTTTATGCTTGCCTGGACTCTCACTTTTCCCAGTAGGATTTTATTCTCTTTAATTATAGATATTTCCAAGAGAGACAGCAAATGTAAATTATATTTCTAGATACCAAGTGATAAGAGTCTTTATTATATTCTTCTTTTAAATTTTATTTATGCATAATTTTTTATATATTTCTATGACGATTTTTTTTAAGATATTTTAGCTTTTTCAGATTTTTTAGCTATTATTTTAGAACCTTTTGGACTTTTTGGATCACATTGTGTCTGTGATAATGGCTTAGTCTTCCACATGGGGTAGTTATTTATGTAGCACGTGGAAGAATTAAGAGTAATTTTGGTGATCATTGTATTGGTGCTGCTCTTTACTTACACCTTAAAAGGACTTTAAACATCTCGTAATGATTCTTACAGAACTGGCTGGAAAAGAAAAGGCTCCTTCTAATGGAATTAAAGAGAACTGAAAAGGAGAAAGCTGAAAATCTGAGGAACGAAACTGAAAGGGTTTGTTACATTCTTGTTTAAAAACAAGTTGACAAACTATAATTCTTTGAAATGTGCTTACCTGTGCTTTCTGCCTAAATGCATCATTCTGGTGTTGGAAGGCATATGGTGTTCTCCGCATAGCACGAGGTGATTTGGAACAGTAAGTAGCATGTCCTGCTTTTTATGGTTATGGCAAATGGTGTGTGTCTGATGTTTCCCTTCACATTTACATAAGGTATGTTAAAAGTGTGATGCTTAGGTCAATTTTCACGTTTGTTTACAAACATCTTGGGATGCTCAACTCTTAAGGTGCTAAGTTTTATGTTGTGTATTAGAACCTAAGGCATTTACTCCCCCTCAAGAAATGCTTATTTACAGAGGTCTGTATTTTGAATATTACCATAAACATTCTTGGATTTGGCTTTTAAGTATTTAATATCTTTCACTTCCAAGCTCTTAATGTGTATTTCATATCATTACACATGTATTTTGCTAGAGTAGTTTGTTTCAGTCAATTAACTTAAATTAAAATTTAGTATAGAAAAAAACCTGCTATATATCTATATTTAAAATTCAATTGTGAGTAATACTTGAAATGTCAGCAAATCAATTTCTATTTCTTTATTGCTCCATTTAGCAATGAGTTTAAAGCATACTATTTCAATTATAATTTTATATTGAGGTGTATTTAAACGTAGACTTTTATTTGCAATCTAGAAAGAAGCACTTAAAAGAGAGGAATCAATTGCGTCTTTTGAAGCCTGGAAAAAAAAGAAAGCAAGAGAAGCAAAGAAGTTAAGTGAAAAAAAGAAGCTTGAGGGACTTGAGGAAAAGAAACCAACAGAACAGAATAAGGAGAAAGCAGAAGCAGCACAGGTGGTGATGTGAAATGTGTACAAAAACATGTATCAAATGTGGTTCAGGAGATTGTAGAAAATAATTCTGATTAATCAAGAAAGAGATGGAAATGAACTAGAATCTTAAATCTAGACATGCTTAATTTTCAAAGTAAGCTTATATTAGATCTTGTTCTGTCAGAAATATGTCATTGTCGACATTTGCAGACTAACAAACTTCTATATTTGGAGTCTATTAATGTAAAATGAACTTCATAAAAATATATTAGCAATTAACTATTACTGTTAGTAATTAACTTTTACTATAACTTGTTCTTTTTAGATATATTGATACCCACTTCTGAGAATTGCTACAAACAAATATTTCAAAATTGAAATGTGTAGAAATGACAAAAAGTAATGATGCAGAATAGGCACGGGACTATTGATAAAAAGGGGAGGGGTAGGATTTCTCATGAATCCGTGGTTTTCTTTAGGCATTCAAGAAATGGAAAGAAAGAAAAGTGGAGTATTTAAGAGAGCAAAGCAGAAAGGAAAAACAGTCTGAAAGAATGAGGAAGAAGAAAGAGGAGGAACTGATTGCAGAGAAGAGGAGAGTCAGCGTATCAGCAGTTGAAAAATGGTCCTGCTCCACTGTGTTTTGCTGTATCATAGCTTCCAAAGTCTTTGCTTATAAATGTAATAGGTCTTCTGTGAGTGCTGGATGGGCAAGTAATTGGAAGATAATGGCACACTTGGGATCAGACTCTTCAATCCCAACGGAGAACAAGTATAATGTTGAAAACAAGCTGTAGAGCTCCACCAGTTCAGTAATTGAATTGCTTTCCTCCCCAAAAGGCTGACTAAACCCTGTCAAAGATATTGCAACTGAGAAGTGAGATTCATTGAGTAGTATCATCTCTTATATGGTTAGTCTCATACTTCATTACTAAGACGTAGGAAGGAAGGTAAATCTTTAAGTTTTGTGGAATACAGTGTATGAGTGCATATGTATGCAGGAAGGAAGGAAATGAGATGTATCTGCTGGAGAAATTCTGTTAGTTTTACAAGCCAAGAGTTTTCATAGCCCATGTGCAAGTTAGAGTTATCTACAGAAGTTCAGAATCTATGGGGCTTTTATGATAATAAGTAAGGAAAAAGCAGTACAGCAAAGGTGATGCCATAAAAGATAACGTAGTAGGTTCATTTATACCTTAGTGATATATGAAAATGGACTTGGAAGATTTTATATATATTCTCAAACTTTTATTAAAAGTATAAAATATCTCTTTTGACTCAATTTAGTTAGTCAGTCACAGGTGCAGCATTTAGTCTGTGACATAATGATCTCTTGTTCTTCCCTCTCATTATATAGGAATGAAAAGAAAGAAGAATATATAAAAAAGAAGAAAGTAGAAAAATTCCTAGAGAGAAAAAAGCATAAAATGCAACAGTTGCAGAAAGAAGAAAAAAATGAAAAGGCTATGGAGGAATATGAAAGATGGCTGGTATGTGTGGTTGGGTGTTTTTTTCTTGCACTTTGGCAAAACCGAAAAGTTTAATATAATAATGAGTGTGAACTGTTGAGTATTGTAATATTCATGGCTTTTCGCGCTGTTATTGGAGAGGCCAGATGGTGGCAACATTGTATCACTTGTCCCTCAGAATTCGTGAGCAAAACAATGGTGAAGTACCGTGGACTTGATATTTGGCAGACATGAAAAATATGTTCTCCCTACGTACATGTTAGAGTTTTAAATTTCATAGTTTTCATTTTTTTGGCATGCCATGTCAGCAGCAACCATTCCTGAAGGGCCAAGTCACCACAGCACAAAACCTGCAAAGCCAAATAGCATTACCAGCTGCAACAGTGAGTGCATGTACACTCAAGGAAACTTTGAAAGTGGAGACTTGTAGACCTTACAACTAATAAAAGCACTTGTAATAAGGTTCAAGATTATTTCCATTTACAAGAAAGGGTGAAACTCTGATGCTCCTAATCATATTTTTCCCACAACAATGTCCTTTAATCCCAGTTATTAAGCAGTAAACTAATTAGTACTCTAGTCTCAACAAGTGTTTTTTCCCTTGCTGCAGAAAGACAATCTAAAAGAGAGATCACTAATATTCTTAGCATATGTTGTTTTCTTAAAGAAGAACCTGTGTTTTAACTCCTCACCCTATGACAGAGTCATTCCTCGTACTGACTCTCAAGAATTTCTAGTTTGAGAGTGCTTCTTCTGTTGTCCCTCTTCCATGTGATTTCCGGCACATGTCCTGTACATATGCTCTCTGTTGCCATTTATAAGAGTGGGATCTTGCAACTCTGCTGACTTCAGGTCCTTACGGGAGTTCCTCTGTACTGTCAACAGCTTTAGAATTCTGGGGGTTTGGGGTTTTTTTTTGAGGAGGGAAAAGGCAGAGAGATGAAAACTGAGGCAGGCAGATGTGCCGGTGTGGTACAGGTTTAAAAAAGACAATCATCCTTTACTTGGCTAACTCAGAAATACACATTTGCATAAAACAGCAAGAGTTAGCATGTTTTCCTGTCTCTCTATTTTCAAACTTTTTTAGTCTGAGGTTTAGAACTTTTAAGATCTTTGTCCTGGTCCCTGTTGGAATACTGCTGATTTCTGTTATCATTGATAAGAAGTATTTTCTCTTGTCTCCTTTGTCAGGTGGTTTCCAGCTCAGTTTAGTCAAATGATTAATGTCCAATCTTAGATTATTTCTTGCTTAGTCAATATTCCCCACTGCCAAGGAACAAATACTACACTTTGAGCATTAACTAATGCCTTGTCCTGCTTACTGAGACTATCCTAATCAGTGTAGTTGTATGAAAACATGAATGTTGCTTTGCTCTCTTGGACTCTGTACAAAAGTAAAAAAGTTACCCCTTTCGGGGAGAATGAAAGGTACTGCCTAGCACAGGCTCCCCTATTCAAATTGTGTATAAATTCCTGAGGACGTCACTTCAGTGGGATTATTAATATGAATTTTAGTAGTTGGAGGAATAAACAGATCTAACTGGGTGTACATTGCCTACATGAGAGGAGTAGTTTGAAAAACAAGGTGCAGGAGGATGGGATAGACACTGAACTGGTTGGGAGAGGTACATGTAAAATTATCTCATTTTCATTGTCTATATGCAAGTTCTGACTGACTTGTCTCATGCCCAGTCTTCACATTTTTACTTTTAGAATTTGCGCTGGCCTTTTTCTTTATTTTAGAAAGCATATTGGGCAATGGCTCTGTCATGATGTCTGGCCAGAATATTGTCTTGCTTTGTACAGTTATAGTGAAAATATGCACCTTTAGTGAACTGCAGAAGAGAAACTTAGCTGTATAGTTGTCATTGTATTAGCAAGGGAACTAATATGATATCTGTCTGCAGGCAGATAAACAGAAATCAGACCTAAAGGCAGAATTGTGGAAGCTTTTCAACTAAGAGGATTTTGGTTTGAAGGGAAATAAAAGAGGAGTAACATAGTGGGAAGTATTCTAATACGTTTTCATTACCATTCAACAGAAATAAATGTGTAAATTCATCCTTAACTTTCCTGAACCATGTGTTGACCATAATGCATGGGTAAAACAGACATAAAAATCTCCTTTTAGTTCTTCTAAAATAGATGAAGCATTCTACTTTATGTTAATGGAAATTCTGTTACTTCTGCTTTTAGAGGTCATTGTGTGAATGTTTGATAACATAAGTGCATAGAGAAGATTACTTCTTAAGCATGAAAATAAATGCCCTGAAAAAGGCTATTAACACTTGTAAAATACCAACATAAAAAGGATAATCTTGAGCTGAGATGCTTTATTATTGCCTGGGAAATTTAAGCTTCTGATTATTTTGTTTCTTTCCTACTGTTTGCCTCTTGCTACTCACCAAGAACTCTTGAAACCAATCTAGTCTGATAAATGATCTTTTTTTACTTAATGCATAATACCAATGTCTGACACTTGTCATTGATATGCACCTGTTCTGAGGAGTGAAATGTGGAGAAGAATCACATAGAAAGTTTATAGCGACAGATCAGTTTAGTTTTCGTTATTTCTGAGATAATAATCTTGACACCTATTTACTTTGGATAAAAGTGAGTAGCCTAGATATGTTATGTTGTCCATTTTCTGTGGTATACATTAACCTAGTATGAGTTGATAAGGAGTAAAGGTGCTCTCAAATAATTCTCAAAGATCAACACAGTAAGGTTTAATGCCCTAGAAGAACTTTGAAATTTTACCTTGGTTGAGCATGTACAACATCTATTTTTGGCATTTTGAAGCTGTTTAAAAGTATCAAGAAAGGATGTACTGGATGAGTTTCATGGATTTGTTGCTTTTCTGGATTAGAAAAAGCTGATGTGGGTTATTCATTTCATGTGATTTAATAAGATCTCTCTGGAAATACTTTCTATATTGAAATTTTTATGACCTGGTATTGCAGTATGCTAGAAATAAAGCTGCTATTCTTGTTCCTCTTAAATGTTATAAGTCTTCTATAATATCTAAAATTCAGTTATTATGTGGCAGTCATACTGCTAAAGAATGTGCTCTTCCCAGAATTTGTTAGGTGAAAAATTCATCTTACTAGGCTATTGAGTAGGAAACTTCCACAGAACTCAAGCCATACAGTTGAGTTGATCTACTGTATGACAAGCTACAGTTATTGATTTAATCTTTCACTGTTTCTGTTACACTTCTTGTGTTAGTGCAAATAACATCGTTTATTATTTTTTTGAAGATTTATATCAGTATATCTTGTGAGAATGTGCACTGTGGTTAGGACGAGAACATAAAAAGCTTTATGTGTATTGAAGGCAGGGAAGAAGCCAGTAAGTCTTGATGTCAAATTTAATCTTTTAAGAAATGATTAAATTATCGTGAGACTCTTTCTTTGGCACTGGGATTTGTTGATGAAAACTGGATCTTCAAAACCCAAACATTCAACTCTGAGACATGATTAAAAAATCCAAAACAACTTTTGTTCTCTTCCTAGGTGAATGTATGCTTTAGTTTTGATTTGGCTTTTTCATGCATGAGTCTATTGTGCAGCATGTATTCAGTAAAGAGTGCTTGATAAACAAAAAATGTGCACTTTTTTTTGTAACCTGCAATTTCTCAAATAATTGCCAATACTGCTACAATAAGTCTTTTTTTTAAGGAGTTTTCACCTACATGTTCTGATGGTACACATAGCCTTGCAGATTTTAATTCTATGATTTTGTAAAAGTAAATTGACTGGATATATGCAAAGATTCTAAAACAGAAGCACGTGTCATGTATGTGTTCCATTAGAGCATATTCTTCCTGAGCTCATCTGTACTGCTCGACGTATCTTCTTGCCTTTTTTCAAAAATACTACTGATAATGTGAACTCCTTTCCTCTCAGGGTACTAAACAGTTCCGTTCGAGAACTTCAGAATGTCTTGAAATTGTCCTAAAGACCCAAAGCCACTAGTTGTGCTCATCTGAGGAAGATCTCTATGGAAGGAGAAAGAAGGCAAAAGTGTAGAATGAGAAGAGTCAGAATCTCACAGTGTGACAAGCCCAGTTTGTGTCAATTACTCCATGTAATCCAGAAAGATACAGTTTGTACAGAGAGATAATATTTTTTATTAGACTGTGATGAACTTTTGTATCACTTACTTTAGCACAAGGCATTCCTTTTCCATGCAAACCTTTCCTTGTTTTTAATCAGTCCTACTAGTAACAATATGAAAAAGTTGTGTTTGTTTAACCAGATGTTCCCAACTTAATTGGATCTTCATATTGACATTGACAAAGAGCTAAAGGGCACAGATTAAACTCATAGGGATGGTATTTCAGTGCATGTTATGCTTTTTAAAATTTTTGCATACAGTAGTAATTTGACTGCTGCATATGTGTAAAACAGGAGAAAACTCCCACTCAAGCTGATTTTTTTACAGTAACGCTTCTACACCTCTTTACCAGTGTACTCCTTCAGCCAGTCACTTCACAAGTTCTCTTCTCACATATGAATAACAGGCAAACATCTTGGGAATTTGGAGATATACAGTGTCTGTCAGAGGGATAGGATCACAGGTTATCTGAAAGTACCAGTTATCTTACAGATATATTCAAGGAGCAGTACTTTCACTGCAATGCAGTTCATACATATGAAAATACAAACTTTGTATAGCACTGCAAAATATTGGCTGATAGGCTGCAGAAGATGGATTGGATTTGGCCAATTGATGATTTTAAGCAGACATATCCACACTGTATGTTTAGTACCTATGATATGTATGCCAGTTGTTGGTCCAAGGAATGAATGCCTGAAAGCAGCTGCTCAAGGACCTATTAGGCACCTGTCAAGTAGGGCACAGTAAGTTATGCTCTGGTCTATAATGTCAACCTTGGTTCCACCAAGAGAAAAACTACTTTAAATCTGTCAGAAATGTGTACCAGCATGCACCACAAACTGCAAGTATGATTATAAGGAAATTTGCACCTACAGAGAACTCACCAGTGTACTAAATTGATAATGCACGTGCACCCTTAGATTCTGGTCCTCACAACGGTGAATGGCAGTCATGTTTGCAAAGAAGAATGCTTATTATATATAGAAATATTATATTCTATATATTATATAGAATGACAGGTCTCTTGCAAATCATTAGTTAATCATACACAAAAAGAATGTTGCAAGTATCTTGCTTATCCATCATCATCCTAATTGCCCACTGTGTTTTAAACAATAGAAAATAGAATTAGAACCTTGCAGCACTTATAATGTAAGTTAGATAGATCTTTGTTTAACATTAAATTGTTTAATTCCCAGTTTGTTGTACTGCATGGCAAGGGTGATTTAATAAGTACAAAATTACCATGATGCATCAATGTTCTCATTACATGACAACAACATATTTAGCGTTGTGATTTAGGTACCCTCTTAAAGACAGTAATTAATATGAGATGAATTATACGCCAGACCAATACAGTACATAATCCACTAGTTCTTCTGTTGGGCTTTTTGTTTAGTTGGTGCACAAAACTGGTTGTAAATGACACTCAGGGTGCAGCCTCTTGTGTTGCACTGTTCAGTGTCTGTGACTGATGCACTGAGCTCCAAGAGGCAAATCTCCATTGCATGCTTACTTTTCATTTTGCATAAGTAATGTATAACAATAATTGTAACTTTTGTGTTAGTGGAGTTGTTTTTTGTAGCGTGTTTTTTGTTTGGACTTTTTTTGACATATCTTTTTATTCTCAGGAAAGTAAAGAGAGGAGAGAGCGGCTTGAGAAGAAGCAAAAGAAGTTGCAGGATGTACATGGCAATGAAATGAGTCCTCCCTGGAGGCCACCTGGCAAAGTCACATATTCAGGGAATTACTGAGTGTCTATTGCCTTCCAAAAGAAAAGACAATCCACAAAGTTCTGATGATGGCTAGCTGCTATTTCATTAAGAGTTGATTTTCACTGGATTCATTGTAGGTGTTCCATTCTTTCTTTTTAGTTTATTTGATCTTTGCAGTTTAAATAAATCAGTTGTCCCTTGTCATTGCTTTAGAAAATGTACCAATTTTTCTAATTTCCCTTTAAGGTAGTTTTTCTAAATTCCATGTTATTTTGTACCATTTTGGTGAACATGTGTATTCAGGATAAATAAGGCTAGACTCTGGTATTTTTTTCCATCCAATAAGTAGCAGAATGGTTATTTTTAATTTCCTAGGCCACATTCTTGAGGACTTAAGTCTTGAAGAAATGCTTTGAGAAAGTGGTTGAGTGGGGGTGTTGGACGAGGAGATGTTGGCTCTCTTGTGGTAGTAGAAGACAAAAGACTAAGGAGTATGGTAGGAGGATGTCTTTTTCATACAGGACGAGATAAGCTACACAGAAAATAATCCTAGATCATGTTACATTATGAAATATAAATATAGCTCTTAAATTAAAACTTCATCTAGCAGAAGCAGTTTTTCATGGGGCCAAGAACAGTCAGCCAGGTGGTTGTATAGATGAATTAAACTGGAATATATATAATGTAAAATAATACAGGACTAAGTAAGATTTTAGCTGTTAATTCCCTTTCAGATCTTCATATACATTCCATAGATTTCCTGCTTTCTGTAGGAAAAAACAGTTTTAGAGAGATGTTTACACAATCTTACATAAGAACTACAAGGGCAGAACAGTGGTACTTTTATGAGGCCACCTTAGAGACAGAAAATTATTTCTTTTAAACTTAACTTAAAGGCTTCTGTGGTTTTTTTTACATGATCAAATAAATCCTCCCCAAACACATTTTCATCATTGTTAATGAGCAGGTTGCTCTAGTAACCTTTTCTAGTAACTTTTTTTTTTTTTTTGCTATTTGCCTCACTATTTTTGAACCAATGGCAAGACTATGTGTCTTTTGAGATCTTCAGATCTCTTGTTTGCCTACTGTCTAAACTCAAGCTGTTACTTTTGTTTGTACTTTCTTATTTGAACTTTAATAATCACTCCAGATCAGATATGCTCTTCAAATGTGTATTCTTTAAAACAAAACACAACCAAGCCAACATCACCAATGAAGAAGTTAAAAAAACCCCACCTGGTCTTTAATTTATCAATAAATTTGCTCAAATGAAAATCTTGCTCCTAATTAGACTGGCAACATCCTTGGAAAGCAAAAGGAGCATTTGAGAAGTGGACTTGTCTTTTTCACTCGAGATTTATGTGCTGTTCATAAATCTCTGAGGTGGTCCTTAATTCTGCATTTCATATAACACTGGGGCATCTCTTCAGAAAAGAGAAACCATAAAACTGGCAAACATTAATATTTTTAATTTCCTGATGTTTCTTTCTTGTGGTTTTTTTGCATATTAATGAGAGCCACTGAGGATTTAGAGGCATTTGTTTTGGCCCTAATGGTTTCTGTTACCAGAGTGCTGTGCAGGTGAAGTTTATTGCAGGTGTGTATAGACAAATCAAAAGGGTGTCTATTCTGTCTCAGTGTTCAATAGGATCCTTTTATTATTGTTAGTATGAACTCTAGTTCTGTGAATTCCCAATTCTGATCTTTTACAAAGTGTATGACAGGCAGAAGCAGGTGCTAGAAAGCAAAAAGCTAAGATACATTTGTTAGAACAATAGGTAGTGGGGTAGTTACTGTCAGTAACCTAATTTCTATCAATAAACAAAAATAGAGGAAGAATTGCAAAATGCACAATATTTCTGTTGCATATGATCTCCTGACAGAGTGTCAAGAAGTATTTGCTAACCTTGAGAATAATGTTGAGGCTTCACTAGGAGTTGTGCTCAATTTGTGTACAGCAAAATCATCTGACAGATTGGATTTGATCCATTGTGAGGAGTGTTTGCAGATTTAATACAGCTTCTAGATGATGAAGTAATTTTATTGCAGGGTCAGGTTTGGGTATATTGCTTGGTATTTTACCTTAAATTGCTCAACTTCCAGTTGCATTTTATACTCCTTGCTCATGGTAGCCCTGTTGCATATTGGGAGTTTTAAGCAGAACTCTGCTGGTTCTGGCTCTTGCTTTTAGTTCTGTTTCTTCTGCCAAAAGGTAATTGTACTGGACCTGGCTTTTATTCTTTTATTTATTTCTAGCCTTCTGTCACTGGGCTGCTCCCCCATAAATGTGTGGCTGGAACAGTTTTTTCCACTGAAGAGTCTGAAGAGAAGCCAGGGTCCTTAATGATACCCATCCTTTGATTATATACAGTCTGCAGGTAATGCACCCTTGATGTCTTCCAGTGAACCCTAATGACAATAGGGAGCTTTTTGATGTTTCTGTGAGACTTAGGTTTGTGCCAAGAGTAATCCCTCAGATGCTGAACTTTTGGGAAGGGCAGCGTTCTTGCAGGTTTATGCTAAGCTCATCTTCTGTCGTTTGGGAGGAGGAAGATATTGGTCAAAAAGGAGAGAGGGCAGGAGAGAGGCTGGAGCTTTCAGAAGCACCCCAAAGCCTGCAGTTAGCTCTTGCCAAGCTCCTGGAGTCTGGTTGTGTTCCAAGGCTCTCTGTGGGGTTTTTTTCAGGTAAACTATAGTAGTACCCATGCTGAACTTCCTGCACTGCAAAGTTGCAATTCATTGCATTACCAAAGAAATTCCCAGTTAAAGGATTCTGTACATTGGATTTTTTTTTCCAAAGATCCAGTAAATCCAGATTTTTATCTGGCATAAGTCAGGCTGTAGCACAGATATTGCAGATAAGTGAATCTGTGGCATTCATAACTACCAGATCTGCCTCTGGCTGTTCCTTTATGGCAGGCCAGGCATTTTTTCCACAATAGTGGCATCACATCAACAGTATTGGCATCCAAAGAGAAAGAATTCTCTGCCAGCAAAAGCTTTCAAGAAGCTGAAAAAGTGCCCAGCCAGAACAGCTTCACTGGGCAACCTGAGAGATAGGGTAAAATGACAGAGGGCAGCAGGAGAGGTAGCAGGATTGCAGCACAGGCAGAATGCAATAGAACTGCCAACTCAAAAGTGACCCACCCAGATTTTATGAAAAAAATATTGAATTAATTCAGGCATTTAGATTGGAGCTTTGGTGTGCATCTGTTGTTTTCTAGGCATCTTGCTCTTGGAGCTTTGAGTTTGGGTTTAGTTTGTTAAGAAACTCTAGCTTTAGTATCATGGGAGGATGAAGTGTGTAGCAGGCAGCACAGTTTGCTGTCCAGCAGACCTGGAGAGTCAGATAATGAATGCAGCCTGTGACAAGCAAATCATCTGGATCTTTATTTTTGCAGTGTCCAGCTGGAAGAAGTAAGGCAAGTGCCTGTGCTGACAGGCCTGTCCTTGAGGCATGCAAATGAAAAGTGTGGTAGAATTAGTGGCAGAGATAGAAAAGGGTTTATTGGGTACCTGTGCCAGAACTAAATACTGCATCCTTACTGGATTTAAGCCTTTAGATGACTAGATGGAAGGTTTTTGACAGAAGATAGAAGTGAGAAGATGTTAGTGACATCTTTCAGAGGAGTGAGAAGGCATTCACATAAATTCACAACTTCTTAATTGGAAAAAGAGGCTGGAGATGAGGGAAAACAGTTGATGTGTTTAACTTCTATAATAAAATTTTGGGAGCTTTGTCTAATTTCACATTTTAAAAACTGAGTCATGTTACAGCATGACGCAAATGTCATAGGAAAAATAGAGCTGAGAAATATGAACATATGTACATCAATTTATAAAAATGTACATGTATCTGTATAAATCCTGTCTATATGTTTATTGTCTATATGTTTATTGATGACAGAGTGAAAAACTGTTATATTTAATAAAGAATATTTTAGTATAATAGCCTCAATGTTTTCATCAGATCTCAGGATACAAATCTTTCTTTAAAAAGAAATTTATGGAAATGAACTAGGAAGTGTCTCTAAGCACAAACTAGTCTTTCATCACCATTAATATGAAAAGTAGGTAGGGAACTTCAATGTCCCACTGAAGTTGGAGCTTTTACAGCTCTACAGCTGTGCTATCTCCTCCAGCACTACTATCTCCTCCACCTCCTGACACTCTTGCTTGCTACCACACCATGTAGTTTCCAAGTCATAACCTGGAAGATGATCAGTATCTCTCTTTTTTTTTTTTTTCCAAAATATTTCATTCAGGCATTAAGTTGCTACATTGGTGGACTAAAGGGGCTGGCTGATGATAAAAACATTTCAGGTCTTTCATTCTGAGTTAAAAAAAAATTGTATGCTATTCTCCATTGTACCTTTTTTTTTTCTTTCAGATTCACAAAATATGAGATCATCTTATCTGGTCTGTATATCATGGACTGCTAAGATTCACTTGGTTAATTATGTGTTCAACTGAGTTACTTAACTCAGATTAACTGGAATAAACTCTGGTGGCAGCCTTGACTGCACATCAAAACCTGGACTTGCTCCAGTTGGTCTGTATCTTTCTTGCACTGGGGAGCCCAAAGCTGAACATGATGCTCTAGATACAGTCTCACTCCCATCTGCAGTCTCGCACTTGCCAAATAGAGGGAACAATCGCTTCCATCAGCCTGCTGAATACACTGTTACCAATACAGCCCACAATGCAATTGGCACTCTTTGCTGGGAGAGCCCATGGCTGCCTTATGTTCTACTGCTTCTCCTCTGCTACCCCCAGGAACTTTCCTTCAAAGCTGCTTTCTGTCCATTGGGGCTCAGCCTGTACTCTTGGCCTCAGGTTATCTGGCCCTAGATGCAGGACTTCCTTTGTCTCTGTTGATCTTAAAGGTTCCCATCAGCCCACTTCCTTGGGAACAACCTATGTGGCTCCATGGACTTAGTTATGTCCTCTTAACTGAAGTGCTCCCCTATTCTGCCTTTCTCTTCAGTGTTTCAGTGCCTGAAGCCTGACCTCATCAGTAAAAAAACCCAAAACAAAACAAAACAAAACAAAACAAAACAACAAAAAAGCCAACAAGAGACACCTCAGCTTCCTTCCATGTCCTGTGTCACTTAGGCACCTGGCCCCCTGAGCAGCAGGATCACATATTTCTTTCAGTGCCAATGTACTTACAGAGGCCCCTCTTGTTGCCCTTTGAGTCCTGTATGAATTTAACTTCTACTGATCTTTGTCTTTAATGAATCCTTCCATGCTCACTCAAGTAATGTTTCTGTTTTGCTCCTGAACTGTTGGCTTTTAAAGAACAATTTCTAAGATTTTAATAACACTTCTTGGTTAGATTTGCCCGTAATGGATAGTGAAGTAATTGCAAAACTCTTATTTCATTATTTCAGCCTGGGGCGTGGAGAAGTCTGCTCTTACTATCAGTTTACATTCAGACGCTTGAGCTGTTTTCAACGTAGCACATAATTATAGCACCTACACTCAACAGAGAAAATGTGCTACTAAAAGCCCTTAGTATTGCAAGGTATTTTCCTTTTGCTACTATTTCCTTTATGAATACTCTTTCTCTGTGATGCTTTTATTTCTGGATAGATTCAGACAAAGCTTTTCACATAATTTTTCATTTAAAGAGCAAGAGCTCTCATTGTATATTAATCATTTTTCATTAATAGAAATACAGAATGTCTGGTTCTTGATGCTAACAAATGATAGGAGGATAACATTGTTTATAAGCATCTTTAACTCTCAATATTTAACTGTTGTAAAACCCAGGTGAAGCATCAGTATTAACAATAATGCCCTGGTTGACTTTTATTTTCCGTTGTACCTTTTAACTGCATGTAATACACTGAGCACCCATTCCCATATGCTGCTTTCTAACCAAATAATTAGAAAAAATGAAAATATTCAAACCCTCTATTTCACTTTTTGAAGAAGCATCTGCAGAATCATGGCAAATAACTGACATTTCAGGAAAACCTTTCCTAGCTACTCTGAATTCCTCTGTGCTTCTTAGCACTTCCAATACTGAAGTATAATGAGGATGTGCACAGGTGATTTAGCATCTAGCCTAACATGCTGGTCATGAACCACTGCAGGTGGATAGGATAACTGCCTACATCCCATAGGGCTTCTGGGTGACTTGGGGATTGTAAGTTTTGCTCTTTTGACACAGGCAGAGTAGTGTCTACTCTTCCCTGCCCATACCAGAAAAATCCTGTCACCAGGAACTGAAGGCAAAATATACACATCACTTAACTTGGCCAATAAGTAAGAACTACAGAAAGCTTTCCAAACTTCTCAGATTTGATTTTTGTCTAAGTAGACCTTTGTTGATATGTTTTCTATTGCTTAGATCATCTATCACGAAAGGAGAATGTTGTCCCTGGTTGAAATGGGAGCCAGAGAGATTTATATTGCAGAAGTTCAGTGGTCAAAATAAATACCAGTGAGAAAGTAAAAGCAAACCTTATTAAATTTATCATTTGTGGAAACATAAGCTGTTATGAACGTGGTGCTGGATACTGCACAAGCAAAATGTAAAGATGACTTGCCACAGAAGGCTCCTCATCCCAGAAAACACACAATAGAGGTTTAGTGAAAAGCACAAGGAGAACAAGGAAGGCAGCATCAGTTGTTAAATGGCAGCTGTGGTACAGTTCTGTCCACAATTCCTGACAATTTGGCTCAACATTCTACCAGATAGTGTCCTTGCCTGCTATCTTGCTTTCAGCAGAAAAGCCAATGTGCTGATTTTCTCCTGACTCTTGTGCTGACTGTTGTCAAGCAGCCTCTCTCTGGTTTCCTTTCTGCTGATGTACCGAATTTCCTGTCTTTCTTGGTTGAGAGACCAAATAATTCTGTCCATTCTTGCTGTCATACAGCACCTCCAAAAGCGATCAGTCTGCTCAAAGAATGAATCTGTCATCAGTATTGCTGTACAATTTAAAGCATTATTATATCATTAAACCCTGACATCAGCTTGATATGTATTTTCCCTTAAACAGATGGTAATGCATCAAGCTGTTAAATTTCACTGCAGCAAAATTGACATTCTGTTTAAGGTTTCTATTCCTCATGTGAATCAATAAAATGTAGGAATGCTGCATTAGAAAAATATCCTTTGCAAATAGCTGTGCATTTGTAACCTATCCAAAGCAAGGGCTCTTGATAATGACCCCTAATTTTCAAGGACAAACTATAGTTTTTGGATCACAAAATATCACTAGAAAGAGAGATTATGTGCAAATAATATCAGGACAATTACTGACAGAAACAACAGGATTCATGGCTCAATTCTAAGCATAACAAGTGTGCGTTAAGTGTTTCACAAAGCCTTTCTACCGATTTGCAACTCAAGTATCTTTTACACTATTCTCTTCATGATTCACTTTGACCATTTCTCATAGAGATATAATTTTTTTTAAATAGTCCTGTGCACAAGTTAAAGCACAGAAAGAGCAGGGAGAGTTTTATGTCTATGTGAATTCTTACTGTCAGTCTGAACCACATGTAGAAATACAATTATAAAATGGACATGGACACAAAACATAAGTTGCTAAAATTGAACTGACAAGACTGTACTGCTTAGAAGTACTGCCACGAGGGATTGCACATCTAATCGTACAAAGGCTTTCAAAACAATATTAGTGGAGATAGATAAAGTAGCCCCTTTATTAGAAGCTTCTAAGGTGCACAACAAAGGTATGCCCACACACATCAGCCAAATGTTACAGTTTTTATAACTTTCAGTAATTAACATAATTTGATAACTATATGCAACCCATGATACCATTTTCCCCTGGTGTCCATGCTCAGAACTCCGCAGATCTGCCCCTTGGAGCACCTCCAAAAGCTCTGAGCTTACTCTGCTCTATTGACTATCTTATTGTCTCAGTTGCAGTTCTTGCAGATGTTCTTCAAAACAGCAGGTCCTTGGTATTGTGTGCCTAACAGAAAATCAGGAATGTGTAAGAAAGTGTTCAGCAACTTCCTAATGCCACCTAAAATGTGAGAGACTTAGGGAAACTTATTCAACTTATATAACTCAATAAAAATCTATAAAATACACAGGCATCAGTTTCTCCCCTTTAGAGACTTGATAAAACTCTACATTGTCTAGTCTCTACTACTTAACTTATTTAACCATATACAATAAAGGTGAAAAACAATGACAGCATCAATTAGTGCTGTAAGCTATTAGAATGACACTAATCATGAATAAAAATAATATGAACAGCTGTTTTAACCAGTTTGGTAACCGTGAAGTAAGTATATATGGAAGATGTCTTCAAAGCCCAATGGGCTATCATTGAGAGTTACTTGATGTAGAATTTGAGTTTGTGTCCAAATTTCAGCCAAACTCATAATACTAATCCAGTAATCATTTTTATGACATTTTGGCATAGAACCAAATGCGAATTTTGATTCCAAACCTGAATACTGGTTACCAGCTGTATAGTAATAAACACAGGGAAAAAGCAGTTTAAGCCACATTTTCATCTGCATCAGTCTCTGTTTTGTTGGCCATTTCAGGAGGAGAGGCTCTCTTGAGTCAAGTAGTGGATCCAAGGTCATTTGTCAGCAACTTCGACTGCAGTGAGGGTGGTCAGCAGGACTCTGAATGGTTCTCTCCACTTAGCTTAGAAATGAAGTCTGCTACTTTGCAGCTCCATCTCAGAGCCTCTGCACTGGATGCCAGCACACTCAGTTCCCAGCTAACATTGTCTGCGTACCTTTGCCATCAGGTTTGTACAAGGGACCATGCCACAGAACAATGACAACCCAAGATCATCCACTGTCCTGCCACTAGTGGCATAAAACAGCAAGGATGAGACTGGCCAGCGGGGGTTTGTACAGATTTCACTCTCTGTTAGAGTCTGAATGTTTTCTTTCTGACCTCACAATGTTTGGGAAAATGCATCTGAACAAGCTTCTGCCCACGTGTCCCAGAGCAGGATGTGTGTTATAGTCATGACTGGCAAGGCTCTGTTTTCATCAGTTTAAACATTTAATTCCTTTGAAAAATGAATAAACTGTTGCCACAATAAAACACTCAATGGGCAATAAGTTAGTCTTACTCATCTTTAGCAAAACTGGCAGCCAAGAATTTTGGCTGTGCAAAGGTCCTCATAAAGACTTCATCTTGTGCCACATTAGACTGTTGCTCCTCCTATCACACGTAGTCATTGATTGTTAAGGAGGATGGGAACTTGTGTTTCAGATATTTATACTGCAATATATTGAAAAGCTACATATAGGCATTGAACAAAGCTCAACAATCACCCAGTATGACCTGAAAGATGATCTGAGCCCCAAATTCTGGTAGAAGCCAACATGGCCTACCTCTAGGAGAAAATTCACTGCCTGAACATTAGCACTTAATGTGCTGCAGGTCCAACAGGCTAGATGAAGGTGACACTAACAGTATCATGCTCTTCTATGGCTCGTAACATCAGCTCATGTGAGTTTTCATGGAAAAGAAGTGTGGAGACAAACCTCAAACAGGACAAGTACAGAAAACCCCAAACTGTTTATTTCAATGGACTGTTGGCAGTGTGGCTGGCTAGACATACACATTCTGAGACTCCAGGGGCAAGTCGAGAGATAGAAAGTACCTGAACATAAACAGAGGAGACTACTGAACGTCTGACTGTGTGTTTGAGTAAAGTATGTATCAAAGTGTTTTACGGGAAGAGGCAAACAGCTGCAGACAAGGAGTCATAGCCTGAATTTCCCCTCCATGTAAACATGTGAGAACATACCACCTTTTACAGACAGTGATTCATAAAGTCAACAAGCACAATCCCCTAACACATTTGTAGCTTGGGCATCAGGGTGCCTCACCTGATGAGCACCTGCCCAGCCTCCAGAGCTACACACCAGCAAAAACTCTAGCAAAAAAAGTTATCTTTTCACATTTTCTATAGCATTTAAGTTCCAGATGGAGTAGGAACTTTCAGGTGTTTGCTTTTGCTATTTAGGCTGCTGGATGCCCTGCCACCACTGTGCCACCAGCTGTGCTCCTGCCCCATGAATCACCCCACTGTCACCCTCCACAGTGGTTTAACCTCTTCCTTAGCCTACCAACATTTTGCCCTGAACATAAGATCACAGTGCAAACTCACAGGCAGCATTCACAGTGCCTGCTGGGGAGCCACAAAAGCGTTCATTATACATTTATAGCTGTGCCCTGCTGCCTCCAGTGAATTGACTGCTTGCAGCTGCCAGGGTGGGTGAACCTCAGGGGTGGGTGGGCAGGCGCAGAACAGTATGGTAGCAGGGAGAGGTGCAATGGGGCTTTGTGGAGCCTGCTGCAAGCAGAAAGGCTTTCTACTGGTAAGTGTTGCTTCTGCTCAGTTACTTTTTTTCCTGACTCTCACCAGAAATATTCAAGTATTTCTTGTGGCTGCTGACCCCAACAAACCAGGGGTTTTTTTGTCTGGCTCCAAAATTTTTGAATGCCATTAAAAATGAGGAAAAAAAAAAAAGAAAGACCTAAGAAATTACACTTCATGTTATTTAATTTCTGGTATAGTATTCAAGCCTTCAGTCTCTCCTGGGAGCCAAGCCCCTTGTAAATATGATTACAATAAATATTTCACCTGTATGGCATGTGGCCCATTACACAAAATCTTGCATGAGCAAAGAGCAAGGCTGACAGGGCACACAGATCCAGCAGCTCTCCCAGGTGACTGCTCAAACATGGCTAAGTGCTGCTGCTACCTGGTGCTCAGCCAGTGAGGAGCAAAGCACTTTGGGCAGCTCAGTAAACCCAAATCTCATATTCAATTATGGATGGAGAATATCTGTTTTGACTGAGGCTCTCAAAATAGCTTAGTTTATTTCTTCTAAGTGGGAAAGCTTTGGAAATATGTATTTCTGAGCGGGTTTTTTGTTGCCTTACAGCCTGGGATAAATGCCACTCCCCTCCCTTCACCTCCTCTGGGAAGCTGATTTTTACCTGAGATTTGCTTTGCCAGCTAATGAAGGAGGCTACACTAAAAGGCAGTAGCAACAACAGGCCACAGATAGCCCATTGCTACTCCCCTGGAGAGTAGCCAGGAGGGATCCCACTCAGTCACATCTGTACCTGGTGTGCAGAGAATCACTCTTTGCGCTGAGGGTCTCCTTCTACTGGCATGACCCCGCAGGAATCGCCCGCTCACTCATATTTAGCTCTTGTTCTTGACCACAGTGCCACACAGACAAGTTACTATCAGTGTTTTACAAAAGGAATATTGGTACAGCTAGACCTTGGAAACCTAAGCTCCCTTTAACACAATTCCACAGATATATTTACAAATGAGTTTGTGTAGGGCACCAGGAATTGTTTATTTCTCTTCATTCATGCTTTATATTGATTCATTGGGAAAATGGGTGTTGCTGTAGTCTTATAACAAAGAAACTTGATGAAAACAGTAGGGAAACCGGAGACATCTTTTCTTACTACACTGAAAATATTCTAGATATATGCCCAGAACATTAACTCCTGCATCTAACAGGCTTGTGGTGTAGTATAACTCACCTCTTGTATTAACATGGCCTGTATCCTTGCTAAAATGCTAGCAAACACAAAGGTGGTTGAAAGTGCTTCTCTAAGAGGCAGGGAGGGGTCATCACCCAAGACCATGTGTGATTTGCAGAGCAGCATTTGGAAGATCTGAAGCGGAATTCACCATACTGCTGAGAAGGCCGGGCGAAACAGTTGGCACACTGATATTCAGCTTCACTCTGGTGAATCCCTTTGGCCAAACTTCCACGTGTTTCACCAGCTGCCTCACCTGTGGGACCGTTACATCTTGGCAACAGCACAAATGGGTAAGTGAGATCACCTGGGTGTGCCTTAGGGGATCATTTGCTCCGAGCAGTAGCTGAAGGATGCATATATGTAAAGGAGTGACAGGAACTTGGGGAGGAGGGTGTTGCTAGAAAACAAATTCAGAAGATGGGGAATAAAACCTGTGGCAGCTTCCTGAGCAGTGCCCCAGCTGTGGGAACTGAGGAATAACAAGGGCTTTTCAGGTGTTTGTTCAGGTGTACTCTAACCCTGAGTTCCACTTTTCATGCCTGGGAACTTGTGGTGCAGATCCTGATCCCTCCTAACCTGTCTCTGGGCTGCCTTTTTCTGGATGCTTCCTGCTGACTTTAGAAACAGGTAAGTTGCCTGATGTGAGTGGTATGGGAGGCCAGGGAGAGGAGGAAGTCTGAATGGGTGATACCCAGGGAGCATGGATGATGCCAGTGCTGCACACAGGGGATGAGAAATAGAGGCTAATAGGAAAGGCTGCTAAGGAGTGGAACAGGCAGCAACAGTGAAAAGAATGGAGTGGAAGTCACAAGTTCTTTTTGCTCATTTCCATCTATGTTCTTTTCTGCTGGACACTTTTGCCAGCATTAGGGCTGTATATTTGGCCATTGTAATTAGCAACACCCTTGTATTTCTACATGGGTTTTCCTGATGGGAAGTGATTGTTTATAAACTATTGCAGAAAGACAATGAGACTCAGATTCCTGTAGAGTTCCTCCTGTATACTTACTATTATTATTGCTACTGTTATTATTATCTCTTCTGTGCACTTTCTGCATGATTTATATATTTAAAAAAGAAAGCACATAGATGGGAAGGGGACAGACTATCCATGGTAAAACCCTGGAAAGTGCTATGACAGAAATATGGTGCATTAAATCTTTCAGTAAGCCTTGCCAGAGGGAGTACTTGCCATGAAAATGCAAAAGTTAAAAATAAATATGTAGCAGAAAAGGAAAATTTAATTAAATGAAAGTATAGAGAAAATAAGAAAAAAGCTGGATTCTGGCACCTAAACAAAAGCATGAAAAAAAAGTTAAGATAAAAATGTTGCTATAATTAAAAAGGCAAGTAAGAGAAAATGGACTAAACACAGCTAAGAAAAGGCTGGTTGAAGTCATCCACTCAGGACCATAAGCCTTAGGGAAAACTTGGCTTGCTTATGCTTGCTGCAGGAACTGTAGATAGCAGCTTTGAATGTTTATGTCTGCTCTCCAGAAATAGTGTTATTGTAAGATTATTTCTGCTAATCATATGACATTCCATAATCTATTTTTGCTACACTTGGTGCAGCAACTGCGATGATATCAGACAGTCACGATTTGGTCATGATGTTTAAATGTTCTCATAAGCACAGTTCTCTGACTGTAACAGAAAGCTCAGAGCATCTGTAGTGAAAAAGTTGCATGGAAAATGCAGTTCAGGCTGCTAAAAGCCTGCTTTAAAATTCAAGCTAGTACTTAGCACTGTTAAATTACAACATGGCACCCTGGAAATTGGCACTGCCACTTCAAAGTAGGATTCTCACTTGCCTAAGTGTTGTTTAATAAAAATCTTTAAAACCTGAAATGTTAGAAAACCTTCACAGCCAGGGGAAGTTTTGTGCATCTGTGTAACGTATTTTGTAAAACATGGCCCAAGAGACAGTGTTCTCTTTTGAAGTGATTTTTTTTTTTTTTTTTACTCCAATGGGTACCTTACAAAGCAGTGGTATCCGGAGAGGAAATGGGAAGCCTCAGTATCTTTGCTAGAGATGTGCCCTGGATCTCAGTTTTAAAATGAACCTGCCTGCTGAGGGGTGAGTTCAGGCTGTATTAGTGAAGAAGCCTGAGCAGAACCCTGTGGAAATGAACATCTGTGCTCTCCGTTTTGCTTTAGCTCTTCAAAGCAACTTGGAAGCTGTACACAGTTCTTTAAATGTGTAATCATGTCAGTCATAATGGTATGGGTATTTTTCTCTCTGTGGTTCATGTTTGTAGCCTTGCTATATAAAACAGTTTCGTATGGGAGCAAGAGTTGGTGTGATGCCGTGTACACATGGGGATCTAAACAGAGAATCGGCACTTTTCCAAGTGTCACTCTCCCTCCTGCCCCACATATTATTGGAATTATTCAGTGGCAAAAAAAATGAGCAGGCTGGTTTTCAGGTGGAAATTGCTAAGACTCAGTGCATGTTTTCTTGTGATGTTAAGGGTGTAAATTTAAGTCATGCTTTTCATTTGGAGGAGTTCGAGTAAATTTTTGTGCCGTCTCTACCAACGTCTTTAGTTGGGTATATTTGTTGTTCTTGGCTTTTTAATTGTCTTCACTGCCTGTCACCCTCCTGCCAAACACAATTACATGCTGGTCACTGGTCCTGATGCTTAGCATAAAATAACAGGTATCTATTTGAATATGGAGGCACAACAGCTTCTTAATCCTTGCATTATCTATGTTAAAGCAGCAGGAAACTAAATTAATACAAATAGCAATTCTCAATGCAGCATAGATGGGTACGTGATGTCACCCTCCAGGGGCACAAAGGTGTTCCTGACACCTTCCTACTTGTTATGCTTGTCATTTGATATTAAAGGCATCAGTAGTGTGCAAGTGAAATGCTAAAGGTATCAATCCAGGCAAACTGGAGGCAATGAATATAGGAAGGTCATAGGTGAGCTCAGGGCATCTGAGTTGTCTGTGCTCCTCTGTTACAATTAACCTCTAGAAAGATGCCTAAAAATAGCGCCAAAGCGAGGAAAATAGCTACTTTTTAAAGCTGTCCCAGGAAAATATGGACATCAGGAGGAAATTTCAGAGAGCTAGATTCCAATATATGTTATATTCTTTTGAATAAAATACAATTTAGTTACAATGCCATTCTGTTTGTTTGGTTATGAAGCTTTAGCAAGACAAATATACAAATATAAAATAAATACATAAAATAAATCAAGTATAAATAGTATTTTTAAAACAAATGCCAGAATTACAGGAACACATGCTGTAATAAAACCTTCCCTTGCAAGGCAAAGGTGATCATCATTCTATGATTCTATGATGCAAAAATGAAAGGCAGGCAATTGTGTCTTGTTTTTGAATAGAAAATATCTGCCCCAGCATTTCTATACAATGGAACTAAATAATTGAACTTCTGATTCAATTTAATGGTTAAATGATCCAGAACAGGAATTTTGTCCAAACATATCTATTCCCCTCAGTTCTCTTTTAGGGACGTTCAGATGTGACTGACTGATTGTCTGGAAGTTATTTATAAGCTGGCAGGTCTGTGTTTGGGAGTTTGAGTGTAACTTGCCTTCTGTCCACTGAAGAAGAGAAGTTCTTCCTTTGTAGCTTATCCTCTATTTGTTTCTAATTGGTCTAACAAAGAAAGATTAAAGACTTTTGGTAAAGTCATTAATTTTATGGAAAGCTGTTCAAACTGCAGAATTAGAAATAGTAAAGAGTTTGAGTCTAAGGGAATGAGTAAGAATATGAAAAATGGGGAAGTTCTTTAAATTGTGGGGGCAACTTTAATTTTTTTTACCCTTGAAAATAGTATGTGCATTATTAGGGTTGTTTGAAAAGGAGAAAAATAAATCAGAAAGTGAGATACTGGAGTCTAGCTGGTTAAGAATGTTTTGTTCCAATGCAGATGTCCATTTTACCACAAATCTGTCTGTCTAATGGCTACAGGGTGTTTAAAACTACTCAGGATGTTCAGACAGATAGAGAGTAATGGTGAGCTTGTGCTCACCATTTTTTCTGCCTTGCTGTTTCTTACTAGTCTAGTCTGGAGCTGGAGAAACTCTTGAATCCCTTTTTATGTTAGTAGGGAATTGGAGTCTTTAAATTAATCTGCAGATTAGAGCTCATTTCTCTCAGGTTCAGGTCATTTGCTATCCCTGGCACATGCAGTTATGTGCTCAGCAGTACTGATCAGCACTGACAAGCAATCCATACATCAGGCTGCCTCTCAGAGAGTTTTGCATAAAGACCATATGGCACAGAGTTATGGGAGTGATGCAGATACTCAGACTGCCCTCACAGTTGTTAGTGTTGTGGTTTGCTAGCAGCTCCCTGTTTAAATTTGTGGAGGTCCTGCTCTCTCAGCCACAAGTCATGCAAAATATTTCAGCAGAGACAATGCACTTTAAATAATTTATATTCTGGCTTAGGGCTATGAAGTATTCACTGTATATGCTGTTCTCTGTTCAAAGTCAGTTTTTACTGAGAGCAAGGATATACCTGCAGGTGGGATGGGGGTAGAGTTTGGGTTGGCATCACTGTTCATTCTTTGGGACTTTGTCGTGACACATCTCCTGCAGAGTGACAGCAAGTTCAAGGAAGAGCCACAATGGCTTCTGTCCTGGTTTTGATATCACTATTTCAATTTTTGTTCTTCTTCATTGCCACTCCTCCAAATACTTTTTTATTAACAGGAGTTCATATTTCACTTTTTTTTTTTTTATCAGTCACTGAAATGACAGGAATCTGAATAGTTACTTACATTCTTATATGCCTACATTCATGTTTATCTTGGGCTTCAGAATAATGTTCTTTAACTGAGCAAGATATATTTCAACCCTCAATCATTTTTCAATCTATTTGTAGTGAAGTGGAGGTATAGTAAATTATACCTGATCTCTATCTATAATTTTGACTTTAAAAGTACTTGCATTTGCACTAGTGTGTTAAGCAGGCCATAAATATTTCCTGGAAGATGGGAAGATTTGAAACATGTTCCAAGCTGAAGAGTCTTTGTCTGTATCAACCTTTCAGGACATCATGTCTTTGAAGTTGGCTGCTGAATAGACTGCAATCATTACTATTGCATCTTTTAGTTACAGAGAGAGGAACAATAAATGAGTCATGAGGTGAAAATCAATGCCTGTTAGTTATAGGAAGGAAGCCTTTGGGCAAAGCATGCCCTCTGTAAGGTGTAAGCTGTAGTAAAATTTAATTTTCTCCTGCAGACAGTGCTGGAGCGTGGGGCAGCCATGGCACTTACTTCTCCCCCTCTACCTTCACTGTCAGGAAAAATGGGAACATCTTGTGTTCCTCGGGGTTTGCAGAGCCATGGCAGGGAAGTGGGAGGAGAAGGAGCAGGTCACAGAGAGGCAGGATCATGTATCTGTGGTGCTGCCCCTCATCTACCTTTACTGGAGTGACTTGATGCCCTGTGTCAATGGACCCCATGTGGCTACTCCCGAATATACCATGTGAGAACATGCCTTTCCGTTATGCGTGACATATCTGGATGAAAAGACAAATGAAAGACTTTTACTGCATTTTTCTCATTCACAGGGAAACATCTCTATCCTTGTAAATAGAATGATTCTAAATTTTCTGTAGTAAAATACCGAAAATTAGATTCTCTTTATGTTCAGGGTAATAGTGTGATACTTCATGAGTGTCCAAAACTTAATGTCTTCTTTCTCATGTTTAGGGGAGAGGGAGAACTTATGTACATTGCAATAAAATGTAGCCATACAAAAGCAATCAAATAATACTCTTATTCATAGTCCCAGAATGATTGCACAAAATGATGTTCAGTATTAGATTCAATATAAAAGAATATACCAGTTCAGAAATGCTTTAGATGAGAATTGTCTTTCTATGGAAAAAAACCTCATTACCAGAAAAATAATAAAACCTCATGAAAATATGAAAATTGCTGTGTATCCTTTTACTGTATATAAAACTGACAGAGGAGCAATTTCTAAGCCTCTGATGAATGATCCCTTCTGACCTTCTGAAATGCTTCTCTTCTGAATAAACACTTGAAAACTATAGATAATCTGTGAGAATTAGGATGCACTGCCCTAGGTGCACTCATGACTAATAAAATGATCTCTGCAAACTGATTTGCCATGCATCTGACTTGTGTGTGGGAATAAGTAAATGGCTCAGTGCACTGATAATGAGACTACATTTTTATTACGAATTCTGTTGAAATTGAAACAGGGCTATGT
This sequence comes from Poliocrania exsul, assembly GCA_035041345.1. Taxonomy (NCBI): domain Eukaryota; kingdom Metazoa; phylum Chordata; class Aves; order Passeriformes; family Thamnophilidae; genus Poliocrania; species Poliocrania exsul. The sequence continues at coordinate 30,053,103 of JAWWLZ010000139.1, read as the reverse complement.
TCAACCTGATACTGATGGACTTTAAATGAACTCCAGACAGAAACTAGGTCTTACCCTAGTACGTGTCCTAACTACTAAGCTCCAACATTTTTCTGTTATGCTGCCTTAAACTTTCTTTCTAGTTAATGAGTCTTTTGGCTCCTTTGAGTAGTTGAATGCTTTGCTAATAGCGGGCAGCTCCAGAAGGATCTTGCAGATCTGAGTGAGGAAATTAAAAAAAAAAAAAAAAGCACACAGATTTCAATATAAATTACTCTGTTAAAGCAAAGTGATGCCTCTATGGAAAAAATAATCTGTGCATGTGGCACACTGAGCTCAAAACTGGCAGTTGCAACTCCAGAGGGTGATGCTGAAGTTTCTAGTTGTGTGAAACCATAGGCAGCAATGTGCTGGATGTTGTGAGTGTGGTGGGAGTAGGCTGAATACTGTCCAGGTTTTCCCTAACAGCATCCAGTGCTGCAGCTGTGTTTACTTACTGTTAAACAAGTGGACACAATCTTCCAGTACTGTTGTTGAACATTAGGGTGCAAAATCTGTATTTTTTGTAATCTCTAAATTTCATTGTATGTAAACAAGAATTTGCTTGGCATAATGTCAATATAGAATACCTGGGTGAGACACTAGCCTACAATTGTCCCAGACATGTAATACAGCTTTCAAACTCCCTGAATTAATTATGAACCTGAACATTAGATGTTATAGTGACTAATTCCTGGGTGCCTAGATTGTTTCTGCCTACGTTTACTCATATTGGCAACATGCAATCAAATGTGCAAGGTCAGTTTTGTTTTCCTCAGTCCTGCATCTTGCAGGGAGTTTTCCAGATGCTCATTGGGGTGTTTCTTGTCATGGCTTGATTGTTTTATTGTGGTTTTGGTAAAGAGCTTAAACCTTGACTGTGCATTGAGACTGAACTTTTCCATTCCTGACAAATTCTCTTCTGTACTATCACTGTTGTACATGGATTACTTAATCCTGTGTTCATAGAAAACTTAATGCTATGTTTATTTCTGGGATATGGACTGGAGTGAACAGGAGTAGTGGTTTCAAATACGCACTACTGTGTCTTTTCTGTATTGGACATATTTCACAGGCACAAATATAAAAATATTGAACTATTCATTAGTAAAAAAATCAAATTCTTTAAAGTTTTAAATAGAAATATGGAAAAGTAGTACTGATTCCCAAGAAATTAGGACTGAAAATATATGCATCATTTAAAGATACTGTTAGGTGACTTGTTGCTTAATTGGCTGTAAACTATCAACTGAGTGTTCTACATTTGGCCTTTAGTAACAAAGCAGAACTTGCATACTCTATATTATGCATAATATATAATATGTAATTATGCATAATACATAACTTGCACAATCAATATTAAAACAATCTATTATAATTGCATATCCAGATTGTAGATAAATCTTCTTTCATTCAATAGAAGTGTCCTGGAAACTTAACTGAATCTTCTTAAATGTACCTGTGGCCTCTCAGCCTTCTGGTTGCTGCCTCTTGCAGAAAGAGAGCAGAGTGCATGATAAGACTGAGTGAGGCAAAAATACGAGATGGGAGAAAAGAGAAGCAAAGTGGAGGAGAGGTATTTCAGCAATCCTGGTAGGGCAACACATTTCCTGGGTTTACAGGAAGATATACAAATATCTGCATGTCTAAGTTTGTGTATACTTCATATTAGTTCCAAGAAATGTCTAGTCCCATTTATCCAGATATCTACAGAGATCATGGTGAACATTGGATATTTAGGCAATACTCCCATCCTGGATAGATCTTTATTTGGTGAGTCATAGAATCATGGAATATCCTGAGTTGGAAGGAACCCACAAATATCAAGTCCACCCTCTGATTTTGCACAGGCCAACCCCAAGAATCACACCATGTGCCTGAGAGCATTGTTCAAATGCTTCTTGAACTCTGTCAGGCTTAGTGACATAATGGTTTTCCTGGGGAGCCTCTTCCAGTGCCTGCGCGCACTCTGGGTGGAGAATCTTTTCTTAATGTCCAGCCTAAACCTCCTCTGACACAAGTTCAGGCCATACCCTTGGGTGCTGTCACTGGTCACAATAAAAATCAGTACCTGACTCTCCTCTTCCCCTCACAAGGAAGTTGAAACTGCAATGAGGTCTCCCCTCAGTCTCCTCCAGGCTGAACAGACCAAGTGCCCTCAGCTGATCCTCATACAACTTCATCTCAAGACCCCTTGTCATATTCAATGCCTTCCATTGGACACTCTCTGAGCTGAATATCTTCTTTATATTGTGGTGTCCAAAACTGCTTACAATATTCAAGGTGAGGCTGCCCCAGTGCAGAGCAGGACAATCCCCTCCCTCAGCTGGCTGGTGATGCTTTGCCTGATGCCCCTCAGGACATGGTTGGCCCTCCTGGCTGCCAGGGCACTGCTGACTCATATTTAACTTGCTGTCAACCAGGACCCCCAGGTCCCTTTCTGTGGCACTGCTTTGCAGCATCTCATTCCCCAGTCTGTACAAACATCCAGAGTTGTCTCATTCGGGGTGCAGCACTTTCCCTTGTTAAAACTTCATACAATTTAGTGTTGGTAGCAAATTTATATAAGAAGTTCATTATGTGGAACTTTCCCCTCTTGAACCTGTGCTGACTGTGACTGATGTATGCATTGCCCTTTGGGTATTTTTCAATAATTCCCAGAATAGTCTTCTCTATAATTTTACAAGGGACTGAAGTGAGACTGACAGGTTGGTTGTTAGGAGAATCATCCTTCTTGCCCTTCTTGAAAATTGAGACAATGTTTGCCAGCTCCCCCAAACTGTTCAAAAATCATTGAGGGGGTGTGTCTCATAATGACATCAGCCAGCTCTTTGAGTATCCTGGGATGACTCCCATCAGACCCCACAGACTTACAGAGATCCAACTGGAGCAGCAATTCCCACAAGTTCAGGGTTGACTGGGAGTTTATAATTCTTGCAGTCATGGTTCTACTGCTCTGGGACCCCCAGAGCCTATCAAGGATTGACAGCTGAGGTGAAGGAAGCATTGAACACCTCTGCTTTGTTTGTGAGGTGATGTCCTCATCAAGTCAAAAATCAGTGTTTTTTCTGGTCTGTCTTTTGCTATGAACATATTTTGAAAACAGTAAGTTAGCTATTTGGCCTCTTAAACTCTTCTTTTTCCTTGCCTTTTTCTGTTCTCAACCTGGACTGAATTTTCATAATTTAACAACCTTTGATTTTAAATCTATCCCTGAAACAACGAATAAAATGGCTTTAGGTGATGTTTTACTATTTGACATAAGTAGACAGAATCACATTCTTTCAACATGGAATACCAAAACCTTCCTTATGCCTTGATACTTAATAGCTTATAAACAAGTAATTACCTTAATGTTGGCACTCAACCATCAATCCACTGTTTGTTTAAACTAATTCTTTATACTACTTTGACCAGTTTAGCACCACACTTCCTAAATGCAGAAGGATAATGCAGAGGAGGAATAACTAGCTGTTGGTAAGCATATGCTGTGTGACAAGAATGCAGTTGTATTTTCTGATTGCTCAGATCAGTTTTGAGGATAATACTAAACAAAACCTAGCAAGTTTCACAGTAGACTGAGTCTAAGGACCTGTATTCCACTTGCACTAGTGGCTAGTACTTGATGGGCCAGAGAAAGATGAAAGGTGACAGGTGATGCTAGCTAAATTGAAGCACAACATACCCTCCAAATTATTTGCTTGATTTGTAATAGCAAGCAGGTTTATTGAAGCCTGAAGCATGATCTGAAAAAAGATCTAGGAGGATCTTACCAGGGAGAAAAATTTGAATTAAATAAGACACAAGTCTAAAGCTGTCAGATTTCACATTTTTAAAAAAAGCTAATCAGAACTGTTTAGAAAACTATAAATTGCATTTTTGTCATGTGTCCTCTTTTTCTTACACTATGCAGAGCTATACTCTGTGTTGCTGTAATACCCAACATATGTAGCAAGTTCAATTTTTAAGATTTATTACCGCTTTCTGAGTTCTAACATGTGGAGTATTTCCATTACTTGAGAAGTTATTTTAGTGGTATCATATCACACAGCTGTCTGATCATAGGATGTATTAAATTAAATAGAATGTATTCCTTAATTTATCCAACAGTTTCTAAAGCTTTTATAGAGCAGATGACATAATGTAGTTTTCTGATGCATGAAAAACATTTGAAATTCCAATTTTACATTCATTGCTAGAGATAAGCAGTGACTGTTTCTCAATCAAATGGAGATTCAGCATAACTGTCAGATGTTTGGAAAAGTCCAGATTTGTCATTCAACACTCAGCTAGAGCTAGGAAAATAAGTCAGAGTTGATACACGTTTCTGCCTCATTTCTGTATTACACAAGGTAGTAATAAAAATGCAAATAGCATGACTAGATCTGTGAAACCCATAAGTTTGAACTTTGTGTGAAGTGGGATAATTTGTTGGGGTTTAGACCAGTTGCTTCAAGGCAGGGGGTAACAACCATATTTGTAGTGTGTATTAAAGATAAATTGATTTCTTTTTTTTCAGGCTTGGAAAGACTGCAGAGTGTTATGTAATTTGGATTTGCTATTTCAAAATACTTGCTATAGAAATAAAAAATTGGAAGAGTCAGTAAAAGCTTGTGTTTGTTATCTGTAAAGTTTCTCTGTAGAACCTTCTGCTGCAGCACCTCTGAATTCCCATGTTTATCTTCAAAACTTAAGAGCTAAGTTCTAAAGCTAAATCCTTATGTTTGTCTTCTGCAAGAAAAATTCAGGTAAATCGGTTGTTAACAATATTAATAAATATGGATATGGTGAATGTGGCTACTAGGAAGACATCTAAGAGGATGTTTGGAGCATGACTAACTGCATGCTAATTACTTTCTTATCTGCCTCAGAGAAAGATTTTCAGACTTACAGAACTCAGCATTGCAACAATTAAGGTGCAATAAAGCAGATGAAGGAGCAGATCTGAAGAAAATCAATTCTGTATTTCATCTCTCTTTTAGCTCTGACAAAGGGGGATGAAATGGAACAGGTTCTGCCCTCAAGACCAGGACTAAGTTTCATTGGATTAACTATTTTGTAGTTGAGCTTTGCCTGGGATGGGTTGTGCCTCACGGTGTGTAGTCTGTTGTTGCTTTCCCTTACCTCTCCCCTCAGCCAGTTTTGGAGCCACTGTTCCCTTGCACACAAACCTGCCCTGGGACAGTCATTACTTCCAGTGTGTCTGTGGTGACTGAGGTGGACAGCTCAGATGGACCTGCCTGACGTAGGCTGGAGCCAGACACTGAGGAAGTACAGTGGCCAGCACTGGTGTGGTGGGACTTGTGCTAAGATAGCAAAAATAACAGCCAAAGAATCATACAGCTGTCATCGCAACTTAGATCCTGAAAAAATACAAGAATATACTCAAAAAATCAATTTGAAGGAGCCTGAAAAATGATAAGGAGATGAGTAACAACCAGCATGGATGTACTAGGAACAAGTCATGTCAAACTGATCTAATTTTCTTCTCTGACAGCGTGAATGAGAGAGAAGCAAATAATTTAACTTTTACAGATTTTTTTGTTCCCTCCGAATGCCTTAGAAGTAGGAAAATATGCAGTAGGTGAAAATATTAGGAAATGCTGAATTGGTAAGAAAAATCTACTCTAGAACAGAAAATTGGTGCTTTAAAGTAAAATCAAAAGGCTATAATCAAACATGATTCTTCAAGTACCTCAAATGATTCTTCAATGACCTTGCTTGAGTCTAGTACTATTCAATACTTTCATCAGCTATTTTGATGAAAGAATAATGTTTTACCTATGCAGATGGTATTTATTCAAAAGGCTGTAAACACATTGGAGGGCATGATCAGGTTCTCAGCTCTTGAGGAATTATCTAATAGTTCATTTGAAATGAATGCCAATTTCATAGGGACAAGACTGCCCAGACAGCAGAATTGCAGGAAAGGATTTGAGCATTATGGAGGATTGCAAGTTAAATATGACTCAATGTGTCATGCTGTTGGAGTGACACACACTAGAGTGGATGCATCATCAGAAACAGTGTCTTGAAATAGAAGTCTCAAACTCTTTTCAGTACTGAATTCTGCAGTTCAAGAAGGATGCACATCAAGTGCCAGGATCCAGAGTGGTGGGGAAACAGTAATTTCAAATTTAATGATGAGAATAATGGGGAGATCGAAGACTTCAGTTACTTCAAAGAATGTAATAAACAGAATGAAATTCACCTCCATGTGCTGCAGGTAGAGCAGGTAGTAACAGACTTAAGTGATAGCAAGAAGACCTAGGGAAGTCATCAGAAAAAGAAAAGGTAATTTAACACTGATGTTGGATGGGCACTAATGAGATTACAGTGCTTCAATCTGGGAGGCTGGTTTAAAAACAGACTCAAGGAATAAGCACATGTTGTGATTCCTGGGACTGTCATGTGCAGTGCCAGGAGTTGGCCATTGATGATCCTAGTGGGTCCCTTCCAACACAGATTATTTTGTGATTCTGTGATTAATATTAGAGATGACATCCCTCTGGGCCAGAACATAGGTTAACCAATATTGTCGTGTCCATTTCTGCTCTTACAATTTCCAATTCTATGAGGCTTTTTCCATGGTAAAATATGTAGGAATGTTATCTAATTATAAGGACAACTTGTGTTATAGGCCTACTAATTTGTTCCCTGGGAAAATGGAAACAAACATGAAGTAGATTGAAAACTATGGACCTAACTATAGATAAAATGTTGTAAGAACCAAGTACAAAATAGAGACTTAGTGCTAGAAATGGATATCAGTGGACATAAGATACCTTATTTCTGGCAATACCTGCTTGAAAGCTTACATTCCAACAGTTATATATGAATCACTTTGAATATTTAAGCAAACTTTTTTTCTTTCAAAATATACACATATTGTATTGAGATCAAATACTTTGCTTAGGGTTATCTGTGTTGCTCAATCTTCATTAATACTAAATCTGTATGCTCTACTTTTGTAGAAAAACTGGGTCATTATGCAAAACTGAAGAAATCCCTTTAGGTTACTAAATACCTTCTCACCCAGACGTAACACATTCCTGCATCCTACCTTGTGTCCAATGTGTAATGTAGGGAAACAATAACTCACTTTTAAAGCAATAAATAGTTTTTTAAAAATGTAGAGATGTGTTCTTTCAGAGAGAGAGGGCCAGGTCATTGGTGACTTACTAACATTTTCACTGCATTGTTTTAGCTCTTTGGTGCCATTTGTCATCCTTTCCCATGTGTTTGAACTGAATTCCCTGTGTAAAGGAACAGAAAACAACCCTTTGTTTTGTCGTGAGCAAGTTCTGAAAGAAATGAGACAATTCTTAGAGAACGCTGATGAAAATATTTAACAATGTACCAAAAAGGTAGATAGAATGGAAAAACTATTCCCATGGGATTTGCTTTCTTGATGCAATCATCAGCAGTGAGTGATAGCAGAACCTTCATTGCAAAACCAGCACTGGTTCATCAAATTCCTTTCCTTTTTAAGACTAGCAAACACAAAATCTTCAGCTATAATGCAGGACTGACACTATGGCATGCCAATTCCAACTAAAAGTGTAGGTATTGACTAGAGCTGGTTAGATTTTAGCTGATGTAACTAATGCTGTGCTGGACTTCAACTGAAAAGCACAGGTTTAAAACCTGAGTATCTTCCTAGAAAATCTGAATGCCAAATTTTAAGCCCTTGCTCACATCTAGGTAACTTTAGTATCTAGTGTGGATTCAAACATTTTTAATGGTGCCAAAGCTGGAAAATTTGGCCATGGACTCTTTTCAGGAAACATTATTGAATTACAGAATCAAAATGATGGGCAGTTGAACTATTGGCAGTGTGGCAGGTCTGTTTAGATCATTGTGGGATAACCATGCTATCTTCCAGAACTACTGAGTGTGTAAGTAGCTGCTCTGAATTTAAATATCTTTGTGGACTGCATTAGA
>JAWWLZ010000139.1:29947237-30044157 GCA_035041345.1 Poliocrania exsul | reverse complement strand
AACCATGCTATCTTCCAGAACTACTGAGTGTGTAAGTAGCTGCTCTGAATTTAAATATCTTTGTGGACTGCATTAGAGTTGGCAGGCTTATTGATTGTGCTTCAAAAATTAAGATTTTTTTTCTTTCCCAATAGAGGTATATCTATAAAAACTCCTAGATATCCAGTCACAGTGATGATTTGTCCTATGCTTCCTCTCAATATTACTAATATTAGTAAAATACATAATCACAAACACTACTACAGCCTCTGAAGCTTTTGGAGGGGGATGTGCCATAGCTTTCTCCTGCACTCTTGTACCAAGTTTAGCAAGATCAATTATCAGTTCCAAAAGTGAAACATTTTTTTCTAGTGGAGTAATGAATATTTCCAGTTGGGTTTGGGTTCTTTTTTTAACAACATATTTCTTAAATCTTCTTTGAGAAATATCTTAGACAACTGAGTCAGTGTTCTGTCATAATCATATTATTTTTCCATGCTTCATTTTTAAGTTCATTTGGGTTAAAGTACTTTACGTAGAGAAGTTCCTGGCTTCAAAGTAGTGACTCTTAAAATTTTCATTGTTCCTTCTACAGTCATGATTTATATTTGTGGAGCACTTGTTTTGCTTGCCCCTTGATTTTAAAGTTATTGATTTGAACTCTGTATTTATCCTTTCTGTGGTTTTAAGTTTTAATATTTTGATTTAGATGGAAAAAGATTCAAACACTTTATTGCAGATAAATCTACTCAGACCTATTGATAATTTAACTGTCAGAGCTGACAGGTACTGAGATTTCTATTAGATGAGCAAGTGTGATTTGCAGTGTTACTGAGAAAAAGCTTGTGGTTTGAAACAACTGCTACTTGACTGCCGTAACTCCTACAGGCAGTAGGCATCTTTTCTGGTGTATTGCCAAGGAAGAAAGTGGCATAATACAGATTTCAAGGGAAATTAATATGAAAAGGGAACAAGTTTTCACCTAAATTATGTGTGAACCGAACTTAGGCTGGATAGATAGACTAACATGCATTACCAGAAAGCTACTTCTTAAACCTGTGAGCTGAGTAGAACAGATCAAAGTGGACTAGCAAGGTACCAGGTATTAGGGGAGTAAGTGAGCTCTGGACCTTAAGTCAGAGCAAATTGCTTTGTGGCACCTGCATGCAGAGGAGTGGACCTGGAAACGAAGGCAGTGGCAGAGCATAGGGGGGTTTCTGACCACTCAGGCGTGAGTGGGACAGCCTGTGAAAAGCCACTGGCCTGGCTGGTCATATCAGGAGAACTCCCAAAGTGAGAGCAGTGTGTTCTGCTCAGAGCCACACCCAATTTTTTGTGTGGCAAGTTCTTCTGGAGGCATTTGTGTAGTGAGCTGAAGTTGTGCTTTTTTCTTGAGTGTTTTCTGGCTGCACGTGCTTGTCCAAGGGTTATTACAGGCAAGACCCATTCAGCTGTGACTTTAATGTGGAGTGAGATTGCTTAAGGGAGACCTAGTGAGTAACAGCTGTCATGTTTTAACCTTGCCTATGGAGTACATTTACACAAATTCCTCTAGTTCAACATTCAGGACAAGAGCATGACCAAGTTAGTGTGAATACAGGCTACTTGGTATCATGTCCTTAAATGGGGTTGGAGGCAGATGAAAAGAGAGCAGGAGTTATACACAGAGCCTAAGCTGTGTTGGCTGAAGTTTTATCATAACGATTGTGTATCTGTACAAGCTCATCTTTTTTAGCATGAAGAATCTGACTATACAGAAACTATTGTCAAGTGTCCTGAATAAATAAGCTGAAAAAAGAAACACTTTCTCTAGTCACTGTCCCATTCAGTCATCTTGGATTTCATTTGTAACAATAGCAGATAAAGCTCGTACAGCTTTGTATCTTACAGTCTTATATCATGTTTTAAATAATGCAAAACCCGTGCCAAGTCTATTAACAACAGCATAGGCTGGGTCAAATTTGTTTGACACTCTGTTTATAATACTTGAACTGGTATGTATTTAATTTATATTATCAGGCCAAAAGTTTAGCAATGATAATATTCCAGAAGAACCTAATCTTTATTTAGCTTTTATATTTTTTGTTCTAGTAGGCAAGAGAGCAGAAAACTGTTTCTGTAGGAATGACAGAGGACAACAGAGGGTAGTTCTTGATCTTCAGTCAGATGCTGTTTGCTTTTAATCTTTCCCGAAAGTGTCTTATGTTGACACTAAAATCAGATGTTGTAGCAATGCTGAGACAGTGTTTTCAGATCAGTACATGTGCATAGCTGAACTGCTATGTGCTCTACTTCTGTCTAGACAGGCAACAAATAGGTCCACTGCTACAGCTGGAGCACTCTGACAGTACTATCTGCTTTGTACTTCAAGGCAAAGTCAGTGGCCCAATGGCCTCAGGCACAAATTTGTAACTAGAATGACAAGATATTTATTGTGACCTAACCCAATAGTGACTGAAAATACGCTTGCTAAGTTTTAGTAACTCATGTATACCCATGCACATCTTTTGAGGAATGTTAACAACTTCTAAGTGTTAACGGCTGTCTCTGATACCTTGTTCTGCCAAAGACTACTAACTGGCCATAGATCATAATGAATTTTACTTTGGCTCCTAGCAAGGTAAGTAAAAAAAAAATAGTTCCAAAAATGTTGAAGTCAAGGAAGTTGAGATCATTGAAGTGATTCTGGAAAGTCAAAATTAAATACAGAGTTTGATTTACTCATAGATACTTCAGAGTACTAGCAGGCTCACTGGAGTGTTTACAGATCTTGTGCATGCTGTGGCAGAAATGTGCTACAAATACCTTTCAAGAACACATAAATATAAAGGTCCTGCTACATAATAAGCACCTACAATCTAAATCATTGCGTCCAAGCTTCAGTCAGAGCCATAGTTTTTACACTGCTTCCTCTCACATAGGTTTCCATTCTTAAAGTGTAAAGGAAACTGACATTTCAGGCTCTTGGCAATAAATTGCAGTGAAAAAACCCACACTTCTCCATTTCAACTCTTTAAAATACAGATGTGGTATGTGATGGCTCATTTGTGCCTATGGATTTGAAAGAGACACAGGTAAGAATCTGAAATAATCTGTGGTCCTGTGGGTATAAAGTAATCCCTCCCTCATGCACCGGTGTGGAAAGGATGAGGCTCTTGACACTGTCAGGGATGCATCCTGTGCATCATGGTCACACGTGGAATTGTCATTGCAAGACTCTAGTGACAATAGGGAGCAGAGAGATGGGAATGTGCCATTGTGTGCATTTATTCCCAGAGCACCTGGGCACTCTGCATGTCAGTGATCTGTTTTTCATATATTCCTTTGTAACTGAAAAATAAACTTTTGCACAAAATACTTCTGCACAAGTACTGAAGATATAATCAACTCAGTGCTCAGAGTCAGCCAGACTGCAAGTGCCTTTAAATGGGTCTTAACTGGAGCCACATATTAACACAAGGAGACCAGGGTTTTTGTGATACAAAGATATTCTGGTCTCTTCTGTGGCTGGACATAGTATCTAGTGAGAAGAGGTTGATCCAGTTTGTTGCCTCCAGCTGATATTTGGGTTTATGAATTAGTTCTTTTCTTGAAGAGCTTCCCTGTATCTCTAGGCATGGCTTATAAAACCTATTCTGATTTTTGAAATAGAATATGAAACTGGAAATTTTAGTAGACACTTAAGAAGTGTCTGTTTACTGAATAGCCCTTAGTCTATGGAGTCTGTGCTTTTTCAGAGCATGGAAACACACCAATGCTCTCAGCATATCGGCTTAACCTAATGCTAAAGAATGTACCTGACAATAAGTACCCTCTCCTAAATTAGCATTATTTTTGAGGTGTTCCTAATACTGACCTTCATCTAAATTCATTTGAATAAAGGAGATAGAAATATAAAAAAAATTATAACATAAAAATCAATTAGTTTCTCATGTTTGGAAATCCTACCTGTTTGTAGCATTTCAATGGACATGAGCATGCTTAAGTCTCCTTTTCCAGGATTTTTATTTCAGTATTAAAACCTAACCATATACACTTATTTTTAATAGCCTGTTCTTTGCCACAAGCTTCCAAGTTAGAGATGAGAATGGCGTGTGGAATTACAAATGTCTTCCTATGTAATTAAAGCTTGTTTTTCTGTTTCATGTTCTCTTACTTGGTCATTCTGTTCTGAACTATTTTCTGATTAGGGAGTGAAGGTCAATTGACTTTTCTTTTGGTGCAGCTGAATGCTAAGTAATATTATAAGTCCCTATTGTGTACAGTCATAGAGTTTTGGAAGCAGACCTTCTTACTTTCTGACTGTGCCTCAGGAAATGAAAGAATATTTCTGAACTGTTTGAAGCAAGGTTTGCTGATAGTATTTATAACGTGAAACTTAAACCAACAGTTTTGTGTTCATGCTAAAACTGTTCCTCCAAGGAATATTCTGCATTTCATTTAGTAATCCTTCATTTTTCTCAACTGTAAGTTTAATTCAACTCCAGGTTCACCAGATTCCTTTTCTTTCAAAATGCTTTTACAGCCTGTAAAGAGGAAAAGGGGAACACAAATAACAATTGTCATGTAAGTATTTATATTGTATTAATATCTCTCAGTACATAGTACATGTAAGGGGTTTAAAATTCCTTGTTCAATTTCTTCACATCAGTTAAAGTGTGTTCTTGAAAATTTCTCATCCAGTTTGACACATGAGCTCAGATCATAAGAAGTACTCTTTTTCAAACAAAATTCTATACTTAGAAAATTAACTATTTTCTTATTATTAGCAGCTGTTATGGCAAATATTAATGAATATGAATAAAACAAAAAAATTAAGATATGGACAACTATGTAGAAGGGAAAATTCAGTTTCTATGCTTTGAGACTAAGTCCATGTTCTCAATATTAGTCAAGTTATTTGGATACTGTAGTTCTGTCTTAGTGTGTTTTTAAGGCTGAAGTAGGAGGAATAATATACTTCCCGCCTTAAGCAATCATTTGTTCTTTCTTTCCAGTTGGCACTTGTTTTGGAATGCCAAATGATTCAAACTTCTTACTATTGCTGTAGGACTCAAGCCCAAAGTGGTTTGTTTATTTACAGAATATATCATACTGTACTCTTAGACACTGAAAATATCAGGACAGATCTGATGTATCAGATTCCTGTTCCATACTTTTGGTTTACCCACACTGAAAACAGTGAAGAAAATATTGAGTGCAGACTGTTATGGATATGAAAAGCTATTTACTCGTCACCAGAAGTGGACTCAAATAACATGCTGCACAGCTCAAGCAACATCTCTCTTAAAAGATGAAGAAAGTTGAACTTCACTCTTTATCAGCAACTCAGTGCATTACTGATGCTAAAAGTTTTCTATGTCTTTCTGTCTTCATATTCAGTTGTGTATTTATCAAAGAAATTCCAGGATGAGTTTTGTGTGGTCTGTACTCTGTTAAAGTGCATAACTGAATAGTTTTTTCTGGACTTAATGTTTGAGTCAGACTTAAAGGTGGGATCAATCCTAGTAAGGACTGAAATAGTAATGTTCTTTTGCTAGTTTTCCTGATGAGTATTTTTTCAACTAATTATGATAGTTAATCAGACTGTGAACAACTGCATGAAGCAATCGGAGGCTTTGAGCGTGAAACCAGATCGCAGTTGAAAATTATAGTCTTTCTGTTAGTGTTTGCTTGCTCTTCTGTGTGCTGTTGTCTGTTTTCTCTTTATCTGCTCTGGATCAGTATAAGTAAACATGTCTAGAGTAATGAGTGGATATTGAAACTTCAGCAGTCTCCCATGGAGTTCTTACGGAGAGAAACAACTTTGCTCTAGGTATAATACAACAGAGGCTTGTTTCCCTTGGCAGATTTTAACAAAAGGTATTTGTTGACCTTTGTTGTGAGATGCATAAAAGGGTTTTTGTTCTTGATCAGTAGAGCTGTAGAAGTAGCTTCACTTAATTCTTCATCACGTTCTCAAGCTGTTTCATATCTTGGCAAGTTTTGGATGCATTTTATCTCATTATCACTAGTAAATGTTGGTAAAACAGTCTGTGCAACTATTTTTGTCCTTATTCAAAATTTAAAAATAAATTAAAGCATAAAATAGTTGCAGCTACCTAATTGATACTGGAAGATTGGATGAGGAAATGGTCAACACTTCACTAACAAAGAAACTGGCTCATAAAAGTTGTCCTCATTCTAGCATCTACATGTATAGGAGAAATTGCTATTCCTGCAGTTGTTCTTTCCAGGAAGACTTTTCCTTTAGAAATGTAACTTGCATATCTGTTTAAATATAAAAGGCCAGTGGCACCTGATGGTTTTAGTGATCTTTTATGAAAAAAAACCAAACGTATCAGAGAGTTGGTAAAGCTACTGAGGATTTGAATTACTGGCTAAGGTCCTTTAAAGTCTTTTAGTGAAAACAGATGTGATGTACCCTTAATTTGGATGTCAGGACTTAGGTTTGAAATCTTGGGGAAGTAATGAACTGTTGTTAGGAGAATCCAGGAATGAATGGGACTTGCCAGTAGCAACTTTCAGGGACCTATTTTACACCTGCTGCTAATCATTCATAGATGAAGAACAGACTGCAGAGGAAGCCTGAGCAGGCAGATGAAAGACACAATTTATTGATTTGTTTTCCCAGTTTTATTGAAGTGAATTATAGTCACCCTGTTATTAATCCCTAGTAAATTAACTAGTAGGGAAGCTGTTTATATTTGAACTCTGAGATAGAGATGAAAGCATGAGGGCAGGTCTTTAGCCTTTGAGGGGACACTTATATTGGGTTGCCTGCATTAACTTACTGATTAATCTCTTGTTCAATTTCCTGCTTCGGTGGAGTCCAGGAAGGCAACTGACAGTTTAGCAGCACTGACAAGTGCCAGTGATTTGAGCACTGCAGTGCAATGCTATTAATTATCTGCAGTTCTACAGAATGAGTACTATAAATATATTCATATGAAACAAGTTTAGTCTTAGGTTCTTCAAGAACTGTCAGATGTGTGTTATGGGTCCTGTAATTCAGGTACAGTTGGTTTTTCAGTGTGAAGATAATCAATAGGAGAGAAAAAAATTCTTGAGAGAGTAACTTCAGAAGACATTCAAATCACAAAAGAATTACAATGCCAGCACACTTCAGAGTTATTTCTGTTCATCACAAGCAAATGTATTTAACTGTATGAAGGCAGAGTTCAAAGAATGTGTTTCCCTTGAGAGCTGGAAATGTGCTAACTTAAGATAAGGCTTTAATGCAAAACAGTTATAAAGTAAAATTGCATATCTGTTAATTTCCAGTCACTACAAGTGACAAAACATGTATGGACAAGCTAAGTGTGCTTTGATCAGTAACTGATTGACATTGATTGACACTGATCCATAATGCCACGAACACAAGTCCTTGTCAGCTATTTATAGACTGTTGTCCAATGCATAAAGCAAACAGGAAAAAAAATCACCAGAATTTTCCCATTTTCTGCTGCAGTCACCTTAATGATGTCCCTTACAGGTACATTTTTATGAGGTCTCCATAAACTGTCATAAAGAGAGTATGCAGAGGGTACACTTGCACTCTACTTGTTCTGTTTGTCTCTGCTGTCTTCTGTCATAAATCTAAGAATGCAAAGTAAGTGAGCATACTACCTGATGTCTCCATGATGTTCAAGTTGTCACTGGTGGGGTTATCGAAGTCATCTGTTTGCATGCTGCTTGTTGCAAACACCAGACTGAGCAGCACTATCACATATGCCATCAGTGGTGCCATCTTGTACTGACAGCGGACCAGTAGTTCACCAGAAAAATGGCTTATGCCCTAGGAAAGAGGTGGAGGAGAGGAAATATTCATGGCCAAAGAGAAGAAATTGGTATTTTTTCACTCCAGTTTCTAATCACAGACACTGTCCCTTTATACAATGGAGCACTAATCCCAAGCATTCATTTTTCTGGTGGCTATGGAATCCAGCAAGATGAGAGTCAATGGACATGCCATTTAATGCTGCCTCCCACGCACTGCAAGGGCCAGCTCTGTTTTCCTGGAGGCAGTTCTGGCCTGCTGCCCCTGGCTGGTTGTATCCCATACAGCGCTGTTGTTGCTGCCAGATCTGCGGAAGCTGCTGCCTCGATGACCTGTTCTGGGATCAAAGATTTCTTTGTCTAGACCCTGAACATCTGATGAGCATGCTGTTGATACTTGTTACTGCTTATCACCACCCTAACATTTCCAGTGAGATTCCCTTCTTTCAGTGACATTTGCATTTCCTTCTGAAGTGGCTTTGTAGTTTAGAGATATGCAGGTGGTTTGCATTGGTGCCTCAACTAACCTCTGCCAAAACAAGACAAATGCATGAGGAATGCAATTAGTTTTGTGCCTAGAAAAGTGAGTCTCAAGGCCTGAATCACCTCTGCAGGATCATGAGGAAAGGCTGCCTTGTAAACAGTCTTCTCTCTGCCCCATCCATATATTTGCTGCCTTGCTTTGCTCGCACTCTTCATTTTGTCCTTTCACAAATTTGCTGTTTTCAGTAATTATGATTAAAGTTGTCTTCCTTCACTCACCTTCCTTATTTCTCGTGGCCTTCAGGGTTTTTTCCTATGCTCTCCCATCTCCTCTAACATCATTCCCTGAGCAGTGCTGCATGTAGATCTCTGGGCAGTCTCAAGATCTGTTTGTCATGAAAACACTTAATACTAATCTCTTTTGGTGATAGGATTATGTATTGAAAGAGTAAATTTATGAATCTTATTTTTCCATCATAGACAGAATGTTATTCTTACCTTTTACTCCAATTACTGCATATTTCACTGCATTGTGAATATTTCTAAAGCTAGTTAGATATAAGAATGGAAAAACCTTCATAACTTTTCGGAGAAAATAATCTAGTAACTCCCCCCTGTTTCTGCCCAGTAAGACATCAAAAGAAGTTTTGCAAAGAGAAGATATAGTAGACCTTCTATACATCAAAACATCTTTTATTGCAAGACATTTGATTTAAGATGCACTGCAGTGTTTTTTTGGGTTAGACTGTTCTGTTTTTCTGAAGGGGAAAACAATAAATGCATTCCTAGAGCCTAATTCTAGGCAGATGGGTTTTCCAAAGTCGTGTGGAAGTGCTGAGTGCTCTGAGTGCCCATTTCCATCAGACACTGAGTTCCTATCAAAGCTGCTTTGAAAATACCGTCTGTTCAGCCTGCCTGCATTGAAGAAATTAGCCCAAAGTGCCTCCCTTTTTCCTGGAAGCTAGAACAGTCCAAAAAGTTTCTAAACAAGTTGATGCCACTAATTACTTCAATAGTACTGTGGAACAGATGACAACGAGGTACTTCTGAGAGAGTTGCTTTTTATACTTCAAGAGTTTTAAGGCAGATAAATGTAGCCCAGTTTCTTGAAGTGCTTGACTTAAAGCATGTGATTTATTACAATAAGTACTGAAATATGTTGTGAAGCCATGATATTTAAATGAATGCTTTTTCTGAGGAGTTGTGTCTTCATTATTTGTTTTGCATAAAAAATAAATCTCTCCTTACTTGTAGGAGGAAATTTAAAACTACTGTAATTCATTTAAGATCACTTTGTGAAAAAGACTAGCAACAAAGGGGAATGAAAACCTTGCAAAGGAGTCTTGGTTAATAGTTTCACAGATGTGCTTAAATGAACACTTGCTTCTGTACCCACTGGCATGACACTCTCAAGTGTGAGGAGGAACTATTCCGTATGACAGTCACTTCGTGGCTAGTTAAGCTCCTGCTCTGTAGTCTTTGACTTGAAACGTGTTATTGAAATAGGCATTGAGAAAGGAGGAAACATGGATGAATAAGTAAATAGCCTGCCAAACCAAAGTTTTGTGCACATTTGTGAAGTGTAAATGTAACTGGGACCATCACAAGTGTCCTGCAGGTACATTATTTATTTGCATTTAAGTTTTTGTTCTGGCTTTCCTGCCTCTCAGAATCTGCAGGCTGGTTTGACAAGTGTGCAGAGCTGTTAACACAGCTGGTTGAAATCCCATTTGTCTTGCACTTCTCATTTAAATAAGGAAATACTTTGTTTCACCCAGCAATGGAAGGATTTCCCTGCCTTGAAGGAGATTTACTAGACTGTTAGTTGCATGTAGAGATTAGATAAACAACCATGTCATCCTGCTTTGATACTTGATTGGTTCCAGGATAAACCTATTCCCTCTTTGGACAGAAACTACCAGCAAAACTTACAATTATTTACTGAGACACATTTTTCGCTTAGTCGAAGTGTGCAGCTACACCCAAGCATACCAGAGCATGCCCAGGAGTCTACAGTGGTAGGATTTGGAGGCCAGTTGCTGGCTTTTAGCATATGCTTTTTCTGGAGGATCAAGCAGTATGAGAGTAAGGCAAGAAAACTAAAGTTTAAAGATGCCCTTTGAAAGTACCAAGGAGATTAATGTAACATCCTCTGTAAAGTGAAACTAATCCTGCAAAGCTTTTGAGAAACAGTATGAAACAAAACTTGTTTAAAAGATGGACTGGTTTGATCAGAGGCTGGAAGTAGAATGATAACTGGACTTCGAGCACACTACCTGAGAAGAAAATTAAATATATGAATCAGGAAAAATTTTATTATTGTTCAAAAGTCTTTGTCACTTGAGGTGAGGAGGAGGAGGTGTCTTTGCTGAATCAAGGCTAAACTTGGTCATGTTCTTGCTTCCCTGTGGAAGGGAAAGTCTACAAAATTATTTTCATCAATGTGCTGAAAGGATTAGAGGTAATCTTTAGAATGCTCTGATGCTCGTGTGGAAAATCAGGGTCCTGGCTGTTATGGTCACATTTGTTTGTTCTTCTGAGATTATTTTTCATTTCCTTCTGTTCAGGATATTTCAGTCATAGGTAAAAGCAGCTTCTAACTTTCTTCCTCTGACCTCTGCCATGCACCAACCAAACTGTAGTGGGAAGACTACTAGAAACTGATATTAAATGGTTTCACTGACTCTTTTGAGCTACTTCATTTTAACTGTGGAGTATGTGTTTGTTTTAAAATGAAATACTTTTTGTTGAACACAAATTTTCTCTTGCAACTGTTCCTTTCAAGTATAAAGAGAGTTGACTCTATATTTGATCTTCTAAGTAATAGTACTTGAAAAACAGCAGGAACCATTTTTTAAAAAAAATTTTCTTCTCTGTACTTAGAGACCAGTGTAATTGACATAAGTTTCTTCCCTTTACTGAATTTTTTATTCAGAGAGCATTAGCAACAGAATACTATGCCTTCATTTTTGTACAGTTATAGATATTTTCAAGCACTAGTAAGATCTGTAAAACTTTCTTCTTACCCATTATCCTCTCCCAAGATCTTAGCCTATGTACACAAAATACTGTCTAAATTCTGAAGGACTTCAATCTAAATTGTGCCTTCAGATACTTTTAGTGAAGCAGACATTTTCATAAACACAATTTGACATTGACCTGGCTTTAATCCAGATACTAACACATTTTTGTTTTTTTCATTAATAAACTGTGGAAAAAAATGTTAATTTCAGAATATTTATTCATTTAATTCCATAAACTGGATAAATAGTCTTGGATGAAGTTTTATATTTTTTAAAGAAATAGTCAAGCCTTCAGTGCTTTCTTAGACCCCTGATTTTCAAGTTTTATGTTTAAAAGTAATTAACTTCAATGATTTATAGTAACCACTTGGGGTTTTAGAATTAGTCTTTATATGGATTTTTTTTCTTTTTGAAGAATAAAAACCATTCAATAACTATTGGATACACCTTAAGGAGTGAAGGGAGTATGATAATTTCATTTGATGTGTCATACAATTTGTGATGAGTTCTATTTATTCTTCACATCTGCTTTAAACTAGTAAGTAATGTTCTTAATGTATGGTAAATGTTCTTAAAGTATGATATGGGGGACTGATGAAAAATAGGTATAACTCTTCAGTGGATGGCCCACACAGGAGAAGGCTGCCTCTAGGGCCTTTTTTTTTTTTATTTTAACTTACTGCATCAGTTTAAGGGTCCCACAGTGGTAGTTTGTCTCACATTGACACCTGACTCACAAATAATCTGGCTGCCCATTTCCACAGGGAGCCATAACTGGGAGCTCCAAGAGCAGGCAGACCATTTCTTTCTCAACCATAATAGAGCTTGGCCTGGGAATATCCTTTTTTCAACAAATTCAGAGTTCACAGTTTTACCTGATAAAACATTTCTCTCACACCCAGCATTTCTCAACTCTTTAAAATTCAAAGGATGCCTTAGCATTGCTGAAACAATCAACACACTGTTATCAAACATCGCTGTAGCAGCTTCCTTTTGTCAACTCCTGCAATTTTTGGTTAAGTTTGAGGTTTCATTTCATGTTTTATTTCTGCCTTTGTCTTTGCATGTGTGAATACAGATACACATGTGATGTTGTGTTTGGGGGCTTCTATTTACAGATGTTTTCTAAACTACATTCAAGTGCTTTTCAAAATCACAGATGTGACCAAAACCAGCCTTATTTGGAAGCCATCTGGAAAACAGAACCTGTGCTTTTTATCATATGTTATTACATTTCTATTAATATTTTTGGAAAATCATTGTGTCTGCACTTTAGGATCCAGCTGTTCTTGGACTCTTTATTAAGGTCTCTAAATGAGAATTTACTACTTAGTATTGCTAAAAGCACTGCAGAAAGTGATTTGTTTTGCTCCTTTATCACCACTGTGCTTCACAACAACTTCTAATGTGTGCTAATCTATTTATCTAGACCATATTCCCTTCAATGAGGAAAATTAACAATGAGGTTTTAATTTGGCTGCTTTTCAATATTTTGAAGTTGAAAGGGGAATTAAAGGATGTTACAGAACAAAGGCACTGCTGGAATCAGTAGCCTCCATCATAAATACAGCAAAGTCTGCATGATTTTGAACCCTTGCTTAGAGCTTACCTATCTTGAAGATACTCATCACCCTCTTATCTTTCAACCCTTCTGAAAAGCAGAGGAATTGCATTAGGAAGAGCATTTCCATCAGCTCAAGGGAGGTGATCCTGTCCCTTTACTCTGCCCTGGTGAGGCCACATCTGGAATGCTGTGTCCAGTTCAGCGATCCTCAGGACAGGAGAGACATGGACCTCTTGGTGCAGGTCCAGCATAGGGCAAGGAAGATGATTAAGGGACTGGAGCATCCTTCTTACAAGGAAAAGCTGAGGGAACTTGGCCTGTTCACCATCAAGAAGAGATGACTGAGAGGGGACCTCATCAATACCTATCAGTATCTGAAGGGAGGTTATGAAGAGGATGGATACAGGCTCTTCTCGGTGGTGCCAAGCAACAGGGCAAGAGGCAATGAGTAGAAACTGATGCACAGAAGTTCCACCTGAATATGAGGAGGAACTTCTCTAGTGTGTGAGTGACTCTGTGCTGGAACAGATTGGCCAGAGAGGGTGTGGAGTCTCCCTCACTGGAGATAATTCAAGAACCATCTGGACACAATCCTGTGCCATGTGCTCTGGGCTGCCCCGGCTTAAGCAGAGAGGTTAGATAAGATGACCCATCTAACATAACCCAGTCCATGATTATATAAGAGAAGATATAATACTGTTGTTACTGACAAGCAATTAAAGAATTTAGCTTTAGATTGAAATACTTTAAGTATTGAGTAGCTCCACGTTTCCCTAAAATACACTTACAATATTTCCACCACAAGTTTTGTATCGTTTCCAGCTGTTTCTGATGTGAGATATGCTGAGATAGCACCTGGAGTTGGCATGGAATATTACCCTCTATGCATATCATTTAATAAGGCATGCTTACAGTAAGCATAGAGCTAGTTATGTTTTATCTTTTTTATTGGAAATAACTCAAAATGGACAGGTCAGTTAAGGTTTCTATACTATCTCTAATGTCATGGAACAGTTTTTTGCAAGACTCACAAAGAGTCATTTCAGATGAGCATACTTTTCATGATAAAAACAAGACAATGAAGTGACTGGGCTAAATACATGATTGTCTCTCATAAATAAAATAAAAGTAGAGAGAACATCCATGACCACAGAAGAATTCAGATAATAGAACATTGAACACATTTTACTTTTGAAGACGTGTAATGAGTCTAAAGCGATGGGGCTTACTCTGCCAATTGTCCTTTCTGTGCCCATTTCATAATGGAAAATATATTGGATATTGCTTTTCTGTTAACAAAATGGTTATTATTCTCTTGAATGTTGGAATAATTTAGCTCCTAAACCAGCTAGAATATGCATCTTGCCACAAAGACGGTACTTTGAAAACCAGCAATAGAAAAGCATTTCACAACTGCTTGAAGTTTTAACAAGCCTACTTAGCAGGGGAAAAAAAAAACAAAATCCAAAACAAAACAAAAAGACAAAAGCAGAGCCCAACTTTGTCAACTCAGCTTTGAAAATGACCTTTTTGTAGTAACCTAATAGATCAAAAGAAAAGGTGAGATCATATGTTTAAGTATATTCTGGTCATCATAAACATCGCAGAGATTTTGAAAATCTGCTTTTAATATGAGGCTACAGTGTTGTGCTTATCTAATAACAATTTTTGCTATGGATACTCCTACTAGCATTTTGAGTCATACAGTTACTAGCAGACACCAAGCCTCCAGATGCAAATATAAAGTGAAAGACTGTATGTTATAGCCTTTATATGTCCCACTATATTGTGTGTTCCTTTATTCTTCGAGTAATGCTGTGATTCAGCTGGGGACCTCTGCTTCATTAGGCATTTCATTGGCACTGTCCTCTGCAATGTCTTTGGTCTCTAACTCTTCCATTTTGGGGGTTGAAACTATGAGGAGATTAAATTACCATCTCCAATGCCACTCTCTGTGTATGCTCTTTCCCACCACCTCACTCTGAGGCTTTTGGGTTTTCACAGCACTGGCACCACATCTCAGTCATAGAAAGTTATGGACCTTGCTCAAAGGCCAAGCAACTTCTAAAAATCATTGATTTGTGTTTTTCTATCTGGGCCATGTCTTTCAGCTCTACGTACAGGAAAAAGTTTAAATGACTGTTTACTTTGAAAAGAAAGTACTTTCTGGAATATTGTATAATATGGTCTGAACTGTTTAGGGAAAAAACTCTCATGTATAACACTTATGGCCAAACCTAGGGAGGAGCAACCCTGATTTTGAGCTCTTTGAGCGATCAGACCCCACAGAGCAGAGTGACTTTGTTTCAGTTGGAAATACTTCTCTTGAGACTGTATTGGAAAATGGTCCTAAGACTTCAGCCTCATTCGGACCTTAGAAATCCAAGCCTAGGTCCCATCACTTTCTCGTGCACAACTGTTGCTAACGAGAAAACTGTAGTCCTTTTAACTTAGCTAAATGCTATTTATGCTTCTCAGTTTAGTCCAGTAGCCAGGAAAGACCAAGCAACCCCTTGGTCATAGGTTAAAAAATTGAAAAGTCAGCTACCAGTAGCAGTAGCTTTAGTGGAAGGGAAAGAAGAAGGGGTAGCAGTTTCCCAGGAAGCCAGTGCCCCATAATTCAGCACCAACCAAGCTTCAAGTTTTCATCATGCCCCAGTTGGCATGGGTTTTCAGATTTGCACTTCTGTTTTGAGATCAGCTCTTACAATGAGCTGAAATCTCTTTCATTTCCTCTTTGCAGTTTGTCAGATTTTATTAACTCATTCTTACTTCAATGAGTGACTTGGTACTTTAAAAGTATGTATTGGAAACTATTTTCCTAGCAAACACTATCCATCTCTGAAGTTACCCTGGTGGGCTCACAGTCCATTCATCCTAGTGCCTGTAACCAGCAGATGATGGAGTTTGTCCACATGCTGGAGCCCTCTGGCTGATGGTAGGCCATGGGAGGATAAACATTAATACCTTAGAATGGACTTGGAGATGGATACATGCCCCCTTTCACACACATCTCTATTCAGATTGATAACACAAATAACTCTAAAATTTATTTTAACTGCCTAACTCCTTATTTGCACACTCAGTATTTGTCCTATTGAAACTGTAGCTATGCTGGATGATTTTTGCTCAGTTTTAATACAGATAGTTTCACTGTTCTGTTTCTATCATTAACTTAAAAGATATCATAACTTCTTAACAGATTTCATAACCACTTGAAAATTACTTAGAACTACCAAGTTCTATCAATTTAAGTATACAAATTAATGTGATGATGAATTCTTTTAGGTAAGAGATGAAGCTAACTTGTTTTATCTTTGTGCTTCATAGCTAGCATAAAATAATTTTAGACTAAATTAGAGGGAGAATTGTGATCCACTTACTGATTTTAAAATATAATGTACAGTTGACAACAAAATCTTGTCTGGTTCTGTCACAGAGCTTCTCCATTCTACCTGTTTCTGCTGGATCAACAGACAAGATATTCTTAAGGGGAGAGGATATTTGAGTTATGTGTGGTTGGTTTAATTTTGTTACGGAGATAGAGATTTTTTTATATATTTATATGCTGTGCAAGAGCAACAGTATATAGCATACCATCTGCTCATTTCTACTCTTTATCACTAGTAGAGACTGAAGTTTTTCATTTCCCTCAGTGCTCTGGCTTTCTTATATTTTTTTTTTCTAAGACTTAACAAAACCCCACAGACAGAACTATCTGGTCAGCAAATCCACATACTCAAGGGAACAAAGCAGACCAAATGTAACATTCACTGATTACTGCTTTAATAACTGACAAATCTGTCCAGAGACAATGGCTGAGGATCCATATTACACTTATGTAAATGAAAGACCTTCTTTGCATTGAGATGAGCTTTATAAACATACTTTCTCAAAAGTCTGTATAGCTCAGTTGCATCCTTAACTTCTATGACTCAATGCCAGTTTTA
This sequence comes from Poliocrania exsul, assembly GCA_035041345.1. Classification (NCBI taxonomy): domain Eukaryota; kingdom Metazoa; phylum Chordata; class Aves; order Passeriformes; family Thamnophilidae; genus Poliocrania; species Poliocrania exsul. The sequence continues at coordinate 30,027,379 of JAWWLZ010000139.1, read as the reverse complement.
ATTCATTGTTCATTCCAACTAAGAAATCTTCTTATAAACAGTGTTTGGGGTTTTAAGCAAAAAAAAAAAAAATTAAAAAATACTATCATTCTATTCTTCTGTCTTTATATTCACTGAATATCCTAGAGATCTGTGATACTAATTTTTTTCTGTGAATCCTCTGAGTGCTTTGCATTTGTCACCAGTTACATTTTTTAATAATGTCCTCGTTTCACTGTGCTCCAGCATAAATACCCAAATAAGTCTCTTAAGTATATTCAGCCATTGGTTTCTTCTGCTGCCTTCACAGGGTGTTCTGATCAAACTGTACATACGTCTTATTCTAGAGGTCTGCTGCTGGAATAACCTGATCCAAAGATGTACAACAGGTTTGGGGATTTTTTGAGGCGTCAGGAGTTTTAGGTGGGGATTTTTTATGTGTGTGTTTTGGAGGGGTTCTTTAGTTTTCTGGACTGATCTATAGTCTCTGAGGCACTACTGCTCTTGAAGTGTGGTTAGGACCTTTATTTCTCAGGATTGACCATGCTGTCAGTAAAGCTCCTCCCTGAGATGCCACACCAAAGCTATAACCACTTTTGAGGACTTCAGTAATTAAGGATGGGCAATTTCTTCATGTTTCCTTAACCTATGAAAAGCCTTTACTTAGGTCTGTGGGTTTTACCAGGCTACATGAATACATTAACTTTCACAACAGTCAGGTTCTTAGTTCCCATTCAACTTACAGTAAATCATCTCTAGGGATGAGCTGTTGCCTGTATTTGAAGTTTGTCCTTCACAAAATGTTCATCTTTAACTACCTTTTTTTTTTTTTTCCAAGATAGCATTTGTTATGATCAAGAAAAATTAAATCATTTCACTTGAGTTTAAAAAATGACCTTGTTTTCTCATTTGTAGTCAGAGACGAAATCCTAATATCTTTGAGTGATTGTATGACCAAAGGATTGAGCTAGAAGAGATTCTGCTAGAAATATGAATAGCTGAAAAAAGGTAGAGAGTAGCAACCTGTGAGGGAATAATGTGCTGATAATTTGTATTAGTGTTAAATGCACCTCTAAATCTCACGTGTTCATACAAAGCTGTGAGACTTTCAAGGCTTATGTATCATTATTTGCATAAATTATTAATTAGTATTGGAGAAAAAACAAATACACAGAGATGCCAAAAACAACCTACTAAAGCATAATAATAAAGGAAATTAAAACAAAAAATTAGAGGTGAAGTATTATCAGTTTGAAGGTTTATGGTTAATAAATCCCCCTCTCAACTAATGTACTTCTAATTTGTATAAGTTTCTCGTGATTTAGTATATGGTAATTCATATAATTGCACTGTAGCTTGCTAATTAAAGAAAAGCACCAATTGAAGACCATAAAATGCATTGTTAACCAATCTGAGATTTTTTTCACTGTTAAAAAATTATATCACATTACAACTAGCAGTGAGTATTTCTCTTCACACAAAGTTACTTGGGGCTGTCACACCACAGTATTCTGATCACTGCCGACTGCAGTGCAAACAGAAAATACCAGAACTGAAGAAATAATCTATAAAGAAGAACTTATTCCACAAACAAATAATTTTCTCATTATAGAACATCAATCAATATTCTCACTGATTTAATCATCCAGATTCACTGATGGCAAATTCTTCCCTGCCATTTCTCATAATTTAAAGTACTTGGGTTAGTTATTGCTGCACAGATCAGTCCTGTAAGTACAAAATATTAAGCTACAAATGTTCACCTCTGGAAAAAGGGAAATAAACCATGCAATTTCATTTTTCATGAAGAGGGTACGATTAAAATTTAATTATTTGTATGTTAGTTGAAAGCAGGGAAGAAAAAGCAGCTAGTTTGAATTTTAATGTAAATGCATAGTCACAGAACTTTGTTATTCATCCTCCACTAAAAAGTAAATTTAGTCCACATTACATGTTTATATTGCTATAACTCAGCCTCATCCCATGATAATACAAGCTGTTGAATATTTTACTGGATTTCCTGTTTCTAGAAGTCACCAGTAAAGATCCAGGGCATAGGTTGAACACAGTGTGATCCTCCTGGAAATCAAAAATAATATATGTGGCTCCTTTCTGCCCCACTCTGCCAGGAACAAGACTGGGAAAATGACCAACATTGAATGAAAATACCAGTTCTGGTGGAGGGAATACCTCACCCCAGATGGGTTCCTCTTGTCTGTCAGCCCCAGAATATGGGACTGGGGTCAAGCACACCAGGCTGGAGCTGCTGCTCGTGCTGCTCATGGTATCGAATCATGGCTTGAGGCACCAGGGAAAGAGAAAGTGAGAGCATGTGTTTTCCTAGCAGTGTAAGTGATGAGCACCCTGTAATTAGCTATGAAAAGAGGAAAGGAAAACACAATCAGCTAGTAAGGATCTGTGGTGAATTACCTGTGTCCTTCCAGAAACTCTGACTTTAGCATCATATTGCATGAGGTTTTATGGGTGTGCCAACTCACATCAGCCCCCACAGGAACCTAAATGTACACTGCAGGGCTGCTGACCTTTCTTCTCTTCTTCATGTACATGCCTAATGTAGGGATGTCTTTTTCCTTGTTTTCTGCTGTACATATCTTCTTCTTCTCTCCCTTAATACTAAGGATAATACTAAATTAACTCCCTGCCATGAAATGCAAAATAATAATAATACAATACAGTGGCTAAAAGTCACATTGTAGACTTTAAAGCCAGACAATCAGTTGCCAGCACCAAATTGCCCCGAATCGCAGTTTAGATTTAGTCTAAATGTCAGATGACATGGATTCTTTAAAGACTGTGGGTAAGCTACAACTTTGCCATTTGTTTCAGTCTTAGTATTATCCTGGAGCAAGTCAGGAAACAGGCTGTAATTGGAGCCACTGTTCTTTCATTGATTATGCTCTCTGACTCCTAAGTACATACTGCAGGTGGGCAGGATAGGAGTATAAATTCAATGTGTTGTTTTTGTACAAAAACTAGGGCTGGGTTGGTCTGTGCTGGTTCCTCACTTCTCAGGTTAGATAGACCCTGCTCCTGTCAGTCTCACATCTCCGGTCAGAGGGACCTCAGCAGCAGCTTCTTGAGGAGGAGTGAATGCGGTGTTAGAAAAATGTTACATAAAGACAAGGGAAAGGGGATTCCTGCTACTCCAAGGCAGGTATATAGGTCATTTAGGTTGGAAAAGACCTTTAAGATCATTGAATCCAACTGTAGTATGTCTCTCTGCCATTTAACATGGACTTGGCATGTTTACTCCCTTTCGGCATCACTCTGTACCCTGACCAAAACAACCAAGGGGATCCAGGCCAGCAGGCACTCCTGTTTCCTTATCATCTGCCTAGACCTCACATGATCTACTTATGTTGAAAGGGTAACAGAGGCTTACATAACTTTTCTCCACTGAGCAATTCAGGGCTAAACAACAAGTTAGCTTCAGATAAATGAAGGAAAGAAATAATCTCTTGCATGTGTTCAGACTGACCATCCAGCTGACTGACTACTGACAGCATGTCGTTCCCCAAGTAGCCTGCTGACATCCCAGCACACACCAGCCTCATTTTCTGTGTGATTCCTCTTTGCTAGAAAAAAGAGAAGAGCATTTGAAGGCTTCTTGTTGGGCTCACAGCTGGATTTGGGAAAGAGACAAGAAGTTACCTGAGGCAGACGTGACAAACTTTGACATGGCCTCACTTCACAGGCCAGGAGGAGAGCTCACATCCCAGACAGCAACAGGAGGACAAAACAGCATGATTCTCATGATGCCATACCTCTGGCTGCTCTTGAGATGTGTGCCCTCAGTCTGACACAGTGTGGGAATAAACCACTATTCCTGCATTCAGCACTGGAGCTCAGCACCTTGGCTCTTCTTACCTTAGCCCATGCCTACCAAGGAAAATGTTCATGAGGCAAATGGAGATTGGGACCAAAACAAAGCATGAATGTAACAATGAGTACATGGAGTAATAATGAGTAATTCTGTGTATGTATTCACAGAAGTTAATTCACAAGCAGGAGTCAAAAGAATGCAATTATTTGATGTAAATAATTACTATTCTACTTAACAATATTTTTTCTGTTCTCTTTCCCTATTAATAACATATGTTATTTGAGTTTTCTTTCTTACCATTAGGGTAGAGGAGTTTTCTCTTTTCAAGCTAATTTCCTTTCTCTACCCTAATTTTTTCTTCATAATAGAAATAAAGACTTTCCTTAAATCTGATAGCTTTGCTGTCCTGATCTAGAACAGACACCAGTTTTGTTTTCTTGCCAGTTAGTGATTTTCTGATACTGGCAGAAGTGCAAGACATTGATAGATCAGATTAATTCTAATTTTTGAAGTGAGCTGACATTTGAATCCAGCTAATTTAAAATGTTCTTTCTGTGTTTGGTCTGCTCAAGCAATTTAACTGCAAATCTCTTTTGCTCAGTACTGTCTTTACAGCTTATGTTGTTGGGTACATGAGCAGTGAGACCTAACTGCTTGCTTATTATGGTGAGTAGAGGGAGCAAATCAGAAGCTCGTATCCATATGATTCCCTACATTAATCACCTGCTCTATTTTACAACAGTTTTGTAGGACTAATCAGTTTGTCTTTTGCTGAGGGATGACTGATCCTCAACTGGTTGCCCAGTATCCTGAGGGTCATCACTCTGAGGAGGGTGGAGAGTATGAGTTCTATCAATCTCCCAGGGCAGTTCTCTCCTTGGTCCTATTATTTTCTTGCTTTCTATGACTCACAAGCCTCCCAATGTTATTTGAATCAGCCTAGCATAAATATTTTTTTAAAACACTCATTTGTCTTTGTTTCCACAAACGTCTTTTCCAAAGCTGCTTTCATTTCTCTCAATTCCTGTCTTTGCTATTTCAGCATGAATGCACTTCCAGGCCTCTTTGTGGGGGTATCCAAAGGTATCTGCATCAGAAAATGGCTCTCTTTCTGAAAAGCCTCTACAATTTTCTTTGTAAATATGAAAGCCTAAGATAGTTTTCAGTGAAAATTTGATTTTTTTTTTAAATGGAAAACAGGCACAGACTATAGAAATAGTTTTAATCAAAATCTTAGTATTTCCTTGAAAAGTCATGATGTAACATATTTGAAAAGTAAATATAGGCAACATTGGTTGAACATTTCTAGCTTCCTGCAGTTCCTTCCACTTTAAATTTACACAATATGAAATCATTGTCAATTATGCTAATCTTTTTAATACCCATTCTTAATATTGATAATACTGTAATCTTTCAGACATTTAATTGTTTTCACATTTTATCTTCCTCCAGGCTTGATAAGCAATGAATCCCTTTCTACACTTCCTTTACTATTGGGCTTTCCCTTATAAAGCATGTACTCTTCACACAATTTGACCTAGTTCTGCTTCTGTCCTATAAATGCATTTCTACTGTAGACAGCTCTTCTCATCCATTTGCTTTGCTCTCATCTGATTTTTTGAGGAAAATGGAAAGTCTTCCCATGGCTTTTCAAAGCAAAACCAAAAAACTTTTCCAGTTATTCCACACTCTGTTAGATGTATATTTTTCCTATATTGAAATAAGATTAGGAGACTACCATTACATACTCTTGGAACAATGAAAAATCAAAATGCTGCAGAGAGCTAATTACTAATTTTTAATTTAAAGAAGTAATTTTAAGTGTTTTAGAAAGCTTTGCTATTGGCTTTTGAGAACTTGGAAAGTCTTCATAAGTATTTGTTAAGAAAGTTTTTCCCATTTCCTCAGAGGTTTTCTTCGGTCAGTGCCACTTTCTACTCAGTCACAGCCCTGGCACTGCCAGTCTGGCTGTTTGCAGACATCTATGGAAAAGGAGATTGCAGCATGTTCCTGTATCCATATGTGCTTGTCACAGGACCTGTCTGTGTCCTTTGGTCTTTCTGCAACTACAGGCACGCCTCTGTGCACAGAATTCATCTTTCAATCAATTTACAGTTTGCCATTTTAATCAGTTCTTCCTAGAGGTTATATGCCTTTAATCCAGTTTCAATTGTAGCTATTGGTAATTACCGTTTGATATTTCAATCCAATTTTTTTGTCATTGTATTTTGATTTTATGATCTGAGACTGAAAAATGCTGTTATCTCTGTTAAAAGTGTGTTACTTCAACATCACTGTGGACAATTTTAGAAGCTCCTAGGATAGCATTTTCAAACTGTGTGGTCTCATATATTAAATTAAATAAAATTTAAAATTAAAATTTGCAGAAAATTCAAATTAAAAATAAATGTAAACTAATACTATTTTGTTTCTAAATCTGCAACACTTAAATGAGATTTTTTTCGAACAAAAGCTTGTTGCTTACCACCTTGGAGAAGTGAGGCCAGTGTGTGGCAGGAAATAAACAGCAATATTTACCTTAATAGTTTTTCTTTTTCCCCATAAGTTGCATACATTTTTTAAAATTTATTTGTCAGGAGACTCTATTATATTTAGCTTTTCTCAAGCTTTGAAGAGAATGTGTCTAATTTCTCTTTCATAGTACTTCCTAGCTCACTATAAATATAGCATGCCAGTGTCATTCTTGAGCAGCATTGTGTACTGAGTCTGTACTGTCACAAGGAAATTGTTTTGACTCAGTGAATAAATGAAAATCACTTGGGATTCATTCCCGCTCTGGAGTTTTTCGTCATTGAACTTGCTCAGTGTCTTGATTTTTCCCCTTATCTGTAGTCAGATATTTAATTATTTACTCCACAAAACCTTAAAAAAAGTTCCCCCATATTGAATCAAACATATGCACATGGTGAACAATAGGATAATAAAGTAGATTAGAAGAGACCATGATCATATGATGCGACAGTACTGTAGTAGTTTAATAAGTCCTTTCAAGAGGTGTTTGCTTCATTGTCTAGTTGCTATTGCTGACTGGTCACTTCAAGGGTTAGGAAATGCTGAGAACAGAAAGTCTGTGGGCAGCCACACTGCTCACTGTGTAACTTGAATTGATTTTCCCTTTTATGGCCTTGGATGCTGCCGCTGCAGAAGGTGGTAACTTTTTTCATTTTTATACAGAAGATTTTTGCTAGGCATTTAACAGAAGAAAAAATCTCTAATGCACTCCATGAGGGTTTTTTCCTCCTTACTGCAGGTAGGTAGGGGGCCAAGTGCAACTTCCAAGCTAACAGTACTGGGATCTTTATCACAAGTAACAGATCTTCCAGACACTACACAGAGAAGTTGTACATTTAGTATGAACTATGTCTGTATCATGAAGCCAGACCACCCCCACAGTGATTAAGGTGTCAGTGCACTTTAGTGAGTGTTTAGGAAAGAGGAGCTCTCTCCCCCTACACAGTTGTCATGTTCTGCCCCACTCTTGCTCAGAATATATGCGAGAAAATAATATTTCAAACCATTTTCCTAGTCTGGTTCAATACACACTATCAAAGTAGGATCAGAGGGCCTGGGGTACAAAGTGAAAATGCTTTCAAATGTGCTTTTGAAATAGCTTGGCTGTGCTCTGCTCTTGAATCATGATAAACTGTAAAATGACAGGTCAATCCTTAAAGCATTAATATATGGGAGAAAAATTGCTACCTATAGGAGAAGTGAGAGAGGCTCCTGATGATATATGAGGGAGGTCACTCATCTGTACCATAGACTATGCTGCTTGTTTGTGTGTTTATATATATATATATATATATAAAAATATATATATATAAAAATATAAGAAAATAAACCCAGATTTCTGAAAATAGAGTCAGCTTTACGAAAACTGATGACTGAAGCAGTGAAAGTATTAGCTTTCTCATTAAATGCTAGTTACTGATAGCAGTTGACTGACCTATATACATCTTAAAGAAGACAAAGGTATTTCTAGAATGCCTGGGGATAATTAGCCATTGCTAAATTTTCTTAAGATTTTAGAAATTATGTTAATCATTTTATGCCTACAAGTTTCATGACGTGGTTTGAGCCAAGCAGCTGCTGCTTTATGCTGCTGGTCTGAAGCAATGCAGTAGACTCATTGCCTGAATGAGAGCTTCAGGATCCAGCCATAGCACAGCAGTACATTAATGAGCTGGCTAGCTAAGCTGTTTTGGTGCACATGGAAAATGAATACACTCCCAAAAGAGGTGTGAAATACTAAAAGAGACCATCTCATGGTACACAGCCCCAGCACTGTGGAAGTAAGAGGGAGCCTTAATCTTCATGACCTTCCCACCACCACTGCATAGCAAATTCCCTGGTGCACTCTGTAGGGGGAATTCAAAAGTGACAGACAGATGCAGGGCTTCTGTGCTCACTTAGAAGCCCTTGAGGCATGGTCACTCCTGCTCTCTGTGCCCACACTCTAATCAGGAGTGGCTGCTTTATTCCTTCCCATAGCACACACTCAGCACCAGGTAGGAGAGTACAGGCAGATGGGGCACAGCACTGTTTCACATTCATTTTCTACGAGACTTCCCCAGTGCTTTGTGGGAAGGAGGGTAACACCTGCAAGAACAAGGCAAAAGGGAATTTTACTACTTCACATCTGAAATCTGAATTTTACCTGTGCTGCGGAGAAATCCTGAGTCAGCTCTGGCTGTACACTGAACAGTCACATTTAGAGATTTTCTCTAAAGCTATAGTAAGACAGGTTCTGTGAATTTGTCTGTATTCCTCAAATGCTGGAATAGTTATGTTTATGCAGTGCAATAGTCCAAAATATTTTTGAACAACCACCAGTTAAATTGGACAGGCAGCAACTTTAAAGACAAGCCTTTAGCCTTGTCACAAAAATATTCTGATTTGGAAGGGATCCACAAGGCTCATGAAAGTCCAACTTCTGACCCTTCACAGGACAGCCTCAACAATCACACCATGTACTGGAGAGCATTTTCCAAATGCTTGTTGAACTCTGGCAGGGTTGATGCTGTGACCACTTCACTGGGGAGCCTGTTCCAGTGCCCATCTACCCTCTGGGGGAAGCATCTTTTTCTAATATCCAACCTAAACCTCTCTGACACAGCTTCATGTGACTCCCTTGGGTTAAACATGGTTAGGTGCCATGAAGTAGGTGACAGTGCCTTAACCCTGTGCATGTTGTATAGATCACTAGGGCCTCTTCCATCCTTATAAGGAGAGTGCTAACCTTTCATAAAACACATTAAGAAAAGGTCTTAGCTCAGAATGATCAACAATCCATAATTCAGAAGACCAGACATCAAAGAGAATAAATCTTGTCCTGCTTCACCCACCTACTTCAAACCTGCCATCTGACTCCTCGATATAGATCTCCCAGGTTTGAGCAGATATGCACATATCCTAAGCCTACAATTCTGCAAACAAAAGCCTTACTGAAGGACACAGAGAAACCTGGAGTATGAGAAATGGCATATAATCAGTAGTACATAGCATCAGTCTGACTGGTGTGTGTCGTACTGCCACTGCTCTTCCTGGTCCTGGGGCTGCAGAAGACAAGCCCTGTTTTCAGCCATCTGCTGATGCCATCACATCACCCTTCAAAAGTACCACAAGCATATTCACAGCAACGCTATAAATACAGACAGCAGAGGAAAGATTTGGAAGCAGCAGCAATATTTTGCTGTTAGATTCTCATGTTTCAAATAATGAGATGGTTGATGCCTGCCTTTTGCTGATAGCTGGCCTACTGCTTGCATTTATAAGAAATAATTTTTGATGAAAAGCCAAGCAGCAAAATACTGAATGTATTACTATGCAATTTCATGTGAAAAGACATAAAAACAGTCTGTATCCTTGGATAATAATGAAATATTGATTTTCTAGTAGTTGTTTTATCTTCACCCAAATCATCATTTCTTGGTGGAGGCAGTTCAATCTCTAGTTTAAATAGGATTTGCTGCAGTTTAAGTCCATATTTCTCTTACAGTGCAGTTTTAGGTGAGCAAATAATTAGCAGATCTTTTTATCAACGGGCACAAGGCAATGGTATTCCAGACCTTATGGTGAAGCTCCCAGGCTTCATTTGTTAGGGGAGACATCAACAAAAAATGGCAAGGATTCAGATGCAAAGAAACTAAGGAAGCATTAGTCCTCCATGAAACACATATTTATACCTTGAAATCTTTGGCCAGGGAGTATCAAGTGCTTGAATAAGCCTAAAAAGCAAAGCACATTTGCTTGGACAAGTTTGTGGAATTGAAATCTAACAATTTTATAGCATTCAAGGATTTATTTATTTATTATAGATCACTTATACACAGCATGTGTAGCTCTCCAGAAAACTGAACATGCTGGAGGGAGTTGTAATTATATGCCTGCTCTGTCACTATTTTCTCCCTATCCCTTATGCATCTCTTCTGGCCTTCTATGGTTAGACAGACCTTTGAGTCAACCTTGTCTGTCCGTTGTGATGAGCTAAAAAAATGAACTCCTACATTTCTTCAAAAGTACATAAAAGGTGTAGTCTTCAATATAGGTGAGAAAACTGATGAAGTAAGAGTGTGTATTGTTGTCTTGTTTGAGTCTCAACTTAAGAATAAAAATAAATTACATCAAGTCCATGTTCAGTAGAGAATTCAAATTTCAAAATGAATTGGAAGTATGGTGCACCAAGAAGTGCACAAGGGCCAATGAATACCATTAAATTACAAAGACAGAAACTCACACCTACAAGTGGGTTTTTTCATGTTTTTTCTATTTACTTTTTCACCTAGTAAACTCCTACTGATCTTTTACTGCTGTTGACTCATTGTCTGTATGCTTTCCTGAGGAAATATCTCAATCTCTCTATTCCACTTGAGCCTGTGCCTTTTGTAGTTTCCACTGGATCATATGATTCTGTAGCTGGCTGCTTACTTTCTGCCCATTCCAATGACAAAGAGCTCGAGGTCACAGGAAACAAGAATCACTTCATGAACATCTTTGCTGTTGTTGTTTCTGTCAGAAAAGGAATAGGAAAAAAGCAAGAAAAAAGCTTTACTTAAGTTTGACTATTTTCTCTGTTTCTATGGGAACAAAAAAAGATGAAGGAGCAACTGCCAGCCATCAGGTGGATTCCTGAAACTCCAGGCAAGGCAAGTGGCTGATGCTGAGGAGTTTCAGGCTCCTTTTGGATTGTCCATTGGGTTGCTAAATTTGAAATGTTTTCATCTTGCAGTGAGGAGAAACAGGGAACTGCGTCAGATTTAAAAGCAATGAAAACGTTTTTCCCTGGGATCTCTTAAAATCTTGTGACTACCATGCCAAACTCAAATATTTTTCTTACTAAGATGAAGAACACAGAAACCTCCCTGCTTAGGCAACTGAATGCCCCATAGGACTTCTTTTCAATTTTCATAATACAAAATATAGAGACCAGTAGATAATGCCATCATCATATACTAAAACACTCAGTTGAGGGAAAAGGGCACCTAATAGATATGGGGTTAACAGGCCTGGGAAAAGGCTCTTTTTATTATCCCCACCTCCCCTGACCATAGCTCAAATTCCTGACTCTGTTACCACATCATGCAGCTCTTCTTTTGTAAAGTTTAACCTTCTGGATCTAAGACCTCTACTTCTCCATTCTATCCCTATAATGTGTGCCTTTGAGCTTTCTTGCAAAAAAATTCCTTATCTTCTCGTTATCCCATTCTCAAGCATCTCCATTCAACCTCCTACCCAAGAGCCCCCAGCCATCAGCTACTCACCAGCCTTTCTTCCCTTGTGCCCATTGCTGCTGACAACTGCTGTGACTGCAGCCCTGACTGCTCTGGCTTGCAGAGCCCCTTTCCCCTCTATCCTTTCTGCTGCCTCGTGAGAGATTTCAGACAAGAGGCTTAGATGTACATGTAGCTATGAGAGACAGCCTCCCTCAAATTCGGGGCTGAAACTTTGCTCTAAAAGGAAATTGGTGTCTCTGTTTTTCTGTACATCCAACTTCAGTTCATTTGGAAAATTTAATGTTCTCAAAATGAGTTTTTCTTTGAGGTTTTAGTGAAATAGCCTGATAGCATTTTAGGAGAGATTTGGCTAGCAATTCTACAGATGATTAAAAGTGGAACATAGTGTCCATTATGTAAGACTTCTTAGATTTCAAATTTGGGAGGTCTAAGGAGGCTGAGATTAGCTCAGTTGGTTAGAGCACAGTGCCAATAATATGAAAAGTGCATTTCTTTTTATTTCCTCTACCTGAAATTGAGCATGTGAAAGGGAAAGTTCTTCAGACTGGTGCCCCAATGGGATTTAAATGGACTCAGTATTACTATGTGCAGTGGAGCTACACCGACCTAGTTTCTGGAAGCTGAGAATCTGGTCATCAGCTTACATGCCTAGTTTTCTGGTTTGGGTTTGCTTTGGAAAGCACCAATGGAAGTGTTTAGCTATGTTTTCTGATAGCAACAGAGTTTGTTACATAAATTTCTACATGAAAAACATTTTTTCTTTTTTTCTCAGTGGTTCACTCCATCATTTCCAGATAAACCTGTCAATCTCTGACTCCTTTCTCTCCTTTTTCTTTTAACATTCCACTCCAATCAATCATCTCTCAGAGAAAAAAATAAAAAGAAAAAAAATAGAGCCAATTCTCTGTCTTAGGCAACTAATAATTTTGTATTAAACATAATACAGTAACTGATGTTTAAATAAAATAATACATCTGGCTTGCCTTTAGGTTTTTTCCACGAAAAAAGAATATTTTGGTCTGGTATAATTTTACAGAGTTCAGTAGAGCTCTTCAGCATGGATTTACAAACCAATCATGACCTCAAGTGGCATGCTGTTCATCTAAATAAAATACCTGCCAATGTACATTAGGATTGAAGTACTCCTGAATTGCTAGGTGCCAAAGGGTTCAGATCTAGCAGGGTCTGCATTAAGTGTTTCCAAGATTATAAACAATGGGAACATATCTGTGCCTTAATAACCTTTTACCAGTCCTGCATTCACATAAAGAAAACATGCTAGGAACCCTGCCTGGGATCATATTTTTAAAATGAGCTGTATTAAAAATCCATTAAGCTTTGCAAGTTAATAAAAAATGAAAATCCAATGAATTGTGTAACTTCAATAGGCAATTCTGTGTAGATTTTGTCCTTCTCTAAGGTTGAATGAAAAAACTGGCTATTATTTTGTGTTTAGGCTTGGCTTTCAGCTCTTTCCTCCTGAAACGTTTCTAGTGAGAAACGGAAATCTGCATCAGACAAAGATTCTCAGCATTCTCTGAGAAGATCACACTTTAAATGTGGCTGTATATGACTTCCGACTTCCAGACATTAAAAAAATAATTCATAAAGCCCTATTTCAAATGCTACATTTGCTGGGCTGGTTTGGGTTCTGGTGGGTTTTTTTTATTGCAAAAGAAATTTTATAGTGTTTTGAAGAAACTAGTTCCCTCTTTTTTATCCATGATATCAAGAAGGATTGTTTGGAAATGAGAGTCAGCAGCATCCTTCTATGGGAGGAGGCAGGGAGAAAGAAGGAGAATGGTCTTGATTACAGACTCAAGGCACAAATTTTCTGAATTTTAAAGTCTGATCTTTTGACAGCCAGGAGGGAAGTATCCAGGAGTGATCAGTGAAGTGCCCCAGGAAACGAGACAGAGCTAAAAACCTGGCCACAAGAAGGACTTCCCACTTATCATGCTTTTCAGGAGGGTTATTGCAGGGAGATTCTGAATAGATGCTACAAAGCATGGCCTCTAAAATACCAGTGGAAATATAGAAAAGAATACCCTTTCTTTTTTTTTTTCAAATAATACTGCTAAAAGCCACTCTTCATTGACATACTAAGGTGTAGGCTCCACTGTTAGACAAGAAGTGTGTCAAACTATGTAAAGTGTGTGCTTTCCATTTACCTTGCTGGGTGTTAGTCTTAGGGAGACCAGGTGATGGACTGGACTCTTGAGGGCCTGATCATTCGCACTTGTTGCTTCCTCATGGGTGAACTAGAACTTTACCAAGGACAGTAAAGTGTCTACTAAGCTTTCCATCCTAAGAGTGTTCCATCCTGTTTCAGAGAGAGTGTATGGTTAATTAGGGCTGCAAATTATCCAGGTAAAATGAAGGCCCAATATTTAGCCACCTTCAGTCAGAGTGGTACGATAGGTCTGATGACAAGTTGGTCAGATGCTGCTGATCCTCCCATGCGACTGAAGGAGAGAGAGCAGGTTATGTGAATTACGTGCACACATATGTAATGGTATGGAATTGCTTATGGGGAGATTTTCAAAAGAATAAAATGGATTTGGAACCATAAATTCAAATTAATGTTTCACCAAAATTTACCTTTCTCTGTCTCTTAGCTCTTTTGGTAACAGAAGCTGTAGCCATCCATTAAAGTTCAGCAGTAAGCACATCAGCTTGCAGGAGCTCAGCTATAGACACCAGGAACCACACATGCACTGGTACAAAGATTAGAAATGCAGTTCAGGCTGTGCTGGAAAAAGCAGTCCTAATAGTTTAACTCTTTAATCTGTTTTTTTGTCTCAGCAACTGTGATAGTGGTTAGGTGTAGCTTTATTAGAAAAACATTAAAGCAGTTTCGAATATGAAATTATCAACATAGGAACAAAAAGAGGCATCATTGCTCTCGCCTTCCCCATTTTACCTGTTTTTCTTTGATTAGTCAACATTTCATTTGCTTTAAACAGGAAGGCTTGCTGTGATAGAGTTACAGTTCTGTTTGCACTCTTGGCTCTTCCCCACTGTTTAAATGTCAGTTGTTTGGGATTTGCAGAGACATAAGGCTGTAAACAGACCGTGAAGGATTGTCACTTGGAGATCCCAAGAGGAAAATCTCTTCTGTAGTAAACTGGGTGGGAAGATGGGCATTGAAAGATGAAAGGAGGGAGGAGTATTCAAGGACACTATAGTGCTGCCATCATCACGCACAAAGGCCTGTGTATTTTGTTCCCCAGGAATGTACCCTTTCAGCAGCAGAGCCCACACTGTATGAACACCTGTTTGAAGCAGAAGGGACAAGAAACTTTCTATGCAACAGTACAAAATAAGCAAAACACCTTCTTGAGCCAAAGTTCAGTATTTTTCAAGTCGCATGATTGCCTCATCCTGCCATTTTGTCCTCTCAAGCACCCATAGAGCTCTTTCTGCTGCTTTATTTATGCTAAATTGCCGGGGTTTGCATAGTGATTGGGAATAGCTGTTGAAGTTGTAGACCTGGGGAATTCTACGGAAATCAAGATTTAAGCATTATGCAGTCAAATAATCTCCTTTATAGCAGTACCACGTATATAATCTCACAGAGACAGAAACATTTTCTGGCATCACCAGTATTATGTCTCAGAGAAGTAGTAAACTAAGATATAAAAATTATGGATTGGATTTTATTTTTTTTTTTATGTATTGTAACAGCTATATGCTACCAGAGGAAAATCAGAGAAGCCAGAGATTATCTATACCACACATATGCAACGGATGCATATGAGAAGATGAAGTGTTCTAAGAGTTTGTCATGAATAGCTAAATAATAAATGCAAAGTAAGGTTAAAGAAAGTTACTGCCTGATCTCATAGCCCAAGATAGAAGAAGAGATCATGAAAGACAGTAGATAGTAGTTTATCAAAAAGAAGCCAATACACCATTGGGGTTTCCATCTAACTTAAGAGTTGGAAAGTCAGCTTCCCCTTGTGTTTAAAATCAGCATTCATAGAATTGGCACAAGGACTAAAAGGGAAGGCATGATGAATGGGATTGATAAACCTGAAAGCATCCTTTTGGGATATATTTCAAGCTTAAGCTTTTGAATAGCAATTATGGACGGCATGATTTTTCATTTCAATTTATGTCCTCGTAATCAATTTTACAGAGTTGGATAGGAGCCCTTTTGCTGCCCAATTAGAAGAAAGCAAGCAAATAAATAAGGATCCTGAATGTAATGAGTTTTCTCTTTCTTTCCTTTTTCTACCTTCAATTCCAGTTATCTTAGCTAACCATAGATATCCAACTTTGAAGAAAGCAAACTTGCTGTACATAGTGAGACCGCCTTTATTATAGCTTAACTCTTTCCTCATTTCTAGTTCTGCTTGTCCTTGGCAATCATCTCTCTGACTTATTACAACTCATGAGGAATCTCAGTGTTAGAGACTATAAATTGTGCCTCCCTATCACTAAAATTTCAGCTGTCACCTAGAGAAGTAGGAATTAATGTTCTGGCAGGGGTTTCTTGATCCCTGCATGTCATACTGACTAGCACAAGTTCTGTGTGGTTCTGTGCAAGCAGAAGTAGATGTCCATGATCAGGAAATGCTTCTCCATTTTTCCCTAGTCCTTCACCATTTCAGGCAACCCCCTATATGGAAGTCATTATCTCCTCCATTTGAGATAATAAAGATTAGGTGGAAAAGTGTAAAATTTCTTATTTTATGTATATTTTTAGTAGGATGGGATTTTTATGAAAACACAAGGAATTGATCTAGATGTCCCAGTGACTGTGAGAGCAGATTAAATCACCTCCTTCTGGCAAGGAGTTTCTACCCCTTGTGACAAATTGGACCATGGAATATCCCATTTTAAATCAAAGCAGCTCTCCTGGGAAAGAACGTTTGTTCTGACCCATCTGATCAGCAATGCCTAAAGCAGGACCTGCCTCATTCTGCAGTGACAGAGGTGAGGTTTGCAGCTCCCATCCCACCATGGTTGCATCCAGCTCTGTCTTGAAGTATTTATATTTTGCATAGTCACCTGTCAGCCAGTGTTTTTGTCAGTATAAGAACATTACACTTCTTATCTGTAAAATACTTTTCTGCATCGATCTCCCTGACAGTTCAATTCTGGTATAAGCAGTACAGCTGATGGAAGCATAGTAAAGAAATGCACTGCTGAAGTGACAGTCTGCCACCACTGGCTTCACACATAAATATGAGATGGTCATCAGCTTTTGGTGTCTCAGGCCACATCAGTGCTAGAAACAGCAGGAGGTACCAGATCAAGCCTTAACTAGGGCTAAGGCTAACCCACCCTGAGAGGAACTGCCACAGCCACAGTGTCATCAGCCCAGACCCACTGATCTGCAGCTCTCCCTGTGACAGTAAGCAGCTTCCATGTGCTCAGTACAAGGGTGTCTGTGAGCACTTGCTGTCAGCTGTCTTTGAACTCCAGAAGCTGGACTATACTGGACTTGAGAGCCAGCAGACATGCAGCACTTGCACATTGATGCTCTGTAGAGTCATCCTAAGGGGGATGAAGCACAGCCAAATGCAACATGTGTTGTCCTCACAGCAGCATAAACTGAGATTCAAAGTGCTGAAAAACACTTTTCCCCAGCCCAGCTGCTGGAAGCAGTCCTCAGAATGCCCTGGGGAAGAGTGTCAGCTCCTACCTTCAGCTTTGGTTTGGGGAGGAATGCTGAGTAACTAGCCATGCTCTGCTGAGAGGGGCTTGCCCAAGCCTGAGTGCACCAGAGCAAAGTTATCTATTTCATCAGCTTGGTTACCTTAAGTAAATTAGTAAGTCATAGTGCTGCCAACAAACTTTAAAATCCTATACTAATAGGCCTAATTTTGGAGGTTTCCAGTAAATAAGAGAATTGGCCTAAACTTGTTTTGTTTTTCTACACAAACTTGAAGGGTTAGAAACAGTTTGACCCCTTAGATGTGTAAGCATGGATTCCACTGCTGAAGATATCCTGTATAGCAGAGTCAGTAGATTATGAGGGTTATGAAGTGTACAATTAAAAGTCTGATTCATATAAACTCCAGTTATGCAAATTCAGCTCCAGGTCCAAGAGGGAAACTACAGCCTGTTTCTCTTACGCAGTATCAGCAAAACAAAAATTAAAATAATGTTTTCAAGCCCAATTGTGCCTCCATCATCAGATATGTAATTCCACAGTCTTAAATTTTTATAGCTTGAAGCTCTTCCTTCCACAAGAAGTCAGTGAAGTGTGAGAGGGAAAAGATTTTAATGCAAGCACCATTTTTTTTTCATATATCCCATCTGAAAGGAGCTTATTAGGAGCTTGTTTACATTATTCATCCCATATACTTGCCTGAATTAATAATACATCCATTTCTTCTGATACCTTATCAGTACAGAGCTGCATTAAGGTGAAAAAATGTACATATACAGGTTACTTGCTTGAGAACATGATGTGAATTTTAAGACTCAAATGAACAGGAAAATTTCTCCTCAAAGTTCCTCAGTTTCCCTGGGCAACACTGTCCTTCATACATGCGTCTTCATTTGGCCTGGTTTAATTTCAACACGTTTCTCTCACTGCTCAGACTAAAGGAAGGAAAGTCTATAAATCAATGACATCTTCACTAGCCTCATTGTTGCTTTCTTGCTTCTTGAAGTAGCCGCTCATCCTGTGACTTTCTTATTTAACCAGTTTTACCAGCTTCAGAGTTCCTCACTACATTTTTATTAATTTCCTTTAAAAATGACAACCAATTCAATTTTTTAAATGAATATGAGAAATTAAAATCATTATTGATTGCATAAATAAGCATTTGTCCTGCAGTATTAAAAACATGTCTCTTCAGCAAAACTAATCTTGTATGAATTTACATACATCTCCTAGCATTTTTAGGGCAAAGAACCTGTAATTTGGCACAAAGTAGCTCCTCTGTTGTGGAATGGCATTTATAATGACAGTACTAGGTAAATAACTCAGCGACCCAAAGACAAAATTCATCCCTTAAGGTCATTATCTGGATTAATATAAGAAAATCGCCAAGACAGTTTAGGAATTATGAAGCAAGGAAACGGATTATACTAATCTGTAAATTCAGTGAAACTTTTGTGGTCTGACAGATCAAATGCAGATAATATTTTCCATTCAGCTATTACTCAGTGTTTTCTAAATAAAGTTATTAATATGTTGGCAATGTATGTTTGTCAATTACACATTTTTATACAAGACAGGGTTATACCACCAGACAATTATTTTCAACACACTTAACTCTACAAAACAACTTTTACACAGCTCTGACATACAATTTATATATAAATAGATATATATGCTAAACCCATATGTTGTCCAGGCTTAGTCCTTCTATTTTAATTGCTTATGCCCTCAAATCTGTTTTTTTCCTCCGACTAACAACGGTGTACTTTCTGTTCAGTCATCATCTGCTGCTCCACAGGGAGATCTCAATTCCCAGTGAAGGCTGTTTACTCACAGGGCTAGGTGAGAGAGTTCAGCACTGTCCTCATATACAAAAAACCCAGTTTCACTGGCCTCCCATAAAACCTGAGCAAACTTCCTCAGGATTGCTTCTCCACTTGTAGTCCAATGGCTGCAGCCTTTAACAGGCAACTTGACTTTAACACTCATCTGGAAGCAGCATGGCACTATGTCCTCCTTGAGGCAAAAAGCATGACAGCCTCAGGAGAGTCCATGAGTGCAGCTCTTCTGCCTCCAGGCTTGAGCTGCCTTGTGCCCAGCCTGTGCTGGGAGACCACGCAGATGCAGATGCAGATGCAGATGCAGCTGTATCTAGCTAATTATGCACCCCTCAGCACTGTGCTGATACCTAAGCCTGGAGATGTGTTTCTGCCATTAAAATTTGTAAGGTATCAAAACATGTTCTTCCAGGGAGGCCCAGGGCTAAGTGCTGACCAGCTCAGATCCTAGATCACATCTGATGGCATCTATGTGGTAGAGAGGTCTCATTTTGATAAGCTGACCCCAAATGAGAGTGCAAAGCCAGACCCACACAGAGATTAGCATGGCACTACTCAGTGCACTCATCCTGCCTGAATGGCAATATCATTACAGCAGATGCACTCATGACGAATAGAGGAGAAGGCCTAACTTAAATTCTGTCTCTATCTGTTTTGATATCCTTGTCCCTGAACCCAAGTGCCATGCAAAGGTCATAACCACCTGCCAATAAAATCATGATATTCAACGTTTAATTATTTTATTTACAATGGAACAGCTCTAAGAAGACACATGTTGCTGCCTTAGGAGAGGCTGTAGTGTGCTGTGTAGATCACACTGCTGAGAACTGAGATGCATTGGTTCAAATTCTTGCCCTGAATCAGTGATGACATTTCCTATTGGGTAACCCTGCCACCTACTAGAAAATTCTTCAATGGAAGTTGCTGGTAGTTTTCTTTGGCTTTGTATAAAACTTGTACATAAGCAACAGGAAAAGAATATATGGCTTTGAAAATAAATAAATAAATAAAGCACTAATAGGGGAATGCGGAGGCCTAGGTTCCAGTTCCTATTTCAGGCAAAACTGAGGGTCCAGTGAAGAATCCTCATTCCACTGGTTAGATACTGCTTATTGGTTTACTTTCCCCTAGGAGAAAATGGGGATGAACCCTGAGGTTCCACATCCTTCTCACATCTGGGATTTGGGCAACCCCCAAAGGGATGTTGCTACATGATTGCTTCTTGTGATAAAACACCTAATTTTCCTACAGTGTAACAGGCTAGTGAAATGCTTAGCTGTGCTTGCACAGGGGCCAAGCCTCAGGAGTGACTAAGCCATGCCACAGGCATCTGTGCTGGCTCTTACACATCCCATCTCCAAGTGTCCGAGGGACAATCCGCACCCTAGAGTGGGACACTGTGCAGGGGTTTGTTAACTCTAAAGCAGCCAACACTCCACAAGGAAGAGAGGAAAGCAATGCAATAAATCAGTGTATCAACTCTGGCTCAACATGATGGCTGCAGAGAACGCTCAGAAACTGTAAAATAAAGATACCATGAAATAAATTAAAAGATAATTTGTAATTAATCACTTTTAGACAAGATGATGTAAAGCAGATTTAAAATTACAGAGAATTAGCCCAGCAATTGTAGCTTTAGCACACACTGTCATGGTTACTTCCAAACTGTCTATATACCACACTGTAACAGGCTTAAAGGAGTTGAAATGGGACTTTTAAACCATTTGCTTTTTAAATAAAGAAGGCTATTTGTAGTAATAATACTTTTGATGAAGGGTTCAGAGTCAACTGATACATATGATTGATGTCCATAATAATTGCACACTTCTATAATCCTTCCTCACCCATAAGAGTTTTGAGCTTACATTTTGGGTATTATTCAGACAAAAATAACTTGTGGACAATAACATCTTCTGAACATGATGGAGAATTAATCTATTTTTGTAAAACTGTTTAAGAATGATGAATACTTTTTCCTGCTTAAGTAAACACTAGTCAATTCTCTAGACCTCCCTTTTCTGCTCATGAAAAGTCAAGTCCAAGTGATTTCATGGATATTTAAAGAATGGTGCCAAATACTGAATACACAAAGATAAATTTCTCCACTTTATAAAGATCTCATACTATTTATTACATTGCAAACATTTCACTAGTCTTGGTTTTAAATTGTAAGAGAGAACACAATGAATTTAGGAACAAAAAAAATTGAGAGAAAAAAAATGAGGCAACTGAAATGCAGCTGTCAAAATAGACTCCAAATGAAAGTATTGCACTTGTTTTTATTCTAGATAAGCAACAGGGCAGCTTGGAATAAACATGGATTGAAATTTTCTTCATCTCTTTAATGAGTTCAAAGAGGCTGAACAAAGACATAAAAGAGTTGAACATTGCTGTGTACAACACAGTAAACAGATTAAAATTTTATACCTGAGCAAAAAAAGGAATTTAACTATTAACTACAGCATGCAGAATAACTTTTATCACATAAACATGGCATACTGTTATTAGGTTATAGTCATTCAAATGTTCTTAACTTTTACAAAGACTTAAGATGGAAAAAGCTCCAAGACGAGATGAGTATGTAACATAAAACCACAATAAGGAAAAGCACTTTACCATCTAGCAGCCTTTCCAGAGGATCAAAATTATCTGCTGTTTTATTATCCAGGCAGAAAGCAGCAACAATTCAAAGCCTGTGGAGTTAATAACACATTAGACATTTAAGCAGGTCCTGAAAATGAAAATATTGGCAGTTTATGAAGTGCTCACCAAAGCCCTGAGCCTGCATTCCCTGCCCTCAAATGCCACTTTAAAACACTGCATTTGTGAGCTCTTCCCTGTGCAGAATGAAAGGAGGGAATCTGCAGGGAATGACTGATCAAGTCACAGGCTCGTGATTTTTTTCACCAGCATAACAACAGCCAATTTTAAGGAATAACTTTTCACTCCCTTTGATTGACCAAACCCCACAATTCATCTTATGTAGAAACTTGACCTTTCTTCACACTGAATCTGTTCCTTGAGTGGGTTTGGTACATTTTTTTCTTTTCTCTTTTCTTTTTTGACCCCGTAATGTATTTCAAATGCTCTGGTTTGAACTACTTTAGCACAAACAAAAAAAAAAACCACACTCCTCTTCTTAATTCCCTTGTCTTTGTAAAAGATGTCTGTGGGAGAGAAATGACCGGAAATGTTTGAGCTTTAACCAGGAGGGCCCATTCCCCCCAAGACATACTTCTTTCTCCTGGCAGACTTCTGCTCTCCCTGATCTCCACATCCAGTATATAAAATACCTGCTCCCACTATCAATATTCCTGTGCTACAAATCAGCCACTTGCCTTCCTCTAGCAAAACCAGCCCACTCTGCCCTTGTCATTTAGACCTGTCAAAAAGATATGGGAGGGATGGAAGGGCCTCTTACCCTCCAACCAACAGCCATAAACAAGCTCTCTACCTTTTATTTCCTTGCAGTTATACAGTTACACACTCTTGATACCAGTCAACTCCCCTCAAATCATAATACCTGTCTTGACTTTCCTGCTACTTTTCTTTCACCATTTATTAATAAAATATGCATTAAAAATGCATGCATCAAAATGGATTTATCTCTTTGTTCACAACATATTAATTTCTTCTTTAAAGTCAGACATGTTAGACATTGGTAGGTTGTGTGAAAGAGTCCCCAGGGAACTGAATCCTCTTTGCTTCTAGTTTCTTCCTGGCTTTGAAAGCTGCTGATACTTCAGGGTGAATGGAGTCCAGACGCTGTTCACACTGGAAGGCTGTGAGGAAGGCTGTCCTGTAGTTGTTATTCATCCAGCCATAGAGAAGGGGGTTAGCAAACGTTGAGCACATGGCAATGACATGAAACACTGTGTAGATCAGTTTGTACTCTTTCAGGTCTAACACCTGACTGTCAATGTCACTGACTAGCTGGAAGGTATGAAACGGCAACCAGCTGACAGCAAACACGACAACCACACACACCAGCATCTTGGTGGTTTTCCGACGCCGGTGGTGGTAGTGGTCACTCCCTGCCCCAGGACTAACATGGTTCTTGAGTTTGGTCCAAATACGCGTGTAGGCATAAGAGATCACTGCCAGAGGCAGCACATACTGGATCAGGAGCATGGAGATGCTGTAGATGGTGCCATAGTTGAGCTGCCCCTCCCCTGGCCACTTCTCAGAGCAGACCACAATCTTGAAATCGGGAATGATTTCAATCAATGAGTACTCACGGAAGATGGCCAGAGGACTTGCCAACAGGGCACTGACTGCCCAGGCAATTCCAATGATCAGGAAACTGATCCGCTTAGAGATTTTGCTTTCCAAGTGGTAGACGATGCAGCGGTGACGATCTAGAGCGATCACAGTCAAAGTAACAGTAGACACATGAACAGCAAGTGCCTGGGCATAAGGCACCAGGTGGCACAAGACTGGACCCAGTTTCCATTCACCCAACAGCGTATAAACCAAAGTGAAGGGTAGACACAGCGTATTCACAAGCAGGTCAGCCACAGCCAGATTGGCAATGAAAAAGTTAGTCACTGTGCGCATGCTTTTGAACTTGATGATCACATGGATCACGAGGGAGTTTCCAATCACCCCCAGCAGGATGATGGAGCAGTAAGCAAAGATGAGAATTATCTGCACTTCAACTAGTGTTGTGCTGTCCTTCAGTTCCGGTTTAGGGTCCAGAGCCAATTCATTGAGTGGAGTGGTGTATCTTGGCAAGTGCAGCTTGGTGAACAGCTCCATTTTCATTTCATCTGTCTGGTTTTCTTCACCTACTGCTTCCAGGGGCCCCATCCTTGCAGCAGCCTGGTCTGAGCCAAAGAGCTGCCCCTGAAAACAAAAAAGTACAAGAAAAAGTGGAAAAATCAGTCCAAAATGGCTAAGACAAGAAGTAACAAGCTGAACCTACAGCTCTTTCCTAACCCATGCGTTACATCGCAGGATTAAGAGAAGATCTGTCTTAATATATTTAAATTCTGCTGCCCTTACATTTGAAGGCCAATCCCGGAATACTATTCAGGCATGACTCCTGCTGAAAATTGGGACAGATTTCAAAAGCATTTTAAAGACAAAGTTTGCGTAAGTAAATGCAGAAGGATTAAGATCCTGCTGGGCACCATATAAATTTTTACAATCCACTACCTAAAACTACTGCTGATCTAGCACAAAACTTCCATTAATATCTATGAGAATTCTACATGGAACAGCATCATCCAGACTGTTATTAGCACAATAATCTTCCAGTTTTACCTTAATAAAAAGTGTTTTCCTTTAAATAGTTACTAAATACTTACAGGTTTATGCCCCCCCCTTAATACCAGTGAGCTAATTATTGGGATCTTTCTTTAAGAAACTTTCTTTTAGAACAGTTTGTTCTACAAGGCAAGTAAAAATACCCCTGTAACGGAACTAAAATAATAGAATTTCTCTGAAATTACTGTGTAACATTCATGCTGAAATCAACTCCAGAAACAATTAAAACACAGATACCTAATATTCTTTTTCTGTGTAATGTTTGAGAAAACACAACTCCTTGGAGGCTGCCAATCAGGCATTCATTTCTGACTGCAGTCATAAAGAAGAGCAAAGAACTCCCCTGCTGATGTCAGTAAGAATTTCACCACTGGCATCAAAATCACATTTTGTTTCCTTCTTTACACAGGCTGACACAAATTCTATGTTACCATAAGACCTCAGTAGGCACAATACATGGATGGTTTACAATTAATTGCTGACTTGGACTTCAGTCCTATGCAAAACATGTGTGTCCCCATGGAAACTGCCAACAACACCAGTGAGATGCTAAGCAAGAACCATGCACCTGGGGACTCCTTGCCTTGACCTAGGAAAATAGGAAGAAATTGCCAGGGCCAAGCAGGCTCACAAAGAGAACACCACTGTTTGCCACTGAGGAGAAAGCCAAACCTGAGGTACTCACTCTACTTCCCTGTTGATACACCCCCTAAGGAATGCTAGAGTAGAGATGAATTGTTCTTTTCTTGACATTAGGTGTTACACACAGTTTAACCCATCTTGAATTCACGTGCGCCTAAAGAAACAGTCTAACTATTAATATGTTTAGATTCACATAGGTTTTATTTAAATTCTTGTACTTCTTTTTAATCAGATCAACTCATTTCCTTCCATTTTCAGTGGAATGTTTCAGAGGAACAGAGGTACCCACCTCTGTCTCCAGTAACTATGAGCGACATCCTGTGGTGCGGTTTCCACACTGAGAAAGTAAGATTGACTACCAGCAGGTGACTGAGCCCTCTGTGCTTGCTTCCAGCTCACAAAATATCCCAAAGAATTTCTTGGTGCAAGCTCTTGTTTTGCAAAAGCAACAGATCGACTGCATGAACTGAAAGGTATTTTTCCCTCAGCTAATCAGGTGAGAATTATGCCATATTGTTTAGTCTACATTTACTTGACAATTAATAGTGTAAGCCTGAGATGTGAAACATACGTAGCTGCGATGTGCCAGCTGTTCATACCAGTGTATTGTGCTGATTTCAGTAACATAATCAGTTTTCAACAAGACTAAGCACGGGTGGCAGGAAGGGATTCCTCATCAATATACCTTTAGTCCACCAGGTTAAAAATGTAAGAGATCCACCATAATTTGCACAGCCCAGGCTATGCAGAGGTTCAGAACTTTGCTGAGTGTTTTCCTTCAACCCGTGTATGTACATCCAGGAATTATGCTTGCAGATAATATTAAAGATTTTGTGAGGTCCCAGGACTGATAGATGCTCCTGAATCTTGTAATTTCTTTGGTGCAAAGTAAGAGCAGGTCATATTTACACATTGAAGAAGAAGGGTGAGAAGGATACAAGATTTCACTTTTCTTTTCCCTTCTTTGCCATAAATCCAGGCAGAGGGATGTAGCTTAGCCAAGTAACATAGCATCCTTTCCTTCCCAAAAATATTTTCACACATTTCTCTAGTCCCTGACTTTCTGTTGATTCCCACTTCCAACCCTTTCCTTTTAGCAAAGCCTTCTTTTGTTCTGACACTTTTATTTTACTTGTTACTGCCCTGCTCGGGCTGATGAAAGACGCTTTGGTCTTGTCAATAACACAAAGCTCAGGGAGAGAGAAGGGACAGCCATGGTTTCAAGCAGAGATGAACTGGCATGGCAGCAAGCAATGAAATAAATTGGAAAAGTTTGACATTGTCAGTGGGACAGTTATGTGGACAAAGTACCAGCTGCTTTCAAAGAATGTGGATAAAACCCAGGTGGCATTTGAGACTCCATGCAGTGTTTGACAGGACCCTTTCTGTTCTGTTTTAATATAAATTCTCCAGGCGTGCATTTACGGGTACACTTTGCATACTGCACCACTCTGGGGGTTTTGTCCAATTTCTTTTCCCCTCGGCAGCCAGATTCTCATGGCCAGGCATCAAATTGCATCTAACTTTCGGCAGAGGAAGGCCCAGAGAGGATTTACATTGGTTCTGAGCACAAGTAAGCAGAAAGGGCAGAATACGTGATTACATTAGCAAGCAGCATTCCCACCAGGACCGCAGTGCCTGCGCTGGGAAAGGGTCTGGGGCTGCTGGAGGCGAAGGTGGGAGCACACATGCCTCTGGGGTGCGGCGCCGTCCTCCCCCCGGCGCCGTCCCTGGGGAGAGACACCCGTGCCCGGCGGGATATATCCGTGCCCGGCGGGAGACACCCGTGCCCGGCGGGAGACACCCGTGCCCTGGCGCTGCGGGCATCCCACCGCGGCCCCGCGCCGCCCGCGCTCCTCGGTCCCCGCATTCCTGTTCTCACCTTCCTCCCGCCCCGGGGAGGGGAGCGTGGCCACCGCCGGCTGCTGCCACGGGAGTTGGTCCCGCAGGGCAGGGCAGGGCGCGGAGCGGAGCCCACTCACTCCGCAGAGCGGCGGCTGCTCCCGCCTCCCACGGCACAGTCCCGCCGCCGCCCTCCCCTCGCACACTCACCAGGGCAGCCCTCTCCTCCCGGCCGCTGGATGAGGCAGCAGCGCGGCTCGACCCGTCGAAAGTTTGGAGGTGGCGGCGGCGACCCCCGCACGCCGGGCGGGCGGGGCAGGGCTCGGGCGGGGCGCGGCGCCGGCTCCGCCCGCGGGGCGCAGGGCGCGGGGAAAGGGGGTGCGGGCAGGGCTGCCGGGATGTGCGGACAGCGCTGCCGGGTTGTCCGGGCAGCCTCTCGCTCTGCAAGCAGCAGCTGCAGCTCTACCGGCCTGAAAGCGGGAATCTAGAGGGAATGGGAAGTCATGCCAGATTCGAGTTGGTATAGGCACCACACGCCCGAGCCTGCTTCCTAGTTTTCCCAGTCCCCAAGATGCCTTCTGGGGCAGCATAAAGGGGATCCCTTTGCTCCAAATAAATCCTCCGTTCCTAGCACCCCAGCTTACACATCTGTTCCTCAGAAGATGTGGCTGTTGCCAGAGCAGGTGTAAGGATTAACAATACATATCTGTCAAGAGCAAAATAAAATAGCTCATATTTATTTACAAGGCTGGAAAGGTAAAGACAACAGCTGCTGCTTTTATTTAGCTCTTTGTCAATAACCTTTCAACAAAGGTCTGTTGCCAGTCAGGTTGACTGAGGACTAGCTCCAGCCAGCATTGCTGCCCTTCTGTAGGGTCCACCAGCTTTGTTAAATCATCAATAGGACCTGCTTAGTATTTTGCTGCATGTCTGATGCCTCTCTCTAGGTATTCGAGGAATTGTCTACTTCGTGCATATCTGGAGGACCTGGATCCCTAAACAGTGCTTCAGCCCTGGTTCAGGGCTTCAGCTCACAAGAATAGGGACTGGGAGACTGCTTTCTCTGTGGCTTACTGATGCTTACGTAGTTCTCTTTCCATACCTTACACAAGCTGCTCTCCAGGATAGGAATGCTCTTTTATTTCCTGTCATTTAGGTAAATTTACATTCATGTTTAAGGTAGTTTCAAGGATCAGCAACATAATCTTCCCTTTTCTGTCCTCCTTTTTTTTCCAAAGGAAACTCTGTGCTAAAGCTCTTCCTTGGTCAAAGCTCTTCCTTGGTCAAAGGCAATGCTCCTTGCTTTCATTCTAGCTTAATATTATGCCCTTATCAAAAGCAGAGAATGTAAATGGAGCATAAAGGAATAACTTCAGTGATTTAGAGTTGATTTTCAAATTCAAAACATGTCTTGAGAAGCCCCTTGGATCTTTACTAATTCAGGATATCTCTTCAGGAAGGGCCTTGCTCTTAGTCCTTCAGCATTTCTGAGACTGTTAATGGAATGCCCCTAGGTTATTGCAAAATAGATTTCTTTGATGACTAAATAAAAAGCCAGGAGTTTCAATTCTCCTATCCCTGTTTATTCCATTTCCCATGTCAATCTAATTGTAGGAATTATTTTTTGATGTATCAGCAGACAAAAATGCATGCCATGAGTTTTAGTAATTAGAGCACTTGTATAATACATGGCTTTAACAGCCTCCAGTTCTTCCCTTTCCTTCTCTTACAAATAGTCAACAGTGGCATTCCACTAATCTCAGGGGTATTGCTTTTATGCCCTACTTTGCACACTCTTTCTAACTTAACAAATTTTTGCTGCTCCTAATGTCTTGTAGAGTGTAGTGAAAGTAGCTACAAATCTTTACAATCTGTCCAGCTCAGGATAGATTGTAAGGAAGGCTGTTCCTTACTTACTCTTCCTTACTTACTCTTCCAGATTCCTGGAGGAAGTCATAAAATGTAAGTTCCTAGAAGCTGTTAAGCAAGTAAGGCCTGGCTTCCCATGCAAGGGAAAGAAGGTGCTAGGCCCTGTTGCAAGACAATTCTATGTTCAAGCACAACTGAAATGCTTAATGGAAATGCATTTCTAATAAACATCATCAGTGTGTACTGCTTATAAAAGAGTGGAATTTAATGACCCCATGAAACACTGCCTTGAACCAAAAACCCATGAAAACTCATCAAGGGCTGAAGGAGTCAAATAGCAAATGGGCTGCTTAGTATGAAATGTGCTGCTGAGTGGCCACCTGCAAAGCAACTGTGGATACTTTGCTTTGTGCATACTTGAATATCTATCCCATAAACCATGACAAGCCATGAGTCATCAAATCACAGAACCACATGAGTAGGGTGGAACTTCCAGAGAGCTTCATGTCCAGTCTTATGCTCAAAGCAGATCTAGATGCAGCAGGTTGTCCCAAACAACTCTAGGAGAGTTTCAAGTATCTCTAAAGTGAGAGATACTGCCCTCACTGGGCAGGTCATCCCAGGATTTGACAACTCTCACAGTAAGACAAATTTTTTTCTGTCAAGTCTGACTTTCCGGTGTTCCAGCCTGTACCAAATGTCTCTTGTCCTAGTCCCATGCTCCTCCCAGTTGTGAACAGTGTTAAGATTTTTCTTTAGCTTTGGCATCCTCAAGGTTGACCAAACTCAAGTTCTTTCAACCCCACTTTGAATGTTATGTGGCCCAGCCTCAGTCATCTTGGTGGCCCTTTGTTGGACTTACTTATTTCAGTCTGCAAATGTCTTTTTAGCACTGAGTCCCAAACTGAACTCAGTTGTGGCCACAGATACGGTCTCACAACTGATGAATAAAGGAGAATGGTTACTTCTCAACCTGTTGGCTAAATTCTTGATGTGTATTGGTGTAGACTGAAAACTGGGCTGTGTAAGTTGACTTGCACTAAATAAATGAGCTTCATGAAACTTAAATCTCAGCTTTCTATTTAAGGCAAGCCTATAAATGAGTTTTGGCTGTGAGTATGTGTATGTACTGAGGTGAAATCTGATAATTTAGTTTAACAGCTTGAAAAAAGAATGCCTGTTAGATTTATGTTGTTTCTGCTGTAAATCACACGTAGGGATTTGTGACAGGGTGTAAGATACTCGATATACATAGTTTGCCTCCAGCAGTATCTGTTCAACTCTTTACTGTTAGACTCCTGTCAAATTCTGTTCAACATAGAGGGTTTTTTTCAGAGGGGGCAATAAGCATTTCTGTCAGCTCCTCATAGGTTTACCAGTTCTCAGGAGCAAAATAAAGGTCTGCATGTAGTACCTAGACTTGAAGTAGTAATGAATTTTGTTTCAGTCATAGAAGCAGGAAAGAGTTGCCAGTCCTTGTCCATTACATGGTCCAACATCAGATTTGCTGAAGTGTCAAATAACGCTTGATGAATATCAGCAAGACAGAAAAAGCAGCAGTTCTTCCTATCTGTCCCCAGACAAAATTTCCTTATTTCATTTACTGTGAGGGTTGAATTT
Source organism: Poliocrania exsul (assembly GCA_035041345.1). Taxonomy (NCBI): domain Eukaryota; kingdom Metazoa; phylum Chordata; class Aves; order Passeriformes; family Thamnophilidae; genus Poliocrania; species Poliocrania exsul. The sequence goes on along the minus strand of JAWWLZ010000139.1, from coordinate 29,997,100 downwards.
AAAAGAAACCAGTGCCCCCTGAGCACAGACCTTTAAAAGCACCACTGTGCTGCATGCCACTCACTTGACCCAAATTCTGCCAGTCCTTAATCATGTAGATTTTTCTGGAGTGAGTCAGATTTCAGGGAATTAAGTTTTCTACATAGCATGGACAAACTCTTAAAAATAAAATGGAAATAAAAAAGAAAACATGACCCTGAGAAAGAATATCTATCATGAATCTGTTATATGGTACCCACATGGAGTTCTTATGCTGTAAACTTAGTAGGACAAAGACTTGCTTAAAAGGCCAGAGCAAATGTGTTTAAGTAGCTAAAGAGTGAAGTTTCTAGTTATACAGACCTATGAACATTTTGAAATAAATTTATAAACTGTCGTTTGTTCTCGTTCCCTTTCAGTTTAGTTTCATTCTCACAGGTTCAATTCCTCTTTTGTCTCTTTTTCAAAAGCAGTAATAAGAAAAAAATGTACACATAAAAAAGTGTAATCGGTCTGCCTTAGATGACGAAATACATGTTAGCAGGCAATGAGAGAAATTGGTAGGTGTGTATAAGTACCAACTTCGAGTAGCTAACAGCAGTGCTTTGCAGCCACTGCTGGTTAAACAATCAGTTTAGTGCATCTAGTTCATAAACTATTACTCCAAAGGCTCAGTTCAATTGCCTCCTTGCTCTTAGGTGGCAGTGACTGACTTCAGCACTGTTTCCACACAAGGTAGAGGTGAAGGCTGTGTTTCAAACAGACTTCCCAAAACATCTAGTGTATTGTATACACTTGTTTCATTCAAAGAAAGTTAACATTGTAAGACTAAGTAGTTAATCCAAGAAATGACATAACAAGAGTTGTCCATTTAACACCAACACAGCTATTTGTAGTTACCCACCTATAATACAGTCTCTAAGTAACTCGACACATTACTTTTCTCTAAGGTCCACTGCTTCATTATGTGTTCCAAACTGGCAATCCTTATGCCATGAGCACATTCTTGGTATTTCTTTATGTTCTCAGTACATATTTTGCCATCTTATTCCTTCTCTTCACCAACATGTTATCTTTTCTCTGCAATGAATATAGAAGTTGTCATTTCATCACAGGGTTTTCTATGTTCTTTTCATTACTAGACTTCAACCAGAAATACTTAACCTTTATTAAGATCTACTTTCTGTCATCCGAATTCAAAGAGCCTGACAAAACAGTTAATTGGATTGAAAAATACAAGGAATAAACTATTTTTACTCTTTTGTTTTGTTACTTGCATTTTTGATAGTTTTCCCTTCAGATTCATAAAATCCTATTTTCAATTGTAAACTCCAAAATTTAACATGGAAGGTAACACTTCATTAAGGTATTGAAAATTTAGCATGCAACTGGTTGTTACAATTTCTAAAGAATGTTTAGATGTTCTCAAGGCAAGCATACTCTGGTTATTCTCGAGCATTCATCATAGATAATAGATTCTCAGATATAACTTACAGCTTGAATATTGCACACAATTCAGTCCTCAGTTTCTGGTAGCTGGAAAAGGAATGTGTCTCTAAACACCTTCCAAATGTGAGTCAACTATATCTGCTTGCTGTGTGCTTGCATGTATGTCAGTTAGTTCTAATTCTAGAAATCCTTAGCTGTTAAAAGCAGCAATGCCACTGACCCTTTGCCTAAAAATTATTCTTGTAACTATTTTTGAGTGATATGTATGTTCTTAAAATTGATTGGATGTTCTTAAAACTGATTGGATGTTCTTCAAGCTCAGTTTTTGACTTGCTGATGAAATTTGTGCAGTGTTTGATGAATTGTCTTTGGGAGAAAGAGAACAAAACTGGAAAGATGAAAAACTCAAATATGTGTTCCAAATTACATTCCTTAGAATACAGAAAACTGATTTCAAAGGTTATATGCATACTTATCTTCTTTGTAGAGAGTGCAGAGAGCATGCAGTTGACTATAAATTACCCAGAAATATATTTTAATGAACTTGTGTTTCAAAAATATCCATATATTTTGGTTTTGTTTGGGATTTTTTGTTACAATATGATATTCTTTTCATGAGGAAACCTTCTCATGTTGCTCTTAAGCTCAAGCAAATGAGTCATCTTCTGACCCTTGCTCAGCCAGCCTACGTTAAAGTGCAGAAGTTTATTGGTATAGTTGGCATATAGGTCCTGAAGAGGTGATTGGGAGAATCAATATGGATAGAGTAACCTATCAGAAATTTAATTATTTTGATGAATAATGGCATCCATGAATGAAGACAAGCCTTCTTACAAAGCTGTCTGACACGTAATGCCATGTCGAACACAATATCTTTGTTGTAAGCATAAATATAAGATGCAATGAAAAGCAGTTTCCAGGGATTTATGAAACTGTGTCATCTGACATAAAGAAATATTTTCTCACTTGCAGTTCATGAGTCAGTGACAAAATTGCTAAGATCCAAGTATCTCATGTTGTTAATAGTGAATTAATTCTCATAAATTTTCAGCACATTCAGTTCATTTTTCCACTTTTACACATTTGCAAGCTCTGCTGGTCTGCTCACTGGCTTCATCCAGCGTCATTCTGTACTTCTGTGTGGCATTTTATGGAATAATGTCGTTTGGGAACAATACATGGCCTTAAATTAATGGATTTCCTTTGTAAGCATTTTTTTGTCCTAAAGAAATTACCTCAATTCTTGAAGAAGTTGGAAAAGAGCACTTTCCTTACCTGTTGTCACTAGTTTGAAGAAGTGACATAGTTACTGTCTCATTTGTGCACTCTGGCACTGTTTTGGAACTTCTGAGGGACTAAATTTTAAGCTAAATGAAGCAAACCTGTATGGCCCCCTTCTCATATATGCAATCATATGGCTAAAACACTAATACACAGAAATGCTGAAAGGTTTCAACTGCTTCATCTTCCTCCTTGCTGATACATAAGACAGGATACTTTCCATTACAGGTGTCACATCTACTGGTACAGTGAAACTTTGCTGTCTCATTTTTGACTGATGGCACTGTTGTGAGCAAGTTAAGCTTGTCAGCCTTGCTTTACAAGGTTGGAAAAATGCTCTGCAAAGAGTCTACCTCCCACTCAGAACTGAACCGGCACTTTTCTAAATGCACTCTTGGTTTTCCTTTGTTAACTGCCTGTGATTCACACCCACATTTTGCAAAGAGTTATGGCATTTTAATTGGTAGGGGTATTTTAGGATGGAGGAGAGTGATTAGGAAAGGGCTTGGGAAAAAAAGTGGGTAGGGGTTTAGGATGTTGGAAGGCTCGCTGTTCTGTGACTGCACACAGCTAGACCAGCAGCCAGAGCACCATCTGTGCACACAGCTTATCCATCCCGCCCAGCTTCGGCACAAAGGAATGTGTCGGCTCCCACTTTCCCAGATCATCTGAAAGCCTCTTTCGTGCTCCAGTGAAATTTTGCACTCATTCTCTGAAGATCTATTCCCTTCACCCAGCACATCTGATTGCCACAGCCTTCTTTCAGCAAGAAGCTCTCTCTGCAGCACTGTTTTCGCAGATTGGAGCTGGAAAGATTTATCTGCTCTTCAGTGTCACCTCTCTGCTCTGCAAGCTGCAGAATGATCATCCCAGGGGCCTGGGGAATGGTAAGAGATATCCAATCCCCCGCAGAAATGTGAAAACATCTCAAGAGGCTGTGTGTGGCTGTCTGTGGTGGAGGTGTTTGTGTCTGAGCTAGTTATCCTAGACTTCCTTCGATGTCAGGAGAGAGCTACTTAGTCTAACCAGTGGGTTTTAAAACTTAATTCAACCCCTCCTAAAACAGATAGTTATGTTTGGTTGGATGAATTGCACCCTAAACACCATCAACTGTTTACAAGACCTTTTGGAACAGTAGTAGGAACCTCAGCAGTAAGTTCTCTGTGCACTGTGGATGCCTAAACTTGAATGAAAGCAATTCCATATGTCCTTAATGGTGTCATGAGGATGTGAGAGTAAATTTTCTCAGCATCAGTATCTGGACTGTAATCCAGTATGTGAGTAGTTGTTCCCCAAACCCTCAGTGACGTTTAAACATCATTGATCCCAGGAACACAAATTACACACTGTTGGGGCCTTAATGCTTTTCAGATTGTATCGAATTTGTCCTTATAGAATGTCTGTGTGATATTCCCCTTGTTGTTCACAAAGACTTGGGGACATGGTCTGTATGTAAGAACTTGCCAAAATAGCTCTCCTGGAGAAGTTCCTGAATTTCTCCAAAATAGCATTTACTGTGTTCCAGGCCAAAATATCCATATGGCAAGATCAAAACTACCAAAAATAGGGGTGGGGGAGGCAGGGGGGGCAGAGAGAGGAAGGTTGTTTTCATCTGTAAACACATACTAATATCTATAAAAGTTTTTGTCGTATTGGCAATGTTACACATTCGCATAACATTCTAATTCTTTACTTAACAATGTAGATGATGGCAAGTTTAGATGGATCTGCCATTACATAAAATTAATACGACACCTTCCTATCCACAGATTCAAGTGAGGAGATTCAGAAAAAGCATATTTCTCTGTAGATTCTGCAATAGAGTTTTGTCAAGTTCTCCACACATTGTGTCTTACCCTGGCTTTTCTGTTATGTAGAAAAGATCTAGCTTCTGGCTCTCACCAATTCACCCTTCCATTTTATTCGGAAGTCTTCCCCAGGATTCTTTCTTCCAGAATTGATTCCTGCAAGTCAAGACACAGGACACTCCCATGCATTTCTGTCTTCTTTCATCCCTATCACCTTCCTCCCAACATCCTCTCATGAACAAGCTTCTGTTGCTGCTATTAACCTCTCCTTCTGAGAATATCAGATGCTCTCTTTTCTCTTCTAACAGAAAATTTTGTTTACCACCAAAAAAAGAAGAAAATGCTGTTAATGTCTGTGTGTGGAAGAAGAGAGACCTTCTTTATCTGAGTCTTTGCTTTTGCCTCACTACAAAATTTGAGAGCAAAATTTAGCACATTGCTTCTTTACAACCTCATTTCTCTCCTCAGTAAAGATTAATTGCCATGTAGGTTTGCATGTTTTTACTGTTATGGTTCTCTTCTTCATAGTGCAAATATATCTGGCCTCCATAGTGGGACAGTAGTGAATATCACTAACAGGAATTACGATTAATTCTTGTGTAACTTTTGTTAGATTTTCTACTACCTTATGCCATTTAAAAAAATCATACCTAAGAAAAAGTTAATGGTTTAAATTATTTGCTTTGTCAGGGACAAAAGGTAGACACAATGAACAAGATAACACAATTTTTCTCCAAACAGGCCATAACATTTTATCTTACACTATGCAGCTAAGTATTAGCATGAATGTTACACCCTAACCTGCTAACAGGTTTCTGGAAACCTTTCCTTTAAACCTAACAGGAATTTTGTATGTCTCTTCAGCCACCACTGAAAATCCTAACCTCATCATTTTACTCTGGCCTCTAGAGGTTTGCACTTGATAGTTTCTCAAGTAAGTATTATTTCTGACCATTCAGCAACTGAACAGAACAGACATCCCTGTATTAAAAAAAACCCCAACCAGTTCTGTACATCGAGGGGATGTTATTCCTCAGAATAGATTTACTTCAATAGCTCATATCATTCCCTCAATTTTTACAAATACAATTCAAACTATGAAGTAGGCAGAACCTATTCCCCCCCAAAAAAGATATTTCTAGGTTAAAAATAAACATGAATATGCCTTAAATCTGCAAGAATAAGTGGGAGCTGCTGTTGGAAACTTCTGTGCCATATTTTCAGGCCAGACTGAGGTCATATACTCTAAAATTATATAAAAATCATTGCTGTAAAACAACTTGAATCTCCCTTGCAAACCATTTATTTGCTCTTTTGGAGCCATATGAGTATCTTCTGCCTGGAGGCATAAGGCCTATAGTTTACTCCTTGAAATGTCACAGGCTGATAAACAAACCTCAGCTCCTTAGAAGAACATGTGAGTGCAAGTTTTTACTCTGCTCCCACTGAAATCAGAGGTAAAATTGATACCAGGTTTGAACAGAGCAGAACAGGACTTGTAGTTAATGAAGCCATTTGGTCTAGGCTGCCTTCAGGAGCTACCAACCTGGAACCTGTTCCTTGTAGGAACTTCAAAATCACTGAGCTTAAACATACCCTTATATATCTCCTCTTTACCTTTATTGCATTGAAAACATTTTCTTTTTGTAAAGAAACCTGAGTATCAAACACTTTTTTGCAGAAATGTTTTGCAATTCAAGGCAGTAAATTCATAAACTTGAAGATAGAAGGGTTTCACCACACTCTTTGGCAAAGTTAAGGCATTAACCTCTTGCTACAGCAGCGGCTCCCAGAATCCACAAACCATCATCTCTCACACTACCAAATGCATCACAGGCACCTCCAGTACCATCTTTATTTGGAGGAGTATAATTTAGTTTGACTCTGAAGGAAATCTACAATATTGTAATAAAGTACTAATAGTTTCTAGTAAAAAGTATTACCTTTTTGGTTATGCTTCCTTGTGAACTTTTACACAGCATAATACAAAGAACATTCCTAGTTAAGAAAAATAATATTGATGACACACTCGGTTCTCTGAGTTTTTTGGGTAAGCTCAGGAGAATAGTGCAGTAGTGCTACATCACACATTTATAAATGTGATTGCAGGTATGTAGGGTACTATAATATGAAACATTGTTTTAAAATAATTTCCACGTCAAATGTAATTATCAGTTTAGAGATATAAATAGAAAAATAATCTGCCTTTCTGTGAAAGATATCTATTTATACTGAAGACGTTTCCTCTTAGGAAAAATTTAATGTATCATGAAATTAATAAATAATAACAAGCTCAATGAAGGGGAAAAAAAGAACTGCAAACTTAAAAATTAGGCTTGTATGATTATACAGTAGAATTTGCTTTATTACTATTTTATTAATCCTGGGTGAGCTTAGCCCACAAACTTCTGATTCTGTACAAATGAATCTGCCAGTGCTACATTGGTGAAATATTAATCAATTCCAGATCTAATCCACATTTTTTACCCAAAAGTTTATACCTTATGCATGTGTTGCAGTTCAGAAGATATTGGGATGATGATGAAAGAAAGGCCAATTTAAAATCAGGCCTTGGATTCTGCTACCCACATTTGTTTTAAGGAAAGAGGTCTTGATACTAATGTTCAGCAGTACTTCACTGCAAGCCCCACAGCTTAAAAAGTCTGGAAAAAAAGTGGCAAGATCCAGACTCACCTTTGGGGCTGATGACAGCCTGCAGCTACCTTGCTGTCTGATTTTCATGAATGGCCTCTTCTGCAGAAAACCAGTCAAAAATGACCAGTAAAATTATCATAGATTTCCTTAAGAGTCAAACTAAACTGTACATCTTCAAATAAAGACTTCCACAAATCAAAGTCCTAAAGGCTTTCCCTACAGAGCTTCTGGGCTGGCCCCTCTGTAGCTATTTCTGCAATCCCAGATCCAGGGAAAACCTTTAAACCTTCTGCTTTTTAGATATTCAGGGTCAGAGGACGAAGTTATCCACTCCAAACTTCCCTGCTATTTTGGAAACTCTGGCATTGATCTTGTCATTGTTGTTTAAAATAGGAGCTCCTTACTAGCTAGCTATCCTGGAGCCTGTAGGAGAGAAGGCTTCCACAATGAGAAGGCTTATGCAGACACTGGACTTTGTTTTGGTCTATCTAAAGCAGATCTGTTTTGATTTATTGCAAATTTTGTAGCACCTCTTCCCTCGGGCTCTTTTGGTCTAAGCTTTTCCACCCTAGGTAGACATTCAAAGGATCAAGTCAATATTAAAAGAAGCCATCCCTCTCATCTTCTTGCTGCTCAGAAACAGCTTCTGGCAGCCAACACTTGGATTAGTGCAGGATTTAAATACCGTTTCTGTACACAAGTGGTGGCCTTCACTGCGCTATGTAAATCCTGTAAAGGAAAATCCTGCAAAGGAAAATCCTGCTTCACTAGCTTTCTAAAGTTCTACAAGTTATCTATATATCAAAGATATATTTTTGGATAATCTAAGCTGTGCTTACACAGTACTGAGCTGAAAACTGGCAGCTGAAGCTCAGGAAAGAAACCTGCAGGTCTCTGAACTCATCTGCTTCACATGCAACAGCAGCCAAAAATGCAAACAAAATTTTGGGTGTTCTCAGAAAGGATGGTGAGAGCAAACCAGAAAATATAAAACCTTGGTGCACAAACATCTTGAATACTGTGTACAATCCTATTTATGTTTTTTAAGAAGGACATAGGGAAATTAGAGATAATAAGGAGAGAAGCAACTAAGATGATTAAAGGATGGAGCAGCTGCCTTTACAGGGAATTAGCACTGGAACTTTTTATGATCTTATTCCTGCCCCAGGCTGAGAAGGGTATGGGTAAGATTTATAAAATTATGGAGGCAGTATGTAAAGCAAATATAGAACTGTTGCCTCCCGAGTCCTGTGATGTCCTATGGGCACTCACTGAAAGTGTTGGAGAGCAGCTTAAAACCTGTAAAACAAATACCACTACCTGCTCTGCCTTCTGAAATCTACTGTCAAAGGAGGCTGTGGGGGTCCACAATAACAGCAAGTAGAAACAAAAGGAGAAAAAAGACAAATTCCACAGCAGCAGATCCATAAATAGATACTAAAATGAAGAGATAGGAACATACTTTCTGGCATCCTTGGTGTGGTGGCAGGTAGTGGAAGAATATGAGGGGGATGGACTGCAGAGAGGCAGGGTCATGAGTTGTCCCCAAACATTTCCTGTTGCCACTGTTGGAGATGAAATGGATTATTAGTTTGATCCAGAAGGCAATTTTCTATGTTGTCGTGAAAATAAGACCCTGTGCTCCTTTGCTAGAGCTTAAAGCTGCCACTGCAGAGTTATTTCCACCCATTTAATTTTGATTGCATCTCAGTAGGCAGTCAATGGTGCAGAATTTGTCAACTGTAAGAACTGTGTGGTAATTATCAATGGCAGGGACATTTTTTTGTAGTTTTGACGTGTTGTTTTTTTTCAGTAGGGTAAGGGAAATTATGGGGTTTTGCAAAAATGAAATGAGGTGAACAAACTGTTACATAGCTATAGATCTTTTGTACAAATCTATAGAACTTTAAAATTATTTAAATTCAGTCAAATAAGTATGTTGATTGAAGAGAATGAATTAGGCAGGCACAAAAATAATTATTTTTAATGAACATATTTTTAGGGCTTTGTTCTGCTACAGTCATTAAAATTTCTGGATCAGACTGCAATTTATACAGTTGAATATTGTTACCAGGTTTTGTACTGGTGTGACTGTTGTACTTTGCATGGTGAACAAATAATTTTTCTCAGGAATGAGGCTTTGTTCTAATGAAAGTATTAATCTGGGCCTACAAAATTAAAGAATTACCAAAAGTCATGGAGACTGTATAACCCCCTCTGCCAAATTGTCCCTTTTGGCAGAGACCCCCTCTCACTTTTAAAATTCCGTAAGTCTCAAACACACTGCCTTCTCCTTCCTCAACCTTTTCTGCTGCACCTTTTTGTCTTTCCCTGTCCACCTTGTTCCAAATATCCCACACAGTAGAGTACTTCTTCACTTTTCCTATTTCTTTTCATTCCTTCTTCCAGCTTAGAGAAAACACTGGAAATGTGGAAGAGTTCTCCACCTCCCCTCACCAGAGGGTGGTTTTGTGTTGCAGAAAATACTGAAAAAATATTTATTTTATATATATTTTAACTGTCTTAAGGCACGCTTATAAATACCTGTTTATTTTCATCAGGTATTACAACCTCTTGAGGCAGTTATCAGTTGCAGTTTTAATATCCATTTGCTGTGTCACAATGCTGAGAGAAGAAAGGCAATTCATGTCCCCTGGAAATGTTCTGTATTTGAGTAAAATGGTGAATGGGGGGTGGGTCTATTTTAAATTTTTTTTATATTTTTTTTTTCCCCTGGAGAATAGAACAGCAAGTAGCTAATCAGAGGCCAGGGTGGGGAGGAAATCTCACAGACTAATTTATCTGGTATTTGAATTAATGGATGACAATTTGTTCTGCATATAATTTACGTTCTTTATGTCCCTGTTTATAAAAAAATAGTAAGAACCAAAATCAGTTTTAAGTTTAATTTTCAGTTGCTTGCATCAGCCTTAACTTAGACTATTGTAACGGCACATAGGAGAAAAAAACCACAAACTTTGCTGTAATTAAGGATGGGAATTAGTTCCCATTTAAATGTGCTCAAACCCCCACTCCTTATTTCAAATACTGTGAAATTTAGTGGGTGTCTAGAGGGTATATTAGGATGTGTTGGTGTTGAAATCCGGGATCACATGAGCTGGAAAACATTGAGGAATAGACCCTTAAAGCATAGACTTTTTTTGTTTTCTTGTTTGATTTTTCTTATAACACATTGCTGACATTGTCCCTAGAAAATCAAATCATAATTCTAATCATGCCTGATTGATCTCAGTTGCTTGACGTTTCCTACTGCTAGCACAGAGGGATCACTGCCCAGCATGAAATAAGGAATCAAAATTTGAAAGCCAGTATTCTCTGAAACCAGGGTAAACACCTCCCTCCCCTCCCACTGCACTCCCTACATCTCACAGTGAATTCAGCTGAAGCAACTGCAGCTGTTCGCTGGGTCTGTTTTCAGTTTCAAGAGGGACTGACTGAGTCTGCTGAGATGCACAGCTCAACTCTTCTCTTCTGCACTGGATGTTCCATAAATATAATCATAAATCTTCCTCTGTCAACATTCCAAATAAATCAGAACATTGCCATGAAACATATTAAGCTGTCCAGGAGCAAATCAAGAGGCAGAATAGCAGCACCTTTAGTGCTGTAGAAGCTGAAATGTTTACCCCTCACATTCTTTGTTCACAAATCCCCTTGGGATTAGCACTGAAAAAGACCCGTTTTGGTATTCCCCAGGAGAAATTCAGTAGCATCCCAGGATCTGAATAACCTTTGAAGGCTCACTAACCCTCACATTCTCAGGTATGACTGACAGTATCCATGGCATTGGCTGCATCACTTAAACCATCATTGTAGAGATCTGACTTAGCTTACTGAAGTCAGTTGGTGAGTATCTCCCCCTCACATACTTTCTGAGCTTCCTCCAGCTTTTATATCTCCAGCAGTACTGGCAGTGTCATAGGAAGCTGTCAAGAGCATATACTTTTAAATCCTTGACAACACTATGCACTACACTAGGGAAATGGTTGGCTCTTGGGATGCACCTATTCACAGACCCAGCAGGTCAAACAGAACATCAGTGAATCTCTCTGTTCCCTATCTAATCTTGATACAATCCAGAGCAGCAATCTGAGCTTGAATCTTCAGAAAAGATTGGTAAAATTGTAATATCCTTACAATCAGTTTTATTAGGCCTTATTTTTATTCTGTATGAGTCCTGAGTTCAAATTTTCTCAGTCTGTCAATATATATCCATTGTACAGTCAACTTCATATTCTCTCCTTTGATTTCTTTTTGTCTTCACCTCTACTGCAACTGTGTTTTGTCATTCAATTTTAGATCACCAAAGAAATACACAGGCTTTTTCAAAGAGCGTATTTTTTTCACATGAGCTATAACATGATTTACCTCTTTTCAACTCATCTACTTTCCTCATAAGGTAAGATACTCTATGTATCTTGGAAAAAGAAAGAATAGATACATCTAAAATAGCTTTTGTGTATATGTAGAGGGGAATAAATAGTTCTGGTAAAAAAGGACCAATAGCCAAGCCAGCTGTGGTTGCTGAGGATGTTCAGAAGAAAAACCTATGACATAGGTTGCACACATCCACATATGTGAAATGATTATGTCTTCTTTTTTTTCCAGTTATTTTTGCTTTTTGGCTGCAAATTTTGAAATATGGAAGTTGAAATTTAGACAGAGGAAGAGGCAGCTTTGCCAATTCTTGTAATGCTATTGCAAGTATCACAACGGTTAATGCTTTCTCTTCAAGTTCCAAATGTTAGCAGCAAGAAATTGCAAAGGAATATTCATTTCTGAGTAAATTTTGAGCCCTTCTGATCTCATGGAAAGGTTTGAAGCGTCTTCAGAAATGTACCCTAAAGAATAAAACAGCAAGTAAATGAGAAATGCAAGGCTTAAAATCTTGTGACTTTTTAACAACTCTGATGTTTTTCCAATTGCATGAATTTTGGAGATGAGATTGGCAATACTGTGCATCACAGCCTTAATCCAGTTACAGAAAATAGACCTGTTGGATGTACTACTTAGGACAAACGAAAGCACTAAGAATTACTTTAATCTTTTATATTTAGCTACCATCCTTATTCAAGACTCTTCTGTGTTGACAACCTGAACAAGACTTGAAAGAAGTTATTTACCTTGCAAGAATAAGCATGGAATGGCCCCTATCCAATATGCCAGGAAAGCTCCTTCTGGGCAGGAGTTCTTCTGTCTACAGTTTGAGATGCATTAACCATTCAGTTGGGCTATTTCCCAGATTCTGCTTTCGGGTTGCCTTTAGCATCAAACTGTGAAATAAGTGCTCTACAGACATACATGCAGTGCACTAGTCCTCCTTTGAAGGACTCCTGACTGCTCCTCAGGCTGTCAGTGGGGGTGAAGTCTATTTTATTCTTGGATGCTGAATTACACCTCATTCCCTGTTCTACAACCCTTTCCTTACAAGGGTCATCCTCCCAATTGCAGTCTTTCCCATTGAAAATAGTAGTAATTGTATTTTGTTTCAGCGCTGATGATGGCTAATAAAGGAGAGATATACTGAGATAAATACTGGTAGCACAGGTTCTCTTCATTTACAGGAACAGACCTGTCCCTGACATCTCATCCCTCCTCAGGAAATGCCTACGGGCATTTGAAAAAGGCTCATATTCATGCCTGTAGCTACCAGCAGTGAGATATGTGGAATATAATCTTTTACTTTCCTATTTGTGCTTGTCCTCCCAGCCTTTGGGAAACATTATGTTTATTGGAGGTTAGACTTGCCCTTACAGAGTCAACAAGGCCATTTTTATCCCCTTCATAAACAGGGTTATTTGGCAGTACTTTATACCTCTGTTATATGGAGGTGATCAACATCTATAAAAATGGAGACAGAAACAATTCCCCCAGACTGGGCAACATATCAGAAGTGTTTATTGCACTTCATGGTGTCTGTGAAGAATGACTCAAGATCAAAATTGCTCTCAGAGGCACGAAAATAGCTCAGTTGATTTTTACACAAGAGAAACCAAAATCAAATAAATGATAACTCGTAAGAGTAACATTGTAATTGCCTTCCTAGTAATATACATCCAGAGTGGATTCCCACTAGTTTAACTTTGTCATACAATTCATTTATCATATCTTTTATCACAAAAATGCTTTATATACCAGGAAAGACAAGTCAGGAAAGAGTGGTGGCCTTTCAAAAACAAGATTGTACAGAGTTGTGATAAAACTCCAAAAGAAACAAAAAATTTCAAGGGAAATTAAGAATGACATTTGTCTGACAGTAGAATTAATTATAAATACAATGAAATGCAAACAATATAAATGAACCCAAATTTCCTAAACATATAACTAAAAGAGTGTGTTAAATACAAAATCATACTGTGTGTTTATTCTGTGTGCACTTGGATATGAAAAGTATGATGTAGCTGGAAAGTAATAGAACTGTTGCTTGAATAGTATCTTTATTATTCTTTATGAAGAGGTGTGTTTTTTCAACTCACCATTCAGATCCACATTTTGTTTTAACATTTCATAGCTAGGAAGCAAACTTAGAAATACTAGTATTTCTGATTTATTGAACTGGCCTTAAAGTAAAAGTCTTTATATTGTAGTAGATTGTGTGGAGCACATTAAATAACTGTTTCTTTGGGCCTTATCCCAAAGGAAATTAAAATTCTTAGAGATTTTGCACAGTGTTAATCCTTTTATTGCAGGGCTAGAACAGTAGGGGCCACAACTTGAAGTGTCACTGATCACTGCTTTCAGAGGATCATTACATCCCAGTAAGAGATATTAAACTACTTTAAGGGGTATGAGGTCAGGGCATCACAATGCATTTTTATAAATATAGGTGCATCTATATATGGACCACATGCAGAGAGCAAAAAATTTCTAATTGATATGAAAACTTGGGTTTTGTGAGGTCAAAATGCAGCTAGATTACTTCAACCTCAATTAATGCAAGTTCTGAAAATTTTTACGGAGCAGAATTACCCATCTAGACAAAAATCAGACCTCTGTCTTGGCCAGAGCAACAAAAAGCCATTCACCTGACTGCAGAGCCAGAGTTCAATTGTTCTTCCCCAAAAGAGTGAAGATGAGATAAAGGACAGCTGTGGGCTGGTGGACTTGAAGGAAGCATGTGCCTGTTGGTCCATGGCACATGACACTGAATGGCTGCCTGTATAGAGCATTATGGTCCCTAAATCATTATCACACTCAGTAGTCCTAAAAGTGACCATTGTCAGTTTCTTTTAAAGAACACTGCATTGAGCCACAGATCGAAAGCTTTGATTGCCTCTCTTGTGATCTGTCTGTCTTTGGCAGTCTGCAATACAAAGAAAACCCTCTGTTATGCACTTGTAGCTATTCTTCATGGCAGAGAGTTTGTATTTAGGGACTCAGATTTATAGGCTTTCCAAATGCATGTTAGATCAATTTGAAAGGTTATCATCCCCAGCTGCCCATCCTTTCTCTCTGCCAGAGGTTATTGCTCCTACAGCAGAGACAATTGAGCGTCTGGCACGTTATGTGCACTGTTCATGCCAGGGCACGTTGATTTTAGCTTGCATTATTGACCGGCTGGGCTATGAGCATCAGGGGCAGAACACCTTCACGTATCATCCCTGCTAGACATAGCTGCTGAGGTTAAAATGTTTATCAGTTCCCACGAGTCATAGACAAATCCCACAGGTACTGAGGAGAAAGCCCTAAATCTCATTCATGCAGGATGCTGAGGGTTACTGCAAAGCACCATTTTCCATACTGCATGTCTCACTCTTTGGAAAGGGTCAGGCTAAAGAAGCAAGTGGCTTCCAGTGTCATTGTGTCAGCACAGTCAGATCACCCTGGTAATCAGGAGAAGGTGGACATACCCAGGTTTAGTGGGCTTGGGAGAAGTTAGTCTGAGAAATTTGCCAGTTGGGAGTTAAGGCAGCCAAAGTGCTAAAGTTGGCCATTTGGGAAAATGCCTGGAGAGGATTTGGAAAACTCAGTAATATGCACGACAAAGCCTAACCTTTAAACAGTGCAGTGACCTGTAGGAACCACGCTGAGCACCTAGAGGAAAATCCTAGGAGGCCCCAAGTTAACCAAAAATCAGAAATTGCAGTAAGGGACAGTCAATTTCCTAGCAGCATCGCCATAGAGCACAAGAGCACCACAGGCTGGAACACATTGTTTGTGTATTCCCTTGAGTGAAGAGGAATGCAGCTGCAGCAGCTGTTAAAGTTCTGCAGGGGAAGGTCCAATGTGCCAAGGGGACCAGGTCACCTCAGAGGTGTGCTATTGTGGAAGGTGCACATCCCCTTCTTTTTTGCCTGAGTAATGAGCAGTCTGAGAATGACTAGACTAGGAGATATTTTGGGTATTGAGTTTGTGAATATATCTGGATCTCCTTGGCATACCCAGAGTTTTGTGAATGCCAGACAGTAAGAGGCATGGAGGGTCTGTTATGGATGCAAATCAGGAGAATTTAAGCACTTTGGGAGTATAGAAGCAATTCCTCAGAATTTCTGAAATTTCTAATAGCAATTTAATTTTGAGAGTACACATCTTAACTTGCAAATAGGATCTAGGTTCCTTAGTGGATTTAGCCTTTTTGATCTGGAGGTATTTAAAAATGTATCAGTGAATCAGTAGGAGTTAGGGGCTTTGATGTATTATGTGCCAGTTTCCATCTGTAAGCATCTGAATACCTTTCTAATCTGGGCCACAATAAGTACTTTGAACCATGCTAGTGTGAGGCTTTTCCACAGACAGAAATGACCTTGCTTCAGCAGAGAGGCTTTAGCTTGGAGCAGAAAAGGGGAGTTTAGTAACATCAGAAAGACTCTTTGAGAAGATAACCAGGCATTGTTAATTATATTCAACCCATTAAGTGCAATCATCATACAGAGAAAAATGATTCAGGATTGACAGGTTTTTGTATTGCCATTCTTCTGCTTACCCCATGTTTAGAGCAACTCCTTTTGATTTCTGTTGAAATGAATCATTAATGGTTAGTGGTTAGATTCAGTGGCTGACAGAGTGCACTTTTCCTATGCCAATCCCCATCTCCTGCTTCTGAAACTCTTGTGTTCTCTGGATGTTGCTGCTAAAGCAGAGGCCAAAAAGCAACTGCACTAGGACTAGCCCTTCACAGCAGAAGTAGGTGTCACTCTCACAGCTTTGTCCTTAGGGATGACAGCAGCAGAAAGACTCATTCTCCAGACTCCACCTGGCAGACCAGTCCTGCTCCCTCCAGCCCAGAAGGTGCAGCAGATCAAGGAGGGCCCAGATGCAGAGAAGCAGTGGGACCCTTGTGTCTTGCAGGAGTGGAGGGTGGTTGCCTGAGGCCAGTTGTTGGGGTGGAGGTGAGTGAGGGTTATGGCTTCTGAGTCCGGGGAAGAGGGAAAGCAGACAGGGTTCCCAAGAAAAGAGGTATAGTGAAATACATGGGTGGAGAGGGGAGAAAAAAGTGGGAATGAGGTCTGCCCACCCTCCCAGGCTTCCACAGCTCCATGACAACTTTCCTTCATCCACTCATAGCTCTTCAAACTTCATTGACCCTTGCTTACCGTCTTTCTCAAAGAAGCTGGATTTTCCACTGACTCCTTGCAGTCCCACACACTTACCTCTGAGTTCATTAGAGATCTCTTTTCATCTACTCAGACTCATTCCTCCTCTCCACCCTAGCCCATCTGCTCCATCCTTATCACAACCCCTGATGTCCTCATGTAGCAATTCCCTAGTCCCTCCTCACCACCCTGGCAATCTTTTCTACATGAGGGCCCTGCAATTGTCAGTCTTGTGTGCATTTCCAGGAAGTCCCAGCAGACCACCACTGACTGCTGCAACCTTGCTCCTGGTGGGGAGGGTTTCCTCACCAGCACAGCCCTTTGAAGTGCTCCTGTGTATAAGTGCTCACCATGGAGATCAAGGAGCACATAATCAAATGCAAATAATTCTGTGCCAGCACTACCCCAGGGTCCAAACAATCAATACACCTCTGTCTGCACCTGTAGAAGTGTATTGGCAAAGATGATCATTTCAGTATTTCAATCTTAAAAAAATTTCACTGTTACCCTTCTTTGTCACTGTGATTTACAGAGAAGAAACCGATAGTAGTGACATCCTCTAAAGTTTACATAAGGCAAATGTTTCTTCTGTATCCTGCCTTTGGATAGTCTTCTATTTGACACCAGGCTTCAAAGTTCAGATGTAATGTTTTACTCAGTGATCAGTAAGTATAGGGTTAACCATACCCTTGTAATGGCTGGAAGTTCTTTGAAATTAACCATCCTATTTTGATAAAAATCCTGATTAACAAAGTGCAGAAGGAAATTTAAGATAGGAATAGACTCAATTTTTTAATACCTATCTTATTCTGGTAAATGTTAGCTTTGCTTCAAATAATTGTAGCTTTGTCAGGCAGTGGAAGAGGTTACTGGTTAGAAAGATAATTTGGCATGGGATCAGATGCCCTGTGATACCGAAGTAAAGATACAGCATAGCATGTGGAAATTACACCAACACAGAATAAATAGCAAGTGTGTAAGTCAGTGGAAATTGAAATTGATAGAGACAAAAAATAGAGAAAATACAGAAATAAAGCAGAAAATAGAACTTTACTGCTGCTTTCTGTTGTAATAGCCTTGCTAGAAATGCATAAATTGATTCCATTTATAAACTCGTAAATCCCCTACTACAGATTAGAAAGAGCAACAATGAGAAATTCATGGTATTTGTGACTGGCCTTTATTGACAAAGAGTAAACAGCCACAACTTCTAATAGACCTTCTGCTGCTGGTTTAACATCTCCAAGAGAGGCTCACACTAGAACTCTAAACTGCACAATAAATGTGTCACAGAAGCTTAAGCATCTCTTAACATAAAGTGATTATTATACATCCTCATCTTATTGGTCTCCCAGCTATTCACATTCAGGCTTTGAAGTGTCTGCCTTTATTCCAGCCCTGCTATCCTTTTTTTACTCTTCTGAAGTTGCATAGAAGTTACTGCTCAGGAGTTCAGCATCAGTGTCTGTGTGACTGATGTGTAAATCAAAAACAAGTGGGAAAATTGTAACAAGCCTTTAGGGAGACAGAGTGCCTCTTTATGGTTCTTGCTTGATGCTTAAACTAAGAGGAGCCATTTCTAATGCTATCAATTAGGAAGGAATGAATAACCAAGGTTATTAGCATTGGACTAGTTCAGAAATGCTATTTCAGCTCTCATTTAAGCTCGTAGTTACTGAAACTTGTTAGTAGCACAACAGTGGTCTCCTGCTCTCAGTCTGTGTATGTCGAACAAGGACTCAGGGAACACTATTCACATGAACAGACTGTCTTGTCAAAGAGGGTATCTTGTAGAGATTTAAGAGCATGATGTCTCTAAATGTCAGCTAAATACCCCCTAAATGTATTCACAGGAGTCCTGAGCTCAGTTTTAAGGTGAACATAAGCAAGAACCCTAACATGAGTGTCTTACACCTTATTTATGCTCACCTACAGTTTTCACAGACACTGAGATGAATTTACTTTGTTTTGCTAAGAAAGTAACAGTGGCAAAAGTTTTGTTGGAGAAATAATGAAGTGAAAAATAAAAATCAACAATAATTACACTAATGAACAGTTATATAAAATCCATTCATTAAAAAGCAAGAAATGAAAGGGATTATCATTCTGCAAGAATTTTAAACAGGGGAAAGGTAATATAGTGGATAGTTAGATCTATTACTAGATCACAAACAATGCCCTCGTTAAAAGGAAAATCAGAGAAATAAAGTTTTCCTCCTAAAAATATACCTACAGCAGAACAAAGATTGACTTGGGGTTGCATAAAGGAGACTTATTAGTACCTTTTTTTCCCTAAAAAATTACCCAGAAAACAAGGGCTGACAGTTTTCCCATTCAGCCACTTATGTGAGAAAATGCGACCTGTTCTGTACATGTTGTCAGAAGTAGAGTGGAAGGCATGAGTCGAAGTCCAAGCCAGCACTAAGGAGTTATGAAGAAAAAAATAAATTATTATTTTTATTTGAATCATTTAAAGAAATCAAGCTTTATTCTTGAAGTCATAGATCAAGATATAGTTATTTAAAACCACTAAAATAGCTTATTAAAGGAATGAAAATATGGAGAGGAAGGGTGAAAACTGAAAATTCCTTGGATCACAGGTGTCTGATTTTTTAATCCCAATTATTTTTTCCTTCTTGAGTAGAAAGAACCATACCAAACAAAACCAAATCCAGACCTAAATAATAAATAAACAAATACACAAACAAATAAATGTGGCTGAATCTGTCATGATTTCAGGGTCTGATGGAATCTCAAACAAACAAAATTTAAAAGCTGAATCTATTAAGAAGGATTACTTGACTACCAACAACAAAACTGCTCCCTCAGGTACTCATTCACCTCAACAGTAGCCAAGCACCACCTACATCAATTACTAGTTTACTACAACAACAGTACAAAAAATGAAAGCAGTAAAATGCACAAAATTGAAACTGAATATTTGTTTGCCCATATTTTTCTGGGTTTACAACATAGTTATGCATTACTGGAGGCCAACTTAACTTTCCTATGGTCACAGATTAGCCATTACTTCCATGATTTTTTAATGAGCAATTACAGCAAATCCCTATAAATTTTCAAATGATCATTACTACATTCATGAAAAGTATTTGAAAGCAAAAATGTGTCAACAGCACCTTTGTGCTGAGATTACTTTTCCTGCTGGCTTTGAAGTTAGTTCCCGTCTGAAGCCCTGTGTCCAATTATGTTAGATCATTAAAAAGCAAATTATCTTGACATTTTACTTTAATAGCCTAACTTTGCTTTGGCCAGACATGAAGCACTGAACTTCCAGGGTATGAACTTTCCTCACCAGTGTATGTTTTGAGAACACTGGGCTGAAGAGTGAAAGAAAGGGGAAAGAAACTGTTTATCGGTACCAGAGTAATAGCCCCTCACTGAATGAATCACTTGCTTTCTTGGATGGAAGAAAGGAAGAAGAATCTTGCCCTAATCAATATTCTGATCTTTGTAATCATATAAATTATTCACAGCTTAATTTGAGCCTCTTTTTTCTTCAGACAATAAGCTTAACAACTCCTATCTTCAGAATGCTCACACTTTGTAAACTCAGTTATGCAATACCTTAAGCTATATGAGAAAAGAAAATGTATTTAGTTTAACAGAAGAAAACACTGCACACATTATTCTATGGAAGTCCTATATATATTTGCTTGTAAAATCCCTATAGCTCAGAAAACATATTAATGTGTCTCCTCCTGTGGGACCAATTAGAAACAATACAGAAGAGAGACAGAAGGGTGATCAAATGAGTAAGAAATTGTGCTTCAAAGAGAGATTGAAGGAGGTTTGTGTTTTTTTATCAAATGGAAAAAATGAAGATAGTTTTTTTTCCAGATGACAGCTCCAAAACATGAGGTTATCACAATATGAGTTGCTAGAAACTGGGAGGCTGTGTGTGCCCCAAGAGAAATGGCTGTTTATCTCCTTCCTGCCCATCTTGTAGTGTCACGAGATATTTGACTAGATGAATACCACCAGAAGAAGGGGTAATATTGTGCTCTTATGGGAGAAAGAGTACAACTTCCCTTTGACCACCATGCTTTTTTATTTATAATCTTATAATTTGCTGCTTAGGATGTATTCCAGACAACTTGATCACTGAAACAGGAATTGATGTATGAGGAAGGCTAAGAGAACAGAGTGGTTCCTTATCAGCTCTGTGGAAATTAAGAGGAAAGCAAGAAGATTACAGACCAAAGATTTGTGGTTTGTATTGATACACCTCAGACTTGGAGCCAAAGTATAGGCTGTTATCCATTGTTTTTTAAGACCTCTATTGCTAGAGGGATAGATAATTCATTTTTCTATCAGGCTATTAGAGCTACAGTTTTGAAACATTCTTAATACTTTCTGGAGGAGAGGGGGACATTAAAAAATATTACATTTGATAGGATCCATATTAATTTTATGAATAATCAAATATGGTCTGAATTAATTTTAATTAATGAAATAGAGATTATTCCCAGCTTTTTTTGGTCAACAATATAAATGTATGAGGAAAGAGGATATCTAAGACATCAAAACTTTGCAAAAACTCTAGTTTGTCCTGAAAGTATGGGTTTCCATCAAAACAGACTGAAAGCTACAAGCAATTTGTTCTGTATTCTTAGAACAGATTTTTCAATTGAAATACAGTATAATAGAAATAATAGTTTATGTTATGAAATAACTGAAGAATAATATTTACCTGTGCATAGAGCACAACAGAAAAACCTAGTGTACAAGAGAAAATGCAAAATATCAACATTATAAAAATACAGGCATGTATTTATTACAAGTGCCAAGCCTCCATCAAATCAAGAAAATTCTATGAAACTCTGCTCTTACACTGCACAGGCAAAGTAGAGTAAGGAAATATTCATCTGATGGGTTTCTTCAGTGAGGGAGTGCGACAGCACAAGCACTGTTCTCAGACAAGAGGCAACAGTTGGGTTTGTGATTTCAGTGTGCTGCTCTGTGGGAATGTAAAAAGTATGCTTTAAAAGTATGAAATTAACTAAAGGCCAAGGAATTATATCCCCTTATCCAAGCTGCCAAAAATATTTATGGAACTAAAAATCTCAAGAGCGTAGAACAATTCATGCTACATTCATGTTTATACTGGGAACTTTCCATTAGTAAATTTATGAGACTGAATAACCGTATCCATCCATCTGCTTAGTGGCTGCCACAGAAGCTGCTACATGTCAATTATTAATCCTTCTTGGAATAGAAAACCATTCTTTTCCTGGAGAGCTTCTTTTTTGTTTATTTTTTCTTTTTTTTTTACCCTGCTATTTAAAATATTCTGTTTCTTACAGATATTGATAGATGTGTTTTCTTGTCAGCAACATGTTTCATTTTTATACAGCTTTGCTATCAGCTACATTGCCATTTTCTAATGGAATGATCAGGATTAATAAAACAAACCTTTTTCATCTTACTCTAGTTCTTTTGAGACTCTTACTTTAGTGCCTTTGTTGCAATGATGGCTGTTCCACCAATACTCATTGAGACATTTGAACAGCTATGCTGTTTCTATTTTTATTGATGAGGTAGTGATCTTTCTGGTTTCTGGCACAGCATCAGACAGGAATGCAACAAAGCTATTTATAATATAAAAATCAGAGGTGTTTAATTTAGATTTAAAAAAACAAAGACAAACCAGTGATCATGGCTGCTGGTACCGTTACTTAAAAGCTAATAAGGAAAGTGATGTGTAGCATCAAAGAGAAATTAACTTCAGTGAAGTGGAGTTATTTTCTGATGTTAGCCACATTAGGAAATTGTTGATTTTAGCTGGAGTCAAGAAAGGTCGCTTAGTTGTTTTTTTGCCTCATGATGCTTCTTTTTACAGGGTGATTTCTGCCAGGCTTGTCTTTATTACTAATGCCACTGTAATTGCATGGGAGAGAAGGTACATAGCATCAAAGAAAATCTTTGCAATAAACACAGGTACTAATTAAACCTACTGATCAGAACTGTCATAGAGCAAAAGCCAATTTAATCATGCCAATCACTGAACATGACTCATCATGAGCATCTAACTTTTGTGAAAGAATGCATAAACAGACAAAAATACAAGCTTCAGAAAGTACAGTTACAAAATACTTTGCTTACGTTGTTTCAGAAAAAAAAATGAGGGAAATATCAATACTAAGATTAAAAATTTTCATTTCAGTTTAGCTAGGTAGTCTCTTTCATGGGGTAGATAAATAGCATTAGCTATGTAGCCCGTACAAAAGCTTTGCCTATACTGTGTATTGGTGAATCACCCTATCTTAGTGCAATACCACAGTCTGCTGGAATTTAGAAAAAAATAGGAAAACCGAAATCCCATCACGGTGGGCAATCGTCGATACATCCTCACTTGCTAACAAGTCAGGTCAATGACAAAACTGAGACCCAGGCCCAGAAGGATCCACAAGAGGTTCCTATTCCCATCCTGCCTCAGCACTGGCAATCCCAGCTGCAGCCAAGTGTCTATTTTGGAACATAGATATGGAAAATTCTTGCAGAATACTGACAGGGAAAATGCTTGCTGAATCTTGAGCACACAGAACAACAAACTGACACAGTGAAGGTTGAAGTCTCTTCATGCTATGGTTTATAAGTTCTTAATGTAGAACATGCATCAGCAAAGAAATGTATAAATCACAGTCTGTTGCTGGTTTCACAGTTAAAGGTAACAAGCACCTTTTTATTTAAGTAGATGGAATAAATATATTTTATGTATATATTCCTGTTAATAGCATGTGGTATTATTAATTTCATTGTAGAGTGTTTTTGTCCTCTCCAGATGGAAAAGGACAGATTGCATATTTCTGCTGAAGCAAGGGAAAACTAGGCATATGTCTGGGTTTAATAAAAATTGCAATTATTTCAAAGTTATTTGAATATTAACAAACTCTTGGGTTTAGGGAAACTGAATTTGCAGTACCAGAAAATTCCACAAAATAAAACATGTTACATAACAGTTGTGTTATATTTCCAATGAGGTAAAAGTTGTCACAAAAGCTTATGCAACTGCAATTTTGCATTTCTTTCAGGTTCAAAAATTACAAAACCTCTGAATAAAATTCAGGTAAAACCATTAGGCTGCACCTGCTTCCACATCAAAACCAAAGAAATAAAATGCAAGAACCTGGCAATTTCAAAGCACAATCACAAATCAATTCCTCGATAATCAGTTTGTATTGAAAAATTAACCAAGAGTTGAGAATCTTTTCAGACACTATCTGAGTGTCAAGTCTGAAATGAAAACCAAAACCTGAGAGATTTTGCCAAGTTTTGGACTGACAACATTTACACTGCTTTGGTGGCTGCTTGGAACTGACGGCTTCTCTCACCGAAGGAACCAATGCCTTCTAACCCTGATCCCTCTTTTCTCTCTGAAGGTAGGGAAAATGTTTTGTTGTGTTTGGGGGTTCTTTTCCTCCTCTTTTCAGTGAGCACCAGCTGTAAAACAGGGATCCAAATCCTGATTCAGACTTCTTCTAAATTATGAAGTTTGGGATCTATGGATGTGTTTGTGCTTTCAAATGTTCTGACATATCAGCTAAGTATTTTCTTAAAAATAAATGCCCAGGAACACATCATGTACTGACTGCTTATCCTGAAAGCAGCTCACTGCTTCATAGTGCACATTTGCTACAGCTCCTTGGGTCTAATGAGGAAAAAAAATATAATAATGATGCTTGTATACCTGTTCAAATAACTTCGTGCTTCTTAGAATTTATGTGTTTATTAAAAGATAATTGCATTTCTCACAGCTATTTTCCAGTTCTCATTTTGAAAAAATTACCAAGCAGAAAATCTGAGGAAATAGCAAAGAAAGTTTTATGCAGCCTGGAGCTAATGGATAAATGTCTGAAAAACTGATTTTTTTCACACTGAAGATCTTGCCTTAGTAGTTTTTCAAGAGTTTTTCCTGTCTACCTGATGGAGAGCTGCTGAATTATGCTTTCATGAAATAACATTTTGATCCAAAATAACTTAATTTTCTGTTTCTCTTGTGCTGTATCTATTATTCAGCTATTCAGAGAGGTATTTGACAGGCATTTTTGATGCTGTACACCTCACCTCACTCAATCTTTTACTCTAGCAAGTATCAGCTCCATTTCTACAAATCAGATAAGCAGAACTCTGTCCTGCCCTGATAGGAGTGGGTCTTTTATTTGCCTTTGCAAAGTCATAATAACAATTTTGCAAGACCAGAATAATAACAAAAACGATGGTGAAATCTGGATGTTGCAAGACACGTTTTGTCTCCGGATAGTGAAACTAAGTTGTCGGCAAACACTTTCCGATATTACTGAGGGAAGGGATGTGGTGAAGAAAAGCAAGGGCTGCAGATGTGAACTGGAATTTAAATCCCTGCTTACCATTAATTTCACAGGGGAAATGTTCTTATTGTTGATTCCCAGGTCCATCATTTAAGACTTATCATGCAAGATAGGACATAAAATTGAGAAGTGTTAACCTCGAGACAGAATTAGCTGTTTCTTAATATATCTCTTGCTACCGTGGCACATGGAGGATACTATATTGTGCTGCAGAATAGATCAAAGTGCTTTGGCATGCAACAAGGTAAAGCAGATCAGGAACTGCCAGGAATGCCACAGGATATGGACACATACAAGTTTCTACTTCTGAAAAGTTAAAGTGTATTCTAAAAATCTGAGTTAGCCACAAATTGGGGTAGTTTTTGGTTGCGGGGGTTTTTTTGGGTGTTTTTTTGGGGGGGGGGAGTGTTGATTTTTTAGGTCAACAGAATAAATTTTGAGCTCATGTTTTGTCCCCATAAAAACTACAAATACTGGATATAAGTCTGAACAATTATAGTATAAATTTAAGAACTTTGTCTTCATGTGAGCTAATGTCACTCCAGACAATAGCATCATTTTTCTCCTCACTGCCTTCTAATCTTGATGTCTTCAGACCAGTTCAACCTAGCTATGGGTAAGCATTAGCTAATGACAGAAGATGAATTATTATCCACATGTAGGTGTTAAAGGAGCACGCAAGTATCAGTAGAAAAATATCCTTTCTCTGTGGTTGCCTCCGGAAATCATGTTTCTTCTATTGTCAACCATAGTACCCTCTCCTTGAAGCTTCTGAACTGCTGCTGCTAAGATATTACCACAAATAGTTTGTTAGCCATTTCTCCAAAGTAAATCATCATGTTGTCAGGAGCTGAAGCAGTCTAATTATTTATTGTGATAAATCAACAATCTAGCATAGTGTAAGGAAGGAGAGAAAAATTGCTGGTACTGAATTATACTTTTGATCCCAGTGGAAGTGAGCTTCCTGCTTCTGTGGCTTGTCTAGTGGACAAATGAATAGGAACCTCAGAGTAGAAAGATCCCCAAACCTTCTTCTGACTTCCAGAAGCACATTCAGCATGAATTTGTGTCTGTGGACCATGTATATATAATTTCACATTTACTGTTTAATAGAGATCCTGCCCCAACCAAATTAATGTTGCAGCAAGGAGAGGAAAATAAATTTTTTTTAAATCCTGCTTTTATTAGTGGCTTCTCTAGAAAATGTGAGGTCAGAAGTGTTCTTGCCCTCATAGCATTGCTTTTAAATCAACTCTTGTCATGAGTGACAGCTCTACAGTCCTGTTTCTGCTGCTGTGACTGCACTTCATTTTATCTGTGGAAAACACTAGGCATTTACATGAGGAAGCACCTGACCTGACTCTCAGTCCCCTAAAAGTGCTACTGAAATTTAAATCCAGCAAAATTCTCAGACCTGGTAAGGTTTAACAGCATTTCTGTTCGCCATCATAAGATGGCCATGGCATCTAAACATAAATAATAAGAAATAATAATAAGGAACAGACTTGGGAGCCTTGATTAGCTGATGCTTTCATGTTATGACTGCATAAAGCAGTGAGAAGAATAAAAGATCAGAGACCAAGTCAATGCAATTTTACCAGGCTTGTCAAAAGCTCCTTCTCTGAACTTCCTTCTTCTAAAAGCAAACTCCTGCACCACAGTGTTGTTCTTGCCCTCTCTGCAGCTGCCTTCAACATGATGTGCCCTGTTACACTGTGGCTTTTTCCTGCCACCATCATTTCAAGAAGGGTCATAGCCCAGAGAGCTTGATCTGCATGTGAATGGTGAGCCACATTTTACAGCAACTGTGGGCTCTCACCACCATCTCTGGTTTTGATGCCAGAGGTCCTTCATGAGAGTTTCCAGGAGATGAAGTTCCCAGTGGAGAGCAACCAGCCAGCATTGAGACCTGGCCATAGCACTGGTGGCTCCCCAGTGCTGCCACCTCAGGTCCAGCACTGCAGACCACGCTGAACCAACTTCACTTGCCCAACTGCCCTCATGATTTCCTCCATAGCATACTATGAAAAATGAATATGCATGAACACCTGAAAAGCTGCTTTTCAGTGCAGTTCTGTTGTCTTTCAGCAGGATATTTCAGGCATTGAAAATCTTTCCCCTTAGAGTGCAGGGGAAGAAGACCAATTACTGTTGTTTGAGGAGAGGAATATGGGAACAAGTGCACAGCCCCAAGACACTCTCACTCCTGCTCATAGTGGGTAATGCTTCCCTTTCTTCATTGGGATTAAGTTCATCACATATAAAGAGCATCTGAAAGGAAGAAGTCCCATTGCTATGAGGCAGACTTGCAGCACCCCATTTATGTCTAACTGTGACTGTCTTACAGTTCTTCCAACAGTAGAGGACAGTAAAAATTATATTGATTTTTTCTTTGATGGCAAAGCTCAAACTGTGTTTACAGATAGCCTCCAGTGAATTAGTCTTTATTAATTCTGTCTTGAAAAGTTTGAATTGTTCTGTAATAGTGTCACTGAGAACTGACCTCTCTCATTTCACCCCTTTCTCTAACACACTCTTTAAACTGATGCCAAAGCAATACACTTAATATATGAGCTTTATGCAACACCGCGGAGTAAGAAAACAGGGCAGCTACTAGGAAAATTCAGGGGGAAAAAATGTTAAACACACCTCCGATTTGGAAGGAAGAAATTTAGGAGTGAGGAAAAGTCAGGAAAGGGAAACATTATTAAAATTAAGCTGGAAAAAACCCCAGGATAAACTATCTTGTTTATCTATCATAGACCAAAAACCAAGGGATGCTAGCAATAAAACTAAATATCATAATGACTATAATGAGAAATGTCTTTGCTTGAAATACATGGGGGAAAAATTATAAAAATTTAATACTAACTTAAAGAAGATCATTAGAACTCCAATATCTTTTAAAACATGTTATGGATGATGAGAACAAGAGAAAAACCTAAGTGAGACTTTTCACAGACCAAGGTATGGAGCTGCAGGAATTCATGTTTACGGACAGTTTCAAGGCTTGTTTCTTATTTACTGGTGCTTTTTCTCAGATTTCATAGCAGTATTGCCTTCTTAAAGATAACAAAAATATTTGGGGGCTGGGGAGGCTGTGATGGGTGACTCCCTGCATTCTGGGATGTACTGAACACTGGCCTCTCCTGACTGCCTTCCTTGTTACAATGGCTCTGCCAAAAGCATGGCCTGATATAGCTGATGGGGCAGTGGTTACCCCCAGACAACTGAGATGGCTGTGTACAGATTGCATGGAAAGTGCCATCAAAGTCTTCTTGCAAGTTAGCAGGGAGATTTTGAAAGCCATCAGCTACCAGTCTTGGAACTCTCAACAATAAAGTTGCAGCATCTCAGAGCAAAGTGAGAAATTGGAAAAGGGAGCTGGGACTTTACAAAATGCAAAAGCAATAACACAAGAAGTAATCACCATTCAAGCAGAGTGGTGCTATAAGCAACAATGCACTGCAAAAAGTCTGGTAGCATGCACTGCTCATAAACAAAGTCACAGAGATGAGAAAATAAGGTTTCACTTTCCCAGGTTTGTGCTCTCACTGTGAAGTCTTCATGGGATCTCAAGGGATGGAATGGAAATTTCTGGGGTTAGTCCTCGAACTCAGGGATTGAGTTTGAGCCAGATATAGAAGGTAGGGAGGTGGTAGAAGCACAACCCCTCATACAAATGGAGGGACAGAGGGTTTAGCTGGATGGAGGGTTACAGATCACACTTACACTCTAAGGAGCTAAGGAAACTTTTAGGTATCTATCAGCAAAAGAGCAGGGAAGACTGCCTGGCATGGATTTTGTGAGTTTGGGGTAGTGGTGCTGCATCTCTTCACTTATTAATGGACGAAAAAAAACCCTGGTAAGCCCTATAGCCAGGGATATGCCCAGTTAGAAAATACCAGGGGTCCTAATGGGCAACATGTAGGTGCACCTATGATATATCAGTGGTTCTGTTAAACAGCATATGTAGACACTGCTGAACTAGTCTCATCCCTCAGAAACTGATATACAAAATAAAAAGCTATTAATTTACTGTGGTGGGTGAGGATGGCTCACATGCTAATTAAAGTACCTAGTTCCAATGGGACGGCAGCAAAGAAAAGTATCAAAGTGCAGGTTTTGAGAGGAGCACCTATTTCACTGAAACCCTTGATTATACCAGCAGTCACAAGCACTACTGGTAGGTGCCCTAGCAGTAATGGGAGTGAAATTTTGGAACCAGCCATGTGGGTGGTGAATGAAAATAAGCCAAAAATAATTACCTCATAAGTGAAAAGGAAACAAATGTGGAATGATCTTGTGCAAGCTGATGTCTCATGACCAGAAATAAATGGGATCACGACATCATAAATGTTTTGTCACTGTCAAAAGGTGGTGCCTACACAGAAAAGGTCATCCCCCTTTACTCTACATTTCACCTCTTAGTGAGGTACTACCTGGCAAATGCCAAAACAGGAGAAATGGACTAGTAAGAATGTTGTTTGGCACTGGATGAAGTGATAATAAGAAGCCTCTGATGACCGTAAAAATGCTTTAATTGAGCATGTCCCATTAACACTCCTAGGCAGGGAAATTCTTTTGAATTAGAAGCAATAACTCCAGACGATACTTTTTGGGGATTGTGGCAGACAACTGGGCCAAAAAGTTCAAAAAATTCTGCAGGATTTTGGTGGAAGGCATTACAAGGCTCCATTATACATTATACCCTGATGGAAAAACAATTCAAACTGTAGTTTGGTCATTGCCAGAAACTGCAAGAGTCGGGAGCCAAAATAGCATGACTGTACACCTTCTGTACAAAATACAGTGAGGACTGAAATTCTGCCATGTGGTGTCTACCAAAGTATTAGCCACAGGGAAAATAGAATTGTTTACACTGATGGATTGTGTAGTGGGACTGCAACTATTCATCTAGATGCGAATATAATTGCTCCAACAGTCCTGTACTCAATCTTTCCCCCTTATTCTAAATCCTCTATTAATTTCATATTGTCAGGTTCTTTTTTTTCAGGTATCTTCAATGATTACCTGTGCTTTCTCTAAAGGGGATAGAATTGGAGCTATGTTATTGGTATCACAAACTCAACATCAGATTTAAATTCAATCTGCAAAAGCACAAGCCACAGCCCTTCAATCTGTGCGGGAAATTACTCCCTGTCAGGTTACCAAGTGTGGAGTAATATTAGCTGAAGGAGCTGGAGCAACAGCATACATATTAGTGGAAGGAGATGATACTCTGATTTTCCTCCCCAGTTGTAGATTGGCACATATTTTGAATACGTTTCCGCAAGTTCAGTGTGTAAATACTTGTGTGTGCTTGGTTTGTACTGTTACTAACTTAGTATTCTTTCTGACTAGTGACTATAGCGCACTTGGTATGTGCCCTTGTGCAAGGTTTAAATGGGATATCCAGGGCAATTGTTGCCTTTAAATTTGAAAGTGACTGTGGAAGGAAACTTAGAACACTGAGTATCAAACTACCTCTGTCTGCATCATAAATGCTTTTCTGAGTTTGAAGGCATGCACCACTTTGACCTAACTGCTGCATCAGCTGGAATGGAGGATGATAATCGACATCTTCAGGACTGAATACATGGAATAACACAATGTATCAGTGGTTCCTGGCAGAGTGGTTTAATTCCCTGACAACAGGGGTGGATCACTTAACTCAGACCATTTATGAGCGGCAGGCCCACCATCCTCTAGCACAGACCAAGTTTAACAGTGCCTCTGTCTTGGCTTGTGTCCCTCTGCCTAGGTGTTGCTTCAGGGATCCCCCAGTTAGGCAGGTAATGGAAATAAATTCAGTTTGTGTTTTAGCCATGGTTTTGTGGTTGTCCCAGCTGCCTGTCTGTGCCAAGACACACAACTCTTTATCTTTCCTGTTTTTAAGATAGAATGAAATTGCTGAGTTTTTTCCATGTGTGCGCTCCATCATCTCTCAGTGCAACTAAACCAACTCAAAAACCAAGTCATGTACTTTTAGGGGAAGTAGAAAGCAGGCAATTAATGCTTAAATCACTGTCCACAACATTAGAAAACACAATAAAAAATATTGCTCCAGCTTCTGTGTTGCAGGAATAGTATTAAATCTGAGATAGAAAGACAGTTTTCACAGTAACAGAGGCATTTACCTAGTGCCCTAGCAAAAGTCTTTTCTGCTTAAATTTTGTTCTTCAGGATTTGAACTGTTCACCTGGCTGGCTTCATGCTACAGCAAGTCTGCCCATATCTGTCCCAGAGCAACTACCTTATAGTGGTGGGAGATGTCCTATATGTAGCCAATGACAAATATCTGGTAACCTTTTAAACGTGAGATTTAGTATTAAAAAGTTATGAAGACACTGTGAAGAATTGCAAGACTTTGGAAGAATAATGTATTTTTCATGGTTCAGTAAAACTGTGTTTCCATGACATTCACATGCCTGTTTCTATGACTACTTTTGAACTGTCCATAGGTGCTGCATCACAATTAGGAATAATCAAATCTCAATTCAGTTGCTGAATCTTAAAGATTTTTTTAAAGGAAACATATAGATGAACTGCTAAACCTATGCAAAGGTGTAAGATATGATCATGTTGTCCAACAAAACAAAACTAATTGTGTGGCATTTTTATCCTGGAAATATGACAAAATATCAAAGAGAAAAGGTTTCAGTTGACCCAAAATATATGGTTTAACTTCAAATGAAAAATAGAGTTCATTCCAAACAGATTATTTTATGAAATGCATAATTTTCTATTTTGTCTCTAATATAGATTAATTCAAAATAACACATGGCATATCCAAAGTTTAAAAACCAATATTTTCAAGAAATTTGAAATGAAAAGTCAAAGACTTTTTTTAAAAAACTCATTATCTGTGGCTAGGACTGTTAAATTTACTCTAAACTCTCAAAAGCTTTGGCCACCTGAAATGACTTTCCCTCTAAATTTCCTCATCAGTGAAAAGTATTGTCCAGATCTTCCATGTTTGTACTTTTTAGTGGATTTATTTTTAGTTAAAATGTGCCCTCTAACAAGTAAAACAATTTGGTAATTATCCCTTATAATGCATAAGATATCATAGCAATTTTTTTGCTGTCATGTTTCCACTCCTTATCACATGAGAAACCAGAAATATATCTGCAGACACTTAATCAAAGTGGCAGTGTACAGTTCAAACAAGGGATTCAGAAGAGGCACTGAAGTATATGTGAAAACAGAACAGGTGCATGAATATAAGTATGACTTCTATTCCAACCATCACCATAGATATTCTGCCAATGTATGCTTTTCTAGAGCAAACACTGAAGTCATTTGCTGTTTGGATCCCTCTGAAATCAACCCTTGCCTTCATGAGGCTCAGGTTTTTATCTCCTGTATATGATGAAGCAGCAGGATCACAATAGCATGACAGTGATTTCACCTGCCATGACTTCATCTACAATTCCAGAGATTTCTCCTACAATGAAAAAATGAGGTTATCTGACAGTAAATTATGATATCGCACAAGGGAGACTGACAGAACACTTCACTCAGTAAATCCAGGTGGAAAGAAGACTAATGGCTCAGAACCATGAAAGGTCGAAAAGTCTTTATTCAAATACAAACTGTCATTCCATCAGTTACTCTTGAATTTTTATATTT
This sequence comes from Poliocrania exsul, assembly GCA_035041345.1. Taxonomy (NCBI): domain Eukaryota; kingdom Metazoa; phylum Chordata; class Aves; order Passeriformes; family Thamnophilidae; genus Poliocrania; species Poliocrania exsul. Next base: position 29,964,391 of record JAWWLZ010000139.1, on the reverse strand, counting down.
GCTTAGCAAGTTTGCTTTTCTCTTGGCTTTGATAAGCATAATGTTGTATCAGAGTTCCTGCAATGGCGTATGCATGTGCATACAATTGAAGTAATCTCACCAAGTAAATGCTCAAAGCTTTGCAATAGAGCTTCATGACTTATTCATGAGTCATGTTGTTTGCAAATGAGAGCACAAATAACACACACCAAAGGAACCTTCCTCTGAATCACTACTATTAGTGCCTAATAACTTAGACACAAAGCTGCATAGAAACATACGTTTTACATTAGAATTGCCTTTGTACCAAACTATTTCTAGGTGAGTCAGATAATGAGCATTGGCAAAGTACTTATCCTAAGCTTTATATTTTGCCACTATGTGCCCCTGGAGGTATATTAACTATGGTTTTAATCTAAGGATCTGTTTCTTTCTTCAGAGTCAGACTGTAACCATGATGGTTTTATGGGGAAGATGTTCTTCAAGTTTCCATCCTTCTTCCAAATTTCTATCCAAATGTTTTTTTCAGAATAAAGTTAAACCATGTTTGAACATGACTCTCTGGTCTACATACTTGATCTCTTTCTTTCAGATTGGTTTTTTTTTTTAATCTGACTCAATGCATATTCAACCACTAGTAGAAAGTTAACCATCTCCAAGAGAAAAGATTGTGATTGCCTCCTCTTAGCGCAACAGTTCCTGGTGATTGCATGAATGAGAATTTTCTCATTTCTAAGAAACTTGCATCCAAGTCCTTATTTTATATAAGACAAAATGAAGCTATAAACTAAAATTTTTCACCTCCTGAGTCCTGTAATCATTGAGTCTTAACAAAACACAGCACCTGCATGAAGAAAGCCTTGTCCCTGATAGCTTTTGTGTGAACCTCAGGGTTGCCTGAGAACATCTGGCTAACCTGACCACTATAAATGAGACAGGTCTAAGCTGCTCGGGCTAAGTAATTCAAATATACAGTTGTAATCTGTCTGGTTTTCAGAATATAAACCCAGTAACTGCTGCTGAAGAGAAACTATCTTTTAGGGAAAAGCAAGGAAAAAAGTCTGAATCTAAATTATTTTAGCATTATTCATCACTGGGTTATTGTTTTTCAGAGGTTTTCAATGTTTATTTTCTGCTGTTCTTATTTTACTTAGCTGTGGGTGTTCTTGTTGCCTCTGTAATTGAAAGGTCAATGCAATTTATTATTACAAATATTTGTACTTCCAACAAACTAAATCCATGCTTTGTGTAAAAACCTATCCGCCTAGGCTTATATACTGAGTTACTTGGGGTGCAAAAGTAATTAATTTTGAAGTACTATCATGTGATAAAGTCATCCCAGAAAGGAATATTTATTCACCTCTATCAATAGAAAAGGGAGAAGTTCTGCACAACATCACATGAATTTATTTAGGTGGAGGGAACTCGCTTCACCTTTGCCTTTGTGAAATATAATTTCCTCTGTCAACACTAGGACTGCTTTGTTGCCACAGATCAACACTGGATAAGCTTTATCTTCCACAAGAGCCTCCAACAGTAACAACTCAGCAGGATGAATCCAATTATAAGCAGAAATATAGTGCAGTTGTTACAGAACATAAAAAGACAGTTCCGTGATTGGCATTTCAGTATATGCCAAATCAGTGATTAAATGTAGATTAACTTCTTCTTTTGGTAAAGTCCAGGTTTTGTTGCCAGAAATCATAGAACACTCACTCACTTATTACAGTTTATGGGCTGATTTTCTACACAAATCCAGATGAATATTTTAACAGAAATTTAAGTCAGCATGACAGAAGCAAAGGGCAAATGGTCATTTTTTGACAATTAAATCAACAGGAGAAAATATTCAGAGTATAAATATTCAGAACATAGATACTGTGAATGACATTTTGAAATAACAGGCAATGGATTTTGATATCATCACAGGGTTATCTTTAGAAATAGAGAGCAGGGCAGTGCTGCACAGAGCTGCCCTGGCAACACAGCATATTGCTGATTCCTGTCAGCAGCTGAACACCTTTCAATGCATAAAGTGAGATGGCTAGTCAGGGAAATGCAGCACTACCTTCCAGGATATTTATTGAAAATATTCAAGGAAATAGCAAATATATCTGGTGGTATAGAACACTTCTGCAAGAAAATACCAAGGATTCCAAATAAATGGCTAGTCCTCTGTACTAGAGAGGCTAATGATTTCCTGGTTTTGTCTAAAATCTGCCTTTGTCCTTAATATTGTGCAAATGTCTATGACTTTTGTCAATCTACAACTGGTTCAAATAGGAACTATAGTGACTCTTAAAGACATGTCTTTCATATCCAAACTAGACAGATGGAACTGCAGTCTTTACTTGCAGATGTAACATTTTTCTATCAATCAGAAATATCTTTTAGGTTCTTTGGAATATATAAGTAGTAAGAGATACAAAATGCTGTTCAAATAGGTGAGTGGAGTTAAGATGTTTTAAAAGCAATTTACAGTCATGGCTGAAAAACAATCAAATTAGCCAAACTGATGAGAGAAGTTATTCATCAAAGACTACGCAGGAAAAGTCACACAAATACGCATGAATCAGACCATGCTATCTCTTACTCCACAACTGAAATACATTTTGCTTAAACTTTCCTTTTCTTCAGAATGTATGAAATAAGATGAGGGTAAGGTCAATATCCTGAGCCTTTCAACAGTGGAAAAATGAGTTTGTAACTCTGGGATTTACATCACAGAAGAAGGAATACAGGTGTACATGCTAATGTTGTGTGAAGTTAACCATGATAAAGGGCTCCAGTAACTTACAAGGCAAGGGAAAAGACATGAAGCTCTAGCCCTAATGCCAGAGTTACAGAGTGCATGGTGACTGAAAGAGGTACAAGAATCTTGTTCATGCATCTGTAGGTCAGTGGTGGAGAAGGGCAGGACTTGGCTCAATACACAGGCTATATTTAAATGGTTCTGATTACCTCAGATTTTAGACTGTGTTAGATTTAACGGGTAAATGTAGTTTTAACTCTAAAGATGCCACATGTGACTTGTACCTTGACTCTTTCTTGTATACTAAGGCAAAGAAGATCTTTTTAAAAACAGGAAGTACATAATAGATGATGGTTCCATGAGCAGTTACATTATTATTGAATAATTTTATTAAGGGCCAGGAGCACTAGCCCTTTTCAATGAGTAAGGATTGGTCACATTTAATTCATCACCTCAAAAACAATCAAGGAAATTATGTTAGCAATTAAAAATTAAAGCTGTCTACAGATAAAATCAAAAGGTAAAATTAATGAGTGGGGACTGGATCCTCAGGTGTTTTTTTTCAATAGACTCTGTGCAGTAAGTAGGACTTCACTAATGGCCCTCACCCAAGAATAAAGGTTTTGAAACACCCTGTTTTTCAGGTCTATTATGTAGACAAGACTCCTGTTACACACCTCAAATTTTAATAACCCCAGTTAGCTTGAAAGGCATCACAATCACTGACGGAGAATAATGCTTGTGAATCCACACACATGGTTACTATCTCTGTCATAGCCATTGATTTGCTAGCTGGTCACAGGCAGAGTAACCTTATCTTCCCTGCCTGGATTTTTTTCAGCTGTCTTGTGAATAATAAAATAGTTGAGAGCTGCTAATGAAATGTTACTGTAGACATTTTATTACCTATTATAAGCAGCAGGTTCATCAAAAACTACAGGGCATTTAAATGCAAGACGGGTTCTGTTGTTTCACTGGCTCCTGTAAAGAAACAAGGAATCTCAGCAGCAGCTTTCTCTGGGCTTGGGATGTTTTCCCAAGCCTGCTCCAGCAGACCTCCAGAACCACTTCTTCAGGCAGCTTGCCTAGCCCTGGGTTCTGGATGCAGGGTATTACATACTCAGTTGTCTGCCACAAGCATGGAGTGGTTCCTTTCATAGCTGATTCTGCAGTGGTTTCCAGACAAAAAGGCTTGAACTTTTAGCTCTATCAGCTTTCACAAGGTCACTGGGTACAGGTTTTGTAGCACAGGTTTTCCCATCACTGCAACTCATAGCAAAAGGGCATAACTTTCTTTGCAGTGAAATTCAGTGTGGACATATCTGAGTCAGAGTCACCTTGAACTTCAAGCCAGCATGGTTCGTTCCAGTGCTACATGTATTTATCAAAGAAATCCAGGAGCAGTTTAATGTTAGGTCCAAATTCTTGTAGCTGCAACCCCACTGTATCTGCCCTCAAACCAAGTTTGGATTACAGATAACCAGTTTTAGGGACACATGGGTCAAGCATACTCACAGCTTGAGACCTCCAGAAATTTCAGTTACAGACACCTTATTTTATGCAACCAGCATCAAACAGCAACTGAATAGGCATATCTGTAGCGAAAGGCACAGGGAACATTGCCAACCCCTGTGGAATTGTCCAGAGGAAGAGGATGTCAGCTAGAGCTGTTGATGTGATGAGGGGAGATATGCAAATGCAGTCAGAGATTTGAAGTCCACATGGAAAAAGATTCTCATGGCTACCTCCAGGGTTGCAGAGTCTCAGCTGCAGCTGCTCTGGAAAGCAACTCTTTAGCAACCTAATTAGTTTTTCCTTGATGTACGATAAGGGAATAGCAGACAACTTTTGCTTTGCTTTTTTTTTTTTTCAGCAGTGGTATTCACCCTTCTGCCCCTTGCCTGAGAAAAGAAAATAAAAAAGCCTGGGAGATGTGGCTGGTTTAATGTGCTGACCTTACTGGGGCAGCTTTCAGAAAGTAGCAGGCACATGTGCAGCTGTGTTGGACTGATGTGTGGGCAAGGAGCCACAGCTGTGTTAATCACTGCAAATGGATATTTGGGCAGGAGGGAATGCTTCTGCTCTAAACAAAACTGAATTTCAGATCCTCTGTGACACTGGACCCATTACTTTGATGTGTCTTTGAGCAAAAGACTAAAAAACTAGAAGACAGACCAAGTAACAATGCTGGTCTTAATGGCTGGCTTCATGATATTGTGAGGGGAGCCCCTGCAGACTGCCTCATCTCGTTCTCAAGGTTCATGACCCGGTGAACATGTGCTGCCTTGGTGTGCACTATAAAGCCTAAGTAGGTGGATGCTGTGACAAGTCCTCTTGGATTGCTAAGGGACCCACAGCAAACTGGGGTAAGAGCGTGCCAGGACACAAGTCAGATGCAGGTTCATCAGACCCTGCTAGAATGAAGATGGAAAAGAAGACAAACACTTGCAGTTGGTCTGGATGTAGTTGTAGTTGTAGCAAATACAGATATCTGGGAGTGATGTGCTTGTGAATCTGCTGTGAATAGCTCATGATTAAACTTTCTCAGCAAGCTTGTAGCATCAAATGCTTTTTCCTGTGATTTATTCAGTGCATGTAAAGGACTTGAGGCTTAATCAGAATTGGTTAGTGCCTCTTCTCTCTTGTCACTGAAGTCAAAGCAAGGACTCTTCTGTATCCAGCAAAAATAAGCCTCAGTTCCTGTTCCCCTCTCTGAAATCCGTTCCAGAAATGTAGAAGGAGCAGTATCTTCCCTGTTCATGATTTTTCTAGTTTTCTTTTGGGGCAGACTAAGCATTAGCTCACAGGTGATCTGGGGGCATTCAGTAGCACCCAGAACACACAGGGTGCAAAGCCTTGCTGCTGGGCAAAATTTAGGGCATAAATCAGCTTTTCTTGTTTCATAAATAGTTTTGGAGTTCTAACAGATAATGTTAAAGCAGAAAGAGCTGTTTATATGTCTGCTGACTAAACAGTTTTAAGTTAAAATCATCACAGGGGATGAGAGGAAGAAAGCTGTATGCCTTAAAGTCTTGCTACATGCTAAATCATAAAACATGTTGGCATTTTGGAGCTATTGTACCGTGAAATGTCAGTCCATGTAGTTTCAAAATATGTGTGGGATTAAACACACAATAACATTACTTCTGGTAGATTTAAAAACTAACACCTTATACAACACTATGAAAATGTGTAGGAAATTCTGAAGAGTGTAGTATTAAAACCTAGTTGATGGCCAGAAAGATTAATACTTGAAAACATTACAGTAGAAATGTACTTTGTACACTTCTTAGTGATTTTTCTGACATCAGAGTAAGGTGTGTGACTAAACTGAGGTACCCAGTGGCATTTCGGATTCCCTTGAGTGCCCAAGACATCTTCAAGGAGCTGGCAGGTTTGATGCAGAACATATGGGAGACCTAAGCCCTTCTGCAGTGTCAGCTGTATGCCAAGTAGGATACCCTAGGAATTTAAAGTGACATTGAATGCCTACTTGGGAAGCTGTGTCCTGTCTCTTAAATCCTGTATTTTTCCAATGCTCCATTTGCCATTAGCTATGAGTCAGAGGGTTAGGAGAGAGTAATTAGCTGAGAATTACTATTTGTCCTTCAGAGGTAGGAGATGGTTCAGGTATATTGTTCGTGGAAGTCTGACAGACACCTAATTTAATTCAGCCTTTGAAAAGTGACAGTGTTATCAACAAAGATGAAATGTTATACGGTCATCTGTGCCAAAGGTATGAAATCTAGTTACCTGAGTGGACTGGATATGCATATTAGACATTGGATGATCCAGAGAGACTAATAGAGCTTTTTGAGGCGAGGCAGGGTGAATAGATTCAATTGATTGCTTGATGGACTGGACTGTGTGTGGGCTCGATCTCAAGGTTAATTTGCCACAGGGATATTTTGATAAGAAGACTGCAAGGTTAGACTCTACCAACAGAACTGTTTCAATGATGTTAATGTAAATGTTATATAAATGGTTATTTAGCCAAGAAAAATGTAGTTGGGGTAATACATAGTTAACAAAATGTTTGCAAAGTGAATGAAGTGGGAGTATAAAACAACATGCTTGGGGGTTAATTCTTTGGTGTGATTTTTCTTGGACAATTTCTTTACCGGCTATACATTAGAAAAGAATAACCATCTGTTTAATACTTTTTGCTTGTTAGTGTTCCTTTGATTGTATCAAACATTAATTTTATGCCTTATTTGTTTAGGTTTTTTCTCTCCCAGTTATACAAATTCACAGTAATAGCTTTCAGGTAGATGTTCAGATATGCAAAATGAATAGCTACACAATTTCCCCTGGTTCAATACCCATATTATCTTTCCCATTCAAAAGGAATTTCAATTTGGTAAAACAGAATACTAATTTAAAAACTGGTCAATTTCCAAATACAGGAGAGAACTCAACTAACTAATTTAGGCTTGCAATCTATTTATTTCAGTAATATTTTCTAGTCATGATACAAGCAAAGAATTATATAATGATTTGGGTTGGAAGGGACCTTAAAGATCATTAAGTTGCAGCTTCCCACCTCCTGCCATGGGCACCCAGAGCATCCACTAGACCAAGTTGTTCAAAGCCCCATCTAACCGGGCCGGGAACGCTTCAGGGGTGAGGTATCCACAACTTCTCTAGACAACCTGTTCCAGTTCTCATCACTCCTACAGTAAAGCATTTTTTACTATTGTCTAATCTAAACATTCCTTTGTCAGTTTAAAGGCATTTCCCCTCGTTCTATCACTGCATCCCCTTGCAAAATGTTCTCCTCCAGCTTTCTTGTAGGTCACTTTGGGTACTCAAAGGCTGATAGAATTTCTCCCTTGGGCCTTCTCTTCTCCTTTCTGAACAACCCCAGTTCTCTCAACCCATCTTGGCAGAAGAGGTGTTTCAGCTCTCTAATTGTCTTCAGGGGCCTCTTCTGGACTTGACTCAACAGATTCAGGTGCATCTTATATTGGAGACTGCAGATTTGGATGCAGGACTCCAGGTGGTGTTTCCTGAGAGCAGAGGGGGAGAATCACCTCCCTTGACCTGCCAGTCATGCTTCTTTTGATGCAGCGCAGGATACAGTTGGCTCTCCGGGCTGCAAGAGTGCAACGTCAAGTTTCTCACCACCAGCACACCAAGTTTTTCTCCTCAGGGTTGTTTTCATTTTCCAACCAGGTTGGGATTGCCCCAAATCAGGTGCAAGACCTTGTCCTTGGCCTTGTTGAACTTTGTAAGGTTCACACAGACTCACCTGTCAAGCCTGTCCAGGTCCCTTTAGATGGCATCCCTTTCGTCCAGTGTGTCAACTCCACCACACAGCTTGGTGGTGTTGGCAAGTTTGCTGTGGGTGCACGTGATCCCACTGTCCATGTCACCATGTCCCTGTTAAGCACCACAGGTGCCAATAACAACCCCTGAGAAATGCCACTCATCACTGGTCTCCACTTGGACACGAAACTGTTGACCACAACTCCCTGAGTGTGACCACCCAGCCAATTCCTTATCCAAAGGGTTCAACAATCAAATCTGTGTATCTCATACTATTTAAATAACTATTAGATTGTTAAATAAGACTGACCTAGAGGCTGTGAAAGTTGGTAAAGTCTCTCAAATTCCTTCAGTGGGCAGTATAACACACTATGATTTACTTGGCACCTAGCAGGGCTATTAGCTGCTATATGGCCTATTGGATATGACAGGGTTTTGACAGTGGTATTGTGTAGGACTGAATCTGTTTTATTTATGGGCTGACCTTCCATCTGTTATCAGAGCATAAACTTGACCATGTAAGATGAGCTTCAGCAACTGTTTTTCTAGGGTATGTATGACACTCCATAATATGGATAAAGATCACTGGAATTAAGGAGTTTTTAAAGATAAATTGCTATGTAGTGACAGTTTGGTCATGGTAGACCTGTAAAGCTGCCATAACAAAGCATAATTATTCTGTGACTAAGGAAATCTTCTCTAGGAGTCTTAACTTCTTCCAGGTTTCTCTTTTTTTTTTTCCCAAAAAGTGCTACACAGATCTCCCAAATTCTGAATCTGGGTATTCACTGAGTGTTTTGTATTGAAAGCAAACCAGCTTTTTTGGTTCCTCTAAGCTGTTTATCAAAATCCAAGCCAGAGCAAATGTTCCACTATAGCAATTTCATTTATTCTTGAAAATTCTCTCTCTCCTGCTGCAAATTTAAATGAAGCATGAGGAGTGCTGGGGTTATTATGTCTCTTTCACTGAAAGAGCTGATACCAGAACAGGTTGCAGGTCTTTGAATCATTTTATCTGTAGCACTAATGGCTTTAGCTGCAGCCATACAGGTCACAAGTCAGCACCTTCCATGATTTCTTTAGAGCCGTTAGTTGGTAATGTTACTCAGAGTGAGCAAGTAGCTTCAAGACCATATCAACTCTTTCAGGGATGGGGATACTTTCATAAGATCTATAGGTTAAAATTATATTTTCCAAGTACAAAATGGACTAAGTTTGCCATTATTAAGAACAGAACCTTGCAGTGTGTTTTACAAAACAGCTAACAAGTTCCAGCCTAAACACTAGAAGAATTAAGTTTCAGGGGTTTTCAGATCTTATGTAAAGACTGACAGACTCCTGTAATCATAGATAATAAAGTTGCTACTACAGACAACTTGGAAAATAGCATCATTTAAAGCACTAACTGCTTTCTTCATGACAGCCATGTGAAACACAGACCAGTCACAATAAGAAAAAATTGTCATAAAGGTTATGAGTAACACTGGTAACCACATACATGACTCAAATATTTTCAAAATAGTTCATTTTTTCATATCATTGTTTTCAGACATGTGTTTAATAGTCATCAGTTTTCAATATGTGCTAGTATTTAACATTTTGTGTTTCCCAAGGGCATTAAATATCTACGTTGGTGTGGCTCCTCAGAGCACATTTTCTAAAGAAGTGGAGTGAAAAGGATGCTAAAGACTGCTAACAAATTTTCTTGTGTCTCCAAGGGCTAATTCCTCTGAGTAAACTGTGCATGTTTTGCACAGTGCTCTCTGGAACCTGATTTTTCTAGAACATTAAGTATGTTGTCACTTATTTCATGGGCAGAAATTCAAGAAAGTATACTAGGGATAATAACATGAGGAGTTTGTGCGTATTGGTACAATTATCAGCAAGCCAGTAATTTGCTTTCATATCCTTCCTCAGCCTTTTTTGAAGGGACTTTCAGTGACATCATGGTAAGGTGTAGGTCTCTTTCTACCAAAATCTTTACCTATAACATGGATTATGCTTTTGTTTAACTCCAAAAATGAGTGGGCAAGACCAGCTTCTCAGGCTCTCTATAAGCCTGTTAGGACGTGAATCTTAAAACTTTAAGCTTTTCTAATTCTTTTTGACAGTTTTGTGTCTCATTGCTATTTGAAGAGAAGGCAATTAATCTTGTCTGTTAAACAATGAATGTGAAGTAATCGAATATAATCCAAAAGTTTTAAGAGCTCATTCACAGTTAATGGCAAAAAGCATAGGGAGAGAGAAATTCATCTATCAAGATGTAATACGGAAAAAATGTATTATCATTATAGATTATAATATTAAAAAAATACATTATTATCAGACATCCTATCCAAGTTAAGTATCTCATAACTTTACTGCATACCCATTCTAATCACAGCAGAGGAGCAGTTAACTGCAACTTGTCAGAGTGAAACAGTTTCACTAGCAAGCAATTGTAGGAGGTATTGCAGGATGGAGAGGCTGTTGATACATGACACTGATATATTTTTCCCTAGGCTATGTCTAACCTAAAGGATCAGGAATACCATTTCTAAGTTCAGGTGCTTGCTTTCAGTTCTGCATTGACCCAAAGACCACCATACCTTCCTACTCCATTTTGACAAGCTGAACACAAGAGCTAGGGAGCAGGACCATAGTGAATGCTGAGAGTTTTCATGTCATAGAATCATAGAATGCCTTGAATTGAAAGTGACCTTCAAGATCATTCACTTCCAACTCCCATGCCATGGGCAGAGAGACATTCCACTAGATCAATTTACTTAGAACCCCATCCAGCTGACCATAAGCACTCCCAGGGATGGGGCATCCACAACTTCTCTGGGCAGTCTGTTCCAGTGTCTCATCAAGCTCACTGTCAAAAATTTCTTCCTAATACCTAATCGAAACCTCCCCTCTTTCAGTTAAAGGCATCCCTACTTGTCCTATTCCTATATGTCCTTGTAAAAAGTCCCTCTCCTGCTTTTTTGTAGGCCCCTTTCAGGCACCTCCTTCCTTGGACTACTTTATTCAAACACCTTAGCTCAAACAACAAGATTCTGTAGTACACATACAGCTTAAATACATATGCTAATTATTTATTACTAAGTGTGAACAAAAGACAACAGAGATTTAGTGAGCTATTGGTATGCTAACCACCTCCAAGAGGACTACCAGGGGCTTTCTGCTGCTCAGGCAAGTATCATTTAGGATGGCCAGGCTCCACTTCTTCCATAATCAAATCCTTGGCATTACTGATTTGTCATCTTCAACCACCTTTGTTTTGTCTCCTTCAGCATTTCATACCTCCCCAATCTAGTGTTTCGTTCTCTTGAAATCTTGAGCTACTTCTGACCATCTCCATACCAACCCTATCTGTTTGAAATTTTACCTTTCTTATGGCTCTGTAAAGAGCTTCACAACTTTCTCTTGTCTTAAAAGTGTCCTTAGAAGTCCAAGGCAAGGTTACACAACTGGGATCCATTGGAGTGAGGGCCATAGGTCCTTAGATCATGAGGGAAGAGTATTGTGAAGGATCTTGCACAGAGTAGGTTACACCCTACAACACAGATTCAATTCCTTAAACCCATCAGTTCACTAGCTTAACTTTTAGAAGAATCAAATTTCACCTGTGGAACAGAGAATTGCATCATCCGATGTTCGTTCTCACTCCTGACCAAAGGACCTTCAGAAATAAGTATGGGCAATGAAAGACAAAACAATTAAACATCTCTGTCTCTGTAAGAATACAGCCTATATTTCTAATCTTGAATGGTGATGCAGTCAGAAATTTTTGCTTCAAATAATTTTTAATATCCAAATCCAATTTTATTATCCAATATCTTCATTTCAGAATGCTTTCTTCTGAGTTTCACATTTAAATAACTTCTATTTCTTTCATATATTCTGCTGTAGCTAGTGAAAACTGTTTTCTGAAAAGATCAGAAAAGCGTTATTGTAATCTCTATGCCTCAGTGCACAGAATAAAAGAAAGAACATGCAAATTTGGGGACAGAGAAGGACCTAAAAGAAATTAGTCTCTTCTGTGGTACTAAGCGGTAATGCACTACTCATCAGTTCTTAGGCTAGATTGGTTCCTGCATTTTTTAAGTATGGAGTCGTTTACTAAATAGATTATGTATGAAGACATCTGGAATATTGAGATCTTTCTGATGGTTTATGAAAACTGCTGTCTATCTTCATAAGTGCCTCTCCAGAAAACTTAGTCAGAAATGCAAGTCACTGCATTTCTTGGCAAATACTTGGCATGCTTCCATACATCTAAATGCAAAGTGGAAACAGCATGATGGTGATCTAGCACAAGTTAGATCTACTGTGCAGGTAGAGATAATACAAGCAGAAAAGTAGTTATGTGGAAGACTCTTCTCCTTGATACCTCATATTCTGCTCCTCTGTGTTCCGTTCCCTGCTCACCTATAGCTCTGCATTTGTGACAATTATCCAAGCAAGCAAGCCATTGCAGGACTTATTTTCAATATTAGTATCTTTAAGTCATGTGTTTATATGCAAGAAAATATTATATATGTTTTGTGAAAGAGCTTGAACCTGCAATATACTGGATGGTAGAAGGGAGAAATAGAGACTCTCATTTATTTTTGTTAACCTTTTAAAAATTAAAATATCAAAACTACTTTTGTTGCATAAAGTATGAAAGAGGAACACCTTACATTGTACAGTATGCAGTTCAAACATTTCATCAATAATGTCCTTCTCTTTCAGTGTTAGGTCATGAAACATATTTTAGCATGAATTTTTAATTTGCAAGTTTTAGTTGATCTACTTACTTCAAACCACACAGCACTGAAGAGGCACCAGCAAGGACTGAGATAGGAGATAGTTTTTTCCTCTTCTTTTCTAAACTGCAGAGAATGCTACTGGTTCTGTAAAAATCCTGTTGGAGACACTGCATTGGCCTGTGCTCCCTAAACAATATTACTTTTTTCACATACTCTTTCTCAAGGAAATAATGTCTTGTAGTGTTCAGTAAAGACATGAAATTATTTTTTTCTTCTTTCACTGTGAATTATATTTAAATAACCTTCTCCCTGCCCCAAATTCTGTCTACCCTACTCTATCATCCAGAAAACCCAACGCTATGGCACACATAGTCCCCAAATAGATGAAGATCTGAGGATGAACCTTGCCACATGTAAGGCAAGTATTAGTCAGGAATATAAATGCTCACAGAAAGCTCTCTCTAAGTCTATGTAAGAGCAATAAATCTATTTTTTTAGTCTCATCAAGAATTAGGTCACGTATATTGTCTTTTCCAGAACCAAAAAGGAAACAGTCCCTAATACAGGGAATTTTTTTATCACAAATGATGAGATTTTTAACATCTCAAACAGACAAAGAGATAGCTGAGGTAAGGGCAAATGAAGTCTTTAAAAGAAATGCAGACAACTACCATAGAAACTTGCTCACACATTAGATAATGCTTCAGATTTTATATTTCTCTCTCCTGTCAGGGGCCTAAGACTTTTGTACTCTAAGGAGAAAAAAAAAAGTCATTTTAGTTACTGGCTGTGATGTGGTACTGAGCATCGCCAATCTAAGTAATAGAAGATGAATGCACTAATAAAGATATATTACTGTGTTTTAGTTGCTTTTGGGGTGTTTTCACAATGATTTTCAGTAAAGAAGAGGTTACTTTTATGCCCAGGCCAGAAACAACTGTACAGATTCTTTCTGGACAATAAAAAAAATGGACAGAAGAACTGTAAGGGAACTACACAGCACCCTTTTACTTTGGAGACAAGCAGATCAACATAGATGATGAAGTGGAGTGGTGTCCCTAGTTGCCTGGGGCAGCATTACAACCAAAGTGGATCCAAACTCTTCTGAAAATGGATCCTGATATTAGAAAATGCCAGAAAAAATCACAGTGCCCATAAGATGCAATTTGAGAGGAGCAGATTAGAGGTTAGGAGTGTCTTCATTGTCGCACTAGAGCAGGCTGCCAATGTGGCCAGAAGAAGCCACATTGGAACTAGTCCTGCTTCAAATTGGAGGCTGAACTCAATGATTTGATGCAAGGAGCCCCTTCCAACCAATATTTCTATGAGAACAAAAGTATAAGAAAATGCAGTACAGGCTTGGTAGGACCCCAAGTTTTGTAAGTAGTATCTGTAGGATTCACAATGTTTTCTACAAGCCTTTATAGAAATTCTGCTTTGAGCAGAAGATGGTGTCTACACCAAAGTAAGGAAGCATGTCAAGATTAGAAGACCAGGATATTTGCAGGTTTTTTCTCTAAGGATTCTGCTTTAAAAGATCATTCCATTTAAAAAGACGTCCATCCTAGATAGTGTTATATGTTATGTTATGTTATATATTGGATTTTAAGTGGACAAAAGAAGGGAGCTTTGAAAAACTCTGTGACTGTGAGGAGTCACCTCTAAGGAACAGAGCTCAATATAACTTGGTCTTTCTCTTTCTGATTGATGGCTTTTTTTATGGTGAGAGAAATCTACAATCATTAGCAAGACTGTCATCACTGCTTGCAAAGACTAGATGCTCTGTTCACTGAACTATGTTTTTTTTTTTTAATTCACAGAGGTTATTTTGTTAGTAAGAAATTGGCAACATAATGAATTACCTGTAATATTTCTCTTTCTAAATGCTATGAGGGGTTTCAAATCAGATTCCCTGAGCTGTAAAGTATTTTCTGTCTCAGTGAAAGGCCCGGCTTCAACATAGACAAAACCTAAGCAGAAAGTATCAAAGAACATGGTTAAGATTTATTTCCAGCATAACAAATCATGACTTGACAAGCATTAAAAACTTATTAAAATAAGATGACTGTGGTAAGAATCACCTAACAATATCATGTGATCCATTTGCAAGTATAATCTTGAAAACAAAGTTAAAAAGGAGAAAATTGCAAGTGAAAATATTGGACAGATGGATGTCTATGGATATCTTATTTCAGACATTCTTAGTCATAGCAAAAACATGAAATGCAGTGCTTGATTAGAAAAGGGTTGTCAAAGCAAGTCTCTTTCCATTTTGAGAAGCAAAATTATTTTTGAGCAGAGGAGCAAATTATTCATAGCACCAACAACACTACAAAATAAAATGAATCTCTAAAACTGGATAATGCAGTGGATAATTTCAGAATTACACCTAATTAATAGAAGACCATGACAACTTCTAACAAGTGAATTTCCTTCTTTACCTAGTAGTGGCATATGTCTTTGTCATCTTCAGTCCACTCCTCCAGATTGGTCACAGATTAAAATCCACATTTTCTCACCCTTCCTATCCCTGGTGATATATTCTACCTCCTGATTGACTTTTGTTTTTGTTTTCAGTACCCATCCACCCTCGTTTATTTAGCAATTGTCAGTCCATGTGTAGCATACCACAGCTTCTCCTCTTGAAAAATCTGGACCAGCTCTCCTCTTCAACACCTCTGCTACTTACCTCCACTTGCTGCCTCACTAGGTGTGGTGTTTCCTCACTCCAGAGCTCCTGATCTCTCCAGCTACCTTCCACTCTGCTGAAACTCCCCTAGCACATGCTCCAACAGCTTCCAGCCAAGCCTCACAGCTGCTTATCTTCCCATACCCTCTTTCTGTCTCAGTGCCCCAAAGACCACTGACACTGTAGCTTCCCTGCCCACTCCTCATTGCTCTTTGCTGCTCTTTAGTGCATACTCCAAAGGGTTCTTCTCCACTAACCAACAGGAAGTTAACTTCTGTTTCAAGCAGCCACTGGGGTTTGCATATTCTTTTAAAGAATGACTTTTGCTAAATTTCTAATTTTTCATTTCTTTTGTTGCAATGTGGAGTTGTTTTAAATTGGTTAATCTGGACCGGGAAAACTGGCCACTGTGACAACAGGGGTAATTTTGCAGTCAATAAAAAGCACATTTTGCCTTAGCCACCAGTTTTATCTCTTGCTATTTATGTTCTGCTTCAAAAAAATGGGCAGCCAGTAGCTTTTATCCAGTTCTCATTGTTTGTTCCTTAATATTCTCTGCATTGTGAGTAGCAACTCTGAGGTTATTTATTTCTCTACCTGCTTCCTGTCCATAATCAGAAGGTAAGCGCTTATCTGAACTTGATGCAGATAGGGACAGAAATTCATTCCTCCTCCTAGGAACTCTTCTTTTCTGTTCTCCAGTATATAGACGGGAGCAGTGGCATGTACAGACATCCATACTGATACAGGGGGAGAGTACTGAGAAGATTCTGTTGTAGATGTATTTGTAGGGTCACACAAGCTGATGATTTTTGCAATGTATCAGTTGCTGTAGAACCAGATCTTTCTAATGTCCTTTGGTAAGGGATATGGGACAGTATGGTCCAGCTAGCAGACACTAGGCTGAATTCTTGATGCAGGTAGCTCTGTCTGCAGCAAGTATATCAAAGGATGACAGGATCCCCTGGACAACAGTAGCAGAAAGTCATTTTCTGGGGTTGCAGCTGTGCAGATTGTCCTTTGCAAACACCTTGTTACTCCTGCTGAAGCACTGACTGAGTGTCCAGAAGCTTATTCTCCATATTAAATGAGTGGTCTTTTGTAGCTGTGAACAAGAATAAGGAAAAACATTACATGGCTTCTTGAAGCCAGGATCAGATTTAAACTGGCCCAGATCCTGGTAAGGATTAAAATAATCTCCAGGGTGGTCCAGGTAATTTAGCAGTTATTCTTCATTCTGCCACTTCCATGGGGAATGGAATGGGGAGAGATATTTTTTTGCCCCAGAGACATGTCTAGAGACATGTGGCCCTGCAGATGTGTAGGGACTAGTAAGTAGAGAATGAGGAAATATCAGCATACAAAGGGGAAATAGATGAGATAACAGTGCAATGCATAGTACTGAAGTCAAACATTATTCCATTTTCTTCTGCATTTTCGGTGGGTTTTTATGGTGTGCTTGCTGTATAGTGATTTTATGAGCAGCCCTCAAAGATTTATAATACTCTGGGTTTCCAGTGTGGGTGGATCTATTTCCACATTGTTTTGAATGTTGCCTTTTAATCACATGTCATTCAGCTGTGCATGGAGTTTAAACTCTGTGCAAATCCCTCAGATATACCAGAACAATTTGTTCATTTAAAGTGAAATCCCTGAGAATTCTGCAAGGCAGAAATCTCTCTGGAATGAGGTATTTGCTTTGGATTTCTTCTAGGGCTGGGGAAACC
>JAWWLZ010000139.1:29904548-29943959 GCA_035041345.1 Poliocrania exsul | reverse complement strand
TTCCTTCCGAATTCCTTCCTTCCAAATTCCTTCCTTCCTTCCGAATTCCTTCCGAATTCCTTCCGAATTCCTTCCTTCCTTCCTTCTTTCCTGCCTGCCTGCCTGCCTGCCTGCCTTTAAGGCCATTTAAATAGCAATATGAAATTGTGGACCAGCAGACAAAGGCTGGCTGCAAGATAGGAGGCATATGGATCACTGCTCATAAAATTAGATGATCAATTGTTAATCCATTGTTAATAAGGAGACCAGTCTGAAATGTATGTATACACAGAGGACTGACAGACAATGCATTTGGTATTTAGAGTCTCTGGGATGACACTGAAATGGCTGAATTCTCAGCAAATTCTCAGCAGCTGAATACCAGATCTCAACAAAGCCCTTTGTCTTTATTTTTTTTCCTGAAATAAATTAGGCACCTAAATAAAAGTTAAGAGTATAGATGTTGTATTGAATCTGGGCCATGATGTACTTTTTTCCTTTATCCTCAGTATTGCTGAGAGTGATAGGGCAGAAGGCTCTCACTGAGAGCTTTTCCAGTTGCATCAAATGCTTTAAGAAACATTGAAAACTACTGCGCAGTAGAAAAATACTATGTAAAACATTTCTTATGAGTCTCTCTCTGATGATAAAACAGTGAGAGGACAGAGTAGGGAGGATGACAGAGAAAAATAACCATCACAGGGCTGGTGCCTTCGCAAGCTGAATGTGAGTGATGTATGGAAGGATGCTTGCAATGCCTGTAATCAAACTAAATACAAAACATCAGAGGAAAAGCTATTTGCTATTCTACAGTTTCTTTTTAAACTATGACATAGAGATGAAAAGAGTTTCTTCCTTTTTGTGGATATGTGTAATGACAGTAATAATAATAATTTGACATGCATTATGGCAAGGACAGTTTCCATAGTGTGTCCCCATTATCTTCCCATCCTATCTGTGGCCAACAAAGGAGTTTAGCAACTCTACCCTATAGTTCCAGCTCCTGTTGACACTAGACAAAAGATAGAAAACCTATGCTTCCCTAGTTTCCGCCTTTCTGAAAGGGATCCATCTGTACCTTGTTGCAAAGACCAAAGGTAGAGAAGCTGGGAGCAGCCGCTTGACAACCCTTGTGATGGAGTGAGAGAGGAACTACACTTCTAAGATACAGGACCAAGATTTCTTAATCATCTCTTTGGCAGGCACTGGGGAACTCCTTAGTGAATCTGCCAGTTTTGCTTAAGGAATATTCAACACTTGCAGGGACATAGGCCCAAGTTTGTTACTTTTGCTTTAAAGATCTCACAGTTTGCTTCTGTTCTGTTAATCATATGGATATTTGTCATACTGATGCGGCAGACAAGTGTGTGTTCAGTATGCCCCAATCAGATAAAGATTTATCTTAGACTTATGAGAAAGCCATACAGTAAAGGTACATCCTAAATCTATTCCTCAGCTTTATCTTGGCCCAGCATATGGCAGTATTCTTTCAGACTGCTAATCAGAATTCCTCAGGCATTTTGACCTGTCTAATACCAAAATCATTAGTATTGTGTCTGTAAGACGCTCTGCAGATCTGTTATCACTGGGCACACACTAGCTATATGACTGTCTGCACTTAGGAGGCAATAGCAGTGCATTAATTTTGTTTGCAAGGTTTTTTCCTAGATGTATATTCATCTCATCTGATTTATGCTTCTTGCTGAGATTTTCCAATGCTAGGTATGTCATTGACAATAATTCTAATGTATCTACTTTTTTGGTAAGAAAATTTTAAGTATGAATATTATAATTCAAATTATGCTAAAGATAGGGGTTGAAGTTACACTTTAAAAAGCAAAATAAAGTTTCATCTCTGTCAAGAAAATAAACTTTATATAACCTACTTAATTAGAAATAAGTTACTACACTATTAAGTTATGGATTAATTCATATATACATTCCCTATGACAAATCAGTACATGTATAGCTACATACGTTTTCATGTATCTATATAAAGCCTGTACATACATGAGGGTGCAGGTGCGTAAGAGTGGTAGGTAGACCCTGAAAGCAGTATCTAATATTTTAAGATGAACAGAAGCAAGCCTTCAACCTTGCAAATTTCTTAAAATTTATATTCTCTAAGCATCAGTCTATCAATCAGTATGCAAGTATTTCACTTTCCCACAGAACCCTTGGGCATCCCTCAGCAGTGTCAGGTTTGGAACTGGCATTCCTATCTCACTGCTAAGCTCTAAAGTTTGTGCCTGGAAGCTCTTCCCTGGGACACAGAGAGCTGATCATTGGAAAGGAAGGGAGTAACAGCAGACACATGCCCATAGCTGTTCATATTAAGTTACTCTTTCCCTCAATTTACTAATTTTAGGCTGACTTCTAAGCCAAGAAGCCCCATGAAGTAATTCTGTAACATTGCCTTAGCTAAGATCCAGCTAGACACAGGTTAAAAAATCAAGTTTCTGAGATCAGCCTAATGTGTTGTATATGCTCATTTATCTTTCTGCTGGCAGAAAGTCTATTGCAATGCTGATGGGCAGGACCAGGTCATAAGTGTTATTATCCCTTACACATCAGGTAGAGATAAGACTGAGGAATTGTTTCCCATACAGAGGGCTGGCAGGACACTGAATACGATGACCAAGTAAAGGTGTAAGGTGGCCTTTATTCCTCCACTGACCCAAAACACTTTGTAAATGCACATCTGAAGACATTGTATAAAATACTGGGGTCTTTTACCACAAATAGATTATAAATACACTTCTAGTGCCTGAATTTCAGTCTTATCATGAATTTCTTAGAATTCTGTAGGCTTTGTGGTATTCAGTTCCTTTGAAAGTCTAGGCATAGTTTTCAATGGTACTTTTAGAAAGGGAAGATTGGAAAACAAATATGAATATTACATAAGTCATAATTGTCCACACAAAACCACATTTACACATCCAAGTATATTCCTTTATATATTTAAGTATTCTCAAATTTTATAAATTAACAGAATGCATTTCCTTTAACAGACCGTCATTTGTACTTCAGCCAGCTTGCTAAATTAAACCCAGGTTACTAAAAGCAAGGCAATTATCTCTACCAAAGGGCATTAATTTTAAAAAGAACTGAATCAGACACTCTTAATGTGGAAATGCAGTAAGAGTTTATAATCTTTGCTCAAACAAGGCCAAAATAAAAATATATATCTGCAACAATTGAAAGGCAAAGCATCAGTGTGATATAAAATAACTTGTATCATATAGTTGCCATCTATCAATTGCCAAACACTTTTGCAATTTAACCATTATATATTGATCCCAATGAAATAGCTAACTGGAAAAAAGGATGTCCTTCATAGAGCTCTGCAATGAACTTCAGTGAAATGATTGTACTGTGCATTGCTGAAATGAATCTTGCAAAACCCAATTCTAGCATATATTTTTTAAATGCCAAGTGACCATTATAACAGTTCAGTTTCAAAAAGATATGTTTTGATAAATTAAATTTCATGATTCAATTAAAAATCAGAAGGGAAATCATCATGATAAATGAACTATGCATATATAATACAGTAAGTATGTCGTGTGATTTATTATATGCCAATATAATATAAAAAATGTGTGGTTAATTGCATTTCTTACTGCAGTCCTTACATTCCTACAATAAATTTAAAATTCTAATTATTCTATTAGGTAAATAATTTTCAGAAACCCTGACAGAGAGGCAAATTCTTATTTTGATTATATTGTAATCAGCCTAATGGTATTTTCTTCACACATCATTAAGCAATAATTGATGGTGCAGTACAAATAATTCAGATTAATCCTAAGAATATCAAAATCATTTACCTATTTTGAACATGATGCATATTCCTGTGGCCTGGAAGAAGTGAAGTAAATTTCTGGCTGATTTCTTAGACATAATTTTTGGTCTGATTTTGGTTTGTACCTCCCTGTATGTTCCCCACACACCTCTTATAGTGACACTGCCAAAAAACTTGCTGAGAATTCACCTTTATGAATGAGGGCTTATGGCATGTGCTACCATGAAAACAGATACTCTTAGAAAGCTGATCTTTTCACACACTATGGACTAGAAACACAAAACATTTTTATCGCATAACGATATTCAAGATACAGAGTCAGAACAATATACAAGGATTTGGGACTAACTGCTGTACGTGCAGCTCAGGCTGGCTGACCTGTTTCAAAAATACAGGCTGAGGAGTGGTTAAACAGAAACTGGTGTTACTTAAGGAATAATGTTCAGGGAAAATGTCAACATACACAATGTGAAAAATGCAAGGAAGAGCCCGAAAAACCTACAGTTACTGCAATTTGTAATTACTGTGTTTTCTCAGGAACATTTTCCGGCAAATATCTTGACCATATAAGGAAAAATTACTGAAGCTGCTTAAAAGAAAAAATGATAGAACATTTGGTAAGTACAACTCATTTCATCCTCACAGAAGTGATGTCCCCTTTGCTCCCAGTGGGATGTCTCCCTTGCAGTGTGCTCTTTTGCTAAGCACAGTCAATCAGCAATCAGGGCATATCTGCTGGTGCAAGCTGACGAGCTCTTTTTAAGAGGTACAGTTGGCTACTCCTGGAAATCCTCCTCAGTGCAGAATGGCACAACAGTCGGAATTGGAAGGGACCTCCAGAGATCATCTTCTTTCTCCCCTTTTGGCTCTGCACTTTTAACAAGTACCATACAGTCCTATTTATCTCTGTAGCACACTTCTAATACCTATTAATAATTTAGTTATATTTTATAAACTATTTCAAAATCAAGTCCTAATACAAACTGTAGCCAAAAATCCAGCTTTCTCCTGACTGGAAACACAACTTTAAGAACATGGCCCCAGTGGTAAGTACAGAACTCGTAGGTCTTGGGCTCAGGCCAAGGGCAGGTGAAAGACCCTTCAGCTATCCTAAATATGCAGAAACACCCAACTATATCTCAGCAGGATGAGAGCCTAGCAATGGAGCATATCCACTGCATGCTCTAACTAATCTGCAGTGCAAGATTAATATTTTACTAGGGAATTTAACTGAATATTATGCTTAACTGACTTTACAGAAACACACTAGAGTGGTGTTTCATGTGGACAAGTTAAAATAAAGGCACTTTCTAGATTGCCTATTTTGTGGTTGCAATACTTTAGTTTGGCCAAAACTTTGGCTGATTTTTCCAGAATGAGTCATAAAATACCAGAAATTTATTAACTGATTTAATTTCATTTTACATCACTATAGAGCCCATCTGTTACACAGGCTGGTTTTAAATCTCCTGCACCTGGAATGAAGAGCAGCAGAGCTATTTGATTGTGGATGTCTCTGGGTTACATATTTCATGCTTTCTGTGTCCCATGGCACCTCCCCAGGGACAGTGCAATGGAACGCAGCTTCCCTAAAGGAAGCTCTGCAGCTGGATATTTATGCCTTATAATAGTTCCTATTTGTTCAAAATATGATGTGGGGGTTTTTTCTGATTACTGTTGAAGTATACTTTGATGGTTTACTCACTCTTTTAATAGGCAAGAATTTAATATTTAACAAGAAAGCACCCCTGACATTTGTTCAAAATTGAGTATATATAGACTCTACCACCCTCAACTTCTATTCCCATTTAATCATTCTTTCACAGAGGGAGTGCTGGGGTAGGATTAACTTCCAAAAATTATCAGTTAGAGAGAAAATGCACAGATGGACTGTTTGTTAGGAATGAGGGGGAGTGGAGTGTTTTTGTTGTTGTTTGTTGTTTGTGATTGGGTTTTGGGTTTGTGGGGTTTTTTAAAGAGACATAAATCCATTTTTAATTCATCTTCTGTAGTTTTCACTGAATGGGAAAAGAGTAATATAAACTTTTTTTCAACTCACCAAACATTCCATTTACTTTAAATGCAGACCATAATTATCTTCATTCAGACTCCGAAGTTCCCTGGCATCCTTCATTCACCTTCTCACTTGGTTACCTCTTACACAAAGCATTATAGAGGTAGAAATGCCCTACAGGCTTTGGCCTGATAAATGCAGTTGTTACTGGTAGGTGGATGGGTGTCAGTTTATAGTAAGAGTCTTAATGTCTTAATGGAGTTTCACAGATATTTGAGAGATCTTAAGTTAGTCTTCCACTTAAAAATTATGGGAGACAGGAAGCTAACCAACGTTTTTATCTCTGTCTATTCCTTTCCCTAGATGACAATTATTCCATGGGAGGGAGAGATCAGTTAAAGAAAAACAGATATTGAGCTCTTACAGAGTGTCCAAAGGAGGGCAACAAAGATGGCAAAGGCCCTTGCAGGGAATCCATATGTGGAGTGGCTGAGGGCACTTAGCTTGTTCAGTCTGGAGAAGAGGAGACTGAAGGAGGACCTCATTGCAGTCAAGAGACATTTGGAGAACACACTCAGGCACACGATGTGATTCTTGGGGCTGTCCTGTGCGGGGGCAGGACTTGGACTTGATCATCCTTGTGGGTTCCTTCCAACTCATGATATTGTATGATTCTTCTAACATTTTATGTCTTCTAAACTCAGTTTTTAGTTTCTAATTGGCTTACAGGAAACCACTGGAGAAGTTGTTACAGACACACCAAAGGGATTATTTAGACCGATGTAGCAATCAGCTGATAATTCCCATTGCACCTTCAGTTAATCTTGATTTAATTTCACTCAACACTGCTGAGGGGAAGAACTGGCTTCTTAACAAACTAACTTTCTGAATCTTTTATACATATACTAAGAAAACACTACTGAAGCTGCTGTCCTTTGCATAAAATATTTAAATATTCCCACAGGAAGAATTTAGAACCAAGCCTTCATGGTCAATATTTTAACCATTGGATCAAAGTGTCATTCTGATGCTCTCCTACCAAATAAAGACTTATGAACTTAAAAGAAGTGGCACAGCTTTGTCAAAAGAAAATTAATCTCACCTAAGATCTACTAGTTCAATGGTTAGGCAGTGCCCTGAGAGGCAAGAAAGTGCAGCAAGTCCTTGCTCCAGGTGCAGGCAGTTCTGAGTCCTAGTAATCAGACATATAATCAGCTCAGAATTACGAGCTCATGGCTTAATTTACAGCTCTCCAAGATCAGAATTTGAGGTGGCATTGATTTAGGGTGCCAGGGATTTAATTTTGTACTTAAAAATGTAGCATTAGAACCATCCCTTTGAAATGTAAGTATTTTTGTGGATTATTGCTTCTTGTATCAATCTTTTATGTATGATATTTTTTCAATAGTTATAGTGTTTAAAACTGAGGTCCACCTGCCATTTGCTTCCAGGGTCTCTTACTGGTCTCTTTCTTTGAACTTGAGTTAGTAATTCATTTTTTTCAGCCAGTAGATATGATGGGGTTTTTCACATTCATGCATTTCTGAAGGCTAAAGTACATCTAGGCCCTAAAGATGTTGTTCATAAACTACAAACCCTTAGGGTTTTCATGAACTCTAAAGTTTCTGAAAGATTTGTAAAGCACATTAAATACAAGTTTAGCTTCAATAAACACAGAATTGCTACCAAAAAATCTGCAGAGAACAAACTTTTTATATCCGTTCTCTAAACTGCACTATTTTAATCAGAAAGAGGTAGAATGTATCAAGAACCATGCTGAATTAATTTTTCTTGAACAAAATAGAAACACATTGCTTTGGAGGAAATGTTCATTAAAATATTTTCCATTGTAAGTGCTTCCTCAGATGCCTTCTGCATAATCCAATTTAGTATTTTTGCAATTAAATCTAGTTATTGAATGCAGTAACTTTCCTTCTTCTCTCTTCCCACTAGTCAAAGCACATTACAAAAGCTTCTTCTACCCTAAGCCTGACAGCTTGCTGTAAAGTCTTCACTTTTCTCTTAAAAAATAGACATGACATGCAACGCACCACTTGGTACAGCCTGTCATCAAGTCACCTGTGTGGCATAATTCCCACTCTGCTATGTCAGAAAGGTATGAAGAATTCCACTGTCTATCACTTCTTTATGCTCATTAAACCTTAGATGAAGCCAGTGAGCAAAATTGAATGTGAAAAATCCTTTGAAAGCTTTTTGAAAGGGTACTGAGACATGCAGTCATTTAAAGAATGGTATGGAAGTATGGAAAGAAAAACAGGTATCACAGAAGGGCATGTGATCTTGCATTGCCACTAAAATAAGTATCTGTATTTTTGATTATGTGTTAATGAAGATAACTTCTCTGCAGCTTAATGGCAACTTTTTTGTAAACTTTATGCAGATGAATGAACTTGAAACAACTAAACATTGTTATTCTACTGAATCATTTAAGCCTTATAATGTAACACATTACATAACTGTGCCCTTCTTACCAGGAGGAAGACAGCAAAATGCCATCTTGCCTTTCTTCATTAAATTATGCACATATACTCTCTGTTGACTACAGATATGATTTTATACATCTGTATAAATTCACTCCATAGATCTATGTCTATAGTTATGGCCTACATTGAAAAAACCCAAAAATAGATACCAATGTCATAACAAAGACTATCTTTCACTATTTAAGAGGCACAGCATCACCTGTTGATGAAAATTATTAATGTGACTGAGAGAATTTTGATTTCCAAAGTGCTGAAGAAAAATCCCCAGATCATGTAATTTCTTAAACATTTAGTTTTTTCCTTGTTTTAAAAAAATTAATAGATGTTGTGTGCTCCTGGATTTGAGTTTCCAGATGCATGTTTTACATGGCTTCAACCATTTTTGCCTGAAACACTGAGGACTAGGAAATTTCCTTCCTTATATTGAAATCAGAGATTCATTAATTTCATGAGTACAGAATTTGCCATAAATGTACATGGGTCATGAGGTTACCAACAAAATCTTGAGAACTGGCCATAGTGGCACAGCCCAGTTTGCCCAAAGTGGACTAATGGCCAGCTGAGGGCCTCCTACATCCTCACAGGCAGACCCAGCAAAACCTTCCCTCCACCTGATTATCTCACTTAGGTTTCATTTTGGTATCACCCGTCCAAGTCAACTCATTAACTAGTGTTTGTTAACTAGAGAGTGAGTCCCCAGTAGGAAATGTTACATGGAGATACACAGCAGCAACTTTAAAAATGCCTGACATGGATGTGTCAATCCATGGATACTTGCAATAAGAAGTGAGCATGGCATATTCTCCTGACACTTGCCAAAGGCCAGTACTTTAAGTAGTAATACACTAGAAAATGAAAACACTACATATCTGCAATTATGACTGGGATTCATAAAAGATGATACAGTGAATAAAAAACATGTTCTAGCCTTCCTTGATAAAGAGACTTTGCTAGTTCAAAGGAGGTGTCTGTCATGTTTTGACTTAAATATGCTTTTGCCACAAAAAAAAAAATAAAAATTATGCATTAATTAGTACAAATACAGGTAACCACTTGTGAGATGAGTATAATATACAGATTTTAACAATGATGGCTACTTTAATAGTAGAATTGAAGCTGACAGAGGAGCCATGAACACATGCATGGTTAAACCTACATACAGCCTTTGACTATGTGTCTTGAAAATCAAGAGCAAATCTTTACGATGCAAAGCAATAAATAGGGGTGATTGGAAATTTGCTTTCACAAACATACTTCCAATCTGAACCTAAAGTGCTGGAGGAACTCCCTTTTTCTCCTTTGCATAAGGTCCTCAGCAGTCCTTATCCATAAGGATTAAAGGAGATGTTCACACTATTAGAGAAAGAAAACAAGACAATGCATTTATTGCTTGCCCTACTGGCTACCTTCAGGCAAGTAATAGAAAACAAGAGAAAAAGAGTTTTGAAGATGGATGACTGTTTCTCTAATACACTTTTTGTGTAGTCAGCATCATTGCAGCATATTTTTCATATCCTCTTTTGTTGATAAACAAATTTTATTAGGAGATGTGAGCATTTTTCATACAAAAAAGTGTGAAGGCATTAATGAGTAAATTCATAATAGAACTGGAGTGTCCTTTCACACCATTGTATTATGTTTGTTTAGTCATGCATGTAATGACTTTGCTGAAAACTGTGTAAAGTTTGGTGATCAAAGTGACACATCCAAAGCAGGTAGAAAAAATAGGAAGTAGAGGTATTGAGTTAGAAGAGAAAGGCCTCAGTGTTACAGTTTGGAGATGAGAGGAAGCAGATCAAGAAATTAAGAACATGGAGGATGTGGCTATTAGATGATTGCATGGGATCTGCTCTAGGTATAGCAGTCTCCATTCAAACAAGTAGATTTGTTTGCCACTAAAAGTATAAAACAAAATTATTTTGTCATACTTCTTTTCTCCATTTCTCCAACACAGTGCAGTAAATGTCATGTGAAAACACTACACTCTTTCTCAAAACCTCCTCTGTTCCGTGGCAATTAATTCAACTCTTTAATTGCAGCAAATACCGTCCTTGATTTATCTAATACAGAATTAAATATTCAGTCACTAAGAACACTACCTTCCTGCAGCAATGGCTTCCTTGTCATGAAGACCTCTTTGTCCTTGAGTTTCATGAAATACAGAATATTTTGATTTAGAAGGGACTCACAAGGATTGAGTCCATTTCTTAAGTGAATGACCCATAGAGGGGTGGAATCCATAACCCTGACGTTATTAGTACCAGGCTCTAACCAACTGAGCTAATTTCAGGGTTTCTCCCAAATCCCACAGGTTGCTGCTCTGCAGAAGCCCTACACTAGATACTACAGCAGCCAAAACATCTAATTATTTTGTGTGTATTATATCTTTTATAGGCAGCAGGAAAAAGATAAAAGTACCCCTTATACATATTATATACATATATGCAGACAGGAATAGGCAGTGGAGTATGAGGAACACATAGCAAATCAAAACAAAGGAATGAGTCTAGTGTGTGTCTCTTTGTTATGAGTTTGGTATGAAAGCAAGAATTATACACTCTGATATGCTCTTTGTGAAAGTCATCACTATTGTACAATTCAAAAAAATACAATTAATTGCTTTAGGTTGGCACTTGCTTTAACTCTGCATTTCTACCATCTAATGCAATTAGAGAGATGGTTACAGACTCAAAAACATAGAAGGTCTACTCACTGCCTCAAAGCCAGGACCTACTGTCCTTAGGCCATTTGTTGCACATTTGTCTGTAGGCACTTCTCACGGTGAGGATTCCTCCACTTTCCAAGGCTACACGCTCCAGTGCTTTTCTATCCTTGCTAGTAGAAAGGCTTGAGGTGTAAGCCAAGTCTTCTCCCTTGCATTTAGAGCTGACCTGGGAGTCAGACTAAGCTTCACACCTTTTCGTTAGAGAAGTGCCATTTCCTTAAAACTCTCAATGAAACTGCCCTTTCACAGAAAAACTTCAAGTAATGGTAAACCTAAAATGGCCTCTGCTTGGACCTAAAAATTTGCACATGGAATTTTGTGTATAAAACCAGAAGAAACACAGTAGAAACACTTACATCTTCCCATTGATTTTTGAATGGCAATATTTCTGAGCAAACACTTGTGCTTGAAGTTTTGCTACTACAGGCCTAGAATTTATGTTAAGGCCTTTTTGAAAAGCTGAATTTCCACATGAAAAATCTGACATAGCAAGTACCAAGTCACAAACCTTGGTCTGTGAAAGTAGGCATTTCAAAGCGGATGCATAAGGAATGAAGCTGACACATGAGGAATGGATGAAGGCAAAGAGAAAAAGGCAGGGAGTTAGAAATGAATAAATGAGTTCAGTTTGAATGAAGTTTTTACTGAAAGGAAACAAAAAATAAACATGCTGAAGGCTCAGAAAAGGATCATGTGCAACACTTCAGTTCATCTCTCTTGTGTCAGCAGTTTTCTCTTTTGTAGGGGTCTGCTTATCCTGCTGTCAGAAGTTGCCTTGTAGATACTGCAAGATGTGCAAATAACGTCAAGCCACTTGAATTACAGCATTCTGACAGCCCCACTGCTCCATGAGGGAGCTGAACAGGCCTATAAATGAGAGGCTCTGCTCCCAATTGCAAACACACTTTGCTTACAAGCTATGTGCTGTTTACTGATTTGGGCCCAGATAACTTCCCATTGACTGTCTGGTGGAAATTGCAACCAGTTTGCAAATATTTCTGTTGATTTTCACTTCTTTTTTTTACTTTAGTGTAATCCTAGAGTCATTTCAGCAAAAAGTGTGTGAGGCAGTTCCTAGAATCTACACCTAATTTTTCATTCACTCTTAGAGCTTCTAGGAATAAAAGTTGAAAACAAACTACATAGAAATGAAATAAGAAAGTGTGTAGTTTCTTGTTAGAGAAATTTTATACCATGAAAATTCATGGAGTTATATTTTTACAAACATTTAGTCATTAAAAGGATAAAGGACAAGTACAGTACTCTGTTGCAGCTAAAGAAATTTCTGCACAGTATACTTCATCAGTGCAAACTTTTTCTCCTATTCTAAGTTAGTAACAGTTAAGATACAATTATGGAAAAATATGGGATTATTCTTCTCTACATTTACAGCTAAATATATGGAAGAACTTCAGAGGCTGATAGAAACAATACCTGAGCAATAAATTAATAAACCATATTTCAGGAAAAAAAAAGTGATTTTATTGGGTTGGGTTGGGGTTTCTTGTGCTTGCAGAAATGATAAATAAATAATCCAAGACTAAAGTCTGAAGATGACAGAGCTGCTGCTTTGAGCAGTGACAGCAGTACTGGGAATAAAGTGAATAATACTAAGAAGGCCCCTGACTGCAGAACTGTTGTCATAGTGCTCCATAAATACACCATGTCTGTAAAAATACTAAACTTTGACTCTGTAAAAATTCCTTGTGAATGGTCTCTTCTACTAAAAATTCGCCCCAGCATTAGCATCACACTTTCTTGTGGGCCTTACTAAGAGGCATAAAGCCCTCTAATTCAGTTTGGGCATGACTAGCAAGCTGGCACTCTGAAGTTTAAAGCTGAAAAATGTATTCAATTGTCACATTTTCAGGGCTGAGCTCTGCAGAGCCAGAGGCAGTTAAGTCCCTGGCAGCTTTAAGAAATACAGGAGAATAAAATTTAAATTTCCAGAAGAGATCCAGCTCAGGGCAGGTTTTTTGGATTCACTGGGGCAATCAGATTGCAGGAGCAAGCTGGCAGTCTGTATTCCATAAGCCTTGGCTGTCAGACATCCACCTGCCCCAGCTCTGCTCTGGACTGGTTCTGTTTCCTATATCTGCTTGTGCCAGTGGGTGGGAGTCGCAAGCTGCAGCCCACAGACATGCCCAGATACCCAAAGGCATGTGACCATGTGTACAAAAACACATAGAATGTGATTAAATCTGTCTGTAGCTGAAATAAAGGCAATGGCCAGACCATTAAGGATAAGTGAGATCCCATGGGCCTCACCAAATTCAGTGCAAGAGGCCATAATGTGAAGCTGTAATGTTACAATTGCTGAGACTTGATGGTAAGTAGAAGACAATTTAGCAGCTAACGCGTCTGCCTTCTTCCCAATTACATTGGTAAGTGTTTTAATATAATCTTTAATAACCAAGGCTTCCACTCTAGGTAATCATGCAGTGTGCATTTGAAGAACAATGGCAATCCAGCAGTGTTCTGAAAACTGACACATGTTAAAGCTTTTAGGTCTCTTTTTAATCCACTAAAGAAAGAAGGAAAACTCTCCTAAGTGCTTTCTAGACAAGGCAGAAACATTAAATTTTTAGTCAGTGTCCCAAGATTTTATATATTGTTAGGCTGTAGCAGTTCTGAGCATATGAGACCACATTGCATACTGTATTGTTGTTTAAATATATCTTTCTCATATCCCTCTGATTCTTTTTTAGATCCATAACAATAATAATAGTAATAATAATTCTTAAATCATTATTTGAAAGAAAACAAACAGCCTATCCATTTGGGATCAAGACATCAATAGTTTATATTATGGGACAGTTTATAAAACATTTCCTGGTGTTATTACACCCACTCAATCTCCAGGGAAGATGATCATCAATACTTTGTACCGAACTCTAATCAGTTGCCTTGAGGACTTCCCTATTTAACTATAAAATTACAAATAATTTAAGATCAAAAGAATCATATTACTATGTAAATTTTGTCTTTCTGATAAAATTAATAATAGCAAAGATAATTGACCTGCTTATGAAAGAAAGATAACTGAGCTGCTTATGAAAGATTATTGCCTCTGAAGAACAGCTAATGCTATATTTATTAAGTAGGAAGAGTAAGCACACATAAGGATTAGTAGTGTAATAAGACATATATGAACTGGTATTGTGAGAAAATCATGTAAATATACTGTGTTAATACGTAGATTTTATTTTTAAGGTTTCCAGATTTCTGTAATTGATGAAATTAAAATTAATATTAACATAAAGCTTGGTCACACTTTATTCAATCTTTTACATTTGTACAATAATTGTATTTGTTAATAATAATTTTTTTAAAAAATTTGAGTTGTACCTTCATTGAAGACATTCAATTATCTTTCATTTGATCATCCATTATTCAATTGTTCATTTGAAATAAATGGTAGACTTAGTAAGTCAGCAAGTACATCTTACAGCCTAAAAATACAGTAATAAAACAAACAAAAATAACTACTAGTGAGCACCTTGAAAAGAAAGCATATTATTTTAATGAAAAGGAAGTAAAAATTACCAAGTGTCTGTTCTTCCAAACCTCATTTCCAGCCTTGCCAAGCTCTACATCACCACTGTAACCCCCTGCCCTTAAGCAGCAGGCAGAATTGCTGGGGAGAGTGGCAGGGTAGAACAAGGATAAATAGCTGACTGCAACCATTTGTGCAATACTGAAAAGTTTTCTTTCAGTAACCATTTACAAAGTACAGGGCTGGAAATGGGCAGAAAGCATGCACTTTTGGGAGAAGAGGGATATATAAAGTGCTGCCACGTAGCTAAGAGCAAAGAGAACATCTGGTGCTGGGCCTGAGGAAGTGAATAGAACAGTAACAATCCTACTCGCAGCATGATATAGCCATGCAACTGAACACTACTAATTTTGAGCTGTATCTGCGGGGACCTTGGCCCTGTTCCTGGCCTGTAAGTGCCGGTGAGGGTAAGCTGGACCCCAGTCCTTAGCTCCTGCTCTCAGGCTTCGTCCTGTGGCAGAGATCTAGGCTGGTTCCTGTCAGCTTGTCTACACAGACAAAAAGTGATGTGCTCCTTTGTGGGCAGAGGTCCTGAAATACAGGAGTACAGCTGTGCAAATTCAGGGTACCTTGTCTTCCAGCAGGCAGCACAGGCCCCTGTAAATGGAGTGAAAGTGGGACCTGAAGGAGAGCTCGGTCTATAGAGAAGCTTGTGCACAGCTCCTTGCACCTTAAGCTGGAGTTGTCTTACTTCACTGTAGGGGTTTTCTAAAACAGGTTGTCCACGTATGGCATGTTCTGCCATGTAAGGTGCACTCAGCAGAGGGGAACTGCTGATTTTCTTGGTTCCCAAGAGTCCTGTGGCTCTGTCACCTTCTTGGTCCAACACAGCGCAGTTCACTGGGAGAGGTAAAGAGAAGACCTTTCGTGCAATTTCCTGGTGTCTCATTCAAATCCTTTAACCCTGTGTTCAAATTTCTACCTGTATTACTGCAAAGATATTCTCCTTTATCTTCTTGTTTTACAATGAAACCTTTCAGATCTTATTCCCAACCAACCTCACATTGCTCATTTGGTGCTGGGCTTCTGGCTGCTGTCTCTGACCAGCCCCTGACAGCATCACCAACATTTCCTGTTACATCTCGATAAAAGCATTTTCACACCTTTCTCCTTCTCACTCTTGGAAGGCCACAAACACAGCTATGCCATTTGTCCCCTTTAATTACCTATTTAAAGTTTTTCTTTGTCTAGAAGCTAAAAAGCAATCAGCCACAGTTTTGCTACAAGCACGCTGGTGGCTATCAGGGTGGCTGATCTAATAACATTTTTCCTTATATATTTTTTCTCTTTTTTCCCTCCTCCATCTTTCCCAGGCTTATCATGCATTGTCAGCTGCTGTAGATTTCAAGCATAAGTCACTTTTTTTAAGCCTCATTTTCTTTAGATTTTGTTCTGTGCCTGGCACAGTCAGACCTCCGGTCCTAACCTAATCTTTCCTTCCAAATACAAATTATTATATTTGGAGAAGCATTAAAAATGTCCCTAATATTGAAATAATGCTTTTCTTCACAGGAGCAAGGTAATTAACAGATCTCCTCTTTCAGGTTAGTTATATTATTTTTCAGGAGCCTGGTAAGAGATGTTGGTGAGGTACAAAAGAAGGTAAACTCAACAATATTTAACCCACACAACAACACTGTAAGGGAGATTTGTCACAGGACCAAATATTTCTGTGTTTTGGGAATTTAATTATGCCTTGCCTGCTTCATGAGAACAGTAACCTAGATACAGAGCACCAAACTGATAAACATAACTCAATATTTGGCATGTTCAGAACAACTGTATTTCAGAGGAAATTATTTGAATTCATTTTTAGAGATCATAAGCTTGAAACTAAATTACAGCCAGGAATTTTGGCTCAGCAGAGTTCTCTGAACTGTAATAGCAAAGTCTGAGATAAGGTCTCAGTTTTTCACCCTTCCAGAAAATAGAGTGAAACTTGCTTTTCTGCTTATAATTACAACCCAACCACTGTGTGTTTCACCATATAGTAATTTTTTTGAATATAAATGTAACTTTTTCCATAGAGTTGGACTAAGCAAAAATGTGCTCCAAGTTCAAAATAATTGCTACAGGTTGGGAGCAAATGATGAACAGTTTTGTTTAGTTATTTTATCTATTGTCCTAGTTCAGCGGGTGGGACCAGTTATCACTGTGTGGGGGAGATCCAAGCTATGTATTCTACCTCCTCTATTCATTTCCCAAGAACAAAGGACCATTTGCAGCAGCTGCCCAGGGAGTTGTTAGCACCTTCATACCCAGCCTGAGGGGGCGTGGCTGCTAATGGGCCATCAACGGTTCGGGAGTCCCCCATGACTCACAGAGTTAATCACCCATTGAGTGAGTCCCCACCCTGGGGGAGGGACTGGGTGCTCCCTGAGGGTACATAAGCAGTAAGAAGACCTGAGGGACCACTTGTTGGATCCAGAGGAGCAGCAGGACCTTGACGGGAGGAGACCATCACTTTCAACCAGCTTGTGGCCACCACTCTCAACCAAACTGGGACCATCATTTCCACCAACAGGTTTTTCTCTTCTTTCTATTTTGGGTCTTAGGGGAACCACGTGGGGTTTGTACCCCAGGGTGGTGAGTCATACTGGGGTTTGTGGGTTAAAACAAATTTCTCCTTGTGCCATTGTATTTATTGTAATATTGTTATTAAAATTGTAACTCTGACTTGTGTAGAGTTCATTTCTCCTGCTGGTTTACCTCTAAACCAGTACATCTATGTACAAGAGAAATAATAGATTAAGACTGATTTAATGAGAATGCCTCCATGTTCTGCATCAAACTGAGATGTGGTTGCTTCACACTTTCCCCCCAGCCACTCAAGGTGCTTTCTGATGATGAACACTGAACTCTAATTTTCATAGGCAAATACAACTGGTAACTCTAATTGTAGAAAGTACAGCTTCTTTTTTTCCATCATCCATACTAGGAAAATATCCTCAAGCCTCTCTGGTTGATAAATGAATAATGAATTTAGCTCACTGTGACTCAGCAAAGGAAAACACATGATGTGAAAATCTCAAAAGGAGTACTGAATTTTCAAATCAAACAATCATAACAGTTTCCCACCCGTAGATGTCATAGATTAGCATTTGAATCATATGCTAATCTTGAGTATTTACAACTTCACAAGCAAAACAATGAAAGCCTAACCTAGATTTGAAACTTGTTGTCTTTATCAAACATTTCTTATTCTCATGGAGTTACAGCACCACGGGGAACAGGGACTACAACACAGAAATGTAAACTAGTGCCAAAAATCAGTGCTGATTTGCTTTAAGTTTGCGATAGTATCACCATGGAACTTGCCAGGTATTTCAGTCTGACACAATCTTATTTTTATTTCTAAATGCTTGTGGATTTCTGCATAACACTGTAAAATAAAACCTATTTTATTCTTAAATGATACTTATATTCTTTTAAAATTTAACTCACTTGCTGGATCGATTTCCCCAATTCAGCTGGGCTACACTCACTCAACACTGAGCTTGCAAGGAAACAGAAGAGAAAAATTATTTTTATCATCTTCACATTTCCTTTACCGTGTTTCTGGCAGTTGCAGGAATGTCTGAGAGCCCATTCATTTCAAGGTGCTTCAAATTTCATCTGTACCATCTTTATCTCCAGCATTTATACACTTATCAGGCTGGCTGAAAAAAATTCAAAAGAAGACTTTGTTCCACTCTACTAATGAGCTTTCAGTATATCTGATACAAATTATGTAGTGATAAAAACTGTATAATTGTGCAACTAATTATTCTCTTTCCTTCCATAAATGCACAAAGTTTTGTTACCAAGAAAATAGGATGGTCCTATATTCACAGAGACGTTAAAATTTTTAGGCATTTACATGAGAAAAGATATACTTAATTAGGATTACTACTTGAATTTACAAACCCAACATATTCAAATAGTTTATATACGCTTTAACCCACCTGCTGTTTTTCTCTTGTCTGATCAAGCCCAAAATAATGCCATTATTAACTTTCTCTTTCTGGCCTTCATTGCTTCATTATCTCCCTGAAATGTAATGTGCCTTGTTTAGCTTTAGAATGAAATTGTACATAGTCACTTGTAATTTTTCTCCACATATTTGTTTTGTTTCACAGACTGCCAGACTTACACTTGGGAGGAAGAGGTGAGTGTTTGAATTCTGAAACTTCCTAGGACTGGTTGCCCAATGACACCCAGACTGATCAGACACAACGGTACTGGTTGCAAGACAGAAAGATGTGTGTGCCAGTGAGACTGCAAAGTTATAACATAGGCTAGAAATCAGTTGTTGTGCTGATATCTACGCATGAATATTCACCTACTCTTAAAGAATTCTCCATTTTAGTGTTTGACCACTTTGAAACCACATTTGAGAAGTTCTACAGAATCCTTGTCCCAATGCCTTACCTGAGAGAACCTAAACCAAAGCAGCTGGAAAGAATTCCTGCCACAAGCTCAGATTCCTTCATGAGCACAGAATTGCACTTTATTTTCTGCTTCACAAGACACTGCATTGCTTTTACATACAGCAGAATCTCATTATTTTGTACTTCATTATGCAAAAGTTAACAAGTTTGTCCCACATCCAGTATAAAACATCAATAGCAAATGCTAAAGGGATGCTTTATTTCCAGTAAATCATTGATTTTTTTTCAGAAAAATCGCAGCTTTCACTTGTCTGCTAATAACTAAAATTAAAGCTGAATTGCCAGCATTAATTAAAACTAAGTCCCAGATTCCATTGTACTTCAAGATAACTATGCATTCCTCAAGAATGCACTTGCTTTTCAGAGAAGTAAGAGTTATAATGCTGCCAACTAAATTTCTTCACCTTCTATGGGGAAGTATGGAAACAATGAAGTGGAAATTGTTATATAAAAAAAATGAACCAGCCAGAAAGAATGAATGACTTTTTTGTTTTGTTTTATTCTAATTCATCAGCATGAAATGATACTGATTTGTAATCCAATCAAGTCTGTACTATGAGCAGAACTAAGGATCAACAAGATATCTGCTTCAAGACTGACATGTTTTCAGTGTTTTCAGTTTAAACAATTCATTCCATTCATAGAGTCCAAGGTCAGAATAAAACAACTTTTCTGAGTAACTAAATGGAAACAAATATTGCATTGCAGATACAGAAACAACATTTAATCAAAGATATAAACATTTATCTAGATATTTAATTCAGGTTCTGAAGAACTGGATTGAGTTTGCTTTTGTTAATTTATTTAAAACCCATAGCAGCCTTGTCCTAGACTAAAAATGCCAAAAATTGAAAGTTAAACTGAGTAACGATGCATAAAGTAACAGATGGGAAAAGAAGTGATTCAAATACAAAACTAAATCCCACTGCTGAAAATTAAGCACTATAGAAGGTGTAAAAAGCAATTCATTGGAAGGACTAAGTCCAGCAACTGAATGGCAAGAAACTCATAAATATCATCCTGTAAAACATAAAAAAACAAAAACATCTACTTCACTATAATCATTACAAACCTCCAGGTTTAGTGCCAGCCATTCTTTATATGTATAAAACAAACATCCTAATCAACAAAGGAGCAGCACTGCAAATGTGGTATCTACTCCAAAGGTTTTGTGCAAATATTAACAAAATTTTCCCATACTTGAGTTTAGCTGTTAATGAGTATTCTGACTGCTGCTTTTCATCCAACTTCTCTGTGTCCATGCTTCATATGGGAGGTTTAATGCCAAATTAATGTCAAATTTTTAGTCCTATAACAAATCCAAAGACAGAGATGGGCAGAAGATACTTTATGGTACATTACAGGACACACCAACCTCTATTTCCCCATGTGATCCCTTAATTTACCACTACTCAGATATCCTGATCTGGTGTTCATGTTTCCTGAAAGCTGTGGGAGTAGCAAAATAGCTGTTCTGGCTCCAAATCATCTGTAACATATTCTGTTCCAGTGGAAAATGTGAGACAAAGACCTGTTGTCATTTCTTGGCTCTTTTTTCCCAGTGTGGACTGTATTCAGGCAGGAAGGTGACTGACTCAGGACTGAAACAGAGCTCTTCCTGGAAAGAGGAGCTCCCTGCTGCATGGTGTGCCCTCTTGTACATCCTGGGCAAAGAGAACAGAAGGCATGGAAGAGCACATTGCCACAACACAGATTCCTCGTTCAGGTCCTCAAGACTGATAATCTGGCCACTGCATCCATCTGGCCCAAGTGTCCAGCTTTTCTCTCTGGATACTGAGTGTGGTAAGGATGGGACAGGTCTGTGCCTTGTCCTGGTCTCAAGTTGCAACATGGACTCTGATTCCAAAATCACTTCCAGGTATCACAGTGTAGACTTTAGCTTGGTGATCTCCTCCAATGGTCTCTTATCTGTTCCAGTAAATGCCAGAGACACATAACACAGCTGGCACCTCCAAGCACTGTACTCTCCTCCAGAGTTGAGCAGCCCTCCTCCACTGCAAAAATAAAGTTTAAAAAAGTGTAGCAGTATAAAGGTGGAATTAAAAAATGTCATGTTCCTGCATGATTTGTGTGTACTTTACATTTTTCTGTGCTTATTTGATGTATATCAGATGGACATTTTTACTTATATTTATTAATTACAATATCATAAATTAAATTAAAACATAGAGTGGAAAGCATAAATTAATATCTTGCCTACAATTTGCTAAGTAGGGGAACATGAACTGTACAAGCTGTATGGAGGAAATAAAAGGAAAACCAGTGATTCAGAGTGAGCCTAATTTATCACAGGTATGTGTGGAATTGCCTGCTGTTCTAGCATTTAATTAGGGCTCTTGTATGCAGAAAAATACATTGAACAATATTCTTAAGCCAACACTTCAGTTTAGACAGAAAAATAAATGCAAAAATATCTTTAAAGTTTTTAACATTCAACTTCAATGTGTAATTTAGTAGAGCAAATAAGGCAATTTACATTGAAATGTTATTATATAGTGTAGTTTAAAAAAAGAATTAGGGTACTGACATTGGGGTTATGAATAAAGCTATGATGCCGTTAGCTACCACCAGCCAGCTTCCTATTTTATTGGAATTTCTTTGAACATATCAAGATTAAAATTATAATACTTCTGGGATGGTAAACTTTCAAAGGCTTTCCTTGGTATGGAATATGTCAGCAAAAGTACAAGGAGAGCTTCCCATTGACAAAAGTCATACAATACCTTTTGCTCCAGCCAAAGGAGGATGAGACTATTCTGAAAAAAATAGTTGACTTTTTTTTTTTATTTCAAAGAAGGACTTATTTGAAATTGTCCTAGTTTAAACCTATTTGTCTAAACCAAAAGAAATACATTTTCAGCTATCTTATAAACTTCAAACTCCTCTTCAAATCCTTTCACTAGCTTTCTTTCATCTACTGCATTAGATTTTATCTCTGTGGATGAAATCCTACTCCTTACATGCACACCTCCAAGTCCTCTCTTCAATGTCAAGAATCCACCTTTAATCTAGTCTGGGTGATTTAAGCCTTTCCACAGAACATTGACTACCAACATATAGACGCTGCTTATGTCCTTCTCTGACCCTGCATGTCCTGACCATACTCATCCCTCTCTTTCCAGTTTATTATTTCTCTAACAAAAGCTTTTTCCTTCACTTCTCTCCAGAGACATACTTATCTAATAAAACAGTGAAGGTTTATGATAATCATTTTTATTAGAATCATCATTGTTTATATGGTTACATCCACTCCTTACATCCTTTTAGACTGTAAAAACACTAATCTCTTTGTCCAGAAAACTCCTAAGACCCATAGGTCAGACAGGAGCAATTGGTAGCATTTCTCATATGAGATAGATTTGGGCATTGCTGATCCAGTCATCCATCAAATGTCCCAATTCCTGCTGGCATCTGCTACTATAGCTGGATCCCTACAAATCTATGAGGGCTGATGAGATTCGTACCAGAATCCTCAAACAGCTGTTTGATATTTTCACAAAACCACTCTTGATGATTTTTGAGTGGTCTTGGGAATCCAGAGAGATCATAGCTGACTGGAAGCCTGCAAACATTGTTCCAGTTTTCAAGAAGGGCAAGAAGGAGGACCCCAGAAACTACAGGCCTGTCCACCTCACTTTAATGATGGTAAAGTTATGGAGAAGATTATTCTGGGAAGTATTGAAAAACACCTGAAAGACAATGCTGTCATCAGTCACAGCCAGCACAGCTTCATGAGAGGAAAGTCCTGGTTACCAAACCTGATTTCCTTTTATGACAAGGTAACCCACCTAGCTGATCAAGGAAAACCAGTTGATGGAATCTTGTTGGATTTCAGTAAAGCTTTTGATACTGTCTCTCACATGATCCTTCTGGACAAAATATCCAGCACAGAACTGGATAAACACATCCTGTGGTGGGTGAGCAGTTGGCTCACGGGTCAGCACAGAGGGTAACAGTGAATGGGGTAACATCAGACTGGTGACCTGTCACTAGTGGGGTTCCACAGGGCTCTGTGTTCTCTTTAGCATCTTTGTAAATGACTTGGATGCAGGACAAAACTGAGAGAAGCTGATGACTCTCTCAAAGGCAGGGACAAATTAGAGCACTGGGCAATCGCCAAATGCGTGAAGGGGAAGTGCCGGATTCTGTGCCTGGAATGCAACAGCCATGGATGTACTTACAGATTGGGGAATGAGATGCTGGAAAGCAGTGCCACGGAAAGGGACCTGGGGGTCCTGGTCGATTCAAGTTGAATGTGAGTCAGCAGTGCCCTGGCAGCCAGGAGGGCCAACTGTGTCCTGGGGGGCATCAGGCACAGCATCGCCAGCCGGTTGAGGGAGGGGATTGTCCCACTCTGCTCTGCACTGAGGTGGCCTCGCCTTGAATATTGTGTGTGGTTTTGGGTGCCACAATATAAGAAAGGTATTAAGCTCTTAGAGAGTGTCCAAAGGAGGGCAACAAAGATGGTGAAGGTCGTATGTCATACAGCTTCCCCTCAAGCCCTCAAGGAGCAGGTGAGGGCACTTGGGTCTGTTCAGCTTGGAGAAGAGGAAACTGAGGGGGAGTCTTCATTGCAATTACAACTTCCTGGTGAGGGGAAGAGGAGGGGCAGGCACTGATCTCTCCTCTGTGGCAACCAGTGACAGAACCCAAAGGAATGGCCTAAAGTTTCGTCAGGAGAGGTTTAGGTTGGATATTAGGAAAAGACTCTTCACCCAGAGGGTTGTTGGGCACTGGAACAGGCTCCTCAGTCACAGCACCAAGCCTGGATGAGTTCAAGAAGCATTTGGACTACACTCTCAGGCACATGGTGTGACTTTTGGTCACACTCATGGTCCTATGCCAGGCTAGGGGTTGGAGTCAATAACCCTTGTGTATTCCTTCCAACTCAGCATATTCTGTGATTCTGCAATCAGCCAAAACTTTGTGACTTTGCACAGGGGCACAGTGGATTTATGCTGAAGGATCTTCTCCAAATAAATGCTTTATATTTCCTGTGGCAAGAACTTGATGAACTTTTCTACATGGAAAACAGATCCTGGACCTCACTGAAAACAGTCATGGCATTTTAGGAACAAAACTGTCATCAAGGCAGTTCCTTCTAGTTGGAAAGGACCTCATGGAAGTATCATACCTGTCCAAGCTCAGACAGGTCTATTGAACACTGAACTCCCTGTTACAGCTCCTAACTTACGATGTTGAGGAAAAAAACCCAAACCAAACCAACAAAGAAAACCCCCAAGCAACCAAGCAAACAAAACATCCCTTCACTCCAAATAATTGGTAAGTCTGTCAGAAGTCTTCAAACATCAGTTTGCCAGGCACATGCTACTTTGTCAACATATGTGAATTTTCCTCAGTACTGTGCTCCAATTTTCTCACATACTATGTAAGATGCATCAGGGCTCACTGTTCTCTATTTACCACATTAACAAAGGACTTTCCAGACTTTGATCCAAAGAGTGGAGGCTGAGCAGCAATTCTGTTTATGCACTGAACCAGTTTCTAGGTCTGCCACCACTGTCCCAGGTAAGACTAGTTGAGGGAAAAAGTGCTCAACATGTCTTGCCTGATGCCGATACCACTTCCTGGAGGCAAAGGACCAGATCCATTTATGCAGTTATTTTAGCAGATAGATGGTGTGCCAGTCTGTCTTAATAGTCAAAGTAATTTTACTTTGCCTGCTGACAGCTTCACAGCTAATTTCAGAAAATGTGTGCTGTTAGATGATTTATTCTTGCATGTGACTGAATAATCTAATCTTTCATTTAAAAGAGTTTTTAGATTGTTAATATGGAATACATTTCCTATATCATTAGAAATAACACTTTTTTCCTCCTTCATACTTGGGCTTCAGCTTACAGTGAATTGTATTTCTTGATTACATCTTTTGTGTGTCGGCCTCTGTGAGACTTCACAGATGAAACTACTCGCTGTGAGGTAAGTCACGGTTCAATTACCAAAGAACTGCTTTACTAAAAAAATAGAAGAATTTCTTGTTATATAGCATTTTCTATTCAATAATAGTTGAAATACACATCAAAACATCACAATCCTCTGTTATTTTTGTTCCTCTCATATTCAGTGCACAATTAGTAACCCTTTCAGTGACAAGTATTTTCTGCAGTCACAGACTTTTTTTATGCTGGCTGAGATTCTGTTGTCTTGCCTTGTGAGAGCCCTTGCATGTGGTGTAGCACCATGCAGAGCATAGCACCTACTTAGCTTTCTAAAGGACCTTTGTTCTTTCAAGGGTTTGTGTGTTTTCCTCTAAAGCTACATCTTATATCCTTTGGGAAGCTGTTGCAGTTTTTCCCTTGTAAAGTCCTTGTTGACCACTTCATTTCATAGTGTGGTCTCTAAAAGTATATGTTGTGCTATCCGTAACATTGAATCTGTTTCAGGTTAATCCAATTTTTTGTAACAGCCAAATTGGAATGTAGGCAGCATTTCAAGGAGGGGGGGAAACCCCAAAAAGCTCCCACTCCACTTCACTCTCTATACCCTTCCACCTGCCCCCAGGAACACCAAAAAAAAAAAAAAAATCCCCAAAATACAAACATATAAGAAGATGTGTAGGTACATGGTGCAGCTTTGCAGGGGTGGGTAGCAAGTGAGGATGGTGGGAAAATAAAGAGTGGTAGATGGCTTGGGTGAGGTAGTCCATATTCATTTACTGAATGTAAGTCATTGCAGCTGAATAAGGTCTGCCCTTGAAAGTATTTTCATGACCAGTAAAATATGAAGAAAAACTATCTGTCTCTGCTATTCTGATACCTGCATTAACCTTCTAAAATGAGATTTTCAAAATATCATATTTCTAAATGAGAATAAGATGTAACAGCAAAAAAAGGCATCCTCTCTGACAGAGGAAGAAATGTAATGCATAAGAATTTGTGACTGCAAATAAAAAACCTCCCACATAACACATATATTTGCATATCTAGCACAGGGAAGGTTAAAACCCAAAATACCACTGACGTTTTCTAAAAAACTGGAGAATTTTGCTATTCAGTGTCTTTTAGGAACTCTTCCCAACTATCAGAGATAAACAGCTCTATTGGCAGTACCATGCAAACATATATGCAACATAAACTGTGAAAATAGCTAATCCAAATGATACCTACTTCCCATTTTTTGTCAAGCATCCAGACTCGCAAATTCCATAAAGACCAATGAGGCAGACAGCATTTAAGATTATGTTGTTTCTGTGTGTGCACATGTTTTCCTATTAAGTCCCAACAGACTTCCTCTAAATCTCAATTTTAAACTGTTTCTGTT
Source organism: Poliocrania exsul (assembly GCA_035041345.1). Classification (NCBI taxonomy): domain Eukaryota; kingdom Metazoa; phylum Chordata; class Aves; order Passeriformes; family Thamnophilidae; genus Poliocrania; species Poliocrania exsul. The sequence goes on along the minus strand of JAWWLZ010000139.1, from coordinate 29,917,644 downwards.
AATGAATCGTAGGATAAAATTCCCCTATTGATCTTACAGCTATAAAGCAGCAAACCCAGTCTGGCACAGTGAATCATAACACTTAGCATCTGAAGAGATAACTCTAAAAAGAGAGATGTAAAATTTAGATTCACAGTAAGTAAAACTCCTGACATTTCCCCCTCCTGCTTCTCCAACTGCACCAAGTGTGAAATGATTTAAGGTCAAATCCTCAGCAGGCAAAGCAGTGTGCTCAGTGCAGCATGAAAACCACCACCCTTATCACAGAACCCATTTGCAGTGAAAAAATGAAAAATCTCAGGAAGCCCAGCTTTACCAGAGAAAGAACAGCTCATTATAAGAACATTCAGGGCTGAGTGGTGCTGTAATAAGGATGGTAACATTTGCTTTAACAGAAGCCATGCCTTCCTGGATCAGTTCGTTATCTCCCTTACATTACTTCAAATGTCTTGTTCCTTACCTGCAAATATTACCATTTCTTTTCAACCAACTAAAAATTTACTTAAGAGACTAGTTCTGGTAACAAGTAAATACCTTAGGGAAAAAAATTGCCAAAAGATGTCTCAAAAATGTGAAAATCATCTTTGTTCTGAGAGTTTGCAAAGGAACGACTTTTACTAATTGACTTTTACTGTACTGTTAGGTTAAGATGGTTTCACTGGCATTTTTTTTTCCTTCTGAGCTCTGTGCCCTCTATTCTTACATGATTCACGGGATCTGTGTGGATGTGAAGAACATGCACAGCCCCTGGGTGAGTGCTTACCTACTCTAGCAGTACTTATGAAAGAAGCAATTAACTACATCCATCAGCTTCCCTAGAGTCAGACGCAGAAGTCATCAATTTCTTTATGGCAGCAGCAAGAGGTGTTTTCAGCAGAGAAATAAATTATTCAGCTTTGTGACTTGGGAGTGAAACATGTTTCATGAGGAGCCAGGTCCATGCTTGAGATTTATACTCAATTTTTTTTCCTCTCTGAATTTTCTAAAACTTTGATATTTGAGAACAAAATTCTGCTCCCCTCCTGATCTAATGTGAATTATTCATAATTGATTGGAGAGCTCTAGAGAGGACCCTGGGCATTTTTGCACCTCTGTCTATGCCAAGAGCTGAGGAGAAGGGTTCTGGCTCTGACATTTCCTGGCAAAAGATGACTAACATTTCCCTGATCCACCACCAGTTTGAAATGCACTGGAACAACTGATCTGGATCATTCCACGGCCTGCTGGCTTGCCACCTCACACAGAAACATTTGGATATCCAGATGCTGTGCCCATTTGGTCCCTGATGCCCAGGAGAAGACTGACATACATACCCAAGCTTAGGACCTTCATTTACACTCTCCAAGAACCATACACCATTTCAGACATGTGGACTAGTGTTTCTTACTTGTACAAGAAAATAAAGGAATGCTGAAGCCTAGCCCCTGCAAACCTGAGATACCTCTATTGCTCCAAGAAGGTACCAGAATGATTCGAGGGATCTGCTTCTTCAAATCCTTCCTATTTTCTGCACACTATGGTAAGAATAAGCAGCGGTAACATCCTCATTTCAATCGCTACACAGGGAGTGGCCCTGTTGGCAATTTAGTTTTGCAGCAATATGTAAGATAATTGGACAAAAGAGGCAGTGTAATTGAAATTTAAAAAAAAAAAAGGTGTGATAGTTACACCATTAAATAAGGCCATATGATTTGGATTTATTTCATTCTTCCTAGAACATCTTTTCAAAGGTAATAGATGAATTTGCACATCCAGAAGTTTATTTTTCCTTATATGATCAGTGGATTCTGGTATTTTAATTTGACTGTCAGCTTTATAAGTGAGAATTCAGGGTATTTTAATAAAACGTGACATTTTATCTAGGAGAAGAATTATTTTATTTTAAAGATTAACCTGAAACCTTTTTCTGCTCTTTTATTTCCATAGAGGAATCAGAGTGTCAAACTTATTTGTAAAATAAGGGGACAGACAGTCAAGCTCATTTGTAAAATGATCCTGGTCAAAAGAGGAATCACAAAGGTTTAACTCAGTCTTTCCTTAACTTCACAGAGAGCTGGGCCGAGCCCTATCCTAGATGAGCCATGGAAGCAGACCCTCCTTGCATGTTTGTACCTCAAGAAGAAGCCTACAGTGAACCTAATACAGAAGATTCAATATCTTGAGTACCACAGCAGTGACTCAAGCAAAAAGAAATTCTGGATATAGCTGGAGATATGTACAAACACACAACATACAACGTAAGTTAGAGACTGTTGTGCAAAGCACCTGCAGGGACTTGTCTTTCAGTGGATGCTGTTTACGTGGTTAAAGCAGTGATATTCATTAAATGTTCTGAAGATTATAAAGGGGCCAACATTTTTGCTATTGCTTTGTCTTGTTTTCACAAGAATAATTACCTGTTAGAGTGTTGGAGTGGCAGCAGCACACAAGGGAAGCCAACCCTGACTGCCTAAATAAGCACTTTCCCAGACTGTAGCAAAGTGGAAGCAAATTGTGTCTACAGTAAGAGTGCCTTCAGACATACCAACCACTCTCAGACTTAGGAGTTTTGCCTGCTTCCTCCTTTTGTGTCAGGCTGCCCCTTCGGAAAAGGTGGATGGTAATCAAGGCAAAATCTAAGCAGGAATGGTCCTGTGCTGAGTGAACACCACTCCACTCTGAAAACCTTGTAGCCATACAGCTGCAGTGCCAGCTCTGTGAGGACGGGATGGATAACATCACCTGTGACCTCCATCTCACAGCTGTGGTGTGCAGGTCATGCTGCAGAGACCTTGATTTCTATTTAGGGTCTCAGCTCCTGCCTTCTGGGTCTAACAAGGGCAAGGAATGCAGCAAGTGCAGGAAAATGACTTATGCTGACATTATAGTAATGCTAATAATATTTGAACATGCATGTACAATTTTCAAAAGAAGAGAGAGAGAGCCTTTGGAGGCCATAAATACTTCATAGGTACTGGTAACTTCCTTCAGAATTACACAGTAATCGCAGTACCTTTTCTATGGCTTCAAAGATATTATCTTAATGCTGCTAATTCTTACATAATGATTTTTTTATTGATAAAGAGTTTGTCTAAGTAAGAATCAACACCGTGTATTAGTAAACAATAATACTACTCAACTGCTAATTACAATACTGCATTGATTAACCTAACTCCTTGATTTGTTTTCCTGTTTATGTCTAGAATCTTGGCCTTTTACATCCTTTGTTATATTTTTTAAACAATTACTAAATCCCATATTTAAACAATTACTAAATCCCATATTTAAACAATTACCAAATCACATATTTAAACAATTACTAAATGGCATATGTGTATGTCTGTATTTTTACCTGTAACAGTTAAGTGATTAGAATTGTGGAAATTAACAGTCTACAGTGATGCTCCCCCCCAAAGGAAACAAACATCAGATCCATGTCATAAAGCAATCACTTGAAAAAAAACTTACAATAAACAAATGACAGGTCAACCACAGACCAAATTAAGCACCTCAGAATGATCAGCAGACAAACCAGTGACATTAGCTACCCCTAATGCAGTCTTGGGAAAAGCCAGACAAGTCAACACTCCTTTGAAACACTTCATGAATATCAACATTCCACTCCCATAAGAAAAAGAACCAAACAAGCAGATAGCAACAACTCACTGAATGCTGGTCCTTCTAGAAGCAGCTTAATTACAACAACTTTTGATTAATGTCATAAATAGCAACACTGACAATAGCAATCACTGCTAGAGTTTCTTTTGTGCATTTTACATCAAGAATAAGCTTTCTAACATGAGCCTCAGTGAAAGCCTGCTGCTGAAATCAATCTTCCCAGTTAAAAAAAAAAAGTGAAGTCAGGAGTGAGAAGAGGAAAATAAAATGTTTATGATACCCTTGTGTTTCTCCTGGTGGATAAATGCATTACAGACCCCAGTGGCAGGCAATTTCTAGCTGAGGATTTTTACTGGCAGACAGTACATTTATTGATTACCACCATGTGAAGCCCAACAAAAGATGTAATAGCAGAGTACTCAACAAGTAGCCTGGGGATCTATCTAGATTCTTTAAAATCTAGTACAGGAGTTTGGAAATGATTTTTTAGGGTTCTTGGGTGCCTCTGGTGCTGTGGGACCCTACTCTACCATGGCAGCAATGCCTGGCCCTCTCTGCTCCTTCCTAGCTTGATGTATGGCTGCCCTCATATCTCAGCTTGCCTTCCCCGGGGGAGGAGCCCAGCTCTTGCTGCTCTGCTAGAGAAGAGTGTATGAGATGATGTTAAAACATCTCTTCTAAATGTCAAAGCACTTTCCCCAGCCAAACACGTTACATGGTAATGTGTTACTTCTTGGCCCTTGGTTTAAGGCCAAACAGTACAGTTAATGCTCAGTGTGGGAAAAGGAGCAAGAATTTTTTTCCCATTTTTTCCACTCTATTTTGTTCTATGAATGGAGCAATTATTGTCATGCTCCAGAGAAGACTTCCAGCTGTGGAAAGTCCCACTGGGGAAATTTTGAGTAAGAAACTGTCTCTAGAGTATTCTGCCAGAGGGTTACTCTCTGCTCAGTGCACTGCAAAGACAGATAACTGACCCTCCATGGAAGGGTGCAGGCACATGCTCTCAAATAACTGGCCCTCAGGAATCTCACCTGTCCCCATATCTCCAGTGGAAACATGATACCAGGCCTGGCCATACCTCAAGGTATATTTATATATCTCAAGGAAGTCCAAACATAGGACGAAAAAACCATGGTGCTAAAATGTTAAGAAAGTCCTTAAGATATTTCCAAGAAATCCATTAAATGCTCAAGATGTGTTAGGTTTCTGACAGCAGTTAGCCACATCTGGCTGAAATAGAACTGCAGCTGTTAGAATATCAGTATTATGTGATTTACAAAATGGTTTCTGGGATGTTCCAGCCTTGTGAGTGATATTGATGCAAAAGAGCAGTGCTCAGAGGAATATATGATGTGCTTTTCTGAGGACTTCTCACCATGGGTCCAACTCTTATTTAGGATGGGTTTGGTAGATTTTGCCCAAAACCTCTGTCAAAATAACTCATTGCTGCTCTCAACAATGATTGGAGATATTTAAAGATGTATCATTAGGGTTAGGGTTAAGGTTAGGGTTATGCACAAATACATCATCCAAATTTCTCGTGCTTATATGTTTGGTATAGATTGCAAAGCCTTGTGTTAGCATTAGATAGATGTAATTTGCCATTCAACTCTTCACCCTAACCTGCACTGAGGTCTCTAACCCATCTGCCATGGACACCACTAAGAATTTCAAGCCACTCAACAAACTCTAGCAGCTCCCATCTCTTTCAAAAACACAGTTTGGCAGAATAATGTTTTGTCCTTCTTCTCGAACTCTGTAACTCACACACATTCACGGACTTGCCTTCCCTCAAAGTCTCCTGATGTGAAGGCTGGATTTTGTACAGAAGCAACAGTCAAGGAAGAGTTATTGACCAAAGTGCAATTTTTCTCCAAGTTTTCCATGTCCCATTAGTCCATACTGAGGCTGTATGTCCTGTTATTCAGTAAAGGACAGGCCTAGAGGCAGTCGGATACCAGCAAGGGGAGAGGAAAGGCAGGGGAGGGAAATGGCACAACTGGGCCTGATGTAATGAAAGCTCCTAGCTCCCACCTTTCCTTTCTGGCTCCTGACAAAGTTTTGAAACCTCTGAGGCAGCAGGAAAAATTAAGTCCAGCAGTACTTTGCAAGGGAAATACAATTAATATGTTAAGATTATTTCACTAAATAACCTCTTTTGCTCCATCACCATAGTGCCTTTCCTGACTGCTGCTAAGAAGAACTGTAAACTCCACAGGACACAGGCAGAAAAACACCACTGAGAGTTACCTGATGGCTGATTTTCTGCACAGAAGCTCTGCTGGAGTACTGTGCCTTTGGAGTAAAGGAGGTGCACAGCTACCACATGTTTAACCTTTTAGAGGCTCTGGAGAAGGAAGGGCTGCCCATAGGACATCCAAGCACTTTTCTGCATCCCAGGGATACTGAGGACATTTTCTGTTGGGTTTTATATCTTTTTTGTTGGTTTTTTTTTTTTCACAAACTAAATTGCAGATTATTTTTAACTCCTTTGTTTTGAGCTGATAGCATGAGCAGAGTTTACCTAACTTCGCCATCTAGTGCCCGAGTCCACGCTACTTATTAACAGCAACAAAAGCTTAAGGCAACCTGTAGTGGGTTGACCTTGCTGGACATTAGGTTCCCACCAAGCTGCTCTATCACTCCCCATTCCCATCTGGACAGTGGGGAGAGAATAAAATGGAAAACTACTCATAGCTCGAGATAAGGCAATTTACTAAAGCAAAGGCAAAATTTGCACATACATAAGGAAATTGAAAAAAATTGTTTATTCCCTGCTTCCCATTAGCAAGCAGTGCTTGGTTACTTCCCAGGAAGCAGGGCTTCAGCACGTGTAATAGTTACTTCAGAAGGCAAACATTGTAAATAACAAATTCTTCCCCCACTTTCCTCCTCCTTTCCTTAGTCTTTTTATCAGAGATGACATCATAAAGTACGGAATATCCCTTTGGTTAGTTTGGGTCAGCTGGCCTAGTTGTGGCCCATCCTAGGATCTTGCCCAATCCCAGCCCCCTGATGGAGAGGGAAGGAATGTTCCAGTGTAGATGCTGTGCCAGCACTGCTCAGCAATAGCCAATAGTCTGATGTGTTATCAACACCCTTCAACTACCAGTGCAAAGCACACACTGTGAGGGCTGCTATGGGCAAATGAACTCATCTCAGCCAGGCCAAATACACAACCCTAGAGGGTGAGACATTTAACAGGGAGAATATTACATCGAATCTGTGTTGTCTCAAGGCAGGTTTGTTCCTGAGTTCACTCCACAATTACATCACTGGCTTTTTTGGAATACTTGTTCTAGAACTAATATAGATTTTGAAAAATTAAAATAATTGAATCCTATGTCTAGTGCAAAGAAAGTTTCAAACTTTGTGTAGGAATTCTAAATGTTTAAATGTTTAAAGGAAACATTTCAAGAAGTGACTTTGTTCTTACAAAAAATATACCCCATTCTGGTGACACCTCACCTGGAGTGCTGCATCCAGGTCTTGGGTCCCCAGCACAGGAAGGACATTGACCTATTGGAATGAGTCTGGAGGAGGGCCACCAAGCTGATTAGAGGGATGGAGCACCTCTTGTACATGGAAAAGGTGAGAGAATTGGGTTTGTTCAGCCCAGAAAAGAGAAGGCTTAGGGGTGACTTAATTCTGGCCTTCGAGTACCTGAAGGAAGCCTACAAGAAAGACGGAGAGAAAGTTTTTACAAGAGTATTTAGGGACAGAACAAGGGGAAATGGCTTCAAATTGAAAGAGAGTAGGTTTAGATTAGATTTTAGGAAGAAATGTTTTACTGTGAAAGTGGTGAAGCACTGGAATAGGTTGCCCAGATAAGTTCTGGATGCCCCATCCCCGGAAGCGTTCAAGGTCATGTTGTATGGGGCTCTGAGCAACCTGGTCTAGTGAAGGATCTCTCTGCCCATGGCATGGGAGTTGGAAGTGAATGATCTTTAAGGTCCCTTCCAACCCAAGCCATTCTATGATTCTATGACAATGACTTCCTTTGCACTACAGGTACCAAAACTATGATTTTTTTGTGCTGATAATAATTTTTCATAGAAATGTTGGAAGACTCATAGAAGAAACTTCTCTAAAAGTTCATTTGTAGACACTATCATTACAAACACCAGTCCTTTATAGGATGGTACATACTAGTTTTTCATATGACTGGCATCTGAGTTTTCCCCTGCAGCAAAGAAAGTTTTTGACATGGCTTTCCAAATGAACAGTTTGAGTATAAGAACTTTCAAAGTAAGATCTCTCAAATCAGCTATTCTAAAAGAATTGACTTATTGTCCTAGTTCAGCAGGTGGGACCAGATTATCACTGTGTGGGGGTGACCAAAGCTATGTATTCCACACCCTCTATTCATTTCCCAAGAACTGTTAACAATGGACCATTTGCAGCAGCTGCCCAGGGTACACCTGACTCCTCAGGGTGTGAGCTGGGTGTGAAAGACACCTGTGAGATTAGAGCTGTGATGGCTCCCCTCCAGGAAGATGTTAGCACCTTCACACCCAGCCTGAAGGGGCATATCCGCTAATGGACCAGTAACGATTCCAAAATACCCCATGACTCACAGAGTTAATCACCCATTGTGAAACTCCCCGCCCTGGGGGAGGTACTGGTTGCTCCCCACCTGGACCTGAGGGTACATAATCATGGAGTTGGAAGACCTTGGGGAACCACTTGTTGGATCCAGAGGAGGACCAGAAACTCGACAGGAGGAGACCACCACTCTTCACCAAACTGCAACCATCAGCTGCACCAACAGGTTTTTCACTTCCTTTTACTTTGGACTTTGGGGGAACCACGTGGGGTTCAGCACGGGGGCTAACAAACCTCTTTGTGCTTGTGCCCCAGAATGCTGGGTCATACTTCGGGGTTTTGTGGGTTAAAGCCAATTTCTCTTTGTGCCATTGGATTTATTGTAATATTGTTATTAAATTGTAACTCTGACTTATAATCTCTTTTGTGTTGGGTTCATGTCTCCTGCCAGTTTACCTTTAAACCAGCACAGGTGCTTACACAATATTTCATTACCTGTTCCTCTGCAGTAACAACCTCTAGCAAGGAGGAATAACAGGCAAACCTCAGGGACAGATCTCTTACACTGCCACACTGCAGAGAAACCCTCACCATGGTCAGCTTCATGTTCCCCATTTTTAGGGTACCTAATTGAACTCTTGTGACAGTGAATAAAATAGCAGACCCTCGAAATGATGGTAAAGTGGAGATCTGTTTAATAACAGTCAAGCATGCACTCTTATAGCTGAATAAAAGAGTGTTGATATAGGTGGAGGATGAGTGCAATCTTGTCCAATCATTTTAAAGTCTTTGCCCAGGGCATGGGTGATTGGTCACTGTTTCCCAGGCTTTTGCTTGGACTTCAATTCTCAGCAGCCCCTGTGGTTGTTCTGCAGGAGCTGTCAATGTTAATTCACCCATAATCCCACAAAGTCTAATTTGCATACATGTTTAGTTCTCCCAAGTGAAATCAAAATGCCAAACAGTGTGTTCTGGAAGAATGAGTGTGGTCTGAAATTTGTTTGAAAGTAGGTTTGGATTCTCTCTTTCCCACTGATCCATTTTGTGGCTTTAAGGAAGTCCCTTCATCTCTGTTTCCTTTTCCGTAGGATAATATTGTTTTCTTATTTTAGATGCTGCTGATTTTGGGGGTGTAAGGAAGGGAAAAACGCAAAAGTTTGAAGAAAAAAAATATCTTGATGAAATTAATTATACTATGTTCTTTGAAAATTATGTCTGATATGATCCAGCAAAAGAGAGAATTTACAAATAAGGACAAAACCAATAAGCAAACAATTATTCTAAAGCAACATATTTCTATATATTTTTAAAGAAGATACAGTAATTATTTAGTTGAGACTCTAAGCTATGAGAAGCTTCTTCCTATACTTCTGCTAACTGTAATGAAATGCAGAGGAATGAAAATTAAGGCTATAATAGCAATTAAATTTTAATCTTCCTTTAGATTTGTTAACATTCACTGGTATAGTTTTTCAAACAACATTTTGCTAGCTCAAATAACTTCAAGTAAAAATATCATTTCAAGAAAATGCAAGATTCTAGAAAATGTTATATTTTTAAAGTATTTCTTAAAGTCTTGCTACTAGCTTTGCATAACAGAAATAAAACAAAAGTCTCTATGGAACACATAGTTCAAAAATTATCCACTAAGGTATTCTGGTTAGTTTTCATTAGGACGTGGTGGCTTGTGTTTACAGTTTCTTTCAGCTTATGAATCATTATTTATGTTTTTTGGTTTAGATACATTCACTAGGGAGGATTTACTTTGGACTGTATCTGCTTCCTCAGATTGTAGTACATTATTTTTCTCATCTGGTTAGAAAACAAAACAAAGTCATATGGCTCAAGTTTCAAGAATATGAAATATAGATTTGTGGCTAGTAATCTGATTTGCCACTAAGATTGCCTTCATAATCACTCACCTGTCAACCCTGTAAAGTAAAAGCATAAGGAATGTGGTAATGTCAACTTTTTGTATTCAGTCAGTATCCCAGATCACTCCAGCCCTATGACACTACTGAAATATATGACAACTCCAGTCAAGCAATAGCAGTGAACACTCTGGTTAAGGACACATAGGTAAAGCATTACATCAAGAGCCCTACTATCAGAATATGTATTTTTAGAGTGGTCAGAACTGCAGTGTCAGACATGAGTAAAGAGGGAGAAAAATGTGTTCAGTAGAGAAACTCGTACTTTCATGCACTGATCTTCTGGCATTATACCTCTGAGCTCTAATAGCTTGCAAACAGCCAGAGCAAAGACTGCCTGTGAACTGAGCTGAAGAAAGAAGTCATCTGTTAGATCCAGATGGCATTTTTTTCTTTTTGCTGTTTTGGGGGTTTTTTGGTTTGTTTTTGGTTTGTTTGGGGTTTTTTGTTTGTTTGTTTGGGGGGGGTTCATTTTTTTTTTGTTTTTGTTAGCTAAAGGCACGTGACAAATAATTCATATATTTTATATTTTATTTGAAAAGGCTGGTATCAAAAAGCTTGGAGTGTAACCAAGCAGAAAACTTGTTTTCCATGTGTTAAATGAAAACGCCACAAAAAATAACTGCTAAGATAAAGTTTATTCTAATAGCAGCAAGGTATTTATAGACAATGTTGGAGGCAAGCCAGTTCATACTGGGCAAAAATTTGCCTAACTCGTTTGTGTAAAATAAGCCATTTATAGCATTAAGTTCACAGTTAACATTCTCTAATTTCCATATTAATAACTGGGCAAAATCTTGGGCAGAGCTTTTCTTTTGGCTTCGAATTTGGGTGGTGGTCTCCTGACTTCATCCCTTGGGGTGGTCTTGAAGCATCTTCATCACTGTTGGACCTCTACCTTTTCTTTGTTCAGTTACATGACCTGTCAAACTTGCAAAACCTTGGCTCTAACTCCCAAAAATCTTGGATCTTTACCATTTCATCCTATTGAAATATCTAGCTTTTAACCCATGGTGCACTAGTTTCTATAATTACTAGATGGTATGTACTAGCGATTCAGGACTCCATGCTGCTCTGTGGCTGTGCTGTGCAAACAATATTTTGCAGAGCAGAATTAGAAATTTCACAAAACTAGGGGTTTTTAGTCTCTTTTTCACCATATATTTTTAAACCATTTGATTTAATTTCTACTGGAAATAGTGAGAAGGCTGAACCTATTATTTTGCCTGAGAGCTGCATCCATGTGGTTCTTAATGAGTTTTGCAGCATGTCCTTCTCAAATGGGAGTACTTTCATTGCATGAGTGGTTAGTTTTACACAGGGACAAAACACAGTGTTGATTTATAAAAGCAGTGCATCAGAAAGTGAAGATCAGAGCCAACAGGAGCTTCAATTATACAGAGGAAAAGCAGATTAATTGATTAATACACTGTAGGTTTGTAGCAGCTCTTGATTCAGCAATGCCAAAGAGCATTCAAGAAGTTGGCTTTTCTGAATTCAGAGTAAAGGTTTAGCACTGAGATGTCACCTGCTCCTATTCTTCAGTAGAAAGTTGCTATATATCCTATTTCATTTGCAGCAAACTGTATTTACCAAAAGAGAGGATTGTCAGAGGGAAGAATTTCAAGAAGCCTACCTGAGCTGCCCCCACAACTCACAAAAGTACACTGGTGCAGTGCCCAGGCTCTGAATGAACAAGAGAATGGCAAACACACATTTTTCAACAACATGAGCAATTGAGGCACTGGAAATTCATATGAGTGGACAAACAGAGGAAATTGATTTTATGTAATGACTTTATGCAGACATTGATTGCGTTTGCCTTTGTCCATGGGAGTGGGAGATAGTGGGATAATGCAAGAAAGGAAAGAAACATTACTGCCCAGAGACTGGTGAGCACTTTACACATATTGCCAGAAGAAAGAAGAGCTCTTATAAACTTTTCATGACCCCAGACTTCTTCTTTAGAAGAATCTTTAATGCATTCTAAAAAAAAAAAAAAAAAAGGAAAAAAAAAGACCAGCTGATGCTGAGGACAAAAATAGTTTGTGGGTGCCACACATCAATAAGCAAAACCATCTCAGATTCAAATCCAAATACTTACACTAGTGCCATCTACTTCACAACAGCTTCCCATAAGAGAACAAATCTAGTTACCCACAGTGTGATTTTTTGCTTCTGCAAAACTACTTCTGCCTGTCCCAAGTCCCTAGCGCTGCAGTACAGGGTTTTAATATGTAGACTATAGCAATATGTCAGGCCTTGGGCAGTGTAGAGAATCTTGTTGAGAGTATTTAGTAATAACAGATACTTAGTACTGCTGCACAGCTGGCAAAGGAAGAATGAATGACTAATGTCATCCAGCTGCTTTGACCTATGTTAAACTCCAGCCATGGTCTCTAAGCTTTCCTCATAATTTTCTCTGGGTTGTCTCTCCCTAATAATCATCTTGGTAAAAGCACTGAATACAGTTAGAATTAAGCTCTAAAGGCATATTCATTGTGGGAGATTTTTCCCTGTGCTAACCAGAATTGCACACAGATCACACATATGTTATATTGAACAGACAGAGGCTTTAACTTACATTTATATTGCATATCTGAGTATTGCACTTATCAGTTTCAGTAGCAGAAGTCCAAGTTGGCTGCTCTTTACTATACAATATGAGTAGCTGTGCTGTATTTACTCTGCAGAGGGTTCTAGCATCTGCACTAAAATCAGAAGTAAAAAAGGCAATTAGTAACATTGAGTTGTTCATTGTTAATTTTCCTATATGATAGTAAAAGTATATTGTATATCCATTGCAATATCAACTCTTTGAAGACAAGAAGATCAAACTATTAAGAGTATCAAAATCTTCTCTTGCACACAAAAGAAACAAGCATGAGGAAAGCCTGTGTTTCAAGGTAATAAATTAATGCTTATACTAGGTTAGTAAAATATTGTTTACTATTAGCATCAAGTCAGCAATAACTTGCAAAATAGACATGTAGTTATCATAGAGTATTTCCTTCTTTTTT
>JAWWLZ010000139.1:29855309-29904448 GCA_035041345.1 Poliocrania exsul | reverse complement strand
TAAATTGTAACTCTGACTTATAATCTCTTTTGTGTTGGGTTCATTTCTCCTGCCGGTTTACCTTTAAACCAGCACACTTATCATAGCTACTTACCACCTCATCCTCTGATGAAACATCAAAACAGATGCACTTTACAAGAGAAAAAAGAAATTCCAGAAAGAAGAACATGAAAGCAGGAGAAAAGTTGTCCTCAGATTCAGAAGTCCAACTGTGATTGACACAAACCTTAATATTTAGTATATTTAATGAAGTTGTATTTTTACTTAAATATTTATATTTATTTAAACATTATTATTATTTAATTGTATACTTATTTAATCCCCATTATTTAGTATGTGTATTTAGTATAAGGCGCAATACCTTAGTCTTTCTGAGCTGCAATGAAAATTATGCCACTTCGTTACATATTTCCATCAGGATTAAAGAAAAACTTGTGTGTGACCATGCAACCCAGTGACAGAGAATCCATCCACCCATCTACCCATAGGTCCATGCAAGAGTGAGTTAACCTCTCACTGATTTCATATTATGAATCCATTAACTGGAAGGGCTCAGAAAACCTAAATGACAGGTAGTGATACAGCTTTGAGGGCAAAGAATGTAAACTCCCTATACAACTCTTGATGACTGGCAACAGTGACTATGTGAATTCATCCATTCTTACTCGGCGGAAATTTGAGATTCAGAAGATGAAGGAGAGGAAAAAAGAGTAAGAAGCAGGTTGCATGCCTTGCACACACTATTGAGTAAGGAGCATACTCAAGTAGTTACCAGGGAACCATTAGAGTACTGTAGGTCCACATTTTAGTTTGCTTTATGATTACTGCTCGCATGAGACCAGTTATTAAATCGACGAAATTTATTTGCTGCTAGCAGGAGGCAAGAAAAGGGGCTTTGCCTATACCTTGGACTAAGACTCTAAAGCCCTTTGCTTTCTTACAGAATAGGGTATCAAAAAGGCTTTCTGTAAGACAAGAGATTTTTTTAGGAGTTAACTTCTGTGGACCCAAAAAATGCTTGAAATAAAATCCTTTTACCAAAGATGGAGACCACTTTTCAATGGAACTGTTGATTAATGACCTGTTTCAATCAAGTATTGAAGCCATTCTTGTCTAAACTGCATAAAGATAGAAAAAGTCTTATTAAAAGAGCTCTCTGCGTTTCTTAGCAACGGATTGTTTTGTTTGTCAGAGTGAAATGCATTTTCATAGGACCTCTTATGGAGCTTAGCAGGAAGGTAGTACACACAAAAGTCATTTGACTTGGCAGTATGAGCTAAATGGTTGCAGAGCAATGAATGATAACCCTACATTTTCATATTTATATACTATTTATATTATTTGTATAGTACTTTTTTAAAATAGTAGTACTTTTAGATTTTCTGCAACAGAAACCTAAGAACTTATAGCACCCTTGGAAAGGCAGTCCAGTGCTTTACCAAAATGGTCACAACAGACCTAGAGCTAAGAGGGGCCAGCCTTCCCCCAGGCTCCAAGGTACTCTTTGCTTTTTAATTACAGGAAATTCTGGGAGGCTACAGGAAACAAATGTATGCTTACTCTTTTTTAACTACTCCCAGTTCTTGAATGGATAAATTGTAAATAATCTTCCAAATACTGCAAATGCAAGAGTTCACTGCACTTCCCATGCTAATGATATGGTAATTTTATGGTATAGTATGGCAATGAACACAGCATGTGATCACGGCTATAAGCACTGTGTAATCACAGACACGACTATACACATGGCCAAAGCAGCAAATCTTTGAAAATGGAACATTAATTCATATAATATATATTCCAGATAAGTCACTTTCAGATATTGGAATACAAATATTCACATTCACAAGGATTAATGGTCTCCCACATCTATCAGTAGCTCATTCCAAGGGTGCAGGGCTTTGAAAGAACTCAAACCTTTCTTTACAGAGGGGTACTCAACACCAGATGGTCCTTAGGTCTCCCCCAACAATGGATCTTAACAAAGACACATCACACATTAAGAACACAAACAACAGCCAAAACTTTTCCAATTTTTTAAGCTGTAGCTGGAGATGTTCACCAAACACAACCTCTGTTGAAGACTTCCTCTCATCTGAGTTTAGAAACTTGCTTGTTAGCTCAGCTAGGCAGTTCCAGCAATAAAAAGCCAAAAACCACAAGCAGTTTTTCCGGTCACTGAAATTTTGGGGTCAGGTCTGTTGTTGAGGTGACTTTGCCTCAGCTGAGTCACTAAAGGGAGACACTGCTGTCTTGCACACCAGGGAGTCTCTTCCACTAATAACAGCTGAGCTGTCAAAGCTTTTTGTAATCTTAAACCCATCCGCAGGTTTTTCAGAGGAGATGTCAGACTCCCTGGATTCCAGCAAACCCTTCTGTGTCATTTTATCTGTGCTCACACAGTGCAAGAGTGCGGCCCAAGAGGAGGGGTGACAGAGGACATTGTGGTGTGACACACGGAGCTGCAATTCCTTGGCAGAGCTCTGGCTCTTGGGATGGATTTTGGGCTCCTAGGACAAAATGAAAACAGACAGAAATGCACTTGAGGCCAATCCCAATGTTTCCCTCATCATTTTGGTGGGTTTTTTTCCCTTATTAAATAAATCTTATTTCAGAGGTGCTACCAACACCATTAGTGGCCTTGGCCTTGGCCAGAGGTGGGTCTGTCTTGGAGCTTCATTGGACATGGGGAAAGGTTCTGGTAGCTTTTCGCAGAAGTCACCCGTGTACCACCCACTGGCTACCAAAAGCTTGCCACACAAGCACAATACAGATAAATAAACTCTACATGTGAAACATTGTCACAAAACTTGTGAAAACTAGTCTAACTTGTGCAATAGGGCTGATTTTCTATAAACATGATTCAAAATTTAATTTTGAAAACTTAGGGTTTTTTCCACTATACCAAAGAAGATGGTGATGCTTTGTCCCCCAGAGAAACCAAAATATAATTTATGTATTATTTAAATTAATAACAAATTATATAACTAGTAGAAGTCATTTTATGTTACAGTTTGGGAAGGAAGCAGGAAATACTGAGACCTCAGGGGAAATTCAAATCACAAAATGTAATTAGTCATATTAGTTTCCAGCCAAAAGATTAGATTCCATATCTATCCACTTATTAAAGTTATACTAAGTGATAGCAAATGGCAAAGATTTGCTAGTTCTAACCAACAGAGAGTGATAAAGATGTTTGGCTGTTGCACATTTTATATCAAGCAGTGCATTTTCGGAAGTGCTGCAGATGTTTTGGGATGGGACTCAGGAGATGAAGCATCTTTTGAAAATCCAGGATCCATTCTTCAGCCACACTGCTCTCCAGTATTAGTCTGATTTGTGATATCTGAGGTGTATGTGTGATCAAGTCACGGCAAGAAAACAGGAGCCCTGCCCTAAAAATGATAAAGACACTATTGTTCAAAATTGGCTTCTTTCAGTGGAGACACAGAACACTCTACCCTGACCTCTGTTTATACTCAGTGCCACTGATGGCTTCTTCAAGATTTTCATTTCAACTGAATGTAAGAAATCATTGCATAAGTAATCTTGCTGGTGACTCACAGATAGCTTTCAGATATCTCCCATTAGTGACTGTACCAAAGTGCAGCCTTGGCTCCCCCTCAGAATTGTTCTCCTGAAGTGAAGCTTTCACACCTGCACCTCAGCAGGCTGCAGCAGCCAACACGTGCTCACAGTTTGGCTGCATGGGGCAGCTGGGATTTTTCTTCTGTTCCTGGAAGATTTTTCAGACAAAGTGTAGAGCTACTGAAACCCCTGAAGCCACCAGCAGAGATGTGGTGGTCCTGGACACATCTTGAAGATGTTTCTAGGGTCTGTTTCCCCGAGCAGGGTGGAGAGAGCTGGGAGAGTTCATGACAAAGCTGCCAAACAGCTTACAGTCACAGAAGTTTTTCAGAATTCATTTCTTTCTGAATTTTCTACTAATAAATTTCTCAATTTTCATATATCCTAGTAGATTAAGACCTAGTCTTAAGTAAATGTTTTCCTCTGTAAAAAAGGCCAGGAAGACAAAATCCCTGTATGAATACTGATAGACGTGACATGCACAGCAAAAGATCTTCAGTTTATCCTTATTCAAAGACTACAGGTCCACTTACCTGCTCAGCCTTTGTCAAACCTGGATGGTTTTACAGACTTCTTTATTTGTTTGGAAACACTGATGCTCATCATTTTAACAGCTTCATTTTAATTCCTATGTCTGTAGCTACTTCTTTTACAGACTTTTCTTTGAACTAAAGCAAATGCACTGAATTCAAAGGTAACCTGTGTACTTGTTATTGCTGATTTTAGTTGTACTATGAAGAAACACACTCAGGGTAACCAATATTAAAAACATACCTGTGAGTCTCAATTGGAAGGAAATCAAATGCAAATATACTGATGGTGTTTTAAGTATCTCAGGGCTAAATATCAAAATATATAAGACTAGATCAGGGATTCAGAAACTGATGCATTGTTTCATCTTTATTTTTTAGAAATACAACTTTAAAAAACAGTCTTAATAAATGCAAAATAAAGAGTGTCCTTCTAGAATTTCTTGAAAAGTTCTTATACAGAATAATGAGATTGCATTTATCTATTTGAAGAAAATAAAATACCCATGTGAGCAGAAGTTTGGGGGTGGGAGGTGGTGGCGTCAGTATTATAGATTTTCCAAACACATTACCCAGAACAGCTATCCTTGCTAAATAACTCTCCAGCTTTTCCATTAACTTGGACCAAAATCCATAGTTGTAGGCACTCACACATAGTTGTAAGACACTCTTTCCCCAGCCTCTGGGTTAAAATGTACTATTTTGAGCAAACTCTGCTACAGCATTTCAAGAAGAAAGGTTATTTTTCTACCTCTTTGAGCAGTTTATTTTAAGGTGTAAATTCAAATTTTTGGCACTAAATCAAATTCTTCTGCAGAAAAGCTGCTTCTATTCTCCACAGGACTCTTAAATATAGAAGTAATAGACTTCATTCTCCACAAATTGTAATTTTTCCATTATCCTATTACTATAATTTTCCACTATGCTCTTGACAGCCTTGTTGGCTCTGTTTTACCAGAAGCAAAGGGCTTATTCAATTGTTTTGTCTTGTTAACATTTTCACCACAACAGAGGTGGCAGCCTTCAGTGCACACAGCTTGCTTTGCAGCAGAAAGGGACAGAGCAGTAGCCACAGCTGCACTGTGAACACATATATAGATCACAGCTCTCTATTTCATGGGAAGAATAAATCTAATAACTGCAGTAATTATAATAATGGCAATGATGCGTGCAGTGACATTTCACAATGCAGGAAGGTTTTCAAACCAATTTCAACTCCAAGCATCCCTGTATGACAAAAATTGCCCCTGAATGTTCCCTATCCAAAACATCCTATGAAGATGATCAAGGACCTTATCTTTTAACGGACTGCCATCTTACTGCAACAAATCCCTCTATCAGAACATCTCTTTGAACAACAAGATGCTGCTTAATGGCAGTCAGACTTCATAAGATCAGAAAAGGGAAAGTAGTAAGAAATATATCAATATAAAGCAATGTACTAGGCAAATGCACAGTTCAACAAATCTGCTCTCCTAGTTTTAGGTACTTCATTTTTTCTTAGTGCCTTACCACAAAGACTGAACTGCAGTGGTTCCTCAGCTGATCCCAGTTGGAGCAAGGTGATGGGGAAGTGAAGACAGAGCTGCACAGGATTCAGGCTGTGTCCAGCAATGTTTCCTGAGCCATGTAAGTTATTCTTATGGTGTCAGCGTAGGATGTTGGGGAAGCAAAACATTTACAAATGAGATATCATGTCAAACTTACCATCATAATTGTTTGGGAGGAGAGAGCCAAGTGCTCTGCTTCCCTGTTTTGCCAAAAATGAACCTGCCATTTCGGATTTTAAAACCAATTAATCATGGCTCTAATCAGTTTTGATCAGTAAGCAAATGCTTCATTCTGTTCCATCCTTTCCATTACTTTATTAAAAGCAGGAGGCAGATTTTTAAGGTGTGGTTTTTCGGTCGAATGTTTGGTTTCTAGAGCTATTGCTTTCCAGAGACAGCTGTCTTAAAGATCAACTTGTGCTGGCAAAGGCGAGCACAGCAAAACTCCCAGACAGTGAACTGCAACATCTGTCCTGAGGAGGCAGCTCATCTCCTCACAGAGCACAGGATCACTCTACCATTATTTCCCCCACCTTTTCAGTCTTAGAGAAAGCTTCAAACTGCAGTCCTATGAGGAGATCCCTCATCAGAAAGCATTTAGAGAGATTACAGGTGAGACTGGACTGTGTTAGCCTTAGAAAACTTGGTTGTAATCATGCCAAGGTCATGGGTTCAATCCCCTATGTGGGCCATTGACTTAAGAGTTGGACTAGATGATCCTTGTGGGTCCCTCCCAACTCAGAATAGTCTGTGATTCTGTGATCTCCCAGCAAGGCAGTTGGAAAGATATTTGCTGAACTTTCTACAACCAGGACCTCACAGCTAGTTTTGTGCAAGAAGGTTTTAATGTGTTTTCTTGCCCCTGCACATGCACAGGATTCAGAGCAGCCGGTAGGATTAAACACTTACCATTCCTTTCCTGCTGCACCAGCAATTTTTGCCATCTGTATGTGAGCAGCCTTAGCTTTACAGCATTCAGTGTTATAATTGTCCCTGGGGGCTGAGAGATGACTGAAATACTAACATTTATAAAATAAGCATTTTCCAAATCCCTGTATCAGGAAAGAGTCACTTAAGCTAACCAGAAAAAAAAATGGGAAAGATACCGTTTCATGAACTCAGAACTTGAAAACAAAATAGAAAAATAGATCATACAATTATGCCGCAAATGTGTCGTTCTGTTCTGTTTAATCAGTACTTCAATGGGACAAAAGGCTCAAAACTGTGCTAAAAAGCACCAGAAGAAACCCAAATCCATTCTAGACTCAGTTTATACCTACACTGATGAGAGCTTGCCTCAGCAATTTGTGCAGGTCCTTATTAAGCTGACAGCTGTCCTGTAGGTCCTGCAACAGTAAAAGCCTGTTAGCCCACCTCAAACACCAGGTGTCATTGGAAATAGCTGCATGGAGAAACCAACAGCTCCACAGAAAGAGGCTTGCAGTGGGAATAAAAGTACTCGATTTCACTTGCATTTATAGCATGACACCACTCTTCCCTAACTCTTAGGGCCTTGAAATAACCGTGCAAATCTGTAGGGTAGTTAGTAACACTTCTGGAAGAACTAATGCTGTCAGAACCTCTCAACAGGTTCATCTGTCCTTTTCTTGATCTTCTTCCTGCTTTAAAAAGGCTTATGACAAACAGAGGATGATACTCTTTTGCTTACTGAGGGATCCTATGTATTGAAGCTGCAACTCAATTATCTGGGAGGCTTTTCAGAAATCTTCAGCACTGCAGCAAAATTTAGCGTGAATTAACTTCCAGCTGGGAAAATAATAGGTAGAAGTTTTGTTCTTTTATATTTGGGAGAGCAAGTACGTGGCTATTTCTATGTCAAATGGTACCAATTTTTTTTCAGTGTATAAATAATTGATGATAACTTGTTGTAGGGCAAGGTGGTAATGATTTTGCCACTCAGTCCTGTACATGTAAGGTTATATGCCTAATCTTTCAGCCTCATTCATGTGTTTAGCCTTAATCCTTCAAGGTAGAAGATCAGAAAAATTACTATAGTGAGAATTTTTAGCTGAAATCTTCTTTCTAGGTTGCTGCAATATTTGCAGTACCTAATGTTAGAAAGAAAAACAAAAGCTTGGGTTTCAATTTCCATGGCCCGTTGCAGTCTATTTAAATTACTACACATCAAAACCCTATGCAGCCACTGTGAATTACACTGGAAATAAGCAAAATCAGCGATTGCCTTGCCCAGAACTTTAAAGTAATGCCTGTAAGAGTTTTACAGTGTTTTGGCTCAGGCATGCTTCAAATGAAATTTGTACCCAATGCTCACACAGCTCTGGCCCAGTAGCCCTCTTGCACAGAGCCCTTTTGGGAACGTTGTGACAATCTCAGGAGAGTGCTACTTTTCCAAGAGAAAAAGAGCATCATTCCCGGTCCATGGAACCAAAGAAATATTACTTCCCTGAGGGTCCTACAGGACAAGTTACCCATTGCTGTCAGCTGGGGCTTGGGCAGGGATCTGACAGGTCTAATTGCTTACAGCTGAGCAAGGGGGTAGGCAGGACTCTGCACTGAGCTGTCGTGTTCCTCAAGGAAAAGAAGCCATAGAAGTGTATTTGCTTATTGCACTTTGGGGATTTATGATGGATGTGTGCTTCTTTTAAAGCTCTGTCAGGTAAGGGAATACCACTTTTATGTGACTTTTTTTTTTTTTTGGTAGCTTTGACAATCCTTATGTTATGCTAGCATACTTTAAGCATCTTTGATTCTTGTAATGACTGGGTTTTACTGGTGCTCTACTTCCTACCTGTGTTGCATACTAGCAAGTCAGTTTTCATAGCCATTGCCAGCAAAGAGCATTTTAACTGATGTTCTCGTTCATGATATGGTCAAGCTGGTGGTTAAATTCTGGTTGCAGAAGTTTTGTTGAGGAAAGTGATGGGGAAAGGGAGAAAAATAGCTTGTTTCTAGCTGAGTGGTTTGAGCCCAAAGTACTGTTAGTTTACTTGCTATGTAAAATGAGAAATATGAATGCAATTGAGAGGGCTGGAATTAACCATACTCTGGTTTTTGGTTTCATGATTGTACTTTTTAAGCTGTTTTCCCCAGCTATTATGCTTGCACCTGAAAGGTTGTGCTCTGGTGTGGGAGGTAGCTTTGTGCAGAAATAAGCCTGAAATGTTGTCCCACAACATCCCCCTCTGTCTAAATCCAGGATTATTTTCAGTAGGCACAGAGAACACTACTGGTGGGAAGGAGAGAAGACAAGAAAATGGTCAACTCTAATTTTTTGTCTAACTAGGGGAAATACTAAGGAGAAGAAAGTGCTTCTGCAAAAGGAGGGAAGTAGGGAGTGAAACAATTCATATATTTACATTTTGAGATGAGGAAATGAATGATATTCCCCAACACCCTAGTTGATAGTAACACAGTGGTAGCTGATTAGAAGAGGAAGCATTTATGTTAATGATCTTATTTTGTGGTTCAATTTTCTTTCAGCTTCTACCATCTGTTTTAAAATACACATTTCTGTTAGAACACTAATAAGTACATGCTGCATGCTAGTCACCAGTAGCTCTTGCTGATTTAAATGCAAATTGTGTTATGCCTGAATCTGGTCTGCTAGATCTGGTGCCTGTTTGAATTACAGTTTCTGGGAAATGCTGGAGAGGGCAATGTTTATAGCAAGGTATGTTTGCATGTCTCTTCTGCTTTATTTGGAAATGATCTGTCAAACTGAGGCTATTTGGAATTGTGTTTTGGACCACGGGACTCAGTTACAGCAGGCAAATGTCTGGCTTTCTTTATTAGCTGCTGCATGGTAGTTGTCATGATTAAAGATGGCACTGTTTGGGCATTTCCTTCAGTTTATAAATGAAATTTATCTGACTATAACTAAACACAAGTATTACAAAATGGGAAGCTTATTTGTTGGTGCATGTGAAGTTTCTTCCCAAACAAGGAAGAAAGTCAGTGGTTTTGAACACTTTCCTGAAGCTCTTATCAAAAGGGTAATAGTAAATGCTTTGCATTCAGGTTTTGTATGACACTTTTAATATCTAGGACCTCAAATGGGTATGGCACAAAAACTAGTTTGACAGTGGAAGTTTTCAGCAACATCACACCCCTTCTCTCAAACCTGAGTGTTTAGGTTCTCATTTAAGATTATTCTGCTTCCCAATGAAAGAGCCTGTGTAAATATGTGTGTGCAGCTATTCAAACTGATGGTATGGAATAGGCAGAGAAAAGGAACAAATGTGGGGTCCTCAGCTCAGCCACTCTATGAAGACTTTTATTTATTTTTTTCTTTATATTTATGACCATGTGGATCACCACCACTTTCCTCTAGAGCCCAAGAGAAGCAAAGAACACAGTCAAATGCTGAATTTGGTTGGTTTCTGGAAATCTGTATGACTCACCTCTGCAAAAATTAGCTAAGCTTAATTTGTAACTTGTTGCTTAGTAAACACAAAAAACCCTAAAGGACCAATCAGACACCAAGGAAGAGTGTTGATTTCATTTTCTTGAAGGCAAACTTGAAAATTAATACCATTTACTCGTATTTCTGATAATGTCACAAGATGAACTGCGGATGAGCAAGCTGGAGTATTTTGTTATTTCTCCCTGGCCTCACCTCAGCCTCACTACTGCTGAGCAATGTGTGAGAAATACAATTCCTAAACAGGAGTTTGCTGCAGATTGGACTCCCACTAGACAGTATCATTTTGTTTTATAGAAGATGCTGGCCAGTGTAAAAATGGAGTTAATTTTGCCATTTAAGTTCTGTCTTAGTGCCATAATATAATCATTATTCATTTACCACATTTAACAAACTTCAATAAATGTATATTTATCAAGGTGAGGTCTTTATTTTAGTTGTTTTCATGTGCAGCCTTTCTTTCATTGAAGATGACTGTTGAGATGATATTTTTTTCATCTGAAATGACAGCTGCACTAGCCAGGACAGTAGTAACAGGTTTTGCGCTACTGAAAAATAGACACATCTTTCCTAAATGTGGATTGTTTTCCCAAATAGAATGACTCTTAACTCAGTTTTAACTTATTTGAATTCATAGTTCGCTATTAATACTAAGGAGCTAAAGAATCCCCCTGGATTTGCATTTTTATATCTTTTTAGTAAAAAAAACACCTCATTATGACTAAGTTCATTTTGAGTGTACTAGTAAAACTTCATCAGAAAAACTGTCTTAAATTCTGAATGCTGGAAATCATATACAAGTTTTACATCTTAAAAAAGCTTATTTGCAAAGAGGATTAGGTGGGATCTTCTAATTTTTACTACATTTCATCCGCTTTACTAATTAACTGGAAATACTCATTTGAATTATGTCACATTCACCATGCCCCTCATCCCAAGAGTATCTGGGTGTCTGGGCCCATGTGGTTGGCCAGGAACATCCAGCATCACTCCTGCTTTCTCTGCTACCTGCTTCAGTCAGAGTTGTTCTGTTCTCTCTTGTCCTGTTTGGTTATATGCAAGTGTTTCCTCCTAGCTGGCCTCCAGCATATTGCAGTTCTTTTGATGTCTGCACTGGCAAAGGATGGTGTAGCTGTAGCAGATTTCACAGGGCAGGGAGCCTGTGGAGGCATCCCTGTACTTCGGTTTCTACTTTGTGTATTCCACTGGGCCTTACATGTGTGCAAGTAACTGTGTGGCTCAGGAGGCATTATATAACAATAAGTAAGATAAAAATTGCAGGTTTTTGTGTCTTGCTGTGGTTTATGCTGACAGTCACAGGTTGGGAGGAGGGAACACATACACACAGAAGAATAATCTTGGATTTTAACACCAATACTGAGGGAGTCATGCAATGTCACTACAGCTAAAATTTGTCCACTTGAGGTATCATCAGTCCCCATCATTTGATAATATAGAATGCCGGTGAAATGGGTAAGAATTCGGCCTTTTCATTTGTCATAGTCGGGGTTTTGCAAATCATTACTAAAAATGTGGCTATGAGATGAGACTTGAAATAGATGTGAGTGGGGAAGCAGAACAAGGGGGTATTACATTAGAGGCACTTAGAGCAAATGGAAGTGTGGTGGTATGAAATTGCTACTGCTGCTTCTGCAATACATTCATGCAGGGAACAGGAGCGTGGAAACAAACTGAAAAGCATATTTCAGGTAACTCCATCCAAGTAGTTTTACTGCTTTTTACTGCACTGCAGTGCTGTGCTGCGCCAATAAATGAGATTGATAGCAACTCCACTGGAGCAAAGGTGCCTCAGCAATTATCCAGGACAGCTTGTCAGTTTTCTGGGCCCTCCAGGAACAGGCTATGAGCCACATGTGACAGCTTTGGAGCAGCAAATAAATACTCCAGACCCTCGGGGCTTTCTGACTATACAAAGGCACATCCAGTCGTAGAGTGGGGAAGCCAAGGAAACCATGAAGGCAGAGGATGACGGAAGCTATTTGCACGGAAGAGTGGCTCACCTGATATACCATTACCCCTAGTCTTCTCTTGAGGCTTTCCCTAAGAAAGTGGGAGCCACAGCATGAGATGAGATGGACAGAATTGTTTGAGCAGGCCTGGTGGTGGCCAACCACTCCTTCTTGGGAACAGACTGAAGGTAGTCATGGGTTTGGTATGTCTGAAGCAGTGCCCTTTTTGACCAAGGCAGGTTGAGCCTGAGAACTTCTCTGTGTTTGTGTGTCTCTGCTGCTAGATTTGACAGATGGCTCTGATCAGACAACTTGTAAAGACAAATAGAGATGGTCTTGGAAAGGTGGGAGGAAAACTAAATGGATGAAAAATACCCAGCAGGTCCTGTGTTCATCAAACCATATAATTTATAACTTTTTTATAATTATGTGAAAGTAAACATCAAAGCTTGCAGTAACCCTCAAAATAATGCACTTACCGCAATATCATGAACTCCTAAGACACTTTAAATCACAATAAAATAATGTACAGCATGCTTGATAAATATTTATTATCTCCTGGGGTTTGAGATGCCAGAGTCCCCGAGACATATTTACAAGATTCCTTTGTAACTAGTGTCAGTAGGAAAACATTACTTAATTGGTTAGAGAGGGTTAGCTCCAGCAGTCAGAGCTGAAAGTAAACCCCATTGCAAAAAGTTTCAACAAATGCATGAAAGCTGATGGTGTTGCAGTTTGAATCAGTGATGAATGTATGAGAAAATAGAAAGGCCACATTTTTCTTTTAGTAAAGTGGAAGGGGCAAGATTACTTCCTGTGAAATTCAGTGAATAAACAGCTATGTACCTTGGGGAGTGGTCTCAGGAAGAGAACATGCATAAAACTGGCCATGAGTAAACCTTGGTTTCAAAATGTGAGAAAGTCTTATCTCAGAAGAGCTAATCATATAGTCATAGTAACCGGAACAGTGGTGGTCCTCTTCTAAGAGGAAGGTGACTTGGCTCATGAAGGGAACAGAATTGGATGCTTCACTTCCTCTACGAGCTTCTTTAGAGGTTTCCTGGTCTTCCTAAAAAGAGGAACCTCTACTGGGGCAGCTCCCTGGTAGTGCTTATTTGAAAACAGCAAAGAGCTGCTAAATCAAGTCCAAAATGTTTTAACTGTCTCATTTTATCTCTATAGTAAAAGACTGACATTTTCTCTGAGATGCAAACCAATAATATACAATACGTAACTATGTATCTAGTAAAAGACATAATTACATATGTTAGATTGAGTCTTTTGTTAGCATCTCCAAGTTCATGCTGGGATCCTGGCCAGGCATGGTTTCAGAAGTTGTAAAAAGGACCAAAGGGAAAAAAATGGTTTTCATTCTAGCTTGTGGCTCTGCTGTTGTTCTGTGTTCAAATCATTAAACACTTCACAGTTTTCCTTTTTTTTTCCCACTGGTCATCTCAAACAAATATTATTTGATACACCTTCTGAAAGAAGAAATTGGATTTGAGTCATGCCTTTTAAATGAAGACTTGTACAATCATTTGCTACAAATTATAGTGTAATAAAATGCAATTAATATGGTGATGTGACTCAAAAGTGACCTCTCCAAGTTTCCAATACTCAGGCATGCTCTCAAAAATTTACTGCTCTGAAAAGCTAATGTGTGCTGAAGATACTAAAATGAAAAATATGAGCTGATTTCTCCTCACCACAAGTTGTCACCAAGCTTTAACAAGTCATTATAACTGGCGTGTCAGCCTACTGCAGGGACACCCTTCCAGCTTTCTACATTATGCCCTTCACTGGAAAATTCCACA
The DNA here is from genome assembly GCA_035041345.1 of Poliocrania exsul. NCBI lineage: Eukaryota > Metazoa > Chordata > Aves > Passeriformes > Thamnophilidae > Poliocrania > Poliocrania exsul. The sequence goes on along the minus strand of JAWWLZ010000139.1, from coordinate 29,890,594 downwards.
GAGTCTTCCACACAAACACCAGCACTACCATGTTACCAACTCCTCACCCTCTGGAGCAGTTAGGTAGGGTTGCAATTGGTACCTTTTTGGATACATTAGGAGGAGCACACAGTTGTGATTTTTGTATGGTGCCCTTATTTTAAACATTTTGAGACTCAACTCAAGCCAGATTGAGGTTAAAGCAAACAAAACATTCTATTTATGTAATTCATACAGAGTTTAGAAAGGTTTTCGAAGATGGAGGACAGAAAGGAAAGGAAACTGCATGCAGTCAAGATGTTACATGAGACAACCCCACATAGGTTGCCAGAATTCCTGCTGTGCTGAACAACCTTTGTGCTTCAGAAGCTACCTCAGGAGGTATGTCTGAATGGAGGGGCAAGGGGATGCCTGATAGTTTCCCATCACTCTGGTCCATGGCTTCATGGCACAGTAGGATGCAAAAATGTCCTTCAGTCTCAGGCCTTCCTACTTTCACAAACGTTTTATTTCCCAACTTGGTTACCTTTTGGAAATGCAGGTGATGTTGGGCATTCGGTGTGTAAATAATATGAATTTGACTTAGCATTCTCGTATACACTGGCTTGATGATGTTCCCTCATTGGATCAAAAGGCTGTGACTTAATCCTTTTCCTAATGTAGCCAATATCTGACAAATTATTGCTGCTGAAGATGAGTACTAATTAAAGTTTTACTTGTTGTTTTGCTACTTAGTTCTGAACTCATAGTGACTTATGATAAAAGTTATCCTGCATTTTAAATACTCTCCAAAAGGTCTTCCTGTATTTTTAAATACTCTCCAATAGGTCTCTCCTATTTTTTTTTCATGAAGTGAGGAAGGGGCACGTTTAAAACATTGTTCCTTTCCTTTTTTGAGGGGGAGAGGAGGGGGTAACCCACCAAAGACCATATTTCTAATCCAATGCCAATAATTAAATTTCCAAATTGAAATATTAGCTCACTAAAGTCAGTGCCAGCAATTATGTTGCTGAACTTCCTTTACACTTGTTTTTATGCTGAAAGAAGGTTGAATCAGTCAGAAATATGAGTGTGTTGCCTGTAGGGAATTCAGTTTAATTCAATGAAATTCTTCCCTGAGACAGAATAAGTCTCTGTCTAGCTGCCTGCTTTGAACCCATTATTTAGTCTATTTTAATTGTATAAATGATCTGAGATTATGCAAGTGAGATACCAGAGAAATGCCTCCACAGTGGCAATATTAGGATGCTTCCACCATTAAACATGGCTGGCACCACTAGGATGAATCCATCAGGCTGGAAGGAATTTTCCAGTTCCCTTAATGAGTTAGAGCGGACTTGGGGAGAGGCAGAGAAATACCACATGATTGATACTGCCACAGAAAGCAATTTTAATCCTCTTTCCATGTTTACTTGCATCTCATGAGTAAATTCCTCTGTGCTATGGCAGTGGCTTACTTCTTCCACAACTAGATATACTTCAAGCCTCAGGAGAATGGATTGAGAATTAGGGAAAGGAAAAGAAGCAGGGGTAGGCTTTGTCCCTCAGAGTACAACAGCTTGGATAGGTCTTTGGTAATCCATTTACAATAGACTACAAATGTAGGAGGGGAGATAAATTATTAAGGCCCCAGAGCTAGGACTTGCCAAGATTATCTGTGTGTAAAGGCTGAATTTGCAGCATCTGTGCTAAAACCTATCAATCAAATCCTTCCGGCTTGTGTAAGTACTCTTGATGAATCTGTGAGGGAGGAGATGCACAAGATGGTGCTGATGCTGTAGGACTGCCCCTTGGGAGTTGCTTCCTTCTCCTGAGGGGCACAAGCTGGCATTCAGAGCACAAAGGTGCTCTGCAGGACCTACACATGCTTTGTTTCTCACATCCCAGGCTACTGCAACCTTAGAGCTCATTCATCTGGGCCAGTTAGGTCTGATAATTAGAATGGCGCTCTTTTTTCCCCTAGATCAGATGAATCTCTTAGCCATAGTGTTAGAATTTTTACTTTTTATATTAATCTCTTAAAACCTCATTTTCTGTGCCCATGTGTTGAGACTCCTGTTCAAAACAACAGGAGTGTAACAAGTCGTTTTTGCTGGAGAGAAGCAAGGGAGTTATTCAAAATGTAGCCAGAACTGATAGGGTCTGTCTGCCTTAGTGCCTTGAAAGGCAGTCTTAATTTCTTTTAAAACTGGAAGTTAGCCAAATTCCTACTTTCTGAGCATGCTGAAATTCACTGCGTAGCTGGGAAGTTTTGCATATTTACAGCCCTCTGTTTCTCCTGGGGTTCCCACTAAGGCAGGTATTTCTGTGGAACTGCCCTTGCCTGCGTTGGAGACCTGGCAATGGCAGCACCCCTAGCCCCTGCCTGAGAGAGCAGTACCCTTCTCTTGTGACCTGGGTTTCAACTGCATAGGTTAGGATATTGCTGGCACTGTTCTGTCCCTCAGCTTTCTCAGCTAAACTTGTCTTCAACAACAGAAAAAAAATATTCTTCAGCCAAGCTTTGCTTCTTTCCCCTTTGCCTGGACATTTCAGGATATGGAAATCCAAGCGTATGTCTGAGGTTTAGTAGGTGTGCACATCTTTCAAAGCCAGCTATTATGTTAAACATTTGAAACTGAGTTTTGGCTCTGGAGGTGTTCTACTGAGTGAAGGCTCTGGTCGATCACAGACAAACAAAGACAAGGCAGACTTGAGAAGGATCTTGTCGTCCTTCTGTGATAGATATTCACTGGTAAAAACTGATTAATTAGTTGCAGAGGCTTTGTTCAGTGAAAATCTATTCCAAAAAGTTATCACAGTGTCTTTGATTATGATAGTATAAGTACTTTGTGAAAAAAAAAAATCAAATTAGCTCATATGCACATGACAATCTGTTTCTTGAAAGCCTCTAAAATTCTTCACTTATTATCAAGTATTGTAAAGTTGGAGATAAAAATATCCAGCATTAAAAAAATCAGACTATCTTTCATTTCATAAACCTGCAAGTGAATTGAATAATCAGAGCCTTCATTGTGTCCGTAATTTAAATTACCATTTGCCATCATGTCATCATTGGCAGATATGAATAATGATGTTATATATTGCTCTCAGTCTGGTACCTTGCACATACAAGGATTCATTATGATACCATTTTTTATTTCTCACGTAACTGCTGCTTTTAGTGCTATGACTGGGCTCAGGTCCCTTCAAAGCCTAACTTGAGCTACTGACTTTTCTTCCCTGATTTCTATCAGTAATCTGAAAGGGATAGTGCAGTCATATCAGAAATTCAGTTTAATAGTAACAAGGTTTTGAAAGCTGCTCTGGTTAAAAAAAGGTAGAAGATGGGCTTGTCCCTTGTCAGGCTTGCACTCACATCTTCCCCGCTGGGGTGTAACGTGCCTTTCCAGTACAAGTCATCATGTTGTGTGAACCTTTTAATTCCAAAAAAATCCAGTAGAAATTTCTGAAAGAATGTAACACACAACTCACAAGCAAGCCTCTGCTTTTTTTTTCCTTATGTTATAGTTTCATTGCTCAAGACTTTAATATCTGATTCAGATAGGACTTGGTTAAGAACTAGCTTTAATGCTTCAGTGGGATATAAAAGAAATCAGTGCCTTCATTTTGCTTTCCAAAATTTTGATATTTATCTATCAGAAAATAAACTTTTCAGTGTGAAAGCTCCTGCTTCACCAGTAACATTAATATTCTCTGAATTAAATAGTTGTAAGATTTATCTCTTTGTCCCTTATTAAATTAGAGCTTAGCCAAATATTCATGTTTAGCTTTCATAATCTTTTCTCCAACTCTTGTTGCTCTAGAACCACAATCCCTTTGACATTTTTCTGAACTCTATGTGAATGCCTTTGTTTTGGATCATTTTTCCTCAGAGATAATTTTTTCATATTTTCAAGCCACAACACGGTACTGTCTGGCCTGGAACTGGAAGTTTTTCTCATTGACGTCTGGCGCACTTTGAGGTTGAGGACATTTTGTAGCCCTAATAATATATTTATTTTCTCATATAGGTCAGGACTTTAGACACATGTATTGGCAGATACATGTACCAAATATTTACTTCTGGTTTGGGTTGGTGTTTGCTTTAAATGTTACTTGTTTACAGCCTTTTTGGTTCTCCACCACTAACTTAGCAGAACAACCAGAGAGGCCGATCTACCCTGATGGCTGGCAAGGGCTTTTCAGGCCCTCTGTGTTAAATCATTCAGTAGGGGATCTGGAATTATTCCAACTCCTGGACACCCTGCCTTTCCTGCAGTCAGATATTTGAAACTTCTCTCTTCCTTTCTCTGAACTCTGTGGTGCATAAGGGACTATTTAACCAGCTCTTGGCATCCTAACGTAACAGCTCTGGGCATCGGGGAGCATCAGGCATGTCCAAAAAGACTGGAAACTAAAAATGAATGAAAATGTAGAGCCAAAAAAAACCCCGCATGTCCTAATGTGTATTGACTTCCCAATTTGTGTATTAAAACCAAAGTCCAACTCTGACTAACTGGACATGCAGGAAAGTATGTGACATAGCACAGACACAGTGAGTGCTGCTGCTCTGGCCCAGGCTCAGCAAGAGACTGGCAGAGGCATTAACAATGTGATGGGGACAGCTCAGGCAGGTAAAGCTCTGCAGGAAGGAAGGGAAATCACGATTAAGCTCCCCCTCTTCCATAACCAGGAAAGATCTTGCTCTGTGGTCAGAACTCTGCATCTCCTTTTGAAAAACTTCAATTGACTACCAATTCCAGCAACAAAGTTCACAACACTAAAACTAAATACCCATTTCTTTCTGTACAAATTCTGTTATGATTGATGGTCCTTCATAAAATTAGTTCTCTGGAGGAGGGATTCCTGTTGTACAGCGAGAGCTTTTTGGTTAGAGCATTTAATATGGCCATTGTGGAAAGGAGCATCCTGGGTTAGGGGGTGCAGCCTGAGAGTGTTAGCAGTGAACTGGACTTGCACAGTTTGAGCCTTTTTGTTTGAAATCTTATTTTAGAAAGCTGTTCTTCACGTTGGGGATTTTTACCCAATATACGTCTGCCACCTGGAGACCAACTTAACTATGAACTTTCATATACTTCCTCTGTACTTTGCTTCTAATCTCTTGCAATACCCTACTTCATTTTTAGTGGAGATTTTGGCTGCCTTGGCGTGAGTTTCTTTTATATATCCTCCACTCCCTGCATCTCCCAGAAATGACCAGATAATGAACACTGAATGCTCACTGGGTGCTTAGTCAATTGTGTTTGCACACTTAAAATGATTCTACAAAGATATTGTACTACCACAGTACCAGTTTAAAACATATTACTATAAAATACATGCAAAGTTCACATGGGACCATTTTTCCATTGAGTAGCTATCTTCTTGCCAAAGAATTAGAGATGTGGCAGATGCATCAAATTCTCCCTTTGTAAAACATTATCTGTAAAAGATTACTCATGATGAAAAGAATTGAGATTATATTTGACACTTAGCAGAAGTTTGTAACATAAGCTTCCAACAGCCCTCTGTTGCAGGCTCTGTTAAGGATATGAGAAAACATAACCAGTGACAGACACAGCTGAGCTGGCCAAAGTCCATGTGCCAGTGATGCTGAATTCATATTCAAAGTGATATTCTGGTACCTTATCTCAAAAACACCCTTAAAGATGGACATAATCGATTTGGAAATAGTCTGGAAACACATGAGAGAATATTTTGATGCAAAACAGTGTAACTAAGAGAAGTCAGCACTGGTTTAAGTAAAAGATTCAGAATAGATTTGGTTGAGGACTGTGCTGGGTTTGGGATTTCTTTTTAAAGAAAAAACAGTGTGAGCTGACAAGGGAAAAAATATTAAATAGTTTTCACTTAAATACAGTAGTTGATTGAAGCCTGTTGCAGGAGAATTACTGATGACCAAGGTCAGGCTGCATGGAGCACTGAGCAACCTGATCTAGTTGAAGATGTTCCTGCTCAGTGCAGGGAGGGTTGGCTAGATAACCTCTGAACGGTCCCTTCCAACCTCACATGTTCAATGAATCTATAACACAGAAAAATATTTGAGGTGGGAGAAATGCCAAGCAAGGCCCACAGAATAATGAAGCAGCAATGACGTGAGGAGAATCTCTAGAAAGCTAATGAGGAAGGCAGTACAGCGCGAGATACAGCCTGCTGAACCAACATGGAAATTAGGCCAAAAGAGCAAACATGCAATATAGTGAAAAGGCTGAGCACAGTTCAATTTCAGAAGCTGTAATATATGAGTCTTATCTACACTTACTTAGATTGTTAGGGTAGGATATTCTCACAGTCAAACATCTGCTTATCCAAGCATTATGAAGCCTAACAACCCAATATGTTTTCAAAAGTTATGAAACAGTTATCCATGTAATGCAATTAAAAATGCCTACTGATACTCAGATCTTTATCCCTACTTTTCTCACATTCTCTGCTACTCCCTCCCATGCAACAGTAGTTAAATTGCTTTTTAATTTTTTTAAATGAACTGCTAAACTGCCAAGAGTATGAGTAAATTTCATTTAAAGCAGAATTTTAAAAATGTTTCCCAAAAATCCTTCAGCAAGTTTTTAACAAGATAATGACATGAAGTTTCCTTGAGTTACATTGGTTCTCCTCTCCAGACAGTATATACGTTTTTCCTTGGTTAGATGCCTCTCCTATCTCTAAAGACTCCTGTTTGACACTAGGATGTGAATACAAAAAATAGGCATCTCTCCACTCTGACTGGAGGGAAAAAAAAAGGCTTTTAAATGACTGCTGGTTTGCTTGTAATAATGAGGCTGTTAAAACCCTGGGGGTTGTGTAATCAGGTTGTCCTCTGCACTGAGGGATACAGCTCTATGGAATTTTCTGGTATCTTGGAAGTTCAACATTTATTCACTTCTTCCTGAAGCAGACAAGCTGTAGAACTAGTACAGAGTGAGGAAGTGATGTGGAAGGTTTAGCACAAAAGTAATGCTCAAATATACAACTGTGGGGTTTTTTTCTGTTTTCTTCCAGTAATATTCTCCCTATCTCAGCAAATTGCTGAAAATATAAGGAAGAATAACGTAGAAAAAGTGAAACCATTCCTAAACAGAAGAGTGGCTTATTTCCATTATGAAATACTGGTATATTATGCAATTGAAATAGGTTTAACTACAAATCCAGAAAGACTTTTCTGGCAAAGGACTCTAGGGTAGGACAGTAAAAGTTCAGCAGACTCTCTACTGCAGCAGGAATCTTCTGCTAACCTTTTGACCAGCCCTAAAAGCAGCTATGTCTACTTGATTTTATTGGGATTGGAAATAGGGGGGAAGAAAACTGAGCTTCCCAAAGACTGTGGTGTTAGTCCATTAGGTAGCTCTGTACAGAAAAGCTAGATTTGAGTTCACCAAATGCCTGCCCTAACAAGTACAGTATGGCTTAAAAATAATGCACTAAAACCTATTTTAGGAAACTCATCTCCTTGGATTCCATGAAGAATTTGACCTTCAGTTTTCTACAAGAAGACAGAAAATAAATTTTGCACTTAGACCTTGTTGTATGGTCCTCCAAATCTGTGTCATCCTTAACCCATTTCTTGTTCTTTGCTATTTCTTTTTGGCTATTGAAGTTCCTGAGGCACCTCCTCAGTCAGACCCACTTCATTCCTCAGAAATGTATTCATTCATTTCTCAGGCTTCCTGCCTTGAGCCCAGATACATCTTCTCAATAGACACTATTCTGCCTTAATTATACTAAAGGTGCCAATCTTACATTATGTACCTATAAACAATACAATCCTTGTCATGAAAAAAAAGGAAGAGTAGGGTAGAGTCTCTTCCCTCATCAGGCTGAATCCAGGCCACTACTCATCTTCCCTAGGAATGTGCTGCAAATATTAAATTCTGCTTGTGAAAATGTACTGGGAAATGGGAAGAATTGTTGTTCCCCTCCTTTGCTGTTTAATCTGTAGAGAAAGGGAGATGTCAGTATTAGGGACAGAAGGGCCCTACTGCTGCAGGGGCCAGTATGTGTTTGCATGAATTTGGTTTTCATACACTAGTGAATAGTTCCCTCTGCAGGAGACCGTAAGTCATCAGCAGCCACAGCCCCTGTGTGTGTAGAAAAAACATTCAGGGCCTGAATGGGATCTTTTGGAAGATATTAAGTGTTCTTATTCTATTTCAAACTTGACCCATCTTCAACAAGCAGTATGTAAGATTTTCTTTCAATTCCCATGAGCAGTTATTTGCATTCTAGAAGCCTAAAAATTCCATGTGGTTTGACATTAAATGCTTCTCCATGTAGTTAGCATGTGTATCTTTGGAAAACATCTGCCTCTAACTGGGTCCTACACACCTGGTGCCATTACCAATACCAGCTGCCATCCTGGTGGCTTGAGTGGTGCATTCATGGCAGCACAGGCTCTGCCTCCTGAGACAGTTCAGGCTGTTATTACTGATGCAGCCTGTGATGTAGTGAGCAGGGTAAAGTGGTTTACTCTGACTCTTAAACTGAACATTTAGACACAGACAAGTTGAAATAATTTCAAGTCATGGTGGCTCATTCTTAGTATGGTGAACTATGAGCAATAGAGAAAGGAGCTCTGAATGACTGCTTTAAACCTTCCCTTTTCCTGGCTGTTTAAGGCCTATTATGGCTCTTTCTAACTGCAGGGAAATGATATTTAAGACTGCCAGATCATTACCTGTTTTCTTTCCTCAGGTTGTCCACCAAGTTGAACACTAAATAGCATGAAGAGATGCTGAACTGGTCATTCTTTGTTAAACATGGCAACTGTGCTAAGAAATTCACTGGAAGAGAAGACTCAGGACAACTGGCTTCTTGGGGATTACTTTTACCTCAAGAGTGTGCGTTAACCACGTATCATCTCCCTTGTGACTTGCTCTTGGTTCCCCCCACCTCATCTACCATTTTTCCCCATGAAAAAAGCGAGGTTGGAAAATAGAGGCTTTTGCCTATATAAACATGTTTGCTCCACAGCATTGGCTTTCATATCTGTCAGCAGCCACATGGTAGTAATATTAAAAAAAAAAAAAAAAAAAAGACAGCAAGATGAAAGAGGTAACTAAGAATAAGAACCTCCTTTTCTTATTTAGGGCAAGTTTTTAATGCAGTGGGTTTAGCACAAAGTAACTAAACTTTGCTTCACTGAAGTCAGCGACCTCTACTTTCAGAGGGACTTCTAGTTTCTACAGCAATTACAGAACAGGATGGTACACCAATTTACTTTTTATCAGTTATGCAACAGTAATGTAAAAAACATGCAACACCATGTCCTCTTTCAGCCATAACCTTTTTAGAAGAAATACATGGTCATTTATTTTTCAAAGGTTAATAAGCTCCAGTGAGAATTTTATAAATATGAAAAATATGCTTGCATTTTGCACACTGATTAGAGATTTCTAATTATGTGTTCCAAATAAACTTTAAAACCCCTGAATTATACTGAGTGCTACTGCTGCTTCACTTGCTTACTCCTTACACCTTTGCTCTTATCTGCAAAAACAAAGACCAATTCTGCATGAGGGTTCTATTTGGCTGACATGAAACCAGTATTCATTACACTGAAAACACTTGATAATGGTTTTTACAGGCACACGTGTTGAGAATACTGAAAATAATTGCCAAGATCCAGGCTAGTGTTAATAATGATGGCAGTTGTAGTTTGTAGTAAAATTGGGTTGTTGGGTTTTGTGGGTTTTTTTCCACCAGACTGCTTCAAAGATTGAAGCACAGTTGGAAATCTGATCAAGAATGATGTTACACATCTGAAAAATACAATCCCATGGCTTTCTACAGTACTAGTCAGTGAACACTGGGTGAAGAAAAGGAGGTACCTTAGTTCATAAATTGTCTACTGGCATTCACTTTAATGTTATGTAACCTTTGTGCACCTTGTCCCACAGCTCCCTGAAGTAGCTAACAATACCAATTCTGCCTAGGAAGAATTGGCTGAGATTTCCATTACAAACTAAAAAAAAAAAAATCTGAATCTTAAGATACTTGAAAAATAAAAATTAAGCTTATTTCAGCACTCTGCAGCCTAGAACTCTCAGGCTAACAGGTACAAATACTTCTAAATTATCACCCCCTTATCTTAACAGCATGATACTGACTAATTCTATCTCAAACACTGATATTTCTCCTGGTCCTAGAAGCCACTTAGTTTAAACAAGGACTAAATGAGTCCTCTCTTCTTGCCTCCCAAGTGAGCTTCTTAGGATATCCTAACAGTTTAAGAACTTTCAAATGCGATAGAAGCCACTAACCAACTTCCTTCTTAATAATTACTTTTTTTTTCTTTGAAGGCTTCACTAAGCCAATTCAATACCCTTCCTCTTGTTCAGCAAAGCACTGGAGCCTCCAGCCAAAGCTTGCTGCTAGAGCAAGCAAGGTGAACCCTGCAAAGCAAGATCCTGATGGTACAATGTGTAAAATAATAATTTATTTTTCTTTTACACACACCAAATATGAACAGCATAAATTTAATATAAATGTTAATTCAAGTACAGAAGTGAAACACATTATTTCAACATTAAAAATTGCAACGTTTAAAACAATTATTATGTAGCTATTATCAAATACAAATAAAATTAAACTGCTATAACTGCACCTAAATTAACAGTAAAAAGGACAATTTAATATAGTGATGAAATAAACTGAACCAAAATATGTAGCGGACCACAATAGTTGATTGCTTTTCAGAAAAATTATTCAACTTTAAATCTTTCCATTGCATTGTTTTGTCTACATAATACTCCTTTTGGACAAACATTTTTGTGACATAACTTACAAATGGTACTTGCACAGGTGAGGCCCTTAGATGCTTTAATGTATGCCATTTGGCCCACTCCTTGACAAGAAACTGAAACTACATATAAAATTCCAAAAATAAGGATGGTCTAAAGTATTTGTTTCAGATTTTTAAAAAGGAAAAAAAAAGGCTGTTACCTTTTTTGTCATTCAATAAATAAAGCACTTGACTGAAATATGCTAAATAGTCACAATAAAAATAAAGATGGCTCAAAGTGAATTACATATATCTGATTTTAGAAATTGAAAACTATTTTCAGTTTAACGCTAAACAATATTTTTTAAGAAGAACATGGCCTGATTAGAAAGTGAGCAAGCTACTGTTTAACGTGGCTGCCACAGGCAAGCACAAGTGCTGGTTTCAAGGGATAGCCTGGATAAAAGTAAGGCCTCTGAATATAAAAGCACACACGTCCTAACAGAGAGAGGCTAACAACAGGAAATGCAACCTAGTGAGCTGTACTTAAAAGTACATTTGTATGCATAAAGATATTTTTGGCCTTTGTCTCCAAGAATTAAACTCAGTATTGAACCTCAGTGTTATGACTACAGCAAATGTATCTCATGTAGCTTGATATGAAGTCCTTCAAAATACCACTCCTCCATTGATGTAATGCTATACCAGAAGCAAAGATTTTCTTGGGCATGTAGTTCCTATAAAATTTTGCATCAAACTACCGAAATAAATTTGAGTGTGGTATTTAAGTTTCATATCATGTATGTTTACGTATGAAAGGCGAGGTTGCCAGGATGGTGTGTTTTTGTTTTGTTGGATTTTTTTAATGTTTGCTTAAGATTTGTTACTTACAACAGAAGCTGTAAAAATTCTTTGTGAAACTTTAAATACAAGCGTAGGAATTGTATAAACTACTCTAGGTAATAAAAATCTTTTAAAACAAATTATCTTTTAAAGCCCGAATTTAATCAAACTAACCAAAACAATTTAACATTCAATTTCACTAATTTTCATATTGAAATGCTTAATACACACACATGCACTTTGAAGAATTATTCATCGATAAGCATGGAATTTCCAGTAATTATGTCATCTGTGTAGTATTCTTTTTTCTTTCATGACAAGATCCAAAGCAATAATTTCCAAACTTTTCTTCTTCAGGGAAATTCATGTGCACAGTTGGCTGTGGAAAAAGAGGCAGGAGGATGATGAAAGAGACTTTTGACTTCAGCAAATACACTGCATTACCCATTTCAAGATGGACTTAACTATTAAGGAACTGAAGATAATGGTACAATGAAAAGCATTCACAGTCTTATGCCAATGCAGTGCTCTTCCCTTTCTCCGCAGCACTAACTCAAAATAATTAATAAACTGTTTAGTCAACAGTTCAAAGGTTTGGGGTTTTTTTCCTAAGAGCCTTATACTTTTTCAAAGAAACATTCTTTGGTACTGAACCTAAGTATTCCCATCCTGTATTTATCACCATCATGGCTCGGCTTCGTGAACAAAGATTTGGGAAGGGCACTCCCCACACTTGTTGCAAACGTGCTGGGGTGTAAAGAGGCCGATGCAGGATAGGCAAGTCCGGTCACAAAAGGCACATCCATATATACACTTTCAACCAAACTTTATAATAATGACCCTTTGTTTCACCTTCAGTAAACACAAAGCATTAATGCAGACAAGAGTTACATGTATCATACATATCATAGCAGCAGTCTCTCATATTGCATATGTAACACTTTAAATCAGAGTGTTCTAGCAACTCGGTACCAAGTTCTGCCTGATGTAAACTGCATAAACAAAACACAAATTCACTGTGTTCCATCCTGTTTTGAAGTGACTGATTCTACTGAAGGCAGACTTATTCTTCTCCAAGCTCTTTTACAGAGGTCAAGACTTACAAACTCATATTCCCTTGTCCACAAGCACCGGCATCAGAAAAACAACTGCATCTTCAGGAAAAATTCTGCGTGCCTCAGATCAGAACCTTCCAGTAGTACAGTTAACACTGAGCACAGATTTAATTTCAAACTGCCTTATAACTTTTAAAAACCATTCTCACAACACTCAAAAGTAGTAACCCTAATTTTAAAAATGGAAGAGGCCTCAGTAGTGACATATATACACATTTAAATTCATCCACAATAGCATATTCAGAAAAAGTCAGAGAAGGAGACCTTAGTCTTTTCCATGACACTGACTACCAAAAGAAATAGTCCAAGTTCCCAGAGTAGTAACAGCCCGCACTTCTGAGCAGAAATTTAAACCCAAGCTGGAACAGCAAATAATTGAGAAATGACTGAAAAATTTTCATTTTCAGAGTAAAAACCATAGCTTTTTTTTGTGCTGCACAATTAACAAGACCATCAGACCGGCTGATCCATCAGCAGGTTTGCTGCAGTAGGGCTATGGTCTCCTTTGAAAAAAGCAACTGAACAGAGAATCTCTACAAGCCCTCTTAGAGCTGTGTATGTGAAAAAAAAAATAACTTCTCTAACAAACAGGGCAAACAGTGCAGCTAAGAAAACATCTTTGAGGGGCAAAAACCTGCAATAAACAATCCTGGGAGGTTTACTCACCTTTACTATCCCACCATGCTGCATTCAGGGACAGCAAAGTTATATATGCTTGCTCGGGGGCTGTGATAAAAACCATTATGTGTAAGTCATCTGATAAACATTTAAGACTTCCAAATTCGTACTGTTAAGAAACTTCTTATACTACATTCTGACCCTTTCTAAAAATCACTAAAAATCCCCAAACCCACCAAATCACCACTTATCATGTGTATTTGCTAAACAAAGCCAGCAAATTCTGTATTTTTTTCAAACATCTTACAATTTGTACCAGGCTGTTGACTGTTCCAACAGCAATACAATTAATTTTGATATAGCAAAAAATCCCTAACAAAACATTAAAGTAAAACATTTCACTCAAACTTTAATGTTCAAAATCTAGGGCTGCAGTCTACAGACACATTTGTTCTGAGCTACAGAGGCTGAGTACAGACTCTTGAACTAATTTATGCAAGTTTTATCCTTCACTTGTAAATTGCTACTCCATGCAGTATTTATGAAGTTTAAACAAGTGAATTCATGGCAGTAAGATACAATGCTTGCTCCATCTATTTCACTACCATTTACTTATAAATTCTCTATGGTGAACTGGAATGAAACTGTTATTTATGTGCTATAGTTAGTTATTAAAAGGCTTTTTCTTGAGATTTAGCAGAAATTCAGAGATTTATTAGTATATTTTTCTTTTAAATACTTTCTATTAAACACTTCTAAACACTCTCTTCTACCTAAAGATTAATTCCATAAATTATGCTGCAAGTGAGACAGCACATGAAACAGCATGTGTGAAAAAACAAGGATACCCTATAGCAGAATACCCATTTAAAACCTTGCAGATCCCTGAAATCAAAGAAGCTTTACCAAAACTTCTTCCATTCTCCCCCATCACCCCCGCTAAGTCAAGCTCAGTAGCTACAGACCTCCCCAGGACTCAGCCTTCGCTACAGAGGGTGTTATCTTAAGGACTAGAAATAGGTTCTGACACCTCCTAGTATTTCCTTAAAGCAGTAAGTGAAAACAAAACATACAAACAATTTTCAAAATAATTTTCTGCTTTTCCAGGCTTCACATGTTTACTCTTACTGAAGAAAGGGAGGTGGAAGTTCTCCTGCCATTCAGAGCGCATCTACAGAACTTCAAAGTACAGGCAGAAAAGCACTTGCAGTCCTATGGGTGAGCCAGCTTGATTCCATAAGCTACAAACCTACATTACTGATGTAAAGGGCCTGAGTGGTACCCAGCACTTCCTATTGTGGGACTGACTCTGCACTAACACTCCTTCTGGACCAGAGGTGGAACACACAGTGTGTGCTGATTACACAGCTACACAGTCTCCAAACTGGAGCTGCCTCACATTTCATCAGCCTCCAGGATAGGCAACAGTACAAAGTCTTACATGTTTTTCTAACTGGATGCCACATTTAACAGCCAAACACCAATCTGCAAATGACACTAAGGTGGTGTGTAATTCTACAGGCACAGACCTATTTGTGTAGAATGAGATTCAAATTAATGAAAGAAGTATTAAATTCTTCTAGGGGCATTCGGGGGTTTTTTCTCATCTGCTCCCCTCTCCCTCTGCCCCACCCCCTGCCCATATTCACCCTCTGTAACTCCATTATGTAGCTCTGCTCTCTTACTCACAAATGGACACCCACACACATTAACTTCCCTACATTTAAGCGAGCCTGACTCTTTTCACTCCCTTGATCTGTGAATTTTTTATCTAGCAAAATTAAAATACAGCTTATTCATCTTTCAGTGAAAACAGTTTTCTGTATTTTCCAAGAAGCATTGCTTTCAAAGTATTCAGATGACACCAAGTGGTTCATTTTTGTACTGCTGTCTTCTCAGGACTGCTGTGTAACAGCACTGTACATACTGTGTAAAAACCAAGCATTCTGTTATGTGACAGGAAATACAGGAACACATATCACAAAAGCCAGAATGCCTTGAGATTATTAATCATAGCAAAAATTTTTAAAGATTTAAAAATTCTATGAAAGCAGCCCTTTCTCATTTACTTACCTTAGTCTGCTTATATGCTTTAAGAAAGGAAAAAAAAACACAACAAAACCAACCTGTACAACATTAGCAAAAATTAAGTGGCCAAAAAATTAGGTTCCTGTAGGAGAAGTTACTTACCAGAAAGAATTACTCCCTATGTCATCTTTGGACACTCATGAAGAAAATCTCAAGACTTTTCCCTACTACTTACCAGAAAAAAACCAAACCAAACCAAAAAACCTCCAAACCCCAAAGAAAAACCACACCTGAATCAGTGCAGCTTCATTCAACATGTCAAACCATGCAAGACACTTCAGCGAGGAGGGATCCTCTGCCACATATAGCAACCCTTCTGTAGCTTCAGATGTGTCTTTCAACATAATATGTATTTTAAGTTGAAACAAACTTCTGTAGATTAGATAGGGAAAGTAAGTTGTATTTTAGACTCCTTAGGTCTATGTTTCAGTATCACAAAAATGCCAACTTGAAAATGGGGGGTGTGATCAATATGGAAGGTGTGTATCTTTCAAAAGTCAGCCTTGTATGTTTGCTTCAAAACAGGGCTCTGTGTGCTCTTTGCAAGGGCAAATCTTCACAAACAAGAATTCACAGAGGCCATAAAAGAAGAAAAAAAAGACTATAGTTCAAAGATAACAAGACTGTATTATTTGCACTAGGCCATTATGTAGACAGCTGTCAAAAAACAATCCTGGCATTTGGGAATTTGCTAAAATAACACTTCACATTAATTGTGATTCTATGGCACGATGAAGTGCTAAAAAGCTTTAAAATACCGTTAATATAAATCCACCTTAAAATCTTTACCCTCTAGCACTTGTAATTATAATTGAAGAGATAAAAATCTCAACACATACTTTCTTCATTTTTTTTTAAATTGTATGCACTCAGGATTTGCCCACAGCTGTGAAGAATCATTCTTAATCTAATTTAAAACTGTTCTGAGAGTACAGGACAGAAAATATTACCTGTAGATAACACTACCTGTAAGACAAACCAGGCAGGCATGTATGGTCAAGCATAAAACCTGAAATTGTCTTCATTTTTCTTTTAAGCAGAGCTCACACAACTATTTTAAGTTTAGCACCCTTCTCACATTTTATGTTCAGGATTACACAGGTTATATAAAGGTGTGGCTCCTAATTTTCATTGCTAGAAAAATAGGAAAACAGACACTCAACCAGCAAAATGCTGCTCACATTGTGTACAGAACCAGGCACAGATACTTAGCCATTTATTAATAAAAATAATCTCTCATCACTTTGACTATCTGGATGCACAACCTTCTGGAGGTGGCCTACGAATGAACACCAAACATCACTGCTAAAGTGTAGACAATGTATAAAGCTCTGCCCTTTGGAGGGTCTTGATCCTTCAAGCTCTTTTGGGCATACCAAATCAAAACCAAGGAGAAGCAAGGACATAAGCAAAAAGAAAAAGCTTGTTTACATCTTAGTCATGCATTGCAAAAAAAAAAAAAAAAAAAACAAACCAACAAACAAAAAACCCACACACAAAACCCCCACAAAACAAAAAATGGGGGCATCATAGTCAAGCCTGAAATAAGTGCTACAAACTCATCCACCAGAGACATCTCACCACAGCCTACATATCAAGAGACTTCCAGAACAAGTGTTAAGCAGCAGTATGAGGAAGAGAAGGATGCCAACATTATTTTAACAGTTTGCTATCAGCAATAGCTTTTCCAATTCATCAAAACTAAAACAGGTGAGGAAAAAAACGCAAACTGAAAAACCCCAAACCACAGAAATGGGGGGGGAATAAAGGGGAAATAGAGGGGAACAGAGAAGTCTTTCTTAAACTACCTCTCAGGAACAGCAGTGAAGCAGTCACCAATAACACAGGGCTTCGTGTAACTTTTCAATTACTACTTCTGCTTCCATTCCACTGAAAATTTTGTTTCACTGTGCCAAAATTATTAGGTAAATGCATTTTAATAAACACTTTTTTGTCTGTTTTCCTTTCTCTTCCTTGCATTCCTGAAGTAGATTCAAATTTTAAATCCCATGAATGCAGTCCTGGGCCCTGTATGCATGCAAAGCTCATGGGAAAACCATTATTCACAGTATTGTATGATCTCATTATGCTTCTATCCAGAGCTGCACTATACAGGATCGCCAAGTCTGATGCCTCAGACAATGCAGGGAAGTAACAGTAATTGAAGTCAAACCTGTTTGAATTCCCTTGATGTTGTAAGAAGCTCAGAAAGAACTTGTCTACCACCACTGAAAAACTAAAACACTTAAACCCCAAAAGCTTTCGCATCGCTCCAATTTGGAAGTAAAAAATAGTAATAAATAAAAATTATCCAACCAACTTCCGACACACTTAGACACGGAACTGGTTTGTATCACCTGAATGTGCCTATCATCGTCAACTTAATTCTTCACTGAAAGAATTCAAAAGAAAAAAGAGGAAGGTGGGAAGTGGGACAGAGAAGATAGAGAAGGTCTAAAACAAGTGGAGATGGCCAGAGAAGGGCAGAGGAGAAGGGTGGGTATAGAATGGCAATTGAAAAGAACAGAGAAGGTCAAAGAAGGGCAGAGAAGGAAGAAGGGCAGAGCAGGGCAGACACAAGAACAGATTCACAAAGATGGGAAGAGGTGGGCAAAAAAGAAGGGTGGAGAAGGAAAAAGAAAGGTAGAGGAGAAATAAAGGACAGAGAAGATGGGTGAAGGAGAAGAGTGAAGACAGATGGGCAGAAGAGTGGAATGAGTAATAGCAGAAAAGGGCCAAAAGGGAAGACAGGCGAAGAAGAAAGTCAAAGGGAAAGGGAGCCAGCAGAGCAGAAGGGCAGAGAAGAAGGGTCAAGAAAGGCAGGAAAAGGTCAAAGGGGAGAGAAGGTCAAAAAAAATGGACTGAGAAGATGGGACAAGGAGATAGGAGGATAAAGAAGGCAAAGTGGAAACACAGAATGAGAAGAGCAAAGAAGTTCAAAGGATGGGAAGAACATGACAGACAGCGAGGCCAGGGCGATAGCAGAGTAGAGACCAGTGGAAAGCAGCAGAGGAGGAGGGCAGAGACAAGCAGCAACGAGCGGAGGAACCAAATTAAAAGGGCAGATACTGGCAGGGACAGGCAGAGAAGTGCAAACACTGGTGGGTTGGAGAGGGGACAGAGAATGGGAGAGAAGAGCAGAAGAGCAGTAAACATCAAAGAAGGGCAGAGAACTTGAAGGATGGGGATAGGCTACATAGGTCTGACCAGGTCAAAGAAGGTCAAGAAGGGCAGAGAAAAAGGGCAAAGGAGAAAGGCAGAAAATGCTGCAGAAAGGCAGAGACTGGCAATGTCAGGCAGAGATGGTCAAAGAATAAGGATAAGAAGAGGGGACAGGAAAGGGGAACAGAGAAGAGGCAAGAAGAGGATGTACTGGGATGGGGCAAAGAAGGGGGAAAGGGAATGGAAAAGGGGTTAAAAAGGGGAGATATTGAAGGGGATATAGGGAAAAGGCAAAGAAGGGGGAACAGGAAAGGGTCAGAAAAGTGTAGATGGCAAAGGGAAGGGAGGCCAAGGGGCAAAGAAGCAAGGGGGGACAGGGAATAGGCAAAAAGTGGAACAGCAAAGAGACAGAAAAAAAGGGGACAGGGGAGGGGCCATCAAGGAGGGGCAGAGCAAGGAAAACAAAACTCTGATTCTCGTATTCATTAGAAACCTCTTTTTATAATTACAGGAGGATATATTGTTGAAAAAAGACTAGTGAACATTCATATCATGATACAGCATTTACTGATCTAGTCATACTAAGAAACCACGCAACAAACACACAGGAACATTACTCAGTGAATCAAAGAATTTATGTGATGGTTCATAATACTTGCAACATTATAACGATCGGTCCTATCTCATCTTCAAATATTACAGAATGAAAAGGCCAGGAAAAGAACTAAGAATAAGAGAAACTGTTCAAAAGAACAAGTGGAATATACAAAGCTTTGAGAGTATGACTTATCAAACCATTATGATATGGCTCTGTAAAAGCCTCCAAATCTGAGTTAACAGATAAAATTCTGATTTGAGCATGAAGTTTGATCAGGTGACAACTACAATCACTAATGCAACAACCTGGCACTAGAAATTAGTTTTGCTTTCCAAATGGTGTGTGTTGCATGTCCTGAAAAATGATAGCCAGGAACTATACAGCGAAAGTTTTATATGTTGTATTATTTATGTATTTTACTTTATAGAACAATACTATCAGAACTGCAGTGATCTGTGTTCTTAACTCTGAAAAGAACAGATCTTAACATAGCTTTTTATAATACAAAACCTATCCTTTTCTAATAGTTGCATACTAATTTTAAAAATATTTTATATATATAAATGAAGATGCTAAAATACAGACTTCCAAATAAATTTTCAGCATCATAATCATCACACAGATTACTTAAGTCACTTACATGTCATCTAGTTTTTCCTTATGCATCATTATGGTAGATAAATGTAAGCAAAAAGGATCCTGGCACTGGACTGTTTAGATGTTCACACAGTGTTTCTTCAGTACTCTCACTTTCTGGTCTGGACTCAACTGATCCAAGAACCAATTCTTCTGTAGACTAGATTATACTTTATATAAAAATACACACACGCACCAAGATATACACACAAAGAACAGCTTTAAAGCAACTTTTCTAGCTTCAGTTCTTCAGAACTAAACAAAAGTGTTAATACTTACCTAGATGTAAAAGTGTGAACTGTGCTGCCAATTCCTTTGCATCTTCTACTGTTGTACAGAGTTTTTCCGGCATGAAATAACTCTGAGAATCATCTGCAATACCAGAAATAAGCACCCGGTACACCAAGAGCATTTTCCCATCCTGACTTGTAGTTGAATACAAGCAGTACTCTGGTGGTGCCCAGCTATTTTTGTGACAAAAATAATCCAGATGCATTACTGCAGAACTGAAGTGATTCAGCTTTAAAGAATACATGCTAATTGGAGTAAGCTTTATTCCTGGAAAAAAGGAGTATGTACTTCTTTCAACTTCAGGGGAGCCTGGACTGTGCTGACCATTAAGACGAGCTGAAAGATTTGCTGCTTTCCCCAGGGATTTTTGAGCACCATCTTCTTTGTTAGGAAACCCTAAGAGATTTTCAGAACTCGGATTTATCTGACCATTAAAGTGTTGCTTCCAAGAATTTTCCTTGTTAACTGGCTTTGCCAGTGTTACCTCAATACTGGCTCCATCAATGCATTTTCCATTCATTACAGACATAGCAGCAACTGCATCTTCTCGGTGGAAAAAGTGAACAAAAGCATAGTCTCTCAACTTCTTCACACGTTCAACTACTCCTGGCTTGAACTTGTTGAATTCAGCTTTAATTTTGTCCTCTGTAGTAGATATCATTAAATTTCTTACATACAATACTTTAACTCTCTGCATAGTTTCTTCATCAACTACCTTCTCAGGATCTGCCCAGTCTACTTGAATAGTATGACCCCAGGGCTGGAACGTTCCTGCAGCAAACAAGCCTTATGTAAATAAGAAACATTCTTATCAACTCTACAAAAAGCAAACATGATGATGCACACCACATGAAACTGGGGTTTGTTGCCTTCATCTGCTTAAACAACTTGAAATTGTTAATGGGGCTCTGCAAAAATGCCAAGTGTTCTATCTGTACCCTTTGGGCTCATTAAGAACCACAAGATGTCAAAACACACTTTGTGACATACATATTCACACATAAATAGACCAAAAGCAATGTATTTCACTAGCTAGCAAATGCAGCCTCTTCAGTAATATTAGTACTTTAAACAATATCATCAACACCTGGAAAAAGTCATCTTAAATGTCTATCACTAGCACAAGCCTTACTCCATCTTACAGCAGATGCAAGAACCTAAACTAAAAAGAAAACACAAACAAACAACCCCAAACCAAAATAAAAAAAAAAACATAAAAAACCCCCACAAACCCACTTTGTCAACCCATTTGCATATCACTCGCTGATTTTACGTATTTCTTCCATTACTTTGCATACATATATGCACACACATATTATGTATGTAATTATGTTTTACATTATTGTATTTTATTATTGTATATTGAATATCATATGTTTGCATATATAAAAAATGTACATACTATATAATTCTTCCTAACATTGTCAACAATTTACATAAAACTTGCCTGCATCTTAGACTTATAAAATACAGGGAGTTTTAGAATTTATTTTGTCAAGGTAAATTGCTGTATTATCTGTTTCAATGACTTTGCTTCTTTAACTATATTATTTCATTTCCTCCCTATTTACTTTCTCTTCCTTTCTCTTCTAGAATTTCCCTTTTTTAACTGTATCATCTATTCCCTCCTTTTTAAGGCGTTCAATCTCTTGTACTTTCCCTCCCTCGAGATGTATAAAGTAAGGTTAAAAGAAAAGTCATCTTCTACTTGCTGAACTCTTATTTTCTAGTAAAATATTTAAGAGCTATTTTCCAATAATCTTAAAATACGAAACATCAATAACATCACTCATGACACCCAAAGAAAATAAGGGACACATTCAGGTGTTACACTTTTTAAGGTCAGTTTTAAGCGAATTTGTGTGCAGGGTTGAGCGCCTGTCAATGAAAACTGGATGTGTGCCCACCCAAATGCAGACCAGTGTAAATTACAGTAGCTCGTGTTTGTAAAACTCATGTCTGTTTTTTAATTGTCAGAATTGCTTCAATTTCAGCTCCTTTAAAAAAAAAAAAAGTAAAAAATCCCCAGAAGCGATTAGCCAAAAAGCACCAGTTCAGTTTTGTAATTCTGAAAACACCTTAAAGAATGGAAAATGGGGATGATCCACCACCTGCCCCCCCCAATATGAAATGGATACTCCCCATAAAAACTCAGTTGAGTAACAGACTGTTTTACCTGGGATTAGTCGTCTTCTTGCCATGGCAGCTGCTCTGTGAGATTCATATTCTACAAAAGCAAAGCCACGATTTTTAGTTTTGTCTGTGGCATTTGGATAAACAATGACATCCACCACTCCTTCTGTAACTTTTTTCATTTCATTCAGTATTTCTTCTTTCTTCTTATCTTTAGGAATTGCTCCAATAAATAGTCTGCAGTTGTCCAAGCTTACGCAGACACCAATAAACTTTCCTGGACGAATTTCGTAATTATTAAGAATCTTGATGGCCAGCTGGGCTTCCTCTTTAGTTGTGTACATCACAAAAGCATAGCCTCGATTTTCACCACTGAATTCCATCATCAGCCTGAGCTCATAGATCTTCCCAGCTCTCTCGAAGACAGGAACTAATTCATCTTCATACATATCACGAGGAATCTTACCCACAAAAACTTCACATCCACGAGGGGGTGGAGGACCTTTCCAACCTTAAAACAAATTGTCCAACAGCAATCTTAGTACAAATGCCAAACGGGCACACTTCCTCCACACCTGGTTTGAAGGTGGGAGTTAGTTATTCTCAGTCTGAACTGAAAACTAGCACATTTCATCCATTATTTCTTATTTTTGTTATGTTTAAATAAAAAAAGGCCAGAAGCCCACAATTTGTATTTCTTTTAATACCATCTTTGAGTTGGTTTTTTTTTCCAATGAAGTCTGTATGACAACACAGTGAGCCTGGCATTATTTAAAGCACCGACAAGTTTGCTAAGAGTCTACCCTTCTATCAATTTTTGTCTCCCACAATTTTGTCAGTAATTAACAAAACTGACAGAGACAACTGAGAAAGAACTTCAACTGTATCTTCTATTACAACATTTGAGTTGCACAATGTTTCTCTGCACTTCTTGCCTTTCTTTTTAGAAATTTTGGTCAGGGCTCCAAATACAGCACAGTTTGTCTTTCAAAAAAATAAACATTTTGCTTCTACCCTCTTCATGAAGGTAGGACATGGAGTCATCCTTTCCTCAACAGGCAAAAAGACTGAATACTTACTCTCTAAAAACAGACCACAGTTTTCACAGGGTGGTTTGGATAGTAGAAAAAAAAGAAATAAATAAAAAAATCCACAGAACCAGTCAGTCTCTGGCTGACATCTGAAAGCTTAAGCCAGGGACAGTCATACATTCTTTCACATCTCTGTCACATGCGCTGAAAGTTGTGTTCAACAGATAATGTAAAAACACATTTGTGCTTTTAAAAATATGGAGCTATGGCCTGCAAACGAACAGCCCTCCATTTTCCCAAAATAATAAAAAAAATAATCTTTAAAAAGTTTGTTTGGTTTTGCTTCTCCTTTAGACAAACAAATCAGGTGGAAGGTTCAAAGGCAGACAAATCATAACTAAGAGCTTTTTCTAAAGGTTTTGACAGGAAAGGCTTTCTGAAGGAGAAAAAGCAAGGAGCACAAACATAGTAGGAAAAAAGTAACAAAACTTACTAAGTATAGTAAGGAATGGCAAAGCATAAGGAGGCAAGGTGTAAAAAATAATTA
Source organism: Poliocrania exsul (assembly GCA_035041345.1). Classification (NCBI taxonomy): domain Eukaryota; kingdom Metazoa; phylum Chordata; class Aves; order Passeriformes; family Thamnophilidae; genus Poliocrania; species Poliocrania exsul. The sequence goes on along the minus strand of JAWWLZ010000139.1, from coordinate 29,866,830 downwards.
CTGTTGACAAGTTAAAACAAGAAGCTAATTAAATAACTTACTTTGGCTTGAAATTCAGAATACACTGTATTTAGATGATTTTGTAATTAACACTTTTTCCTTCATCTAAGTATTGTCAAAGAGCCTCTAATTTACTTGTAGAAAAAAAAAATTAACAGAATTGGGAATTTTTGCCTTCTCCCAGAAAAACTTTTCATCTATAAATTTTACATAAACTGTACACTAAGAACTACATGGTACACAGGGAAGCTACTGAGGCATTAGGATTGACAGGTATTTGGAGCCCAACAGCCATGACTTACCTAGGAAAACGCTCATCTCTGTTCCACAAAACATCCAACATCTTTATCACTTTCAGCTTTATAAACATTTATAACCACTTCAGCTGAGGTCTGATCAGACATGGTAACTAACACCATTTGCAGGCTATGCTGCCATCATTCCCACAAAACAAGCCTAAACCAACTGCACACCATTTAGGAGCTCCAAAGACAACAAAAGCAACTGCACACCTCAGTCAGGAAAAAAGAGAGGCAGCCAGGCTTGATTGCACAGACAAGTAATGAAATTAAATTACAATCTTCATTCATTAACCAGACAAACTTTTACCATCATTCTCAGCTTGGTTCCTTCTTTCTGCTTAAGTGCATAATTTGATTCAAAATGAACAGTCAGTGCATTCCATGTCATACAATCAGGATCAATAGCAAAATTCTTGTACATTGCTGATGTCAACATGGACACTGCAAAAATTATTCAAAATAAAGGAGATGCTTCACCATCAACTGTGAAAACAAAACAAGTCAGATTATCTTCACTGGTGTTCTTTCAGGGAACAGATGTTTTCTAAAAAAACCAAAAGTACTTTGGCCAATGCCAGTGGTAAGGGGTAAGACAAGACATAAACCAGGTTATGCTTCCAGCACCAACTTGTTTTTCCCTTCTGTGCCACTTAACATTTTCAAGCATGTTCTCAATCACATGGAACATGCTCAGCATCTTCAGCTCCACATTTGTTCTGCTACTTGTCAACCTGAGCTGCTTTTAAAGCTGTGACTTTTTAAATCTACCAAGAGCAAACAGTCAACATGGTCTGGCTCAAGAGATCTTAAACTGCTGTAAACTGTAAAGCACATGAGGACCCTGTACGTGTTGTGTTGCACCGTTTTCTTCAGCTTCTACTACTGGTCACCATGTCAAGGTACACAACAGAAGGTTACACAAATTTCAGTCTGATTTAGTAAAGCTCCCCTAATAGAAAGTAAACTTCATAACCTCAAAAGAAAGGCTTACCTGGTGGAGGACCACCAAATTTCCTTTGCCCATTCTGTTGGACCATGCTGTATCCCGTCTTCTCCATCAGGGCAAGTAACGCAGCCCCGTTCTGGGCACCACTTCGCATTTTGCCACATCCATTTGCTGCAGCTTTACTGTCCTCCTGCATCTCTGCAACAGCTTCAAGAACATGGCAGATACTCCATTTCAGCTAATGCTGAATTGGTAAATGCACACAGAAGCTACTAAAACACAGAACAACAACTGAGGCTAATTTGCTTAATTACTGTTACTTTGTTTGGCATAATGCTTCCATCCTACATCCAGCCACCATAATCTTAGGTATTTGCTTTCAGACATTGTTCTGTAGCTGTGACAATCTTGAACTTTAACCAACAACAATAAATTCTATTTTCAAACTCTTACAAATGGTATCACAGCTATCACAATGTAAGTATCATAGCAACTTTTTAAGAATGCTGCCACTCAAGTAGAAGAATTAATTCTTTCTTAAACCGTGTAGTGCAGCTTTATAAGAGATGGGCTACTTGAAGTGACAAGTTCCATTTTCTTTTTAATACATTTCATAAAAATACATATAATTTCAAAACTCTCTTTTAAGAAATACTGAAGAAACACATTAAATACATGCCCTATTAATATAAAAACTCAAAGACTTAATGAGCAAAAGTAATTAATACCAATATATAATAAAATTAGGCAGAACTCTCTGGCAAAACCAAGGATTTGGAATAATCCCACCTCTGGGATGCCTATATTTTCATGGCTTTATCCATTATCACAATTTAAAAAAACTAAACAAGTTTATCAATATGGTTGCTGCTGCTGCTCTATCCACTATTTCTCTGGCATGCCAAGACCCCACACAACAGCTTTAGGTTTCTGTCATCCAGGTGATAGGAAACAATCACACCATTTGGTAATTACCAACTTTACCAGTCAAACCCCTAAAAAACAATAAATTTCAAGTCAGATTTTTTTTCACTGCCTCTTCTTCCTTCCCCAATTTATATATTCTTTTCCCAAGATTTTCTGCCTTAAGCTCCACGATACTCAGACAAGCAATCTTCTCCAACACTTCAATCCTTTGTCCAACTATCACACTGCTCATTCTCCAAAATAAATGCTGCCCAAAAACTCATCACCAGAATTACAAGGGACAACTGTTTGTCCTTCAAACTCCCTTACATTTTCAGCTTGTTTTGTCTTCAGGTTCAGCCTCCAACAAATAATGTCCTGAGACATGAGCAGTTTATGATTTCCAAGAAAAACATTTAAAATCATTTAAACACAAATGTTTCTTGTCAACACACTCTTATTTGCTGAACAATGAGGGTTCCTAAAAGTATCTTGAAAGCAGAGAATAAAGAAAACTAAATCAAGGAGAATAAAGATTGCATAAGCATTCACATGTCTGTCTCTTTATTAGACTTCCACTACACAACTTCCAAAGGAACCAATTCTCTCCAGCACTGCAGTAAAATCAAACTTGTTGCACTGAACAGAACACTGTCAAAAGAAAGGGAGGATTCAAGACCAGTTACACCTCCATCCTTTTTCTACAATCTGAAGCTGAAGCCACCTTCTTTTCAGCTTGTCACTTCTGGTGCTTTTGTAATAACTTACCAGTTTGAGCTCGATTATCCAAATGAACCAAACTATCTACACAGATTATTTATTTTACCTGATAGGTATTGAACTCCCTACCACCAGCAGAAACAAGAACTAGTAAAAATAAAGCCAATTAAAACAGTAAAAATAAGTATTAGTAGTTAATATAGCAAATGTTATCCCACCCACCTTTACACATATTAAAGGTTAGATGATTGCTGGTCACCCTAAACCAGCTTTTGCCTCCATACACAAAACATTAACCACGCCCATGGTTCCTATTTCTCTTATCCTTCACATACACATTTCACTGAAAACTATCCTGTATCTCAAATTAAAATGATTTTGCATGAATTTAAGTTTGTAAAATACTATACACTAGATTTACAGAGTGATGAACTGCCTGTTCCTCTGCCCCATTTATGCATGTTATGCAATGATATTACTGCCCACAGGTGGCCTCCCCCTCTCTTGCTCTCCAGCTTTGCCATTTCAAATGTGCTTTGAGTCAAAGTAATAACTGTTCTTCAGTGTGTTCTTTCCACAACAGCCTTCATTTACATTAAAAAGATTCCACAAATACATTAATTAGAATGGCAATAAACAGAACTGTGATTTTTCCCATACTAGACAAAAAGGCTTTTGGTGGAAGTATATCCATTTTGTCTTTTCTATAAAGCTGGCATTCATTTTGGGGCAGGAATACATGGAAGCAACCACTCTGGAGAAGTTTATGACATCTGTCACCAGACATGAAAGAAGGCAAACCATGAACAAGTCCTGCCTCCACCAAAATGAGATTCCAGAAAGAAAGCAGGGTAAAATACAAAAAACATCACCAACAGGAAACAGCAGTAATAAAATGAGTCTTATCTGCTGCTAAAGATGTCCCATCTCCTTTCAACAAGTGAATTAAGACTTCTGTCACAGCCTACCAGCTGCACAGGGATTCCATAATTAGGAAATCTTTCAGCAGCTTCAGGCCTAAGAAGGTATGGAAATAATAATGGAGTTGGAGCAAGGGAGGGGCAAATTGATATTCCCTTTGTCTCGGTGAGTTCGAACACCTGGGCAAGAACATCGTTATCCATAAGCACAGCAGGGGAACACCAGACTGGAATCTTGGAGGTTGATGCCCACTGGGGCCAGGAGGCCCACAGAGGAAGCGAGCCGACCTCGGGCGGGGCCCAGGGCACGAATGCCACGCATGTGGGGCAGTGAGGGAGGAGAAGAAATCCGACAGCTCCGGCATCACCCAGCGCTCCCGCCGCCGACTCGCACGTCAAGGCCCCTCCTCCTCCTCCACAGCGCCTCGCCCCTCACCGCGCTGCCTCCGTCCTTCCCCACAGCACGGCAAGGACCCGAACCCACCGCTATCCTCAGGGAGACGAGGCCACGGCATAACTCCCTATCGTCCGTCGGGAGCTGTTCGCCACACAGGGCCGCTCGGGACGGCGGAAACACTTAAGGAAACGCCTCCTGCCCTTCCCCGGGCGGCACCGGCGGCCCCTGCACCCAGCGCCCGCAGCTTTCCCTCGCTCGGGCCCGCACAGCCAATCAGCAGGCGCGGGGGGCGGGCAGGGCGCAATTGACAGGTGACACCAGCCAATCGCGGCGAGGCAAGCGTGCCCGGCACGCGGCGCTCTTTTAAAGGCTGCGACGGTTGGGGAGGGGAGGAGGAGGTATGGTCGGCGCGTGCGCCGCGGCCGCCGAAGCCGTTGGGGCGGCGCGCGCTAAACCCGCCCCGCCCGCAGAGCGCCCTCGCGGAGCCGCCGCAGCAGCAGCTCCCGCACAGCCGCCGCTGCCGCTCCTGCCGCCCCCGCACAACCCGCGCAGCCCCCTCTGCCGCCCCCGCAGCCGCTACCGCGGCAGCCTCCGGAGCCCCCGCAGGAGCCGCACCCGCGGCCCCCGCTCGTCGTTCCTGAGTTCCCGCTCCATTCCAAAAGGAGTGTCAGCTGTGAACATCGCCAGTTGCTTTGCGGAACCTGGCTGGTAGCTTTTTTGTGCCCTTTCGATTATATCTGCTCTGAGAAAGTGTATTTGGGCCTTTAGGATGTTGCCTGGTGCACACCTGTGCTTGGGTGTTGTGCAGGTCCATGTTGATCAGTAATACCTAAGTGAAATACCACAGAATCAATTAGGTTGTAAAGGACCTCCTAGATCATCAAGTCCAACTATGACCGTACACCCCCATGTAAACTAGAACTTGGAATTAGGTGCCACATCCAGTATCCTTAAACACATCCAGGGGCAGTGATTCTACCTCCCCTCTGGGCAGCCCATTCCAGTGTCTAATCACCTTCTCTGTGAAGAAATCCTTACCAATGCCCAACCTAAACCTCCCCAACGAAACAGGGAATGGCCTGAAGTTGCACCAGGGGACATTTAGTTTGGTATTCACAAAAGGTTCTTCACCCAGAGGATGAACAGGCTCTGAACAGGCTCCCCAGGAAAGTGGTCACAGCACCAAACCTGACAGAGTTCAAGAAACATTTGGATGATACTCTCAGGCACATGATGTGACTCTTGGGGGTGATCTTGTGTGGAGCCAGCACTCGGACTCAATAATCCTTATAGGTCCCTTCCACCACAGGTATTCTGTGATTCTCTGTTCTCTTGTCCTCTTGTCAGTTGCCTGGGAGAAGACGTGTCTGTTTTCAGTCCCTGCTGCCTTGGTTAATATTTCAGTCTCTTGAAAATGAACCCCATGAGCTTCACAACAACTACAGACACTTGCCAGGCCAGTTGGGTTAGAGGGGCTGCACTCCTGGCCCTGCTCCTGAACTTCCATCACGACTCCATACGACTCACGTGAGTAGGCACACATCAAATGTGCCAGGGCCAATAGGCAGGATGGGATTAGTTTGTGAGTTCTTCAGGTTGTTGTTTCAAAATATTGTTGCCTGTTTTCCCCATCTAGCAAATGAAAGTCTTTCAAAATCAATGTGCTTTCACCAAAGATTTCTCCCCCTCCCTTTTCCTAAGATTTACATGCTCAAATACACTTATTAATAAGGCAGAGCAATTTTAACTTCAGGACATGAAAATTCATCTTTATTACGAATATGTTCTAGAACTTTTAGCAATCTAGTTTTAAATATGTACTGCCACAGGATCACCACAACATCATATTTGACATTTACCCATTTGAGTTTGCTTATTTTTCAAAGATAAATGCATGTTGTGCTTTTATTAATAGTAGCATGATACACTCACCAGGTAATTTACAAATGGTGGTATGTCTCAATTTAAAAGTTCTGAATGGCCAACATACCAAAGCTCTTGCCTTCAAGATTACATTTCACCACCTTTTCATTGCAGGTGTCTGCTTCTCCCTGCACACACCCCACACGTCTGAATCAGGCATGAAGCTTTTCACAGGAATTAATTGAGGGTATATTGCATCAAATTAAGTTTGTGACATTTTGACTGCAGCTGTGTGTCCCTGTTACCTTGGAGACTGCTCACTGCCTGGCAGAAAACTCCACATGTCTCAGTTGTTATTGCTGGTGGGAAATACTGAAAGAATGCAGGCAACCTCTTATGTTAAAAAAACCCAAACAAACACACGCCCAAACCCTCAGCTCCTCAGCATTTTCTTTGTATTTTGTGTAAGTGATATCTTACTAGATATGTTACCATGTATAGCCATTTGTAGAGTACAAATGAGTCTGCTTGATGGTCTCAAGGAAAACATACAGATTTGCAATCAGGTTTTTTGCTCTATAGCATGAATAAAAGAGAATATCAAAATAATCAAAAAGTATTCAATGTTCATTATCTCTTCTTAAGCATCAAAAGCAGACAGAGGAACTAAAGACTCATTTGTTTTTCTCACTGACCTCTGCCTTTCTAGAAGAAATTAATGATCCTTTTCTTCCTCTGCTCCCCATGTGGTAATTTGGCATCAGAGTTCTCAGTACACCCTTGCCCACAGGTGCTGCTGCTTTTCTTCTCTGACAGTCCAACTGCTCAATATAATTAGGTTTTACTAAGAACAACTGTTTCTAACCTGTATTTTTCTTGGGTTTTTCTGTGACGCATAATAAAGTCTGTGCTGAATATTTTGTTGGGTTTTTTCTAGTAAGACAAGATTTACAGGGGAATGCAATTTTTTTTAATTAAACAGTATATAAGATAATTTCATGTCCTCAGAAGAGATTTGATACACCTGGAAGCCTTAATGCACTTATTTTTAAAGAACTTTTACTAAAGGATGGGAAAGAAGACTGGGCCCAAAACAATGTTTTGCTATTTATCACAGTATTTAGTTTTTTATTGTTTTATTGAATCAGTACTTTAGTTTATACTGTTTAATTTTCAAACCTGATAAACAGAAACTCATTTTAGGATTATTTTACAGCATAATTTACCAAAAAGCATTTGGCACCAGCTCTGGTTAGAAAATTACTTTAAACTGAAAATAATATACTATTTGCCCTAAAGCTTCCTATAGTTCTTATTAATGCTGAGTTAGTTTCCTCACCAATGTCTAGTTGAAACTCTCACAAATCTGAGGAATAAGGAATGCCAAGATTATTGCACATATTCCTTTGACTAGATTTGAAAATGTGAAAGAGGTCTTTTTCTTACACATTTTGTTTTATAGCACTGCACCAGACAGGGCTTTTCCTTCTAAGCTATTTTAGGTAGCTGTAACACAGAAGTCCTTGATGTTTAACTTCTGTTTTATTGGAATGCTAGCAAGCCCCAGCATATATATTCCTGGAGTGGGCTATTACTACAGTTGTAATATACTTTAACAGAAGCATTAGCTTTTTTTTGTCAGTGTAAATTTTAGTATGGCCTGGAGCAGGAAAGGGGGTATGTAGTATTTCTCTGCACGCTGACAGGTTTGATATGTAGGTAGTAGAAATACTTTAAAAGGAAGCAGACATTCTTTGAAGTTTAGACAAAGGTCTCTGTAGAAAAGCTAGACATAATATGATTGTAAATCTAATTATAGTAAGCTGTCTGGAAGGACTTCATTTCAGTCAATAAGTCTATTTTATTTTGGGTTTCATTTTATCAAGTATTGCAATGCTTGTTTGTTAGGAGGATCCTACCCTCCCAGTGCCTAAAGGGTCTTTTTTCTTCAAAGCTGCCATTTGCTCTTATTCAGCTTTCTGCCTTAAAAGAGCTGAAATCTTTTTTAATTATAAAATTGCATGATCTGATACTGCTGGAATAAGTAAAAGGTGAATGTCAAGAAACAGAAGTGAGGAAAGGACAGGAAGGAGGGAAGGGCCAAGGAAGATGGAGAATCCTGTCCTACAGCACTGTGGTCTTTAGATGCTCCACCATTACAGAATGCTTTCCAGTCTGCTTTTTAGGCAGATGTTTTAAATGCTTTCTGAAACAGAGGCATGTGCTCCTCACCTCTGCACAGTAGGATTTAGAGGATTGGTGAGAAAATGGCTACTGCTCCAACAACCTTGGAACCAGAGTTCTCTTTACAGAAGGATGTGGAGCACAAAGAGCTGCAAAACAGCCTTCCTTCATCACACCACTGGTGTCTCAGTCCTCACTGGAAGGGTTGGAAAAATCAGAGACAGTCTCCACGCAGTCACTGCTCAGTTTTTTGTTTCTCTGCAAATATTGCCTAAAAATACTTGAATTTATGATCTTTTCCATGAAAGTCTCAGAGCATGTCTCAGCACTGGAACCAAGGAGACATCAGATGTCACACTGTAAAGTCTTTGGTCATACCTGATCTGACCTAGATATTAAGTGGAAGTTTATCAGGAAGGATAAATACTTTTGTACCACATTAGCTTTTGAATATTTAATAATTCTGGAATTAAATTACGTTGTGTGCAACAATGGAGAACAACATTTCATTTTAGTTTTCCTTAAATATTTAAAATACCTATTGCGTAGTTTGAAAAGTGGAGAGAGTCTACTCTTTCTTTAGGTTGCTCATATTTGGCTTTGAATTCCTGCTTATTCTGAGAATCCTAAAAGGCATCGATGTATCAGGCTTACATCCTCTTAATTTGTAATTCAGCTGCTGAAAGCTGCTAACTAACTTTTAAGTCACAAAACTCTGGACTGTCAATGCCAGTTACAGTTAAACAACTTCCAGTGCTTCAATGTAATTTTTTTATATGTTTTCCTGAGGCTTTAAGGCTGTAGTGATTTGCTTGGACACACAATTAAGAAAGTCTGAAGCAATGTTACTTGTGGGTTTGTGTGTATATACTCCCATATTTTTATACATTTGCATCTTATACACACAGAATCCCGTGACTTCTCTGAGGTTTCTTACAGTGTTCATTGCTACAGCTAACAGAATGGTTTTAAAATGCTTTTCTGTGTCTAGCTATTGTCTTTGCTGGAAAGTCTGGTGACACAACAAAAACTGCAGTGAAAAACTAAACTACATTGTGGACAACTATATATATATAAATACATACATACATACAAATATATATATATATACACAAATATATATATATGTATGTACAAAATCAGTGTTGTGCAGCTTACCTGTTCCTTCCTGATTTCTCCTTAGATGTTACAACAATGACAACATGAATTCAAAATCAACATTTCTGAATCTACTGAACAGTTGCATGACTTGGTAAAAATCTGACTTACTTATTCTTTAAATGCGAGTTCCATAGTTAACTTCTCAATTTGCTGGAGACGGTTCATTTTCCTGACTGTAAGAGAACCACTAGGTGGGAGTATGTTATCTTACAAGACGCTTGGTCAGCCCTGGCAGTTGATATTTTGAAGGAGTTCCGCTCCCTCTTTTCCCGGCAGCCGGGAGATGCTGCAACTCTCTTCACACCATGAGGAGCTGGTGATCGATTTGGGATTTTTCGACTCTCGTCTCCACACCAGATGCTGGGGAGACACTGCCCACCTTGCTGCACCTCCAGCCCGGGATGACGTGAACTGGGGCAAGCAAAGGCAAGAGTTTACTAGAAACGTAGAATATCCTGAGTTGGAAGGGGCTCCCAAAGATCATTGAAGTCCAGATCCTGCCCTTGCACAGGACAGTCCCACACCATGTGCCTGAGAGTATCATCCAAATGCTTCTTGAACTCTGTCAGGCTTGGTGCTGTGACTGCTTCCCTGGGGAGCAGTTCCAGTGCCCAACCATGCTCTGGGTGAAGAACCTTTTCATAACATCCAGCCTAAACCTCCCCTGATGCAGCTTCATGCTGCTCCCTCAGATCCTGTCACTCGTCACTCACATGAGAGCTCAGTGCCCACCCCTCCACTTCTTGTCCTGAGGAAGTTGTAGACTGCACTGAGGTCTTCTGCCAGTCTCCTTTTCTCCAGGCTGAACTAACTGACCTCAGCCACTCCTCATACAACTTCTCCTCCAGACCCTTCACCATCTTCCTGGCCCTTCTTTGGACACTTTCTAATAATACTAGAAGTGCCACCCTTCCAAAAGTGTATCTGGTACCCAAACAAGGAGCACAAGCACTCTGCATAAGGTTAAAATATATTCAGAGGACTACCTTGCTAGCATAAAAGCTAATAATTAATTACTACTAATAGCAATATTCAACACAAAAGTGATAGAGAAGTTTTCAAAGCAAGCCATTTCTTTTTTTAGAGGCAATAGAGTCTCATATTCATCCTAAACTGAGGCATCAATAAAAGGCATTTTAGCACAGATGAGTAAACTCAAAAGTAAAACAACACTGGATGTGTTCAACTCTAATGAAGTTCCAACATGATATTGTTGGATTGAGAAGTGTAACGTGTAATAAATTTCGGAGGTCAGTCATGGTACTAGAAAGATGGTGCCAAATGAGTCTCTTCCTAAAGACCAGAGTACAAATTTGTGGAAAATGCAAAAATTCTGACTTGCACATTAGGAGTGTCTGAGCCATAAGACTGTAAGTGGAAAAAAAAAGGAATGCAGATGATTATTCCTAGATCCCTGTAGGACAAGAAGGGAAGGGACAGCTAATGGAAGGAAACCAATTTAAAATAAAGTGCTTTTTCACCTGTCATGATTTATCTTGCCATAGAGCCTTTCCGTGGTCAGACAGATAAGCTAAAAAGGAGTAAAAAAAGTTCACATCATCATGGCTAGGCTTCGCGAACGAAGATTTGGGAAGGGCACTACCCACGCTTGCTGCAAGCGTGCTGATGGCTAAAAAGTAAGAATATTAAACAAGATTAAATGAATGCGAGCTTTAAAGCTGGAATTTTGTGAATTGTTTCTTATGTAAACTTTCGAGAACATATCAAGACTCCTTCTGTACCCCTACCCTGTCTACAAGTGCTCACTGTTGCTCGTTGATGGAGAATGATATGGGGCTAAACTGACTTTCGAATATTGCCACGTTCATTCCTGATTTCCTGTGGTGGTGAAAAATTTGGCCCTTGTCTATAAGCTCAAAGGTAGTAAAGTTATTGGCAGTGCCTGGTTGTCTTGCTGCAGCTCTGGACCAAGAGTCCAGTTTTCCTCAAGATTAATGGGAGTAGTTTTGTTCACAGAAAAAGATCTCACAAGGCAGCTAAAGGGTGCAGTACCAGCAAAAAGGGGGTAGAAACAAAGGTGGCAGCGCAAAAGCAACCACCTGCAGGCAGCTGCTGGAATAGATTTGAAAAACGAAAAAAAAAAAGGGGGGGGGGGGGGGGA
>JAWWLZ010000139.1:29839287-29855209 GCA_035041345.1 Poliocrania exsul | reverse complement strand
GGGGAAGTGCTGCAGTTTTATGACCTGTAGAATTCTTCAAATCATAATTCTTTGTGAAGTTCAGTCATCAGGGGGTTCATTTCTGATCATCATTATTAAATTTTCACAGGTAAAAAATTTTGGGGAAGTCAGGGTGGGAATACTTCATACTTAATCTTGCTGTCTGTTAGGACAGTTACAAAGCTCTTTTTGATTTTAGCTGGGAGAAACATAACCCAGTGATGCTGTTGTAATAAAGAAGCCTGGAGTACTACTTACTCAATGACAGATCTAACTGGACAACTTTTAACTATGCAGTCCTAATAAAGTGAATTTTTTTAAAGTAACTTCTCTTACTATTTTTTTTTTAATTAGGATCAAATGTTTTTTGTATAAAAAGACATCTTGCTCACTTCCCGTGTTCCCTGCCTGCTCGGTTATACAGTAAGCTTACAATTAATGTCATAAATCCACTGTCTTTCCCATAAGAACAGACTGTTGTTGCAAGCACAAATTTGTATTTAATTGCAGGATTGAGTACTGTCTATAAGAGAGCTTTTAATGCAAACATTCTCCAAAATGCAAAATGCAAACTAGAAAGTTACTGAGGGAAAGTAACTTCTGTAACTGGTTTGGGTAGATATTTTAAGTTTGCTTGTAAAAATCTCTTTGCAAGTCATAAAAGCCTCATTATAATTTTGAAACATGTTTCTTGACTGTGCATCAGCTCTACTGCCTGGGCAACTCTCAATGCTTTAATAGTATTAGTTACTGGAACTGCTCAAAGACATCAGAAATAGAAACGCTCCATTACTCACTGGAATTTCAGTTCATCGGCCAAGCAGAATTGCTGCTTTCTCCAGGCAAGTTTTTGAAAAGACATTATTCCCAGCCCAACACCCTGTCTGTCAATAGATGATCAAGCTGCCATTCTAAAAATAGTTACTTGTACAATGGAGTGGTTCTTTCTTACACACAACGTGACCAAACCTACTTGCTGTCAGAAACTGGGAGTAATAACTAAAAGAATACAATAAGCTGTCTTTACCATGCAGTCATCTGTGCTAAATGGCTGATGTACTAAATGAAGGAATGTTTTTACCTATTTGTCAAGGCCATGTCCTAGCTTATTAGACATTTGGATTTCCAGAGTAGCTGAGGTTTGTGTACATCCTGAGCTTGATGAAAAGCCAAGGAATAGGATGTGATAACATGACTGTGGATATCACAGGCTGTATCTTCACGTATACTACAGGAATTGCAGCCTGACATATTTGCCAGTGAGGTGATTCTCAGCCCTAAATGAGACCTTCAGACTCCTCTTCCAAAGTTTGGGAAAAGTTAGATACTGTGGAACAGACATCTAACATCAGAGCTGGAACCTGTGTAAAGTCACCCATGAATAAAATGAGGCTTGGGATGGAATTTAAACAGTCTGGAGTGTATCTGCGTGATTCAGATCTCTTGCTTCAGGTGAGCTGGCACGACTGCAATATAGGACAGGGTCATGAGGTATTATCTGTTCAGACTTTAAAAGAGACAGAGCTGGGATAGCACGATGCTGAACCAAACAGCCACCTTCCCCTAGGGCTAAATACACTGTTAGACTTTTCACAGCTATTGTTTCTGGTTCTGGAGGCAAATAAGTCATCCTTGGCTCTGGGCTACTTACACAGTGTATTACTAACTCATTTAGACACTAAATGAAGTGCATGAAACCAGGTGCCTCCCTTCTCCTGAACATTCATGTGGAGCTATCCACAATGCAATCTGCACGGAAATGGCAGAAGTTACTCTGTTTAATATAAAATTTTGCCAGTAAAGAGTGCAGGAGAGCCCTCATCCTCTTCACATCCACATTTCTTCACTTTTGATTAGAAGTAATTACTTTTTACCTACTGTGCAGCAGTAACTCCCTGCTGTACAGTAACTCCCTGTTTCTGTGCAGTACTGAATGAAACGCGCCTGTACTTTCTGCAAAACTGCAAGAAACATGGGTGCAAATATGAATGAGGTCTCAGACTATGCAGAAGCAGAAGATAAGGTGGCTTGGCAAGTTGAGAAGAATGTAACTCTTTATTTGCATGTATTCTTAATCATGTAATATAGCATGCCTCCTTAGCCTCACAGAAAACTCTGGTTTCACAGGCAGAGAAGATGCCTTCTGGCGAGGAACCAGGCACTTTATTTATTTGGTATGTCCATGCAAGAAACCCACAACCTTATGCAAATATTAACCAAGTCTTGGAGCTGGCCAGAAATCACAGAGATAATTAGTGTCCTGGTTATAGAAAAGGGAAAGAGTTAAAAAGGAGGCACTGTAGGCAATAGTTCGGGAGGTACAGCAGGTATCAGCTTTGTAATAACGAAAACAACAGTGCAGCAAAGCAGCAGACCTTTGATCTAACCTGATAGTCTCTCTCTTATTTCTACCTTAAAGTTTTCCAAATGACTGCAGTTTGTGTTGTGTCAAAGTCAGAAATGTCCTAATCTTGGCAGTTCCTGACTGCATCTGGGCATCTGGTTCACATTCAGAACCTCTCTGGGACCCACAGACCATGAGAAGTGACACCCTTCTTGGAGGGAGCAAATACGTGGACCCCAAACAAAGCCTGTTCTAACACAGAGTAGCCAGAGAGCCATTTTCTCCTTCCTACAGACAGTCACAGGTGTTGCCTGACTTGATAAAAAAAAATCAATAATCACTGTCCTACTCATGAGATTAAAATTAAAAAAGGTGAAGGGTAGCCACCTCATAGCCTTGTCCAAAGTCTAATAAACTCCTACAGGATGAACTGAGAATGTCCTAGGAACAGGTCTCCCAAATCCCCAGAAATGCTCTGTCACAGTTTTGCACTCTGTATAAAATGGTACTGCTGTTTCCATTCAAAGTGCTGCTCAGTCAGAAAGGGGCTCAAGCTTTTGGGTAACAAATGAGGGCATCTACCTTAAAATTCTGGCCAGGTTAATCAGCTAAACAAGGCCACAGAATAGATTTGCACATTTGTACGTGGCCATCCATGTTTGCATGGATGCTGTTTGCATGATGCCAGTTGCAGCCCTCGGTAACTAGTGCTCTCCTGGAGCTGCCTTTGGTCAAGGCAGGCCAGAAAAACTGCTAGGAAAGCTACCCTGCAGCAGTGAGGTAGTTTAGCTACACAGATGAGCCACAGGGTACCACCACATGGTCAAAGATGGACCACAGCCAGTTTTATTTCTAGGTTAGATTACAGTCTGTGGCATCGATGCACCGTTTTCAGTTTATGAGAAGACAAGTCAATAGTTCTATATCTGTGGTAACGTGCAACCCCATCTCAAGTCTCCTGAACTCCAGCTGGGGACAGGAGAGCAGACACATCACTGTGTCCTGTGTATCCAACTCAGTAGCATTTGAGTTTTCAGACACACACCTCTGCATTCACTGATGGTTGTCCATCACACCTAATATGCCCTGGCCTTGCAAGTAAACCTATGCTATCTGCCTCCTGCACTTCCACTGCTCCATTCAGACCAAGCACCTACTTGTAGGTGTGTAGTTGTAGGGGACTGTGCAGCTGATTTGCTCCAAATTGCACAATCACAGAGCAGCCACCGACTGTTTTGCAGTTCACAGATACACTACACAGAAGAGGCAACTACTGAAACAAAGACACAGGGCTAAACAAAGTTCCCTTAAAAATGGGGAGACTTACACAACATTTTACAGAAAGTTTTCTACCTGGTGAGACACAGAGTAAACCTAGATCCCCAGTCTGGTGACAGACAGAATGGTTACACTGCAATCAATGTAATTCTGACTTAAGCCACCTAAATATCTCCCCACTTGCCCCTCTTCTCCCACAATCTCTGAGCACTCGTCACCATACCCTAAATGTTCTCTTTACTTCAGAAGTCAAGGTATATCACAAAACACATAAGAATAAATATTTTTAAGGAATTATGCCAAAAATAGCCTTCAAATACTTCTAATGATCTATTCCTACAGCAGAGGAGATTGTTTACTCTACTAGCACAATGAAAGATTTCTGTAAGGCTGACAGAACACTGCCATGCACTACAGCAGAGAGCCTCAAAACTACTCACCTTTTTTATCTGCAATTCCCATCGGGAAGCCTGTTCACTACAGTTAAGTACTCAGATGAATCAGGTCCGAAGCTGTTACAAAGTGTGATAAGCAAATGGCTCCTAGAGTCACCCGAGAACTGTTTTTAATTTCAGTGGATAAAGGAGATGCCAACTAATGCCTGTCTAACACAGTTCTGTATCATTCAGTGGTGTATGACGCTTTATTTAATCTAAGAACATGCAATAAATAATACGGCACCATATCATTTCTAGAGATCACAGTTCTAATGTTTCTTGTTGCTGCAGTTTGCTTTCTAAAACCTGTCTGGATGATGTCAAGTCACACACCAGTTTAATTCCCTCTTCCCCACCCCCTCAGACTTTAGCAAGTATTGCTATGATTTTGTTTTCATTAAAAACCTCAATGGTATTTATATGTAGCATTCTCCTTCTGCACAGGAGGACACAAAGGTGAAATCAAGCAGCAGATGACTGTTCACCACAAAGTAAGTAATCATTCATGTTCCAAGTGAAAATAAATGCAAACAGAAAAACAGAAAGCACACTGTTCTAATGCCTTCACTTAGCAACTTACCTTTTTTTTTTCTTTTAAAAACAGGTTTTGTAAAAACATTTTGAGCCTTGTGAATGCTCACTTTATTTTTGTTTTCTTTGGAAAGCCTGAAGTGAGACATCTATCCTTTAAACTGGATGTCTTCACTACTTGCCTTTCCCAGTGGCACAGGGGTGATGGTTATACTCCTCCATTACGTATTCTGGTTTAACCACAC
This sequence comes from Poliocrania exsul, assembly GCA_035041345.1. Taxonomy (NCBI): domain Eukaryota; kingdom Metazoa; phylum Chordata; class Aves; order Passeriformes; family Thamnophilidae; genus Poliocrania; species Poliocrania exsul. The sequence goes on along the minus strand of JAWWLZ010000139.1, from coordinate 29,850,374 downwards.
AACTTGTCAAAACAGCCCCACCACTAAAATGAGCTGCAGCTCTAGATTTACACTCCCCATCACCATCACTTACAGTTACTGATGAACAATTTCACATCTAATCACACACATTTCCCAAACAGCTGAACTACTCCATAGTTTCCTGTGTTTTTCTTATTATACATAGCTCCTTCATTGCAGTTGCATCACAGTTGAGCTCAAGTCTGAAATGCAATGCTCCAGCTAGGGCAAGTGCTTATTTTTACTCAAGCAATTACAGAATAAAGTTGATACTGACATTTACCAAAATATTTCAGAGCACAAACACCACCCACTGAGCTGGACATGAGAATTCATGCCTGCTAGTCATGTTTTTCCCCTTAGAATATAACTGATTTGACTCATGCCTGACTTTAACAAAACTTCCAGATCTTTGCTGGAATTCTAGTTGATAGGAAAAATGCCTAAACATGCAGCTGATTTTCTGTTCCTATGCCCATATTATTACATGTCTTTGATGAAAGGATACAGCAAGACATACTAGACCATTTAATAGCATTTCATAAGTTTAAAACTTTACACGTTGAAGGAAAGTTCTCTATTAATACAGCTGGAAACGTGCTATCATTTCACTCATAGACACCTATGAAAATCCCAGTTTAGTCAATCTGGATGGTTCTTGCTCAAGAGCATTGGCAGTGGAGGAGCACTGGTGCTTTGATACTGAAATCGAGAGCACGAACATTTCTCTGTCTTCCAACAGTCCCACTTGTGGTTTGGTTTCTGGTCATGACCCTGTTGTTTATTGTATATATGAATTGTAAGAATTACTGGAATTTTTACAAATCCCAATTAAATAAAGGGCAAAAGAAAAGCCCACCTGTAATCAGACACCATGTAACTGCATGTTAATGGCCTGTTCAATGCCCTACTGGGATATCTGAGAGTAATGCTGTAGCACTACATTAAATTTCAAGAGGCTAATAGACTTTTTCACTGAATAAAATCTATTTATAGAATTACAGTAATGACTACAGTTCATAGCTTATGCACAGCAAGTAAAAAAAACACTGGAGTTTATGTAAATATTACTAACACGCACACTATGAAGAAGTAATTCATGTTAATTAAAAAACATCTTAATTTCAAAAGTTTACCAGAAACAGTTACACTGAGCATTGCAATCTTTGAAAGCAGAACAGAAGTTGTTTACAAGGATCCAGCAGTAATTGATATCCAGCTGCTTGGAGCTGGGCTGCAGATTGAACACGTACTGAAAGCTGGGCTGAAATCCCCTCTCAGTTGATGGCAGCCAACAGTCATGCTGCCATTTCCTTCAGGCTGGAATTTCACCCCCATCTTTACATTCTTTGTCGGTTATAGTGGAGCATCCATAAGACAATGATTAGAGAGTAGCCAAGTAGACTCACAGTTCAAAAATCCAATCTTCAAGCATCTGTAAGGTCTAGGGGGATGATGATGATGATGATGATGAGGGGGTTTTACAGCACAGTTAAAGTAAGTCTCTCTAAAAATTTGGGAAGTGGCCATTTCAGTAACAGAGCTGATGACAGGACACTGCACACCACTAATAGAAACAAGTAAATCTGAAGTTCGGTCCTTGGTGAAAACACCATCATATTTGCCTTTGACTAGAAAGGCAGGCAAGCACCACGTGGGAACAAGTGCATGTATGCACACAAGGCATTCCAGAAGCCAGACAATTTCTCTGCATACATAAAAGACCTTTCTAGAAAAAACAAATAGCAAAAGTTTTTAGCAGTTAACAGTTGGCTACATGAACTTGATTTCAAGTCCAATTTACACATTCTCGATAAACCGAAAGGCCACAACAATGAAGATGAAACATTTTCAGCACTAAGTGCTGGCTTGCAAGTGAATACTCACAAGAAATGAGTATAGAAAGACATGTTGTCTTTTACAAAGAGGCATCTTGTTTTAAGGCAATACAAAAACACAATATAGCCAGCACAGAAACTGCTCCAATGATCCCTCACAATTTATGGCACCCACACAGGTTGTATTGCTGAGGGAAAGTAGAAATTAAATTGGTGCCTGACCTCCTCCTCCCTGCCACATTCCCTGGAACACTGGAAATGTCCAACATCTGTACATCAGTAGTTGTCATAAAGCAAGTTACTTTCTTCCTGTATCTCTTAAATCCCTTTATCACCATTTTCATTACCCATACTAGCCAGTATCAGTAACAAGGAAATTGATGAGGAATTGCCATCTTTTCTTACCACTAACCCAATTAAAAAGTTGTTCAATACAGTAACAAGCATTCACACAATTAATACAAATGACAGATTTGTGAACATTTCCCAGAAGGGAAATTACTTTAGCCAGTCTGGCCAGATGTGCTCCTGCAGCACCCAGCTAGGGGTTGCTTTTTCTTCTTTGCTATCAAGGAATCAATTTACTTATTTGCATCTCCACTAAAAAGTATTTTAGGAACAGAGACAGTAATTTCTGAATATATCTATAAAAGGAAGAGGTAAGCAGTTTCTTTCCCATTTCCATCACTTAGTGGAACTCTATCATCCACTTTTGTTAATAGTTACGGCAACCAGGTATGCAGCTAAGAAACTGAAGAACATGAAGGATGTTGTCAGAATCACTTCTGGCTGAAGACAAGGAGCAGAACTGCATCGCAACCCTACTTTTTTAATGATTTAAAGGTGTGTTAAAATATACCAAGATTTTCAGGAAATCTGTTACTTGGCTTACACAGTAAGCTATGTCTTGTGCACTGTGTTCTAGACAAAATTGTATTTTAAAACGGTGCACAAGGTTAGGAAACTTTACATGACACTGATGAGTAATCTGTGCTTTCATAAATACAGTAGTGTTCATCCTATATACAGATGCTGGCTGCAAGCCTCCATGAAGGCTGTTAGCCAGCCATCCACAGAAAGAAGGGAATAAAGATCGTGGGGAGTGTGGTGGAGGGTGCCAAACCTAGGTAGACTATTGATGCTAGTCCCACAAGCACTGAAGCAAGCACACTCCTCTGGTCTCGAATAATCATCTTCACAGTCTCACAGAACTGGGAAAGAAAAAAAAAAGGTCAAAAGATGAGAGTTAGAGGAAACCTTTGGCTGAAAAGCTGACGATGCCACTCTCTCGGGACAGAGCAGCAGTGGCTGCCCCAGCTCTCACCCGGGCCCTCCACAGCCCAGCACGAGAGGAAGAGTCGGGCTGGCACCGCATCACCCCCATCAGCCCTGGTACTGCCTGCGGCTCCGGCTAGAACCAGTAACTTCGGAGCATTTTAGAAGAGTAGAAAGTGCCTTACGAATTTAGCTTCGCCTTCCTCGCCGCTGGAAGGCGGCGGGGCCAGGCTCGGCGCCGTCCCGAGCCGCTCCGCGCCGTCGGCACAGCCTGCGCGGGCACAGCGGCGTCAGCTCCGGCCGGGCCGGCTCCGGCACCCCCGCCCCGGGGCCGCGACTGACCCAGTTTCGGGGAGCGGAGCGCCGGGAAGGGCAGCGCCGCCCCCGCCTCTACCGGCCGTACCTTGTCGGTCTGCAAGCTGACCGGGGCTCCGTATCGGCAGTAGGTGACGAAGTGCTCGCAGTTGTTCCAGAGCAGGCTGTAGGCCGTGGCGCCCACCAGCTTCTCCGCCCGGCGCGCCGCCTCCTCGCTGCCCAGCACCTGGTCCTCGAAGAGCCGGTCCATGTGGTTGACCAGGATGCTGCCGCCGTAGGCGAAGTCCTCCACCGTGTCCACGCGGACGCTGGCCGTCCTGGCGATGACGCCCAGGATGAGCCGCTTGTTGGTCACCACCTGCTGGATCTGCCGGCGATCGCCGGTGAGGGCGGGCAGGATGTCGGGCATCAAGTGAGCGACGCGGTTCTCGCCCAGGTAGATGCCGAAGTGGATGAAGAGGGTGCGGGGCACCTCCAGCAGGTCGCCCCGCTTGAAGAAGCTAGTGTCGTAGTAGCCGGGGGCCGGCGGCGGGGTCTCCCCGCCGGAGCCCGCGAGCAAGGGCCGAACGTGGACGAGAAGCATCAGCTTCTCCAGCAGCAGCGAGGCCGCCTGCGGCACCGGGTTCTTCATGGTCAGCGGGGGAAGCCCTCGGTGCCTTCGAGCAGCCCGCGGCGCCCGGCTCCGCTTTTCTAGGCACCCGGCGGGGCGGGGCGGGCACCCGGGCCGGCCCACCGGGCCAGCACCTCCCCTGCCCGGACACCGGCCAGCCTTTAGGGGAGAACCCACTCGGCGCCCCCGGCCTGGCCGCGGCGGGGGTGCGACCCGCGGGGGTGCCCAGTGCCCACAGCCCGCACCCCGCAGCGTCCGCCCCGCCTCCCCCGGCGCTGCCCAGGTGGAAGTGCAAGGAAAAGTGCCTGCAAAGCCCTTCACCCGCCCTGGGGAGAAGAGGGAACAGAGCGCCCCGCTCGGAGCCGGTCGCTTCGTTCACCTTCCCCAGCCGCTGGGACCCGAGAGGGTGCGGGCGCTGCCCGGACCGGAGCAGGGGCTGGCTCGGGGCTCACGGGGCAGGGAGAAGGGGAGCAGAGCGTCTTTCTTCCCCGAAAGAAAACAGGTCTCCGAGGGAGAGCGGGAAGTCACATTTATGAATTAACTCGCCCAAAAGGTCCCGCCAGCTAAGAGAGTGTGAATCGGCGGAGCGGCATTCCCGTGCGTTCAGTTCCATGCTAATCCGTTATGCAAATGGATAAATCCTGGCAACGGAGCCCACAAAAGAGCAGCTCTGGCAGGTCAACAATGCCGCCCCGGCCCAGAGTCGGAAGTTTCAGTACCGAGCAGGTTCCCACCCCCTCGGGGATGGCGGGATGATGGATGATACAGGCATTCATCTTACCTGGACGATGACAGGGCCCGGAGAGTGGAAGGGCAGGGGGTCTGACCGCCACCGCCGCTGCAGCCTTTCCCCGAGCCCCCGCCGTCGGGAACCTTTGTTCGTGCCGCAGCCGCTCGGGCTGCAGGGAGGCAGCTTTCGTCTCTGCGAGAAACGCGGAGCGGCCGCGGGAGTAAGGGATATGCGTGTAAGAATGCTGGAGAAGGTTGTCGGAGCATCTTCCCCCTTAAACCCAGGCAAACACCGCAACCACAGGATGCCAAGCAAGAAACAAGGAAGGGAGAACTGCTGGTGTGCAACATCTTGGCGGCTCTCCACAGGAAAACCGCGTTTGAACAGTAGGCTATTTTTCTCTCCTCAGTCACTTTAAATCCAAGAGCCTGTGGATCACTAATGAGATTCCCTAGACCACCCTCGAGCTGTGGAACCCCTTTGGTCACACCAGCAAAAAAGAGAAAAATGTTCACCATCCCTTTTCTTTCCAAGAGCAAATGGCTCTGGTATGACTAAAAAGGCAAAGGGGATGCAAAGCACCCAGCAGGTGAGAGCCTTCTACCACCACAGATACTGAACCAAGGTTCAGGATCTTGTGCCCAGAAAAGCTGAAACTTATCAATGACCTAACACAAGTTTTCCACTTCCACAGTGAAGAAAACGCTTCAGCGGAGTGGATTACCTCACTGCTTGTCAACAAAAATGATAGTTGGTGCCCTCCAGTTTTCTTCTACATGGAACAGAGAGCAGCTTCTTGGGGACCTGAAGATTATCCTCGCCTTACATCATCTGCAAAGAGAGAGGCCCACCATAACTTCTTTGGTTGATGATTACAGGCCAGAGCCCAAGCACTACTTAACAGAGGGATCAGGCATTTGGGATTTTCTCTGGGGAGTCTCAGCCAAATTTTTATGCAACAGAGGCTTACTCTCCCCTCCCCCCCAAGGCTCCTACTTCATTCAAATTGCATCACTTACAAAAGAAAAAATACCTTATAGATGTGGTTTATGATGCTGGTATGAACCCTGTGGATTAGCCACCAGCCACACACAATTATGTAATTAAATCAGCATATTTCCAAACTCAGATGTTTAGATATATTAGGAAGGTTTGAAGCTTTTGCTACTAGTAAATAAAAACGGGAAGGAGAGGGAACTTATCTTATTTTTAACTGCATTATTTTTGAGAGACAGGAGAAAAAGACAATATTAAAATGCCTCATCCTTATAAAGGGTCTCATCAATTTGGTGATAGTCACAGCAGCTGGTCCAGAGCTGGAGCAGTGTGCCACAGAAAGCTGTCAAAGATTCCTCAGAAAGTCATGGCACAGAAAGGTTCCTGTCTCCCTTCTGTGAGGATATGCACTATTCCTGTCCTGTGCTGCCAACTCGAGATTCTCCCTCTCCCCTTTCCCAAAGCTGTCCAGGGAGTGTGTGGATGGTCTTTGTTGAAATAGGTGCTAGAGACGCCTCAGTCCTACAGTTCAGCTTTCTCTCCCCTGCCCAAAAGTAGAGGAATTCAGCCAAACTCCCTGGCAGATAGACATTTCCCAGTGGGATCTTTCTCTTGGAGGCATCCTTTGTTTGCTTTCTTCATGCCATTTAGCTTTAATCCCCAAATCACCAGGGTCTATTTCAAGTAAATCCGGAAAGGTAACCAGGATGAAATTGAAGAAGAGGAATTGCCATGAGGAGACTCGAAGTCTTACTGCATGGGAGGGTTTCAAAGTATTAAGGTGAAAGGTGTGACACTTCTGCAATGTAATTTCCTCATACCTGAGGCACTAAGGAGCCTCCTCGCTCCCTTCCCCCACAAACCACTCACTCACTCTCAAGCCTGGAAACCCTCCAAAAGCCCTTACAGAGCAGACAGGTCTATGGAATGGGTTCCAGCAAGTGAAATCCATCCAGGTACTGCTGCTTTGCCACTACCTTGCAACTGTTGTGAGCATTACTGTGTGCAAAGCACTTAATACAACTATCAAAGTAATTTCCGGATTAAACCATTGAGATTCCTGAAAAGCAACTTGCAACCCAACATTTTCTGCTTTTAAACCCAAGGGGCTGCACTGCTATTACGGTCACACTTCCATGATGTAAACTGGAATTTTAAAGTTATACTTCCCATTATTTTTCATCTGCTCTGCAGGGAGAAAAAGTACTCCATGGGTTTTGGTGGAAAAATGACTCAACTGGAGATGGTAAAACTAAAAATATACATTGTGCATCAAACACTGGCACATCCTCTTGGGTGACCTTTGAATAAAGGCTTTTGTACCCTTAATATACAAATTTAAGTGGAAAAAATTTGGAATATTAAATATAAACCAGCAAACATTGACAAAGTATTTGTTTGGACTGCTAACTGCTATGAAACAATTTAAAGGATAAAGCCCATGCTTTAGTTTTGAGAGTTAGGGTGAGATGTAATAAAAAAGCTGCAGGAAGTTAAGAGAATGCAGCCTTTGTTTAGTAGTGCAGATGAGCCACAGCACAGGAAACTTCTTAGGTAAGATGTGTGAGCCAGTTTCCATTACACTGAAACTCCTGTACTACAAGGAACCCTATTTTATGTACTAGGCATTACTATTTCCATCGTTCCCTCACAGCTAACACAGTAGGGAAAAAAACAGGAAAGGCAGGCAATTGGAAAGGTTAAGTTCTTGTTTCTATGAGGAACAGACCCATTTAACAAGCAGGCAAAATGAATTTTATAACTGACTTAAGTTAAACCAATGCTGGTTGCATACATGCTCACCATTTTACCAAACCTTTCTCATTGACTCAAGCTTTGCTGTAGACTAAGAAACAAGCGCAGCTTTCACATCTTCTGGGACTGCTGAAATAAGTAGAGTTTCACGAGTTGAAAATGTGTTAAGGAATTCAAGGAGAATAAAATCTTTGGGTAGGGATTTTTGGAGGGTATGATTTGCAAGAAAATCACCTGAAAAACAATGCCACTTGGTTTAAACTGATGTACTGAAAGAAATAAAGGCCAGAAAACATATTTGTGAAGGATGGTTTCATGAAAGTTGGTTTCACAGCATCCAAAAGGACTATTGCAGAGATAAAAAACGCCTTTGTATTCTCATATCCAATCCATTTGAACACTGTACCACTCTTTTCAGCAAATTACAGCTTCCATTGTAGAGCTGTAAGTGACCAGCTTTCTAGAAAACAGTATCGTTTACTTTTTCAGGTTTTGTATTTAACAGACTAGGGACAGAACAGACAAAACATGAACAAAGAAGGAAAACTAGGAGGACAATGCACGAAACTTCAGGCAAGTGAAACAACCCCAAACATAAAACCTTTGAATTACCACTCTCTTCCAGTAGAAAAAACAACATAAATGACTTAAACAAATTTATACTTTATAAATGGTCACTTTTATTTAGAAATGTATTGCATACACATTCCTAGAGCCATTCAAGCGGCATATTGAGTGAACTGCAAGTATTTACTGTAGCCTTTTTATCCTTGTAGGTTTGTTACTGAGGCCTATCACTTTTTCCTTTTTATTTCCTCATAATAGGCCTCCAAATTATTAACAGGAGTTTTCTAACAATGACTGTAAACATAATAAAACTTGCAAGCCATATTCCCTTTGAAGTTATTAACTTGAATATTTTTCTGCAATGAATTAATGACTCATTTTTTACAACCTGACTGAATCATGCTGTACACATGGATAGTACTTATGACTCACTCAGAGAATAACGTGTTGGATGGATAAAGCATTTACTTACAATACCTTCAATTCAAATGAAGAAAACCACAGAAAAGGTGGGAACGATTCATTGCACAGTCCTCCTCAGCAAGCAAGAGGCTAGGAAATCAGTAACAGTGATAGCACAGATGGAGATTTAGGAACAACTAACAGACAGTTTTGGTGACAATTAAAAAATACTGATTGTCTGGTATTAGTTATGTCTCATTTTATCAGCACTAAACAATTAATACACTCCCCCAAAATAAATGGAAATATTATTTTCCAAATATAAAACACCTGAATATGCGGAGTAGTATTTTTATGGCTTCTGCAGACAAAAAAATACAATTATCAGAATTGATACAGTCCTAGGAAGTATGACACAGATTTTTAAGTCTCTTCTTCATCAGGTGAAGTCTCTTCATCAGGTGAAGAAGTTTAGAAGTATCCTAATTTGAATATGCTAGTCATATTGTGCAAGAAGGGAGATGGGGAGGTGATAACAGAATCAGAAGAGAGACAGAGTACACACTGCATTCAACATGGTATTCCTTCACAGCAGAAGACAGACCTTTCTGTGGGAAGGGCAATGCAAATGACAGGCAAAAGAACTTAATCCAGGCATGACTCTGCTGCACAAAACGAGGACTTAATAGCCCTGAAGCAAAACCAGGTATCCCTCCACCACCTGGCCTCCCCACTCCTTCCTGCCAAGATTTCACCACATCACACGGAGGAGGGAGCAGGCAAACTCCCCTTTCCTCATCTTCAAAGTTATTACCACACCGAGATCTGTCATTTACTACTAGTCATTGCTTTCATCTGAGGGATTAATTAGTATGAGATACTGGAAAATGTAAAAATAAAATCTGTCATTAATCAAAGTGATGAAGTTTGGTGGATCACAACCAAAGGTCAGCATTTACAACCAGTCACTGTATAACAGTACCAATTATGACTTGTCTTTATTGCCCAACAGGGAAAGCTGCTCCCAGACAGTGCTGACTTGACAGCAATGCACAGCAGGTACCCAGCCTCACTCTGTGCACAGGGCAAACACAGCTCAAAGGAGAGCAGTCCATTCAATTTTCAAGTAAAGACTGAGAAAAGGAAAAGAGAGACGGACTGAACAGGAGGCAATTTTCATCTTGGGTTAAAGACTATCTTGTCTCATAATTAAATGTTATATTGCAATTTGATTAATTCTATTTTTCAGGAAATAAATTAATTCTTCATCCAATGTATTATCTAGACAAAAGGAAATGTTATCAGTCACAGACAAAGCTATTAGTCTGGTATTACTCAAAACATTTGCTAATCATAGCTAAGCCTCTGAGAGATAACTGTCACAAATTTCTACTCTGACTTTAAAAAAAACATCTCACTCAAGAAGCCAGTTCTTGTTTATAACATGTTTCATACCACTCAGTGTTAAAAGCATATATATAAAACACCTGTTACTCTATCAGTGATTTTAAATCAGGAACATTTTTAATCTGGAAATCCAATAGCATCTGTCCAAGTGCTTTACCCTGTAAGAAAAAGAACCAAAACAACATTTCATTTTACTGTCTAAACATACCACCTTTCTAAATCAAGTTCTTAAAAATGGTTTAATAGAGCATTTTTCATATAATCAATGTAAGAATTCAGTATGTTTTAAAAGGGGTTCTTTTAGTATTTCTCTCTATATATATTAATATATATTTAATTTTGGGCAAGTTTTATTAAATCTGGGACTGTCAGTTATCCAAAGTTATATTTACCATTTATTTGGCTTTCTCACTTGTGAATCAATACAATTAAGTAAGGAAAATGATAGATGAGTTTTCAAGCATATAAACCTGAACAGATTGAACAGTTTCTTCAGTTTATTTGGTACCTATTGCTAAAATAAATTTATTTGGGGTTCAGTTTTACTAATTACTCATATATAGCACCACCTTATTTTGTGAGCAGTCTTCTTAATTATGCTGAGATTATTTGTACACATAAGCATTTCTGAGCCTATGATAGCAGAGTTGTGCTGTGGCCAGCACATCACCACATTAAAGGGACCTCATCTTCAGGTTTAGAATTTTCAAATATTTAATATTCAAACTGTACACTTGCAAAAAAAATGTTTCTTTCAGAGTCACATAATGTCATCAACAAAAAAGAACTCCTATCCATCTGTTTTTCATATTGATATTATTTATCAGTATTTTAACCATAGAAGGCATAGGCTAACATAGGACTTGTTGTGCAGTGCATGGTTCCTGTATAACATCATGAAACAATCAGAATTGTGTAGTAAATCTACATTTTTCAAAATGGGACAGCCTTTTTGACAAACTAATTTTGCTGGTGCATCTAAAAACACAGGCAGCACATCTGAGCATAAATGATTTGAAGACTATGTCAATAGTTTCTCACACACATCTTTTTCACCAAATATTCTAAATCAACTTTCCCTATGTTGTTTTCAAACCTTAAAAAACCTAAAAAATCTTAAAAAAATTAAATAGATAAAGCCTATTAGCAGGAAATAAAAGGGAACTAGTCAAACCCAAAAGCTTACAGTTCC
>JAWWLZ010000139.1:29669685-29839187 GCA_035041345.1 Poliocrania exsul | reverse complement strand
CTTAAAAAAATTAAATAGATAAAGCCTATTAGCAGGAAATAAAAGGGAACTAGTCAAACCCAAAAGCTTACAGTTCCAGCCCAAAAACTAGTTATAAAGAGACTTATAAAAGGTAAATATATTAAAATCATTGCTTTGATACATGCCTGTGGGTCACTTCTTAGGGATGCTATACCACCACCACCAAGGGAATTCCTCAGAACAAAATTTAATCCATGGATTCCTGGCAACTCATATCTGTAAAATAAAAACTGCACATTATTTCTCAGGAGATTTTGTAAAGAGCATTTGTACAGAATATCAAGCAAAACCGGCATGCAAAAATTTCATGCTTCTGATTGCATTCCATTGCTGAGTCCAACCTAGAAGTTAGCACAAGGCCTTCCCTGCCTTCTTGTTCCTTCTCCTTACTCCAAATGAACAGTCTTAACAGTTTTGAAGTAGGACCACTAAAGTAATCATTCTCTTCTACTCAACTTTAAAATTCATGCATTGCTCATAAGACTGTTTCTAGATTTCTTTTTTCCTACGAGTTAAAGAATACATAGAGAGCTCCACAGGCCAGAGGTTCAAGATCCAATATTAACTCAGACAACATAGTGGGCAAAAGGAAGTATTTTTAGTAGTTCCTAGTTCTGATACTGAAAATTACAATCACTTAATTCCTGGCACTCACTTTTGCTAACAAGTGCAGCCAACCAATTGGAAAGGCAGCTTCTTTATTACTGAGAAGTAACTATGAGTCACTACAAACTCTTACGACCAACAGATAATTTTACAGCAAATTACAAGTAGAGCTACATTTCAATGCTTTCTGGGAGCCACGTACTTTGTTCAGATAAAACTTTATTTTAGTGTGACAGACCTATTTTCTGTTCCATTGCCACTGCAAGCATTTTTCCATCCTTGCTTTTGACTGGTACAGTTCCAATTTGGAAACTTCTGTAGCAGTTTGGCAAATGGCTGTGTGGTTTCCTATTGTTCCAAGTTCCAGAAATAGGTCTAGAGTATATTTCCATTTGCCTCTCCTTGCACAGTTTTTCAGTGTATTGTCATCTTCCTTTTATTCTTGTTTTTCTTTGGTTTTGCATTCCTCCAGTATTTTCTTCATTTAAGGCCTTGATAGCTTTCCTTTAATTCCATAAGAAAGGACTTAATCAAAACATCATCAAGCCATGAGGAATAACAGAGAAAGATGATACCCAATCCTCACTGTCTCTAGATGTTTGACTGCTGCACTTTAAATCACACTTCCTCCAACACCACTTATTTTTCTCTAGTCACCAATCTGATCTTGATCTTTCCTCTGATACAGCTGGAATTTCTTGCAGTGCTTTCATACTGCTGATTTTGTCACCCTGAGGTTTCTCTCTTTCAGCTTCTTTTGAACATTGTGAAAATTACGGCTATTGCTGATATTCACAGCTCTGTATGCCCTTGTATCTTGGGCATATGACCCAAACCTTTCACAGAAGATGACTCTGCCGAGCAGAGGTCTGGCAATCACTTCAGTTCTTGCTCTTGGAAGCCACAGAGTGTCTGTGTCTGTCTCACAGACAAAAAGTTTTCACTGTTCCTTCAACTTTTTTGTTACCACACTCTACTTCAGTATTAATAAGATTAGTTGTTATTAAAAAACCACAACTGGAGTCAGCATTCAGTGGTCCTTCCTTAAAAACCAGTTGACAGTCAACGTTATCATCATTAAATGCAACTTCCACTGGGAAGGCAGGAAAGTAGAATAATCCACCAGTGCTCTACTAGACAACAAGAATATGAAGAAGAAAGCAATTTCTACAATAAGTCATCAACATAACTTACTAAATTAATAAATTTTAATACTATGCTAAATTAATTTTAGCATAATTAACTACATAGCACAGCCAGAGGACCCCACAAAATTTTCAACTAAAAAGCTAAATACAAATTACCAATCACCACATACCATGAGAGCTAGGAACTACACTATAAATTTTACTCTGAAAAACTCGTAAAGATTTCCAGGCAGCAAACAATTTCATAATGGCCAGATCTCTCCACAAGAACTAAACTGATGGAATATGTATTCCAGAAGCCAATACCTCATCTCTCAAAAGAAGTTCACGAAAAATCAATCAGGAAAAACAAATCAGGAGAGAAACTGAAGAGCATACAAAAGCCGAAGCAAATGCAGTAATTCTGGCAGAGGAAGTATATATATATAGATAGATAGATAGATATGATACATATATATATACACACACACTAGCAACAGATATTAACTTGGAACATTATAAAATGGCACATTCATTTTAAGTACTTTGAGGAAATACTTACAGTGAGATACTCTAGCTTAAAACTAAGATTACAAAATAATATGCAAAGGTCAGCATCTTCAATATTTTAAGGCCTGTTTGAAGCATCTAAGCATCCAAAATATTTTCATACAGAAAATAAACTCCCACAATAAAAGAAAGAAAAGCCACTACAATTATCATAATAGTCTTAAGTAGAAAGAATACATAACCAAAATGTTGGCAGGCATTAACTCAGCATAATTAAAAAATTTAAGTTTAATTAACTGAGATTTAAAAGAAAAAAGTATTATCTAATTGTACAGTTCAATCAAAAGTTTTAAGACCTGCTTTTAAAAAGCACAGAAAATAAACCCTTCAAAGAATCCTAAGTCTGTGACAGAAAGCAGTAAAACAAGGAAAATTCACTGTTCTGGTGAGCTCCTATGCTTATGCACAATGGGGTGCCTCTTAACTATTTCCTTCAAAGTGCTGTCCATACATATTCAAAGCAGTCAGTTTTTCCTGTGAATTTCCTGTTAAAATGCAGGGAAATAATAATGATACAAAATTATTTAATGCATTTAAAACAAGGAAAAGATAGGATTTGTTTCATCAGAGGAAGGCAGGAACCTAGTCCATAAGCTTAAAGAGGTGTGTGTATATGAGACATACAGTGGAGTAGTATTTATTTTTTCCACTCTAATTAATATATGTACAAAAAAAAAAAAGAAGAGCAATTTAGAAGCATCACTATCCACATTTCTTGTTCTTCAGCTCTGGGTGAAAAACATCCCATAGGAAAAAAATCAGCTGTCATTTTTAGTATTTCTGAGCATTGGGATGTTCTCGAAACATTCCATATACAATATTTCAGAGATGACAACAACAACAATCTCACAGTATAATCTTACATGACTGACCTAATAGCACCACACAAAAAGTTTCTTATTCCATATCCTAAGATAATCAGGTCTATTAAGAATGTACCCTAGCGCTTTATTGTGGGAAGCAATCACTTAGGTCTGGGATTTCGGGTACAGGAGGGATTGGAAGACCATCTTTTGTTATTATTTTACCAGAAGCCTGGAAGTTTTGAGTTTTCAGTGTTTTCTATCAAACCTTTTCTGTGTTTAGTACACCTATTTAGTGCCTTTACTGAAAAAGCATGAAAGACAACTGGTTAACAGACTCTGGTCTGTACTGAGGTAGAGCCACGATTGGTATGTTTTAAGTAGCAAAACTAATACATATTTTTAACTGCTCACCATTTAAATAAAGGAAATGAAGGAAAATTAAACAGTAAGACAGCTCTTTTTGATGATAGTTAAAACTAAAAAAATAAACAAGTAATTTAAAAAGAAACTACACAATCTGAAGCACATGAGCATAATCCTTATAATCCTAAATATTTCCACAAAAGGTTTTATTCTTTTTCTCCAGTAGCTTTCCAATTCACTTACAGAGCTCCATTATCACATCATTAAAGGAAGCCAAACCTAGGAACAGATAATCTAATTAACGAAAATAATTTGGCTTCATCCGGACACAGCAAATTTCAACTTTTATTTATGAACATAAACAGCATAAAGGAACAGCAATGAATCAATTTCTGGAAGTACCTTAGGAGGGGTATGACATTTTTGATTTCTTCCCTTCTCTGCTCTGTTTCAGAGGAAATTCAATTACACTTCTTAACATCAGAATTTATTAGATACATAGATTTGTTAGCACTTACGAAACAGTGGGTGAGATCTGCACTGAGCTGCTTATGAAGACAAAACCCACCACTTACAATTGAGGCCCAGGGGTTAAAATAACTTCAAGCTCTCTCTGAGATTTGAGCTGTACCTTTCTGACTAAAGCTATTGGAACAAGCTTAAACACACTTAATTTGCCTATTACCACTTGAAATATGTCATGATTTTGTCAGAATCTTCATATCAGCAAATAACTTTGTATCAAAACACATTTTAGAAGAGTGAATAGTTCATGGTGGTATTAAGCTTTTACTTTTTTGCAAAGAGAGAAAAAGGTTTTAAATCTGTTGACTGTTTTATTGGACATCTTAGGAGAATGAACCCTAATACCTGATGCTATAAGAACAGCATAATGTCTCATTTGCCAGTCCCCAGGAAGAACCCTGAGCATCAGCCATACCATGAAAACAATCATGTTACAATATGGTGTCTGCTGGAAGAGGATATTCTTTTGTAGATGTATCAGGTAAAAGTGTGCTGTGCTGTGTTCTCTTTCAGGGTATAAGAAGGGACATCAGCTATGTTTTTTTCTTTAAATTCTAGCTTTCTGTGTGTGGCACAAAAGCACATGAGAGCGGGGACTAGAACGAATGCTTTCTCTAAAGTGAGTGAACTTCTTTTGCAGAAGCAAGGAGGGTATGAGACATGTTTCTGACAGATGATCAGTTAAGTTTGGGCTCCAGATTCTAGTGGCTGTGTCAATTGCTTTCAGGTGGTGTTTTACAGATTTTGAACTCTTAGTTCAGCAGTGGCTCAGAGGCTTGGGAAGCTTCAGTTACTAAGGCTCCTGCAGTTTCCAAATGGTTCAAAACGAATGGAAGGATAAATTTTTCTAAGGACATCAGAAGTTATTTCTTGTTGGTAAAGACATTCTGTACTGGAACAACACAAAGAAACAGCCCCAATACTATAATGCTAATTCTGGGAATTTAAATGCCTTCACTAAACGGATTCATGGCCTTTGTCCAGCTTCAGGAGAGGCCTAAGTTCATGTTCTTTTTCAATGACTATGCTCAAGTTGTTATTTAAAAAGGCAAAATAAGATACATAAAAAAATAGCAGAGAGAATACATAGAGCTTTGCAATATTTACGTTAACAAATTTTAAGATACCTTCTGATACCATCATGTACCTACCATACAACTGTGAACTGAGCAGCAAGCTACTCACCTTGTCACTAGTTGTTCTTCTGTTTTTTCATGCTCTAAAATGTGTTGAAAATAATTCTCCAAGGCTTGAGCAGTTAAAGTTTTCTTTAGGTATGGATAGTAGAGGGGATGCCGAGCTATCACACCTGTGAAGTATTAACTGGCATTAGCTGAAATAGGAGCTGTTAAAACCAATTTGTATTTATCCTTTCAAAACTGATTTGAGATCTTCCTTTAACTGAAACTGTACATGGATCCTCTTTAATGAGCTCCTGAATAAAAAACCACAATAGTACGACAGCTCTCCATCTGTCAGTAGAGATGTAGGGTGGAGCATGACAAGAAACAATGCCAAGTGACCACTAAGTAATTATTAAACCTTTTCTGGCTGCAAACAGTCCCTGCCACTGAAAGACACCTTAAGAACAGCAACATCACAACAAACAACCCGCGGGCAGTTCTCTTCCCCTAAGTGGTTTGTGAGACTTAGGTAAGTAATCACAATTAACTATAACAAAGCATGGTCAGTGACTGAGGGCTTGGTCCTTGCCCCACCTCTTGCATGAGATTCTGACGTAAGTGTGATAAATCACAGTTAATTTGTATTGCTGTAAATATGCTTTCATAAACTTCAGTTAATTTTATGCTGAAGCTGAGGTTCCAGAGCAAGATCAGGAATGCAGATTTGTGTCACAGGGACTTTTCTATCTGTGGACTTCAAAGATTAATTTGTCTATCTTAGAGATCAAGTTGGTTGTTGTTAATGTTGTTCTTTAATAAAGCAGCAGTGTCTTTACAGCTGAAGAAGTCTATTATGTATGACTCATTCAGGATTTGGCAATGCTATAATCCACCATGGGGAAACAAAAATCCAAAAAACATGGCCCCCCAAAAAAATAAAAAAAAAAATAAAAATCAACATTTCTTTATTCTTCAACCCACATAACCACTTTGACAAACAAGGACAAGAAAACTATATTCCTAAATAAAAATGAACAAAATTAATCAGTTTTAGCATGACAGCTAATAGCAAATCAAATCCCAAACGCACCTTTAATTCATACTGAGCTTTGAACACCACACGCTCTCATCTTCCAACAAGTAAGAGAGCCAATTGTTGCATGCAGAAGTAAGGAATAGAAGGAATTATTAAACAATGCAAGTAGCAGCACAATCAATGTAAAGAGACTGTATACTGAAATACACCATTTGGATTAGCAATATAGCAAAAACGTTCTCTTACATACAAGAACAACTTGGGTATTTCCCAACACTGTCAATGTTTTAGCCATTTACACATTACAAAATTAATGTATGAAAGTATTATACATGATCAGACAACCAGTAACACATATACATGAAGGAGTAGCAACTGATGTGTAAAAGAAACCTTAAAAAGGCGTTTCTTAACCTTCGGGAGCTCAACTTTCCAACCCTAAACAAAAATCTTTCTTTGTAGTATGATGTTAGTATTTTTTCTTAGTGCTTCAGATTGCAACACTTGCTAATCAGAAGACTATGGATATATCATTAGTAAAATCCTTGCTCTACATGTAATCTTTTTTGTTTCAGCACAATTAAAGGAATAAAAATCAAGAGAGATTTAAAAAAATTATTAATAGCCCTTAATATGTAACGCTTAATGTGAAAATCTCCCATCACTTCAGAAAGCAAGAAAAATAAAAATACCTATGTTTGCAGAATTGCCTTTGTCTCCACTTCTCGTATAGGCAAGATCTTCTAAGCGATAAGTATGTGGACCACTTGGCAGATCTATACAACATGAAAATGAATACATTTTAATGATGCTACAAATAATAGCTTATTTTGAAGAAGTAACTGTCATTTTAAGTGTATGCTCTCTGCATTACTTGTAATACTTCTGAGAACGTTTCCAATCTTCCCAAAGGAGCACCCAGAGAAAAAAGAGGTGAGATGGGTCCCTAAATTACTAAATTGATCCTTCCTATTTCCTCTCTCAAACCCCTTTTACCTTTTTACAGCCAAATGCTGTACCAGGCATCCCCTCTTCCACCACTCTTGAATATGAATGTTAATCTTGGTCTTAGCAATGCAGTATTTCTGAAGGAGGCATAGCAGATACTTGTCATTTCTTGCCTAGCTGATAACTTTTGTCCCCGTAACTCTGTGCTTCCAGTGCAGCTGGAAAATACAAGTAGATGCTACTGTCCTGATAATTCCATATCTGTTTATTCTGATAATGTCTTTAGAAAAGTCACAATTTAAAATTCCTTTTCAAGACAATACATCACTTGCATTTGCACTGTTGTAAGTTACTTATCCTGCTGCATAGAAGAAACCCAAGATTTCTTTTTCAAATTACTGTTTTTGTAAATACCTTAGTATTATATAATGCATGCTCTATAAGAAGCAAGTCTCAATTTTTTAACTTGTTGATGTCCGAGTATTGGATGTTCAAAGAACAGGAAGGTTGTTGTGCTTGATTGAACCAAATCCATATTAAGTATTATTTTTATCTACCTACATATCACAAAGCAAACCCACTCTTGTCCAAATTCATAAATTCCACATCATCGGATTCACAGAGTATATTCCTGAGGTTTGATGGTTAAGTTACCCAGCACAGACCTCTCGCAATTGTTGAAGACTACGAGTAGTGGGCTGTCACCATCCAGTTTCTGTTCTCCAAAGTAAGAGGTGAAGCATTCACTTTGCTACTGAGCTATTCACTGGCCACAGCCTGACACAAACATGAAGTGTAAGCTATATCCAAGTTTTTAGGCAGTGAGAATCTGGTAATTTTCAGCAAGTTTTGTGTCTGATCCAACCTCCCTATGACCATATCAGCTTTCCCAGCATCCTTAGCTTTTCAGTCCTATCATCTCTAATAGGCTCACCTCCACTCCTGACTCAGAGTACACTTATCACTCCTCAGTTGCTCTCTCCACTGCCCCCTTCCTGTCATTTTTCATCCTTCTGCACACAAGTGGCAGCTCTCCCCCTCTCTCTGCTCCTTGGATAGTAGGAGGACTATGCAGACCAGGGAAGCAACAGCCTTCCTGCTTTCTGTCACAGCTTCTAGTACAACTGCTGCTGGTGGTAGCCACAAGAAGTAACTACAAAAATGGCCCAAAATTGTTTTGTTGGGTGCTTTTCTTTTCTTTTTTTTTTTTTTTATAACACCAAACAATTCAGCCCTGGGAACGTACCTGTCACAGGAAATTGCAGTCTTATGTGTTAAAAACTGCCAGATTTAAAGGAATTGAAGACAGGCTCCTGTAAATCAATTATGTTGGACAAACTTCACATTGTCAGATACAATGCAATTTGAGAATACATCAGTCTATCGTTTCTGTACTATTACTGGCATTGCCAAAGGCAGCATTTCCGGAGTAGTGCACCTACTCTGAATGCATGAGTAGATATGCACTCTGAACTGCATCACGTGATCAGGTAAACCCAGCCCTCACCAAATCATCATTACCTTTAACTCCTTCTTGCCCCCTTGCTGACTCATCAGACATGAGCCAGGCTGACCTGTGTAAGAGAAACCATGTCCAAATCCTACTGGCTGAAGTTTTCACTGACCCTTTCAGAAAAGGAGGCTGCAAGTCTATGGCAGTAGGAGCTGGACATATTCCAAAAGTTTATTTGGGTATGGAGTGGAAGATACAGTGGATAACAAAAATGGCTTACTATGGCATGACACATAATTTGTACAGTGTATCTTAGTTCATGGTACTTACTTGGTTGATGCAGATCAGGCAACACTCGTAAGAGTAGCTTTGCTGGCACATGTGAGTGCAGTGACAAGGAAAACAATAATGAAGAACTAGGAGCTCACCACAGCAACCTCTTCTACTGGCACAGCTGGATCAGAAAATCTACCCACAATCTACCCAAACATCAACCTATCAGTATTAAACTGCTTTGAGACCTGAAGTTTTATAACATATATTGAGTCACGGTCAAAGATAAGCTGAAGGAGCGATTAGAGTTTAGTCTGGCACAATGGTTCCTTATTGGTAAGTCAGTCCCAGTAGCATGAAATTTAAAATGGTGAAAGCGTACAATGGAAGCAATGACACAGGAGGTTTATTTTGAACGTGCTCACAATCTTGTCCATATTCACTTATAAGCATAAAGGTGTGAAGAAACTTGGCAGAAAATATTTAAGAGTGTATTTATTTAATTGGAGAATATTAATTTTTCATTAAACATCTCCATTGAGAAAGAATCTGAGAAAGTCCAGTTAAAGTTCATTGCTCATTTCAGCCAAGACTACCACACTTCATACACTACAGAAATCACATATTAATTTTAATAATTTCATTCAATATACAGTTGAAGAAAAAATGAATGCTTCTTCAAAGGCTGAAGTTTGACAATGTCTAAATTCTGTAAGCTGTAGAAATCTTTTCTCCATCAGATATTTTACATAGTCAGCCTTTGACAATCTCCCTTTAAACAAAACCAGTTCAAGACTGATCTGGTGTTCTCATTCATGATTATCCTAATTGATTTATCTTTTGTGATCTGTTTATCAGGAAATTGTTTTCATTTAATAAACATCTTAAACAAATACATGGAAGAATTCCCTTCAAAGCTAGGGAAAACGGTAAACTCAAATTCCACCCTCCCAGAACCACATCGAGCAGCTTATTCAAAATCCATTTTCACATATTTCTCTTATCTATTCAAAGACAACTAACAGTCCTGCACACTTGAGATAACCATGAAACTAAGAAAAATACTTCCCTCCTTTCTAAATGCTGACAGAAAATGCTTTAGCAGAAGCTATTCCTTTTACAGTCTAATCCATTTGTCTTTCTCATCCTTGCTGTCCTGCATTAAGCCACAGAAGTACGTACATACTTAGTCACATACAGAAAACATTTATATTTACAACTAAGGGCAAAAGTTTAAAGATCCTTTTCAGGGGAAATAACCAGAGGAGCTTTGCTGTCTCTTGAAAGTGGTGTTTTGCCTGAAAAAAGCCTGAAGAATCCAGTACTTAAATGCTGGTGTCATTTAAGTGCTGGTGGCACCTCAAAGTTTTCTCAAATGATAGAATGAGGGATTCCAATAGCTTTTTGTTTTGCCAATAGCATTGTAGTCACCTTGAAAAATAAATAAAAACTAGGATCTTTGCTTAGTCCTTTATTAACCAAAACAATGACTTCCTATCCATTTACTTGCCCAGTTTGATGGTGCAAATACTCCACTGCCCTTCTGAAAACTCCCAGGGATTAGAGTGATTCTGGTATGACATTAAATTTCCAACAGACATAAGAGCTGAAAGCATATTTAGGAGTTTAACTTATTTCTGAGTGATACATAAATCATCGTATTGAAGAGATATTTGAATAGATGGGGAAAATGAACACAGGCATGGCAACCAGGCATCCACTTTCAGTGCCTTCAAATGGCAAACACATAGTCATATGCGTATTTCAAAAGTTTTCTATGTGATACAGAACATTCCCTACTAACTCATAATAAGTTGTAACACTATTCTCAGTTTTGAGAAATATTACTCACCTCTACCTGGAATCCAGAATAAATCTTAACACAAAGGTGCCTTTACAGCATTACTTTTTCAAGTACACAGACTTAAAAATACCTGAATTACTCTTTCAACATCAGTATTATTTTAGAAGTTTTTCTAACAAGTAATCTTTGGGTAGTGACCCGATTTAGACTTGCAAATACCTATCCACAGCTTTACACCAAATCTCCCAGTTCTCCGGTAAGCAGAAATAAGGTAATGAAGACTGTTTGGACAAAAAGGGAATTACGAAGCATGCAATACATTAAGAAATTCTGTATACAGTTGGTGCCATTAGAAAGACAAAACTTTGCAAGTGCCCAGCACCTGCAATAATCAGTTGTATGAACAACTCTGATTTATTACTTCCTTTTCATTGCAGACATCCTGACCTGCTCCATTTAGCTGACTGGTTTGCCCTTCTCACGGTTTTTCTTTTCATTCTCAGAGAATTGGGTTAGACTAGTCCAGCAGCAACACAGGAATTATCATGCTGGATCATTAACCTAGTGTGATTAAAAGTCACTCGTTCCAGGTTGATCCTATTCTTGTTAATTTTGTGAAGGCTGCCATATGGAACAAGAGCTAGGATTAATTTTCTAAACTTTAATTATCTTAGTGCTGTAAGTCATTCTGGAAGTCCATCCTCTATTCTGAACATAATTATTTTGATGTAGGATAAACACAACTATTTCCACGACTTACAAAAAGTAAGATTACAATATACTTTGAAACCATGTTTCAATTTCAAACCATCTTTGCACAGTCTTCAAATGTGTCTTAAGGACTAGGTTTCTTGAACAACAGCTCACTTTACAAACTTGTTACAGTTTCAAATACATTTTATACAGCATGATGCTAACTATCTTCCTTCCAGGAAAAATAGCTTAAGGACTTTGCAGTGGCCTAAAAATATACAAAGAGGTAAAATGTACTTAACACACAAATCTAACATGATTTTCCAGGACAAAAGGAACATACCTTTCAATTCACTGCTAATCTTAGGTGGGTCAAATGAAACCACTTCATCTGATGTAAATGTGAGATCTTCCTCAAATATCTCAACATGCTGCCCATTTAAAAATAAGTTGATCTGTACAAAAAACAGATTTTCAAATGATCAAGTTAGAAATCCATTGCAATATGAATAAATGAAGCATATTTCTCATTAAGTATTGTTCTGGTATATTTTCAGTTACAGCTTTATTGATAAGGTTCTGTTGCTCCCTTTTAAAAGGTCACATGATAATAATTAATTTAACTTAAATCTTTGTGTAGGTGAAAAGAGGTATAAAAAACACAAATAAATGCTGTATCCATTTTGGTATGTTTTAAAGGAAGACAAATCTTTTTTTCCATCTCCCTTTATATACTGCAACACTACATGGAATTTTGTGTCACAACTCTTGACAGTTAGATCCCAAAACTTGAACGTCTCCAGCTGTTCCATGTTATAACCCCCTTTCCTTCCTAATGTCATCGACTATATTAAAGACAAACTTCTCTTTGGATCCTGTATTCATCCTCAAATATATTTTGTGAAAGCCATTAATAAAAATAAATCAATACTACAGTTTTGGGTTTATGGTGAGAGGAAAACATGAACTGAAAAAATGCCCCGGTGTTCATCTTGCACGATGAGCTCTCCTCCATCCCCAAAGAAATCTGAACAGTGCAGAGTCAAGTGTGCTATTTTATTAGCTGCTTGGGCTATTTACTGTCCTCATTTAAGCTGACACAGAGTTAATTTTCTTACTAGTAGCTGGCCAATGCTGTGTTTTAGATTTAGTATGAGAATAATGTGGATAACACACTGATGATTCAGTTGTTGCTCTTCAGTTTCCCATGATCTACCAGTGAGAAGGTGCACAAGCTGGGAGGGAGCATGGCCAGGACAGCTGACCTGAACTGGCCAAAGGCATATTCCATACCACAGAGCATCATGCCTGTATATAAATGAGGAGGGTAGGGAGCTGGCTGGGAGCTGCTGATCACTGCAGAGGGAGGGGCTGGGCATCGGTCAGTGCGTGGGGAGACACTTTACTGTGCATCACTTGTCTTTCTTGGGTTTTATTCCCCTCTTTCTTTTTTCTTACCTCCCATTTAATAATAAAAACAATTACTACTTTGTTTCAATTATTAAACTGCTCTTATCTTAACTCACGGCTTTTATCTTTTACCTTTTTTCTAATTCCTCTCCCTATCACACTGGGATGGGGGAGGGAGGTGAGCAAGTGGCTGCGTGGCACTGAGTTGCCAGCTGGGATTAAACCATGACAGTCCTTTTTCATGCCCAACATGGGGCTTAATGGGTTGAGGTAACAACAAATCTGACTAGAACATGTTCAAAAAAAATTGTTACAAGCATTCACTGTATTAGTTTAATAGTCACTGGTCACAATGATTTATTTGCTCTCAAAGTTTATGTGTTTGTTCCTCAAGTTCCCTTACGTAATACCTTACTTGCAGAATGCGTCCCCTGTTATGATGTTTATCACCCATGGAAAATGGGCTGAGGTTATCAAGTTGTTGTACTTTGTAACATTGGCTTATGACAGGATATTATTGCTGGTTGTGAAACCAATCTAGTTATTTGCAATAAGCACTGCTGTCATCTCTGTACTTGGGAGTCATCCATCAGAAACTATTAACAATTATACCTTTTAATATAGTAATTTACCTTTTCTTCACAGAGACCCAATTCATGGGGAGGACACTCTGCCTTTCATCTTACCCTTCTCCTCCAGGCTAATCACAATACCTCTTGAGAACATTTAATATGCTTGGGATGTTCAAACTAGAATGTACCTATTGCTATGTCTTCACAGAATCACAGAATCAAGTAGGCTGGAAAAGACCTCTGAGACCAAACTATGGCCTAACACCACCATGTCAACTAGACCATGGCACTAAGTGCCACATCCAGGCTTTCCTGAAACACATTGAGGGACAGTGACTCCACCATCTCCCCGGGCAGCCCATTCCAATGTCTAATCACCCTTCCTGTGAAGAAATTCTTGCTCATGTTCTCTAGCACAGCTTAAGACTACATCCTCTTGCACTATCAAGGTTGCCTGGGAGGAGGCTGATGTCCATCTGGCTACAACCTCCTTTCAGGCAGTTGTAGACAGCAATAAGGTCTCCCCTGAGCCTTCTCTTCCCCAGGCTAAACAACCACAGCTCCCTCAGCTGCTCCTCACACGGTATGTGCTCCAAACTCTTCACCAGCTTGACTGCCCTTCTCTGGACATGCTCCAGCATCTCCATGTGCTTCCTGAATTGAGGGGCCCAGAACTGGACACAGTACTCAAGCTGTTGCCTCGCCATTGCCAAATACAGGGAAGATGATCACTGTCCTGCTCCTGCTTGGCTACACTACTGCTGATACAGGCCAGAGGATGCCACTGGCCTTTTTTGCTACCTGGGCACACTGCTGGCTCACATTTTCTGAATGTTTTCCAGGCCTTTTTCAAGGTTAAACAACTATTTAAAATACTCCCCAGAGATCAGCTCCACAGAGAAAGACTGGGGGTGATGGTTGATGAAAAACACAAAATGAGCTGGTAGTGTGTGCTCACAGCCCAGAAAGCCAATCATGTCCTGGGCTGCATCAAAAGCAGCATGGTAGGCAGGTCGAAGGAGTTAATTCTCCCTTTCTACTCTGCTCTTGTGAGACCCACTGCACACAGTTCTGATGCCCCCAGCGTAAGAAGAGCAGGGCAAGTTTGAGCAAGTCCAGAGGAAGGCCACGAGGCTGGTAAGAGGATGGAGCACTGACCCTACAAAGGCAGGCTGAGAAAGTTGGGGCTGTTCACGCTGGAGAAGAAAAGGATGTTTGGAGACCCCTCAGCAACCTTTCAGTATCCAAAGAGGGCCTACAGGGAATCCAGAAAGGGATTATTCATCAGGAAATGTAGTGATAAACCAAGGAGTAATGGGTACAAACTGAAAGATGGGAAATTGAGGTTGGATATTAGGAAAAAAATTTTCACTGTGAGGATGGTGAGACACTGGAACAGGTGGCCCAGGAAGGTTGGATACCCCAACTCTGACGGTGTTCAAAGCCACACTGGATAACGCCTTGAGCAACCTGGTCTGGTGGGAGGTGTTCCTGCCCATCATAGTGAGGGTCAGGACCAGATGATCTTTAAGGTCCATTCCAACTCCTTAACATTCTCTGGTTCTATGATCAGCCCTGAGGCTGGCTAGTTAAGAGTGGCAGGGTGCATAGGACAGCATGGGCAAGTGCCTAGGGCTGTGGACAGCTCCAGTGTTCTGGGACTTTACCCCTGAAAAAATGAAGAATACAGAAAAACCCACAAAATATTTGGAAAAAGTATGCTGTCACCCTGGGAATTCCAGAGAGACACAAATCACTGCAAAGTCCTGGCCCAGGCCTTCCGAGCTCTCTTTAACTCTATTTATTACTCTCAAGCGGACAAGGAGGTCTCTGGATCTGAACACAAAACAAAAACCCCTGCAGCTACTCCAGCTCCAGCAACAGGCACTGCCACTGAATGAGAGGACCAAACCCTTCTAGTTATCAGTTGGCCCTATACATAAGAAATGGACACAAAGCTCAGTTCATTTAGTAAAGGAGGATGAAGCAGGGCCATCACAAAAACAGGAGAAAAAGGTAGAACAAGATCCTTGAGTGAGCTGTGGTATACGCAAAAATATTTCATCTGTCTTTCAGATCAGCACATTATCACCTGGCTGCTCCAGTGCTGGGATAACAGGGCCACTAGCCTGTAATTAGAGGGTAAGGAAGCCAAGAAGCTACAGTCACTTTCTAGGGAAGGGGGCATTGAGAACTAGGTTTGAAAAAGCGACCCAGGTTCTCAGCCTCTGGAGGGGACCCCTGTTAAGTTTCAAGGAAAGATATCCCTTCAAGGCAACTGTTATATATCACTCCAGTAAGTGGACCACAATGAAGAGAGGTATCCAGTACTTGAGAAAATTAGCTATGCTAGAGGTATTTATTATGACTTGAACAATGCAGAGCTACCCACAGACCCAGATGAAGCCCAGTGCTCACGACCCAGAAGGCAGCAGTTTGTATTGAGCACATCATCATATGCTAACTAATTGGCACCAGAGAGTTAGAGAGATGAAGAGCCATCAGTGGTAGATCAAGTGGCTCACCAACTCCAACAATAAGAAGAAAATCTATCTCCCTCCCTACGGAACTTGTGTCTTGGCTCTGGAAGAAGTGTATGAAAGTGGGAAAACCTGTCCTGGGGGATCCAGCAATTCAAAGAGAATACTTCTCACTCATCATCTCTATGGACCAGTATCTCAGCTATTAACAGTAAGCATTCTTTTCCTCAAGAGAAAGGATATAGAAAGTACACATAAGAGGGTATCCTGTAGTTTTTCCTGCAGGACCATTGATAGGACACAAGGAAGTGGGATGGAAGCAATTTTATCTGTATTGGAAGACGCCCAGTAGTAAAGATTCAGACATACACTCAGGTTACACTACCACAACAAAACAATATAAAGCAACTTTGCAATAGCAGTTATCAGTGCTCAGTCATCAGCCAAGCCAAGATAACTCTACTCAGCACTCTTTCTTAAGATTGCCTTTGGAGAATAATAAACAGTGACTTGTCTTCAGTAGGCTTGCTGCAATTTTTCTCCCTACAGAAAAGTTTTAGGTTACCTTTAAAGTATACATGGAAAAAACTACTATTTGAACTGTAAAACCACTGGTGATCTGTGATAAACTCGGGACAATTGCATAAAAGCAGTGGAAATAACAAATGAGACATTGAATCCAAACTGACATCCAGAAAGGTATTATCAAACACAGAACAAAAGAACCCACTGTGGCAATATTAACATAACTGAAAATCTGCTTATGGAGGTTTTTTTGGTTTTAGGTTAAATGCTGAACTAGCGCAACAAGACTCTTTGTAACTGAACTTTCAATTTAGCAAATCAGTTAATTCATACTTCCTCTGTAATCTCTTGCTAGACCATGGTTGTTAATACATGGCTAGAACTCTGAATCAAGGACGTGAATCGCTTACATGACACTTTTACTGCAGGGCAACAGTGGTAGGACACGTATTTTGCTGATGGCATATCCAGTGCACCCATCAGATTAGTTACTTAGAACAAGGACTTTGATTTTCAGCATTGAAAAGAATAAAAGAATACTGTTTTCTTTCCTTGTTAAATTAGGTTACTATTTAACCTCCGCAGCATTTTACCAAGTCTGGAACACAGGTGCTAATTAGTAAGTTGATATTTAATGTGATGAATAATACAGTGGTACGCTCAACTTCCATAAAGACAATAATTACATATTAGACTTCTCAAACACAGGCTATTTGTATAAAGCAAAATATAAGTGATGATAAAAAAATAGTACTTGAACTTCTTTTTAATGCTTTTCCATTACACAGTTTATAAATAATGACGTTATAATAACTAATAGCATCTCCTTTGTAAAGCTGTGAAATTAAAATATTTTCCATTAATGCAGAATATTACTTAAAAGAATGGGGCTTTTTTGGGCTAAGCACTGGATGGGTGTTAAAAATGAAACACTTAACTCTCAGAATACTTAAACTGTTGTGTTTGCTCCCCCTTGCCCACTTTTTCACTTCCTGCCTGTGCTTGCAAAGCTTCCCTTCGCTAAGCAGAAGCCTATCATAATACCTGTGGTCTAACACAGCCCAATATTCTGGCCTTTGGCTACTTTCTCGACAGTGGATGAGTTAGAAAACTCTTAGTGAGTGTCAGAATGCCTTGGCATGAGAGACATGCAATTAGTTTACAAGTCACTAAAAGGCCTTGAAAAATGAAGGGCATATACATAGTTTTTCTGCAGTCTCCAAAAGATCAGTTAAGTAGCTGATGGCATTCAAAAGAGATGAGACCATCATTTATAAATCCAAACATTTTATGGCTTCAGCAAAACCAGTTTTCTTCAAGTTCATTTTGAAAACTGCAATCTAGACAAGGGTAGCTATGTAACAGAAAAGAAGTAGGGCTCTGGATGAACATGTTATCTTACACTGTAATTTCTCACCTAGGCCTGCCTAGTCATCTGAACTGTAAGTTCTTGGACTGAAACTATTGCTATGAACTGAATAGGGCCAGAAAAACATCATTCACAGGCTCCTCCATGATACTCAGCACAAGAGATGCACAAGCTTGCATAATGTAACAGTTTTTGTAACATAGGTAAGAGAAGAAATTACTACTTCTATTTTTATAGACAGGGTATATGGAAGGAAAAGGTACAACTCTCTGTTAAGGTAAAACCTCTGTGAATCAGAGGAAATTCCCAACAACATATACAAAATGTGGACTTCCCAGAAACTCAGGAGATGTGTCCAAGTTCACAAGATTAATGTTCCCCTCTCTGAACACCCAAATGCCTGCTCTTTAAAGAAGCCCCATTAACTTTCAAAAAAGTATATGATTTTTTTAATCATTCTTTGCAAATGCAGTAAAAATAATTCAAACCTACAATTCTAGGAAGCTCAGTTCATGAAAAGAGAAGTTTCAGTTTTGATGTAATATTTTTCAAAAGTTGCTGCAATTAAAATGGAAGGTCAGCAAGTTCATCTGTTACAAAACATTCTGTGTGAACAACGCAAGTCTCTAAGGAAATATTTTTAATCAAAGTTACCAGAATACTTTGCAGTTTTAGAATTCAGCTAGTGAAAAACGCCAGAACCAGCAGAATTTTTCAAATTACTTCAAAGAAAACAGAGCACAAGCTTACCTGAACATTGCTTTTGGGATAACAGAAGAAAAAAGGTTTCAAAACTGGAGACCTAGAAACACAAACCAACAAACATATGTGCACTTAACTAAAATTACTGAACAGGAATTAAGGGGAAATTAAAGCCATTCAAACATAACCAGCAATAGTTTTCCAAACAACTTTGAAAAGTCTGAGAAGGGTAAAAACTCCTTAAATTCTACTATTAAAACCACAGGATTTTGTTAAAAACATCCAAGAAAATTTTACTGGGGAAAGATAGCCAGAATAACAAAAATACTTTCTTGACAAAGGATGCACTTCATGGCACTGAAGTCTATTGCACTGTCAGTAGCCACATACTGAAACCTAAGCTAGTTACACAGGGCTACTGGAAACACAGCTACAGTTCCTTCTCCCATCTTCATGTGCAGTATTTGCTTAATGACAGGAAAGTTTTAAATGTTGCCATGAATAAGCACAAAAAGGTTGAGGATATAAATCACCAGCAGACTCTAGTCATATCTAGGAAAACACTGAGTCAAACCAGCTTTTTTTTTTTAAATATGCCCAACGTTATTCTGTTCAGCTTGCTCCTGTAATTGTTTCATGCTAATTACTTTTTGGGATGTTCTGGGACATTTGACCTCACATTTCTAGGCGAAGTGAGCTGGTGCACGTGTAAATTTGGTGTGCCCACATTCCAAACTAACAGCTACAAGACAAAACTGGTCTAGAAATCTGCATGTAGGAACACATGGTTGAGCAACTGCCTTGCCATGAAGTCACATTAGAAATTCTCCCCGCAGCTCATTAAGTGGACACTGTTACGAGCTGATCAGAGACTTGTGTAACTCATATTCAGTAATTTAATAAAGAATTTCAGTACTTGCATACCTATCTTATAGCACTCACTATTAATTTGTTATCAGTTATTAAGCATAGTGCTCAAGAGAAAGATTTAGTTGCTTCTGTGGTTGCTGTTTTGAGCTGGCAAAGCTCATGATGATGAGTGGCAGGGATGCTATCACATATTACAACATGTTTATTAACAGGAGTTAACTTACACTCTGGGGCGCCCTCCAACAACTCCAGTGAGGCCAGGTGCTGGAAATGGAAATTAAATTAATAAAAGAATGGTTAAAGGCACCTTCAAAACATCAGAAGAATATTTAGAACAATGATGAGAAGAATTAGAACATTATCATAGCTTATATGGAATACAGATTTAATAAATACAGAAAAATACCTAGCAAATTACTTAGTCACATAAGCTAATAAAACTGACCATTTTACACAACAGTCAAAAAGGCAAAACAGGTAACTGACTTTTAACAAAAAATATATTTTTAAATGTGCAAAGCATAAACTATAGCTGCTTCTTCCTAATATTTTGTATATCAATGCCAGTGAGGCAACACATTTGATAGAAAAAGAACTGAGTTTTAGGGGCTTTTTGCTGTTCTTTTATTTACTTCTAAAGAGAGCAGAGAAACAATTCTGATCTGGACCATGGTTTATTTTAATATTTATTTAATATGACTTTGTTAGATTAACTGTGACAGATTGATTTGGATTATGCTCTCTAGCATTTTCAGTAGCTAATTTTCCTTTTTAAGGTGCTGGGTACTGCCAATCCCATTCTCCTTGACACATAGGGGCTTAAGGCACCAGCACGATCCCAGATTTGCACTAAGTCAAATTGCCATATTCATACTCAAAAAAAAGCCAATGATGTTTTATACTAAAGGTAAAAAAAAAAAAGGCCCTTATAAAAAAAGCACTCTAAATAAACATCTCCCTACCCACTAAGTTCTACTGAAAAAAATGTGGTAGTGAATAGAAAAAAACCCTTCCCCTAGTGTTAAACAGTTTTAAATGATCTAGTGAGGTTTGATTCACTCCTTCAAGCAGAGCTGCCATTTAACAACAAGGCCAGCTCCAGTTATTTTACTGAATTATGTGCCTAGTTTATTTAGGTTGTTGGAGGAGGAGGCTGGATATGGTAAGGTCACGTTGGAAATACAGGTTCATAAACCTAGTTATCTGTGGATTCTCACATGTGTCACTTCCTGCTAGGCAGCTGAATTGCTCATTAAGGATACCAGATTTTGCTCTGACTTCAGTTTCAATTTCCTGAAACCTCCCAAAGAAAGCTCCTCACTTGCAGACTGTCACACAATGGATCTCAGCTCCTACAATAAAGCAGTTCTCTAAACACTGACAAGACAACAGCCTATCTAAGAGCTCACACCTCGAGGCTGTGCCAACCTTCTACTGCTGCTTGCTATTGCTGGTCTTTCAAAGTTCTCCAGCACAAGCTACCGTAACAGCAGATCTGTCGGCAAAAGCGCAACTGCAGAGCAATACCCCAGTTGGAACATTATTAAGTTCTATGTTATGATTATCCAATCCATCGTTTATGTGGACATGAGTAATATGGGAGTAATTTTAAGACCAATTTATTTTTAGCTATATGCAATTCCTGCTTAGGCTTCAGGTAGAAAAGATGAAGCAAATTGTAAACTGATTGCGGCCTACAATCAGTGATTTGATTTTGTGCAAACAGCACTAGAGCACTATACCTCACCTCAGGCCACGGCTCAGATCCCCATTACATTTCTCCAATAAACCAAAAGGCGGCTACAGAAGCTGAAGTACAACAGATAACACAGTGGGCTTTTCACTGTGGCCAGACCTGCTTCTGCTAAGTAAATTGTGATCTCTGTGATCAACCATGGCCCCAAGACAACGTCTTCAAAATCTCCTCATGCTGAACTTTATGCTTACTTTGCATTGCTTGCTTAAATATCTGCTCTCCCTCCTTTTGGGAAGATTTATCTTAATCTACAGTGACATGAACAATCTGTCATACTTACAGAGTATCAATCAGGCTGCAGTCATTATGATTCTCAGCTAAATCGAAGCTGTTCATCTGCTTTCCCAGAAATTTTACATGACCACTTTTTGTTATCAGAACTCCATTCATTAGTTCCTCAAGGCAGATAAAAGCTTTGTCTCATCCATCACCAATAAACCTTGAACAAGTTGCTTCACTTCAAGATGAGGAAGAACTAACCAGCACTGTCTGCCAGCTTCTGTGCCTCAGAGTGGCATAAAACTGGGCAGAATATCTTCAGGTTGGAGACCTTCCTTTCAGTGCATTTATATACTGTTCATGTTCATCTGAAGGTTGCTTAAAATCAGCCCAAACAAGCACCTACTACAGTATGTAGAACCACCATATTCTAATATATTATAATCTATGCCACAGGTATCACACCCTGTAAAATGTCCCACAGCAGAAAAAACTCTGGCTGGAACCTGCAATCAACCCATGAGATGCAAATTTCCAGCAAAAGAAGTTTCATTCCTTCCAGCTCTGATAATTCCCCACTGGATTTTAAGATGGTGGAAGAGCCTTATATTTTGCCCAATTTTGGATTATGACTACTACTTCTTTAATGTACTTCTGTCAAAATGTAATAAATACTTCTGTACAATTCTGTATATTTTTCAACAGAATAAACCATAATGCAATATATGAAAGAAAAATTTAATAGGTGATACTTTCCTTGAAGCTTCACAGGACTACAAAATATAATGATGTCTCTTGCTCACCAGCTTTCAGCTTTTGACTCTAAATAGTTTTTTCCTTCTATTTCCAGTGATTGACATTGACATATTAAGAACAGACATCAAAGTAGTCTACTTGTCAAGCATTATTTTTTTAAGTGACCCAACTAGGCAAATCCAGAACCTCAGGTTTTATACTCCACAGTTCTTATGTTATGCTTGAGCACTAGTACAAAATGCATACAACATTTTTTACAGGGGTCAATTACATGCTCTTAAGTATTCTATTTATGTCCTGTGAAAACAGCAGATAGTTTATCTTCTGCAATATTATTCTCAAAAAATGGTGATTGCAGTAAACTGCTAGAACAAGGACATTTCTGAAAGTATCTTCCAACACACTTGGAGATCAGTCATAATATTTACATATACTCAAGCACTTTAACATCTCAAGTTGTATTAACCAGCTGTCATCTTAGTGTCAAACTCCGGTCATTTTAATGTGAAATAAGGGTCAGCGCATGATTTCAGCTATTAGTAAAACATTTTTTAGCTACTGAAACCCTGTTAAACTATAAATGCCAGTTTCCCACAGTAAGGCACTTCTCAAGCCTCTTCTACTCTGCATTTCATTCAGAATTACATACCTGAATTAAAGACAAAATAAATACACAATCAACACAAATTACTTAAATTCTAACCTTTTGGTTGACTGGACTGCATATAAAGAAGACACTTACTCTGAGTAATACAAGCCTGGTCTGTGTTTGTTAGCTTTTATGAAGTGAGGGAGAATTTCTGTGGACTGGACAACGCAGAACTGAACTCCCAGAGGCTACTATAGATTTAAAAATCTGAGTCTGTGTCTAGGATTGTTCACTGCCAAATTTAGAAAAGCTCACTTTATAGAATAGCAAAACAGCTGTGAGGGCTTCACTATTAGGACTGAACAGTACAAGGACATTTAAAGTCATTCTTTTTTTTTCAGGAGACCATACATGCATAAAACCAAACAAACTTACTGGTTGTTAAAAAATCCTGGCTATTATCAACCTTCAGACTACTGAGGACAAAACAGTGAGCATAATTTTAGCTGCTGAAAGTTTAACAAACTCAGGTGTTAAATGTAAAAAAAAAATTAAAAGATAGGATAAGGTGTGTTTGGCCTTTTTTTTTTTTAATAGTTTGTATCCCTTTAAGTTCATCAGTACAGCATAATCCAAATGAAAACTGATTAAGTGTTTGAACTAGTAAACTAAATACCATACTCAGCAGAAGTTTACAGTAAACGTCTTTCATTCCAAACAGAAAATACACAACAAATTGCTCTCTAAGGTATGGCGTGTCTATACACAGTAACTTCAAATTCTTCTCTGGACTTAAGAATCTCATCTGCAGTTTCAATTATACTTAATTTCTGTGAAAGTATGGTCATGTGTCCCACTGGTCTTCAACAACAACAATGGAAATTGAAAAAGCATTAAAAAAAGTTAGGAAATACCTATGAAAAATCTGTCTTTCGCTCTTGATTATGGAAGGCTATTAATAGATGCACCATTGTCAAAATTCTCTCTTGCACAAACACACAGAGGCTTCAGCCCATTCCCACATATAGACAGCATCCCTTCTTTTAACACAGAGGATGACACATCATAAGAAACTGGGAATTTCAGATCGGCACAATGCCTTGAGATGGTCATCTTTCTATTGATAATTGGAAGTAAAGATCGACCATAAATGGGGAGAGGGAGAGGAATCAGCACTCAAACTGACTAAAAGCTATAGCAGCAATACAGTGCTTTCCTTTTATGAGGCCTAAGTTTTATTATTCTTTATATATATGACTACACAAAAAATATATCATATCCAAAAATCCTACGTTGCAAAGTAAGTCAGAAGTTAATAAATACTGACATTAAGACTTTAAATTCACTAAAAAGCACACCTCTGATACTCAAGGCTCAAAATCCAAAGTTCTTAGTGTCTGAAGTGAAGCATTATGATCATTCCTCAACAAAATTACTGTGCTTTTTCATCACAGGAAGAAAAGGAATTTCTTTTTATCTTACTGTTGTTTTCTGAAAAGCTGTTACTGAAAACTCCCTCAAAACATTTCAGGCAAAACTTAAAAAATTTTGACTCAAGTGGTTTAAATTCAGCCTAAGTGAAAATGACCAGAGTTAGTCCTTTAGTACTGATTATTAAATAAATTAATACCTATTTTACCTACAATTTATAATTTTCATATTATAGTACTGCCAAAATAAAACTACCTACCAACTCTAGCTCAGGGCTCCACAAGTTGTTACTTGCAGACTGAAACCACCTGATGAAACACCAAGAGTGGCAGTACTCCTGGATTTCATCTCAAAAGATGCAGCAGGAGCTCCTGTGACTCCTCACCCTTATTCTGAGCCATCAAATATCCTTTCTCAGTCACTCTTCTCCTCTAATCATCACTCTTAAATTTTAGCTTGATCCTCTTAAATACTGGTGGAGTTGCCCTTCAGCATTTCTTTATAGGGAAAGCACAACCAAGGACTCTGATTTACATTCTTCTGTGGTTATGCTTTCTTTCACTATCTAAGGAAAACACCTGTAGAACAGACAGAATGCTTTCCAATGTTACTAGCTTAGCTGTTTGTCTTTACAGTTTGCTAAAGATTCTTGGATACAAGGTGCTGTGTATGATTATCTGTACAACTGTCCACACATAACTAAAAACTGTGCTCTGTTTTTTAAAGGTCACTCAAGTGTCCAAAAATACCATAATGAAGTGTTTCAGTTCAGGTGACATCACCCTGCAAGTCAACAACTTATCTTGTCTCCCTGCTGTGCATTATGAAGGATTTATAATTTGTTCCTGCTTTTCCTCAGTTCTTCATTAAAAGAAAATGCAAAATAAGAAAGAAAGGTTATTTGCCATGACTCTCAGTCACTATCTCACTTTCTGGAAGTGAACTAATGCAGGAGAGCTGGGAGAGGCATGACCAAGCTGGTAGTTCCTGAAACACAGGACTTCATTGTTTAAAGGGTTTTCATCAGGAAAAGTCACACATGCTTAAAATCTCACTTGGTGTGCATCCCCACAACTGCCACCATTTCAGCAGAACAAAGCCACACAAGGTTACATCACACAGATCCATGTGGGAAGTGCAAACCCACAAAAAAGTGGTGCAGCACTGTACAAAGTGGGACCTCAGGTGCTCACTGCCCAGAGCACTTACACAGAGTGCCTGAAGTTCAAGTCCTGGGTTCTCCTGCCTGTGGACACTTTGACCTTCCCATGAGAGTGACCAAACTGCCATGGGCGTGCTCTGCGTCTCACTGAAGCTGTGACACTTTGGAAAACTGTAATAATTTGCAAAAATGTCCCAGTGAAATAGAGGGGAGGGGAAAAGCTGAGTGAAAAAGCAGTGGGAAACAACATAAAGTCCTGTTACTAGACAATTCACCTCGGAGAACAACAATCTTAATCTTGGTTCTGGCTTCTGTTCCCAAGATCATTTACCCATCTATTAAATCTTGTGTATAGAGCTGCCTGTTCTAAGACATTTAAGCCCCAGGAATTAATTCTTCTGCTCTTCACAGCAAGTTCTGGAAGTCTAAACTACTCTCAGAAACTAAGCATCATTATTAGTACACCACTAATTACTGTTTGGCAGCGTTGAACAATTCTGAATCTCACTGAAGAAAAGAAGAAAGACTCTTCATAATCACTGCTTTAAATATATTTCACATCAACAAGTAGCCTACTAAGCATTTAGATCCCGAATCTGACCCATCTCTGCATACACAAGAGTTTATCAGTGCTGGTAATACAGAAATTTACCATACAACAGCAACTGAAAGGAGTGACTGTAGGAAACAGTCACAATATACCTTAAACAAATAAAAATAATGACTATGTGGTTGTTCAGGCACTCAGAAGCATGTCAGTAAACAGCAGTAAAGAGCTCTGACACCCTCTGATCCTAATCATTTCTATCACAGAAGCTAAAAACCTTGTTGCAGCCCTATACCTAGCAAGGAAAAGTGCTATTTACCACCAAATGCCCCAAAAGATGCCAGAAATACCCGTCTTTCCCATCCCTGATCATTCGCAGCTCTCCTATGAATTGACAGAGATTTCTTTTTTTGTTGTTGTTGAGAATAACCACTACAGGATGTTCTAAAAAGCTTAAGCTGTTCCTTTAGGGAACAAAACTAGCACCCCTACACCATAATCCACAGAGATTGCCTTAAATACATTCCTGTGTAGAGTGGATGTTTCCCACAAAAGCCCTGATAACATGAACTGGAAGTTTGCCAGCCACCTTAATGCACAGATGTTCAGATGTCACAGAAACTCAGTTTCAATACTCCATATACTCCACCCAACCAAGGTAGTGCATATTCTTTACTTTTTTCATTCTGCAAAGATCAGTGGTATAAGGAAAAAACTGAACCCTTAGTAAACCTAGCAATTTCAGACTTCAAAGTTGGTTTATACACATAGCAGTTGCTGTATAAAAGTGGCAAAGAAAGTCCATTACCTTCAGATCTTACAAATAAGCAATTATTTTAAAATCCACCCAGATTTACTTCCTTCAAAAGACGTTTTCTAGGGGATTGTCTATGCATGTATAGAATAAATAGTAGGAATAGATCTTTACTTTCATAGTCTGCTTGAATAAAGAAAAAGAAGACACTACTTTAATTATGAATTGCTAACTGGTTACAGAAATGACAGTTTGGTCCAATGGTGAAAACACCATCTTTCATCCATTAGCTAAAAAATAAGTCTGTAGCAGCAAATCATATCTATGCTAAATGCTAACCTATTAATCAACCTTCAGAATTGCAAAATTTTAAAATATTATCTTAATGAATATTTTCAATTAGTTCTATATGATCATATTCTGTATTATAGAGACAAAAAAAAGATGATTATGCACTAACCTTGTCTCTATAAACCCAACTTTAAAAAACCAGCAAAGCAGTCTGCATTAACTGATCTCTGAGACTACTGTAAAGACTACAACACAGAATGTACACACTTCTGTGCTATTTTTAATCCACTGAAACAAGAAATATTAGTTTCTTAACTGCAAGGCAACACCTAACCACTCTTTCATTAATCAAGATTCTAGACCCGCTATGGAAGTTCAGAGTTGCAGGTTAAGCTCATGGAATTTAATTTTGAAGATCTATGTAAATCCTAGATAGTCTTCATCAAGATATGCATTAGTCATTACAAAATATCCAAGCTCTAGTCCTCAAAATGAGGAAACTTGTATTCATTTTAAATGGACAATAAAAGCCAGATTAGGCACCAAATCACAACAATATGAATGAACTATTTAGAACTGAGATGGATACAGGGGTGACGTTTAAGGGACTTGGGAAGAGAACAGAGGAAAAAAAAGTTTGCTCAGAATAACCAAACAAGAAGTCTCCCTAGAAAATTTAGAGAATCCAATGATATTTACAAAGAACAGACATGAAATTTTTTTGGAACAAACATTAGGTAAACAGTAGAAGCTAGATTGTTTCACATTAGGTGACTCTTATGCAAATACTTTAAAATATACCCCCAAGATTAAGATGGACTTAATTAAATCCCAGGATTTTACATCATATGTCAATTAAAAAAAATAAATCTCTTAATAGCTACAATTACAAATTAATACAAAATAAAATGTCAAAGACAGAGTAATTTGAGGTTTGAGTTAATACTGCAAGATGATAATTTAAGCTGGGTAGTTAATATGCACTGTGAATTAAGAATTAGATGTAGGCCATTAATACCTTCACTGTAAAATTAAAATTTTTTTGAATTATAACTGAATGTTGTAGTTACTTACATAAGCAGCTACACATTTAACAGGTTCAAAGTACAGTAGCATCAATAAAAACCCTTTGCAGTAACATTGGATAATAAAGTACTGAAGAGAACCTTCAAAACTGTCCAACTGCACGCACAGCTCTTCATAAACTGCAATGTTATAGCTGGGCACTGTGGTAAATTTCTGCCAACTGAGTAACACTCAATGCTTATTGCCAGTGAAGCCTAAGGGCATCACTAACTTTTAATAACATGGTAAAAGTAA
Source organism: Poliocrania exsul (assembly GCA_035041345.1). Classification (NCBI taxonomy): domain Eukaryota; kingdom Metazoa; phylum Chordata; class Aves; order Passeriformes; family Thamnophilidae; genus Poliocrania; species Poliocrania exsul. The sequence goes on along the minus strand of JAWWLZ010000139.1, from coordinate 29,811,085 downwards.
AACACTGTTGCACATCAGTGCAACCACATGTAGGAAAACAGACAAATAAGGAAAGGGCAAAAACCCAGAAAGGAACAGTAGCAGCAATGGAAGGATAAAGAGTTTCAAAGGAACACAAATGCGAACTTCCAGGACTTACATTTTATCATTTTGCTCATGTCTGAGTCCCATTTCTACGCTAAACATAAATACCTTTCAAAAAATTATTTCACTGTGCCCAACCACAATAAAGCTGAACATGACTAAGTCTTTGAGTGCTAGTCATGCTCAGAGAATTAAAATAAGAACATTCAAATTCTTCAAAGATGCTTCAAGTATTTACCCATGCCAGTTCCAGCTGGTGCAATCTCTCTGGAGAAAATTTCTACAGCTTCTTTTTGTTTATGGTGTACAGCAAGCCAAATAACAGCTTCCCGAGGACCCTGCTTCAAAAAGGTTGAAATTAGATTAGCTTAGCAGATGTTCCCTCTAAAGGTAAACCCAACCAGTACTGTGCTCCCTAATCTACAGTCAACTAAAATACCTGCCCTTGCAGATAAACCCTGTCTCACACTTAAGATTTTACTTCTCTAAAAATCAGCTACTGAAGGATCTACCACTGGAACGAACATTAGGTTTCACTCAGGGCAAAGACTATTTAAGAATTTGCAAGCACCAGTAGAAACCACCTTTGAATCTATGAAACCTGTTTACAACATAAGTTTGTCTCTGAACATCTCAGTTGTCCTAAGCCACAAGTGCAAGTACATATGAAATAGGACTGCAAAAGGTACCAAAATCTACTGATCAGGAGTTTCTCACACAACACTGAAGTATGAGTTCTGCAGCAGAGTATTTCTTCTCTCTCAAAGTCATCTCTTTTTTTTGTTAATGAACAGAAAGTTTCTAAATGTTCTTTGGTAACCTTACATGAAATTATTGGTTTACTTAAATCAATATAAAACTCAAAAAAGGATAAATTCGACTACAAGATACTAGGAGATTTTTTTTACAGTGTTTATGTCCTTTATGTCAACAGGAAAGGCTGCATTTTGTGAAAGCATGAAAAAAAAAAACCCAAAGTTTGGGAGGCGTTGTTTTTTTTTTTGCTACTCTACAGAGCACTTCGTAACTCTTTAAATGCCCTATCTATCTAATTCTTTTAGATTTGCTAGCTTTTGGTATCCCAGACAGACAATTAAGTTAACAGACTAGTAAATCCTGTATTCCAACTCAAATGCATGACAAAACCTCTATGCAAAGAGGATCACGTATGTCAGGTTATTCCAAGTGAGGAAAATTTCCTACTTTATAGCTGGCAATCAGCTAAAATTCAATAATGAAGGGCCTTCTTGTTTTAGTACATTTAAACCAATGTTGTAAATATTCATGAAGCTGAAAGATTATTTTTCTCTACTCTCAATTCTAGTGGCATGTCCACACAGAGGTCCAGATATTGTTCAACTTGCCCTGTCTTGGTATTTACTTATATATGTGCTGCTTCGTTTCAAATTTATATAGTAGAACCTCCAAAGCAGGAACTGTTTTCCTTCTGTATTAATATACTGTCTAGCATAGTACAGCTCTGGTTTTGAGCACTGTGATTTGTAACCCAAATAACCGTGTCTAATTTTACATGGAAAAATACGGTAGGAAAGAGTGTTTAAGGGACGACGTTATTCCTACTTGAATGGGCAAATATTTTCCTCGGGATTCTATGACTTTATATTTCAAATGGAAAAGCAAATCCCTATCCCTGACCCTTTTTCTCAAGCTACTCCGTCTGCTTTCCAGATGAAAACTCCTCTGGCTAGTTTCTTCTAAAATGTTGGAGGAATTGTGAAGGGGGAAGGCAATAGACCGATTTCCTGTATTTCAGCCTTAGCTCTCACATCCTGTTTAAGGCATGCATTAGAAGCACATACAGTGGCAATAACACTGTGTTTACTTTTAATATAAGACTAGGAGCTGAGGCTGGAAATACAGAAAATACTACAAATATTCAATTTCATTTGAAAAATTCCTTTAATTTTCTGTAAGCAAGGCAAACTGAACAATGAGGAAGGAGAAACTGCTCTTCAACTCCTTATTCACTCTATACCGTGACACAGACAACATCCTATGTAACAATTTAATTAAAGAATATATGACAACGTAGAATCATAAGGAGTTGGTATGAACAGACCACAGAGAAGTTCAACATCTGGAACATCTGTTCCTATGTTTCAAAATTCTGATTCTGCAATCTTAGTAACACACTTAAAATCAAAGACCACATCATAAAAAAGCTCAGTCCTCAGGAAGCAACTCTGGCTGCTGTGCAGAAGGATACAAACTCAAGCACCAAAATGAATAGCTGCAGATATAACTTGACCAATTGCTAAGAACACTTAATTTCAATAGTAAGAAGTTCACTGTCCTTCTCCACATCACATTCTTTTTTTTCTATGCACAAAAACTGTCAGCTATGAAGTATCAGCACTGCTAAGAACAAACTTAGAGCTGAGTTTTTCCACGTGTACCTTAAGAGTTTTCCAAGACTGCCACTGACAAAGAAGAATTAAATGCTACTGTTTTGGAACAAACTAAACTGTCTAAATATTTAAAGTACATGTAAGTGAGGACAAGATTTACATTTTTCTTTTAAAAAGGACTTTCATAGCCTAGATTAGGAAAACAGACCACGGATAACATCACAGCTGCAGTGGCTCTGGCCATCATTCATATTGTTACAGATGAAATTATTCAGTCACAACATACAAGGCAGAATTATATAGTTGAAGATTATTTTACAAGCAGTACTCACAGACAGTTTTAAAGTTGTGCAGATAAAAATGCTGACATTTCCTGACTCTGCAATATTTATGATGTGGTCTTTTCGCATTACTTCTAATGCAATTCAAGTCTATGTCATAAAAAACTTTTATAAAAGATATTTCTTTAGATGAACAACATTAGAACAGACTACAATAACATTTTTGTAAGATTTCGTATCAGTGCTTCTGGAAGACCCAATACTGCAAAGACCTTGTCAGTGTTAATTTTGTACACTAAGTAGTGACACTGAATTCTTTGCAACATGAAGGGGTGAAATTCCCAAGATGATAGTGACTTCCTTTAAAGCTGTAGAAAAGATAACAACGTGGAAAGATTAAAAGAGGTCAGTAAAAGTTTAAGAACACTCCACTGAATACTTACACCATCTATACTCCTTCTGGCATGAGGTCCATATGTATCTTCAGACCCTAAAACCTGTATGTTAACTGCACTGTAATCTTCATAACCAAGCTGACTGAAAATAAGACGAGTCCTGCAACAAACAATTTTTTTAAATTAGTTAACTGCCTCAAAACAATTACCTGGAGTAGCCCTGTGTGGTCCACAGAAGTTAGCTCTGTGATGTGTAAACTCGACCATGAATACTTTACATTAAACAAATATCTGAAAACTACAAATCAAGTGATTACTGACAAGGAAGTCATGCCTATGAATTTATCGCTAGGTTTCAAACTGAGCCTTTTGTTTATTCAAATTACTTGAAAGGTGATAGGTAAAAACAAATAAATGGATTTCAGTTCTTACTGCTGTCTTTGAAACAAAGATAGCTTTAAATGCCATTATAGTATATGCAATCTTCCTGAGTTTCACACTTTTAATTCAGTTTGTAACTGTTGCTACAATAAGGCATTACAAACTACCAATGAAACAACTTTGTTACATCAAAGGTACTGGTGAAGAAAAAAAATAAGTAAATCTCAAAGTGAAGAAGGAATTCTTACTCAAATATAAAAGATGCTTATTTGGAACTAATAAACACACAACTCAAATGCAAAAAAGTAGAGGATGTTTTTAAAGAGCATGTTTCTTCATCACTTCTGCCTTTCGAGTTTGACACTGAAATCTCTCAAACTCTTCTCCAAAGCACATTGTGTCGAATGCCTAGTTTGTCCAATCACAATAAAGAGTATGAACATTATCTTTTTAGATACCATGAAAATACACATTGCTTTACAAGATCCAGGAATTAATACTCTGTTTTGAGAAATATTAAGTTTTTAATAAATAGACTGCTTGCAACAAGTCAGAAAAAACAGCCCAACTGTCAAGTACTATAACTGAAACTGACTACAGCTTAAAAAAAAAACAACATATGAAGCCCGAAATAATAATAAAAATCCACAGAAAGTCAGAGGAAGTTTTAAAGGATCCAACTCTTAAAAATAGTCCAACTTGTTAACATGTTGGAGACTGGAAAATTAAGTTAGATTTTGAAGACCTTAAACTCATTTCCCAAGAATCTTAATCTGGCACCCTTCCAGATGGATAAAAGATTTTTATCACTTGAAACACTGGAATTAAGTTAGGATAAGAAAAATATTTTGCATTGCTGGAACATTTTGAAGACACTGCTAATACATCATTGTTGTCACAAATATTAGCATGGCACCTGAAAAAAATGAAGCAATGTTCAGGATTTAAATACAAAACATAATTTTCTAATTGCTGTAAAGACATGAAGGTGGTTCATGTACAACTAGTGAGGCCACACTTATTTTTGCTGATACAAAAAGAAGAAAGATACCTCATTTAAAGTAAGCTTGCAAAATGTGTCTGTAGTAAGTTATTTTAAATTACAGATCTACAAACATTACAGTTAAGAGATTTACAGTTCAAAATACCTTCTGTGGGTAGTTTTTAGCCCTTTCATGTGTGTTGGTAAGACAATAAAGAATCATCAAAAATAAAAGGACACCAAAGACTACTCCAAAGAAGACTTCACAGACATATGGCCAAATTTCGCCTTTCAATAATGAAAAAACCAAACAAAGTAGAAGTACACAAGAAAGAAATGAAAGAAGTCATATTACAAGCTGACAAAACGGGTTAATATCTTAGGCTGACAACTAATTTGGCCTGTATAAATAAATCACCTTTAATTTGTCCACTTTGTTCTGTATTTGTTGCCATTAGACTGCTGGGCAGAATTTGACTTAGAATAGACTAAAAGCTGGCTAGCTAGAAAAGTTGCTTTCCAGAGGTTCCAAGTCCCTGAGTCTTTGTATTTAACACCTCCTGAAGGCTTTTTTCCATCATTTGATTTTTTCAGTAGCTCTTGGACACATACAGTTTTGGCACTGGCACCATTTACATGTCCCCTATCAGTCTGCTCTCATCTGACATGTCTCTTGAGGGAAATCAGACAACTCCTCCTTCACAAGAGTGCTGCACATAGGCATGTGAGCAGTAACTCTAAGTTCACAGTAAACTTTGCACTTCTGTCTATCCTCCTTACTACAGGGGTCTGTTAACAGGATGGCGGGCAGAAGCTTTATATAAAACATGGCACAAGGAAATGCCTAACTAGAAAGACTGGGGCTATGGGAATAAGTGCTCAGAAACTGCTGTGAGCATATGGAACTATATTTAAGAGGAATCCCTCCTTACCCAAATATACTGGCATGACAATACAATTAAAAGTTTGTAAGTCTGTCTTACAATAGCAAAAATGTGACCAATTGTTTTCTTTTTTTGCTAGAACATTTTACAAGGTACTAAGATAACTGTGTTTCAAACACAAAATTGGTAACCTGCCAACATTTCATAGCACTAAGACTTTCTATAATAAGTTCTGAGAAAATTGGTGAAAACTAGTTAGACATGGGTTTCTCTCTGACATCTAATAAATTTCAATCTGAATCACAATTTTTTCCTCACTAATTTGGGTTTCTCTCCACTATCCAACCATGTATTTTCAGGAATATTTGGTTGCTCTGTCAAACGTAGCTCAAGTGTAGTTGTATGTTGAAAGCAGGTTTCCCAAACTGGCTACTTAAGTCTTGAAATCATCTCCCAGTGTAAAAACTATAATCTTCAAGGGTTCTTACAAGGTTAATAATGCTGCCATCATGTGCCACAGTTCTGTTTTCAATATCTCTTGGAAAAAAAAAAAAAAGCCAGAACCCCTTCCAAGACTCAAATACTAACCTTTGCAGAATGGCTTCCGCTGTGCGTTTTCCTTTTTGTACTGCCTTTGGACCTCCCACTGGACAGACAGCAGTAGCTCTGAAGCCATCAAGATAAGTGGCATTTACCTAACAATAAAGGGATTATGAAATTACATGCAATTCAGTACTGGTATGCTATAAATCCCCTCAGGCAATCATCATCTACACAAATATACACTTACTAAGATTATACAAATTATCAAGTTTTAATGTATCAAATAAGGTTTGTCTTTTTAAACTTTTCTCCTTTTTCTTTTACTCTCAGGACAGAGAGGATGAGGATATCTTACACTCCACTGAATGAGGTAATACCTTATAAAATGTAGAAGGAGGTGATCCTTTTGCTCCACATACTTTCACTGCTCCACCATCAAAACCTACAGTGGTTAAAAAAAAAAAATCAGTATTTAAGCTTCTTCAATATAACTTCAAAGAAATTCTTTTGTGATACATATTAATCAAATGCACTTAATTAAAAAGTAAATTGTTGATAGCTGTACTGGCACAGATGAGAGAACCTTTCACAAAACAGTCCTTCCTGCCTTAGGAAGAACAGCAGCAAACTAGTGACTAAATTAATGACTTCCGTGAGCATTTTCAAAGGGTGATTGAAATATTTAGTCATGCACTTAAAAGATACTTAACACAGAAAGCAGCCTTAGGACTTCAGACTCAATAGTTATTTTCCACTTAATAGCCAGTTACTGCACAGACACACAGAGCACACAATTCACTGCAGCTGGCTGGAGTGGATTGCAGTCCCTCACTTGGTAAAGAAACAAACCAACACCAGAAACCAGTGAGACCTTATTTGCTGATAGTTTAGTAACTGAAGAGATAACTTTAGCTGTCTTGTCAATAACAGAAACAGAACAGTCTGAATATATGTTCCAGGACAACTACAGTGTTCCGTGTTAGAAATACTAATGCAACAAAAAAGAAGAAAAAGAAGAAAATGGCTGTTTTGGCATCAGGTTCAAGCTTGAACTGGAGAAAATCAATATGTGCAACTTCTTTAATATTAGCAGTGCAAGATGAGCACCTCATGTCAGAGAGACAGAATTATACTACAGTTCACCTGTACCTAACCTGTGCTGGCAAATATTCAGGAAGCAGTTCAAAGCTTTATACAAATACTCTGAAAAGACCAGATCAGAACATATTCAAACTGTAAATGTGACTAGTACAAATTTTACACATCACTCAAATAACAAAACCAAAAGCATAGCATCCACTGACAAAAAGAAAACAGAAGCAGCCCTCAGTTCAAACACTGCAAGTAATCCAGCAGGACAATAAAATTGGCAATGTAAACAGCAAAAATAGATAGCTTGCCTGTTTTTACTGGTGTACGTGTCAAAGCACTTCAAACTGAAATATTTAAGAAATCTGCCCATTTTCCATCTGTTATATTTCTAAGAGGGCTAACTGAAAGTTCATGTGAAAGTTCATTTTAAGTTCAAACATGTCATATCAGGTCATTTGCAAGCTAAAAGTTCATAGGAAGGTTAGGGTTTCTTTTTTTTTAAAAAAAAGACTAGGGAGCTTAGAGTAGCAAGCTGGCCTTATCAGACTGTCATTTGGTTATGCTGCATGAGCAGAAGTTTCACTGTTTTATGGAACTTTCATTATTAAAGTAAAATTTTTTTATGTTACAGCATTTTCAGTTTTATCACAGTAAATTTTTAGATTTCAACTGTTCAAAGCTATATAAAGACATTCAGCATACTGCCACCACAGATAAGCTCCATTTGAATGAAAAAGGATATAACAGATGCAGTAAAGAACAAACATCAAGTGACTGAAGATAAATATTTTTTGCAGGCTGTCTTGCTCAAACTACAGATCTTCAAATCTTTTAAGCTTGGGAATTTTTTGTCTGTTTTGCTTTTGAAGCTAAATCCTGAACATACACTATATCCATCTTTAGTTTACTGGCTGTTAAGTGTTTTGAGGATAGCAAATGAACTTTTCAAGCACAGATTGTCTGGTGGAAATCCTGTGCCTAAGGATGCTTCTACCACTTAAGATGATCCACCTGAACGTCTAAGAAAAACACCATTACCAAGGAGTGCTTTGAAAGACACAGCTTTCCATTATTACTAACACTTAAAATGCTCTAAATTAAAACATGTACAAAACTCTTTTTTTTTTTTCTCTTGAGAAAAGAAACCGAGTTGCAGTTTAAAAAAATACTGAAATCAAATGGAGCTGTCTTAATGTTGTTCATACTGAATACATAGTTTAAATACTTGGTAGATGCAAGGCATGCATTAAAAAGTAAAGCAAAAGCAGTAGTGATCAAAGAAGTAAGTTAGTCAGCCAGCAAGACAAGTATGTTCAAAATTTCTAACAATTTCTAGAAGTTGTTCTTGAAAAAAATCAGTTTAATACAGTATCATATTCTAAGGAACTGATTTAACAAAAAATCTGCAGAAACAACATGGAAATTAAAGTAGCTGCTTTAGTTTGGTAACAGAATTCATTGACAAATCTCTTTACATGTAAGAGGACTAACCTGGAATTTCGGTGATGGAAACTTGGGAAAAGTCACATGTAACATCTGGTAAAAGATAGCGCTGAGGATTGCCCAATTCATACACCAACTGTTCAGCTACAGTGCCAAAAGAGATCAGTCCCCCTGTGTCTGGTGGTTTGGAAAGAATAAAGTCTCCTTCAGAGGAACATTCTACAATGGGAAAGCCTATGTTGTGCCTAGAATGTGAAAAATATGAAGAAAAAAAACAACTATAAATACAAAGGAAAAGTGAAAAGAAAAAATATTTGACCCCACATCAGAATTTTATAGTAATGACCCATTTAAGAAAACTTATGAAGAGTTTTAACAGATATGGTTGTTTCTACAAAAACATACATAAAAAAGCCCTGAACAAACTGCTCAACTAAAACAGTAAGAGAATGCAGTCTATCATCTGGCAAAGAACTGCAGATATAAAAACAGATACCAAGAGCAAACACGGGAGTGGGGAAGGGAATGGAGAAGGACACCAAGAGAAATGGTTTGAGTAAAAAGAAGCTGAAAGAATCACAGGGTGATGAAAGATGTAAATTCAGAAGAAAACCAATAATTCCTAATTCTAGCCCTTTTTGGCTACTGTAGCACACAAAGTGTGAAGGTAAAGACAGGTAAATACATCCTGTACTCTGGATTTCTAATAACAGACAGTCAAAGCAGGAAGAAGAAACTGTGCTGGAAGCCTCAGAAATGAAGGGAAGTAGAAAAAAACAGGAATAATCACACATATTAAGGACAATTTCACATGTTAATAATAAATGATACACAGAAAAGTTATGACCAGAAAACAAAGATATATGGAAGTTACGATCTTCAGCCATAAGAAGACAGAACTAATAGAAAATTATGAGGCATAGCAAAAAGAAAAGCAGTAAAATTATAGACACGTTCATATATTAAAACAGTCCTCCTCCTCACATTCTCAGAAGCATAATACACAAAAAGCGAATGATTAAGTCCTAATATGAGGCACATGCTGGTCATTACAGCAGCAGGGCAGAATTTTCAGTATTTTGTGGATGAGATCCAAACACCTGCTTTCCTAGCTAAAAGCCTTTTATTTACAGAGAACGTGAGCAAAATTCAGGACTTAAAACTTCTCTGAAGTACTTAAGAATTAAAATGAGAGAATATTCTTCTAAAAAGGCTACCTGGCTCACTCCCCTCTCACAGGAAGTCTGAAATTTGTACAAGTGTCCCAGAGACACAAAACAAACACAAAAAGAGGACTTAAGGAGATATAGTCCCTTGCCAAAGCTAAACTGTTTTAAAAGGGTCCTAATAATGAAAGGTGGTGAACTTCACCAAATTAAAATCAGTGACCTTCGGGTCTCTCATACAAACTTAGAATCAGTCTGTCCCTCAATTTAATTATTTGCTAGCTGCAACAATGTGCTGAACATACAACCAAATTGGTTATCAGCAAAGGTTACATGAACATAAGTTTGTTTAACATAAATCCACAAAGTTTGGAAGAAAGTAAGCAAAGAAACCAGTGAACTCTTACGGGACATTTGTAAAAGTTCATGGGAGTTTGAGGAGATTCCTTATCATTGGGAATATCCAAACATAACCCCATTATTTAAAAAAGGGATTAAGATACAAGATCTGTTACCAGAGATCAGCAGCTTTAACACTTATAGCATACAAAACTTAAAAAGTATGTTAGCTGGTGAACACCTAGAAAAGCCCACATCAAATCACTAAAGATTACACTTTAATTGCCTGGTCTTAGAAACTATTTAAACCACCTGATGTAGGAAAACAAAAACAAGCCCAGTCTGGTGAACACAAAGAATTGAAAGGAATCAATAGTTTCTTATACAAGTTATTCTAGTGGGGTTTTTTGAGGGAAAGAAGGACAAAAGATGGTGGCAAGAACTATAACATCCAACATCTTAAAGTGGGACATAAAAAAAACCCCAATATCCAAAAAACCCTCTCAATTCTTGGTTTTGAACATTAATGTATAATAACAGACTAACATATGTAATTATTGCAATTTTGCTGGTAAGGAGACACATACAGGAAGGATCATGATTTGTCCAATCTAACAAAGATGGATCAGTGACAGAACAATGCTAGAATTAAGACACCTTTCCCCATTTGGTGCCATGCTTGTGTGCTTTGATCCTACCATCTATCTGTCCAAAGACAACAGCACGAGGTGTCTTGTGAGCAGGCTCAATGCAGCTTCTTCAAATCACCTACCCAAAAGAGCTATCCCTCCCATCGAGGCAGACCATCCAGGACAGTCTGTCTCTCTGCACTGACAACCAGTATCCTTGCTGCAGCCCACAGAACTCTTAGGATACATTCCTGTACCTATTCCCGAGTGATCTTTGTTTGGAAAGAACGAGCCTGTACACTCACTCAGCTTCCTACTCTGAACCACTGAGTCTACTAATACATGATTGAACTTCATTTTGCCCAAGCTCCACTCTCAAAAGATTCAAGCCACAAAAAAACAAAACCCAAATACCCTATATTGAGGCAAAATGAAAAATTTCACCCTTTAAAAATGGTTAAAATCTGGCAAATACTTAAGCCATTAAAAGCAGACCAAACGTAGATGGCAGCAGATAAACAGTATCAGTATAAATAACACTATTATTCAGATTCCTTAGTATGCAAAAGGACAGACTCAGATTTTCTTGTAATCTTAGGACCACAAAAGACAGGATCTTTATAGTGGAATTTTTTATGCTGCCATAGTAGCTGGAAGGAGATCACACAGGTACTTTCTGGAAGAGCTTCTAGATACCCTCTAAGAGTGAGTTGTATTTGCTGTACAAAAACAGGCACTCAGCTCTCACCACTTGCAGCAAAGTGTTGATATAAAGCTTGTAAGAAAATTGTCTGAAGGCATTTTAACACATACAAAAACCCCCCACCCAAATAAAAACAAATACCACCCCCAAAAAAACTAAACCAAATAAAAAAAACCCCACAAACAAACAAAAACCAAACACCAAAGCCAAGACAAAGGGAAAAAATAACTCTTAAAAGTCTTCTAGGAAAGGCATGCTGACACAGGATACTGTATGTCCTAGCATGATCAGAATTTTTAGCTACATTTAAACCATTCTGAAATCCACAACCCAGAAGGTCAGTGAAAGGAGCACTACAATCAGTGACATATTTGGTCACCTCTTTCATTGTTACTCTATTTCACAGTGAAAGTATTGGGAAAGACTTTTTGCCTGTGTCCAGGATGAACACGGGATGTTCTTCCTCAGGGTACACCACCACCTAAAGAACTTTCCTGAGTGCTCAGTTAGTTGCAGAAGATGTGTGTTCTCCTAGGTCATGTCAGGTCTGAAAGCTTCCCTCAACTTTTTAACAATTCAAAACACAAGAGATGCAGTAATTTGAGTAAGCCCCTGGATTCTACCTGTATGGTAACTGAATGATTGGGAAAATACACACATCTGGTACTATCTTGTAGCAGGTGTCAGTAATAACCCACAATAACTAACATATGCATGCTCAAGAGAAAAGATGTATTTTGCAAATTGCTAAAAGATATTACTTAAAATTAATTTTCAGCTTGCAAACAAACTAGTCTGTCATTCCTATAGCATGATTCAGTCAAGGGATGGCTACTTAAACCTGGCATTAAGAGTTCTGTGGACCAGGTAGCTGTCTGGACCAGGTATTCTAGCACACACCACAGGCACTATGATCACGCTATCACCCTGATCAGCATTTCCACTGAAAGTATTAACTCTTTGCCTGATTTACTAGTAGGTTTTCCTGAATGACTACACACCATATGACATCTGCTCTGGGGGAAACATGCCAACTTTAGGCAGTCCATAACCCACAGTCAAACTTTAACTTTGCACAGTGTGGCAGGGGAGTTAAACCACAAAACTGTGAACATCAGCTGCAGCTACAGTCATGGCATCCAGAGTGGTACAGTGTCTAAGTGGCACACTTCAATAATAAAAGAATTGCATCGGTTTAGTGACAAAATTCCTATGTAGGATGGGGCAGTATCAAACAATGTAAACAATTCTGAAAGAGAAACAGTAAAATGAATTCTAATGAAATTATGTGATTGTTGGACATAAATATCAAGTACTACTTTTAAATATTGAGAGCAGTTCTTTCAACACAGAGTTAAAATACCTAAGTATTATACATCTGTTTGTGAAAGGAGATGACAACCACCATTCTTTAATCCAAAAGGTCCAGTTCAGGTTGCATGTTTATCAATTAAATAAATTATATGCATTACTAAACCAAAGCACTGAATGAAACCAAGCTAAGATTAAACCTCAGAAACCCCCTCCAAGCTGGGGCTAGATGGGGGCTGAGAGGTAAAGCAGGTCCTCACTGACTACAGCACAGGGTTAACTAAGTTAGAAAACCAGTTTTGCTGCTGAAGAAACCTCATCAACCACCTACAGCTGCTGTCCCACTCTTACAGCAATCAAGACTCAGTTCTCTGTCTGCCAATGACTTACTCTTGAATTAATTTTTTCCATGTAAAACGCTGTTTTTTCTTCAGTTTTGGCTATCAGAAATGTTCCAGCTTATGGGCACAACCTGAACTGTCTAAGCAGAGGTCCCCTCTCTGTCTACTCTGGGACAATACACTATTCAACCTCTCTGGAGCCAAGAAGACAGCCCTCCTTGTTTTGCTATATATCTTACACCATTAGCAATACAAGAAAGGAAAATTCATGATCAGTATGCTGGGGACAGACACGGTTTGAGACAGAACAGGTATTTCTCCCCTCATAAAGAGTCAAATTCCTCAAGTCTCTCATTCCAGCCACCACTGCAGGACTGAGGAGATTAATGGCAACAGAAGTGGGACAGTTGGTGAGTACATTTACTTGAAGGGGAAGTTACAGCAAGAAAGAAAACAAAAAAGCCGCAGCAATGAATGTAACATGGAAGCGACCCAGGCTCCAAGTAAACTGTGATACAAACTTTCAGCTTTACAGCTAGTGCAGTTTCCTGCGACGTGACTCAATGAATGTCATGCAGAGGAGAGCTCTAAGCCAAGCTTCTCAACTGCCTGGGTATGTAGTTTAACCACAATGCTATGAGGCAAAAAGGAGAAGCTGCTACCACTTATGGAAGTGTTTTGACAACAAGTTCAAAACCGGTAACGTGTCAGACAAGCACAAACTTATGGGTAAAGGTGTAAGCATCTATTTACATGTAGGTGCCAAAATGTTTCCTAACATGCAATTCTGCTTTAGGCAAAACTTACTGATTGACTGCATTCTTTATCTCCTCTGACTGGCATTTTGGACTACATGTTGTATCTGAACTCTTAATGGCCATGCAATTTCAGGCTAATCAGACCAGCTGCCTATGTTTTCAGCTGCAGAATGGGTGGTGGAACACAGAAAAAAAGCACTGCTGATTGGGACGCATGCTGGATTTTGTTCTAGTCCCAAATTAAGAAATCTGGATCCAGTCCTTAAGAGACTACAGCTATTGACTTACCCTTTTGGTCATTCCAGGCCAGAAGATAATGCAGTCTCAATCATTGTATATTCTTGGCTTAGGGCAAAATGTCAGTGTTTACCATCTCCTCAAAATGATTATTTTACTGATCAGCATTAGTTTATTCTCTCCTGCATTTCAAAACAAAACAAAATAATGTACTAATCACCCACTGGCACTAAATAATAATGAGAGAGAGCAATGTCTGGGGACAAATGAAATTAAACAGAGAGCTGTGCATTATCAATATAGTTTTGGCCATACGGGTCATTTTGACATGTTGCATGAATACCCTATTGGGATCACTGAATATGCTGAGTTGGAAGAGACTCGCAAGGATCAGACTCACAAGGATCATCGAGTCCAACCCTTAGCCCTGCACAGGACCATCCCCAGGAGTAAGCCACTGTAAGCCTGAGAGAATTCCCCAAACACTTGTTGAACTCTGTCAGGCTTGGTGCTGTGACCACTTCCCTGGGGAGTATGTTTCAGTGCCCAACCAGCTTCTGGGTGAAGAACCTTTTTCCAACCTAAACCTCCTCTGACACAACTTCAGGCCATTCCCACAGGTCATCTCCCTGGTTACCACAGAAATCAGTGCCTGCCCTTCCTCTTCCCCTCACAAGGAAGTTATAGACTGCAATGAGGTCTCCTCTTCTCCAGACTCTTTTCCAGAACAGAGTAAGTGCCCTCAGCTGCTCCTCATATGTCTTCGCCTCAAGGCCCTTCACCATCTCTGCTGACCTCCTTTGGACACTCTAGAACAACCGAGTATATTTCCTATATTGTGGCACGCAAAACTGCACACAATATTCCAGGTGAGGCCACCTCAGTGCAGAGCAGAGAATCCCCTGCCTTGCCTGGCTGATGATGCTGTGCCTGATGCCCCCCAGGACACAGTTGGCCCTCCTGACTGCCAGGGCACTGCTGACTCATATTCAACTTGCATTGACCAGGACCCCCAGGTCCCTTTCCATGGCACTGCTTTCCAGCATCTCATTCCCCAGTCTGTCCATATATCCAGGGCTGCCCCATCCCAGGTACATAATCCTGCACTTGACCTTGTTGAACTTCATGTAGTTGGTGACTGCCCAGCCCTCTAATTTGCTGAGATCTCTCTGCCTCTGAGGGAGTCAACAGCTCCTCCCAGTTTTGTGTCATCTGCAAACTTGCTTAGTATCACTTCCAGTCCTGCATCCAAGTCATTTAGGAAGATGTTAAAGAGAACATGGAGCCCTGTGGAACCCCACTAGTGACAGGTCACCAGTCTGACGTTACCCCATTCACTGTTACCCTCTGTGCTGACCCGTGAGCCAACTGCTCACACACAACACGATGTGTTTATCCAGTTCTGTGCTGGATATTTTGTCCAGAAGGATCATGTGAGAGACAGTATCAAAAGCTTTACTGAAATCCAAGAAGATCCCATCAACTAGTTTCCCTTGATCAGCTAGGTGGGTTACCTTGTCATAAAAGGAAATCAGGTATGATAAGCAGGACTTTGCTCTCAAGAAGCAGTACTGGCTGTGATCAGTGACTGTGTTGTCTTTCAGGTGTTTTTCAATACTTCCCAGAATAATCTTCTCCGTAACTTTACCAGGCATTAAAGTGAGACTGACAGTCCTGTAGTTGTGCACTAAATATTAAACAGGCAGCAGTGATACACTAACTTTTGCTGATGTAAATTACTATACAAGTAACAGAAAAGGAGAGAGTGCATTTTTTGATAACAGGTAAAATCACCATTTAAGAATGCACCTTAGTCTTCTATATACTGTAAACTAATGGGTTTCGTGTACTGTTTCTGGTCATCATTCTCTGCCATCAGAGAAGCCACACAAAGAGGCAAGTCAGGCAGCCAATTTCTCACTGGAAAAGTAAAGAGCCCCTATACCCTCTATCCATCTCCCTCTTTTCATGAAAACTTGCTAAAACCTTACAGCTACAGGATTTCTGCCTATTTCTGCCTCTGAGTCTAACAGCACAATTAAAGAAATCCCAGTGCCTCAGGTCAATAGACAGAAACCAAATAAATTTGGCTTCTCTCAACTAAAGTAACTTGGAGAGTCATGAGTTGGAACATGCACTTCACTTGTTTTACGCTAAAAACTTACTTTACTACCACAACAAAGAAAATGAAAGAATGGCTTAGGTTGTAATAGCTAACCATTAAATGGCCACAATATACCCACATAAATATTCCTGAGATTTAAAGCATCCTTTTGCAGTGGAATTGAGTTCTCAGAAGTATCTGTATCAAACATTTCAAGAAAATTAAAAATAAGCAAGCAAAATCCCACAGAAAACATCAAAACCCTACCAACTAAAGTTATATTGTATGAATGAAGTGGGTTCAATCCTGGGCCTCAATACTCATTAAGACATGATAGTACATGCATAAAATATAAGCTCTAACTTGTCTGACTTTTAGATTAAAAAGTGCTCTTGTTTACATAGTTAATTATTTTTGTTTATGGATAAACAATAGACAGATAAGGTTTATACACCTAAAACATGATAAATTTTTTGGTTTTTTGTTTACAAGTTAGAAAAAATCATGTCCATCAGTCCTTAGCAGTACACTCACATCTTCAGAAGCCAAAGACAGAAGAACCACATGGATTATGGTTCTTGGGGAGAAAAAAAGAACCCCAAGAACATTCAAAAAAATGACCCAAGTCTAACGCTGATCAAGCCCACCCACCACAGTAAGGTGTGAGCAGGAGAGAGGCTGCCCTCCAGCGTTCAGTCACCAGAGAACAGGATGTGCACGGGACAGGTTTTCTCAAGCTCTAACACAAAGGCTGGGGACACATTAGCAAGACCTGAATGGTGAGTGGTCTTGGCTGCAAGAACACACTCATGGCAGTGGGAAATTCATACGTGAAAGGCACAGTAACAACAAATGCAGAGATTTAACTTGGCTTCTTCCTGCTCCCCTTCATGCATTTGGGCCTAAACACAGTAAACAATTTTTTATCAGGAAACAAAATATTATCAAAACTAATTTCCTCCCCTCCTTCCTTTGCCCCATATCCTAAATGGATGTGCTGGATGACAAATCCACTTCAGTCAGTTAAGTGGATCTCCATTCTGCATCTCCAAACATAAAAATCAAAGCTCACACTGGTTTGAGTTTGACTAGTTTTTAGGAGTTTATCATATAGGCTGATGTGTCACATGGTTTTATTTCAAGAATTCCATCAATTAAATGTCTAAGACTCTGAATTTGCAAACAAAACCACTAGTTCTAAGGCACCATGATTAATTCTTTAGGAGACTTAAACTGAAAGTAAATAACTTATATTAGCCCAAACACAGTCATGTATGGTTCCAAAGCACACATGCATATCAATGAGCACAAGGTAACAACAGTATCAGGTGCTAAACTTCTGTATTAATAGAGATTCAAGTCAGCACCAGTCAGGTCTAAACCATAAGTCCACTATGATTTTAGACATAGTTCTATGATTCTTACAGACACAAAAGTGTTAGCTACGTGTATCCATGTATGTTTACTCATCTGTAAAATTAACTACTCCCACGCCAGCAGCTCACAGCGTAATACACTCAAACTTCCTTTCCTTTTGTAAACCAGACTGACATTCCTCACAGAAAAATCCTTAAAATAAAGACCTATCAAATATTTTAATAGGAAAATTAGTATTTTTTTTACTTTCATTATTTTAGAAAGCAAGGTCTTCTGGAGTCACAGTTAAGAAGTTTCATGATACAGCATAATAAAATCATTGGGAGATACATCAGAATAGGAATAAGATTAATAGTCACAAATTTCTAAAACAAATAGAGTCTTTTAACTATAAACTCGCTCATCTGATTTCCCATAAAACACAACAGGTAAGACTGAGTGCAATTCGTTCAGGGCTAGCATACTTCTAATAGGTGAAAAGAAATGTCTGACCCTGTTTCTTTCAATGCCATACATGCCTTTAGCTTTAAATCAGCAGTGTTCAGGAACTCAGAAAAGTAGAATACATCTTTCAGGATCACACTGAGTCAGAAGCAGTAACCACAAGGAGAAGAAAAAAAGCCTGGCAGCCCTAGGGCTCTTCAGATTGCAGGGCACAGTCCTGCTGCTTCATCCATCTGGACCAGAGTAAACTTGGGAACAGGAATATGCTGTATTAAAGCCACCCTTCTCTCCTGCATCTCCTCACTGCTCTTCAGCCCTTTCCTCCATCACATAAAAGAAGCACTGCCTCTCTCATGATACAGCACAGGACAAGATTCCTCCCTCTCATCCCAAGAAAGAGAAGAATAAACTCGAACTAGAACCACTCATCCTATCAAAAAACATATTCTCTAATTACTCTTAAACCACTCTTAAAAACATGCTGGTCAAAACCAGCTTCCATCAGCAGGCAGAAGGACATCTCTATGTGAAAGTAATTCAATAGGTCTGAACACAAGACACACATGTAATTTTTTGATAGGACTGACCATTCAACACATTTAAATGGTGATCAGGTTATATAGGACAGAACTATGGCATATGTTCATCCCTACCAAAGCAAATTATATAAAACTTGTGACTGACCAGTAAGTAACTCTGATTTAAATGAAAACTAACCTAACAGCATCTAAAATATCAATATTGCCTTTTTCATTACAACCCCACCTGAAAGGCAGCAACAGATCTTTTCAGAAAGCAGATGGCAAAAGAGGAAACAGAAAATACATAGTCTAAAAGGGAAAAAAATAATCAACAGGCTATTTTTTTTTCCTTCAAAATCTGCTGAAGTTAACAAAATACCCCAGTTGACCGAAAAGGAAAACTGCAATAGGAAGAAAAGACGTTGTAAAAAAGTAGTGTTGAGGCAGTAAAATAATTATGAGGCCCATATTGCCTTCCCCAAAAGAGTAAGGTAGAAGCAGTTTTCACAATACAGATATAAGTAGGAAACCTCATCTTTGGTGCACTACAAACATGCATGCCGACATCAAGATTACCTACCAGTCTGGTACTGTGTGCCAATCAGTGAATATTCCACCTGTACACTGAGCACCACATTCAATGAGATGACCTGCAAGACTGGAAAAATGGCATTCAAATAACTAAACATTCCATAAAATCAAGTTTCACAAATTCAGCTTTAAAATACAATAGCACAATGGAAATAAAACTAAATAATAGAGCATTCCCTCCATAGGCATCTAATACAATCGTGAATTATGCATCAAACATACCAAGGGATTAAGGATGAATATAAAGAGTTAAGAAGTCTAACTTTTACACAAAGAATTTTATCTAACACCTAAAAGTAAGTTTCCCTGGTCATTCTGATGCCTAAAGGTTTTAGTATGTTATTTTGTAAAAAACTGTAATATCCCTGATCATGGGTGTGCATGTTTTGTGGTGTGCATCTTATAAGCCTCTAATAAAGGTACCTATCTACCTTTCTTCACTAATGTTGTTTTGAGTGCCTATTTAGCAGGAATTTTAGGCATAAATTTCATGAAGCTTGATCTCAATTCCGTACCTTAGCAGTCTGCACTGTGTATAACTAAATATGCAAAGCCCATTTTTAAATCAAGAGATGTAAGATCTCACTTCTAATGTGAAGGGCAGATTGTATTAAAATTATGTACTAGTATTTTCAAATTTCCATTGTGATAGTCCATAAATACTCAACAGAATTGTGAGGAAAATCTTCATTTCTATCATCTCCAATTCAGTGGAGCCAGAGTTTCACTCCACATTTATTATTTTCCAGGAGATTCAACCACACTAACACTAGTGTTCCCAGGATGCTACTCATTTTTATGGACTTAACTCAGATCAAAGATCAACAATGTTAAATTCCTGTGCTTTCTGCATCAGATTCCTAATCCTAGAACTACAACATGGATTTGGAAATGAAGTACTGACACTGAGCTTCTACAAAACCACACAGGGATGCTGCTCTCTGACTGAAACTCCTTTTGTGCATCTTTCAGAGTAAGGCCTGCTGCCATCCAGACCATCAACAGTGACAGCCAAACAGAAGAAGCTGGGAATCACTAGTCTGTACTGTAAGATTTAACCTCTTGACACAAAATGATCAGAAAGTTAAGTTGTTAAATAAAATCATTCAGCCTTTTCATCCCTTTCTTATTGCAAGTTGGTTCCAGAATGAAGTTTCTGTAATTTCAATTCCAAGTGAGAACACAGAGTCTTAAAAAAGAACCCCAAATCTAACAAAAACATTAAAATAATTCAATGATAATACAAGACATTACTAAGTGCTGAAAAAGTTATCTTGACATCATGATATGAACTACAAATTTACCCAATTTCTTCTTATAACATTTACCTTCCCGCCGCTAGCAAGTCATAGTCATCCCTATTCCAGCCAAACTAGAAAAAAAAATATTTTAAATATATAAAAGTTCCATAGAGTACAGAAGATCACACATACCCTGTTCTCTGCTTTGAGTAACAATGCGTGGGATATATTTTTACTTAACTGTAGAAATGTAAATAACTGGCAAGTGTTGTACATGGATTTGAAATCCTAAGCAGTATATTATCAAAAAACGTCTGTTGTATTTCTCTTATTAATACATCCAAAAAAACATGAACTCTTGAAAGTCATGCCCTCTTCAAAAAAGATGGATGTTACTCAAAATCTGCACAACCCCGAGGTGTAAAATTGTAGCACCTATCTGGTGTCACTATTATGTTTTTTTTCAACTTTTGAAAATTACCAGTCCTGGAGTACTACCAGTCATCCTTAGAAACTAGAACTATGCTTTCTGTTTAACTGCAATTTTTTACAAGAGTATTTTCCCAAAGTTCAACTCAGTTCAACCAAAATAATAATACAGTAATATAGTTTCTTATTCAGCCCTTTGCAGAAATCTCCCTAAAACCTTTCCATAAGTTAGATAAGGTCTCTCTGGAGTAGACAATAGACACTGATAGTTGTTATTTTGAGAATGTAAATGGCTAGGAACAAAATAAGTCATTATGGCAACAATAAATAGGAAAACTGAATTCTAGACTAGACAATGCTTGACTTGCATGAAGTCAGAAGGGTATGATATTTTAGAAACCATGTTTGTAACTAGACATTAACATATACCTTCAGATTTTTTTTAAATATGCATGAAAAGAAAGCTTGCCATTTCAAAGTGTGTGGTCATTCACAAAAAGTCAAGAAAACCTATTCAAAATGCTTCAGAAAACTACATATCCTGCTTGTATAATTTGCTGAATTTCAAGGAGTTTGAGAAATGCTGCATTGAAATGTGCCTACTTTAAAACAAAACCAGTGTTTTAGACCATCTCAGGTGCTCCCTCCCAACACAAAATGAGCTCTACTATCGACACCTTGTGGTAAAGAAAAAATAGACTTGTTTCTTTCCTTTGCACACCAAATTTTAAAGAGGGGTAGGGGGCCAAAAAAAAGGTAAGAGTGAAATACTGTTGAAACAGAGTAAGACTTCCTTAACTGTACCAAAACACTTTCCAACTTTACGGTAAAAAAGTTAACAAATATCCCTGCTATAAATTTAGGAGAAGTGAGAGCTGCCACCTTTCACACACACAAGAAAAAACCCAGACACTCGGTATTTCTAATTTAGTATCTACATTTTCATAAGGAACAAAAATTGTCTGACAATGACTGCTGAATATTTATTCACATATATTCAGTATCATATGGAAATTAACTTGTACTTACAGAATGAATGAGTGGTCCTAATACAATCCCACTGTCAACACATCTACCCGTCACAACAATATCAGCTCCAAGGTCGAGAGCCCTGCTTATTGGTCTTGCACTAAAGATGACAAAACACAACAACAGGAACTTTCACTTTTTAAAGCAATTCCTGTCACACACAAGTTAAAAATCACTTAAAAGGCTCTTAGGAAATCAGTAAAATCAACTTTAACAATTCATTTGTCATTGTATGTACACAACAGTCATCAGAACAGTATCAAATTCAGATACCTAAACAACATAACTGAAACACTTGTCCTGATGCTCATTGAAACTGTCTTGAACAGAGTGCATAGAAGGACATTTCTAATATCAGTTACAGAAAACTATGCTTTTCACAGATTCATTACTCAATTCATTTGTAGATGAGTATATGAAGATGAATATTCTTCATAGAAAAAGCTTGTTAAGTTTGCCCTCCAATTTTAAACACTCAGGTCAATTTATTCAAGTGTTTTTAGAACTTGCAATAGTGATCAACTTCAAGAGCACTGTGATGTGATTGTTTTTGAAGAAATTCTAGCAATACATTTTCCAGCTTGGTCAGGGAAGTCATCCCACTCAAAATTAGTCAGGCTTAAAAATATTCACCCAGGTGAACCACTTGAGTTCATTCATGTTAGTGTGCAAGCCTTGATCAGACTGCACAGCTTCCTGGCTTCTGAGCCCATGTTACCTGATGGATCCTTCTATTCTTCATGAAATAGGCAGTTTAAAAAAAAAAAAAAACAAACCATGTGTGCCTTGAAAAACAAAGCCAAGAGATTTTTCTCTACAGTTTCTATAGATTTAGCCCAGATTTTGTCAAAAGATAGAGATAAGGCAGAAGACACAGAGGTTCTTTAAGTGATGCAAACATAAAATGTAGTAAGTATGTATTTGTTTTCCCCTCCAATGCTACATAAACCAAAGGATGCTAGCTAGAACAACAAGCAAATATAAAGCAGACAGAAACAATTTACATGTCTGGGCATAGTGTTAAGCAACAGTAACAAAAAGCACAAATGGGGTTTCTGAACACATAAAAGACACTGACAGACTAACCCTGTAACTGCCCTTAAAAAGCAGTAAAAGCCACTTGGCTTGTATAGTTAAAAATATATGTGAACTCCATTCACAGAACTCTAAATAGGTCAAATGAGAAGGGACAGAAGAAACACTTCAGAACCAATAACACAATGCAAACTTTATAGATGAAGTTTACACACTGGAATCAAGAATCAAAGTGTAAACATCATCAGATTTGGGGAATTAACAGTGCACTATCTACAGAAATTACAGATTTCACCCAATGTACTGTGATGTTCACTTGTTTTACAGGCACATATAAATTTATCATTTGCTTTACGAATAAACATCCACTGCTGATGTTGTTAAAGCAAAAGGTAGCTTAGGAAATGACTAATTTAGGAAGCTGGCAATAGCTTTACATTGCAGTGCAACTGAGATTAAGGTCTCCATAAACACCACTTTTTTAGAAAGCCAAGAGTGAGAGTCTGCTGTTCTGTCATCTGTTAAGGATGCAGAGACAGAGGTAGAAGCTTTTTTAAATCCAGCAACAACAGAAAACACTTAAGATTAATCCAAAACAACTAATCTATTAAAAGGTTCTTATTTTACACAGAAAAACACATTAGGCACAGTCATACATTACTATCTGTCAGTTATGCATTTTAGAAAGTAATGATAATGACAGAAGAGACAGCACAGCAGTTATTACATGAAGATTAATATAAAAGAGCAGGGACTGTGCACACAGACTTTAGAAAAACACCAAGCATAAATACAGGAGAGATGATATATACGACTGACACGCAGGACAGAAGAGCAAAAACAGGATCACCAGGATCATCAGCTGGAAGAGGATGCACTTGACCATTGTCCCATTTCTCAGTCTTTCCCCTTTGATAGATCTGATTGACTCATCTGAAGTTGATGATGACAATAACGTGACTGTTCACAAACAGGTAGCTAGAACACCTGCTTTTAGAGATACATGGAAAGCTTTTAGTATCATAAAGGAGGCCAGGGAGACCTTTCAAAACAATGACCATCCTGAAAAGCCAGTTTCCAAAACTTATATGGCACACAGCCTGACACAGTTCAGCACAACCTTATGGAACCTCATATAGCACTCTGAGCATGTCCCAGTACTTGAATTCCCTGGTTGCACTTCTCTAGTGACAACACTGTAAAATACTCCAAGCTGCAACAGAATACACAGCATGTGAAAAAGCAGTTTTGCTTTTCATTAATAAACTAAAAATATTTCTGCTTGAACTAAAACCTGAACATTCACAGATGAGGCAGCGCTAAGGAGTCGTAACTTGCAAGGGTGTAAATTAAAATTTATTTACAAGTTACAAACAATTTTTTTCTGGTTATCTGAAAATCCAAAGGTGAACTTCATACACTAGGTGGTTCTAGTTGCAAAGCACAACAAATTCATGTACTCAATGTGTTAAAATTATTTGTCCACAATAAATACAACTTGCTAAAATAACTCACCCAAGATATACATTCATGCTGTGAATATTCTCTGGAAGTGGTTTGCCACTCTCTAAATCAGTGATACCAGCTCCTTTTAAGTTCTCTTTCTGTTAGTAAACAAACAGAACACCAAATCTATGAGTACTTTGACGTTTCTGCTGTAAGCCTTTCATTAGTATCAAAGAGATCCACTTCACAGCAACTCCAAGCAAAATACAATTATTAAAATTATTAACAATACTAATCTGTAGAATGGTTAAAAGCCTTAAACACACTTTTAGCCATAACTTTTCCAGCATGCAGAAAATTAAGTTAGTCTATGAAGTATGCTAGTTCATACACAGATCAAAAACTAAAATGAACTGGTATATTCCCTAGGCTTTTAAACTGTCTTTATTGGTGTTAAGATTTAATAAATCAAATCCTGCAAACAGAAACGTGTCTGCCACAACTGCAATGTGTCATGGCCAGAGAACAAGGATGATCCTGCAGCTCCATGTGATACTTAGAATAGGTTGCTTCCAGGGAAGTAGGTGGATTGCAGAGAGTGACTGCACAGACACAATATCTAATATCAGTTTATAGGCAGGATCCGTGGTGTGGAAAAAAACTTTTGCTCTGAATTAATGTGGTATTCTATGTTAATGACTGAAACCCTTCAAACCACAAATAACACTTCCTAGTGTAATTTAGCATGTTTGGTATCAACAGTAAAAGTTGCCTGCAGTCAGTAAAAGCTGTCTTTTTTGTTCCTCTAAGCTACCTACTGACAACAGCAGAGAAAATAACACATTTCAGATCACGCCTGTCCATAACAAGCTGAAATAACAACCACGGTTGTACCAGTAATGAAATTCTGGAGAGCAGATGGTAATTTCAGTAGGGCAGAAGTTTCTTAAAAGGAGTCCAAGCACTGCACATAATTTGCAAATAAAGAATCTTACTTGATCATCTTCCACATTCAAGAGCATGCAAGGAGTAACAGATCCTACGCAGATAAACAATTTTCCAGGTTACAGGCAGAGATTTAACCATAGTGCAAACCTCTCCTCTCTTAACCACTAACAATGTATAAACTGTTTTCCCAGTATCTTCTCAGGTATGGCCAACGTTTATTTGCAGACTCATAGACAAAAAGTAACTCTTTAAGTAAAAAAATCCCATATATTTAGTATTTCAATTTTTTAAAAAATATGTAAACTTCAATCGTCCCACTTAACATTACCTTAATAGCTGTAAACTAATTACTTAAAAAGATAAAACCAGCTACCTGTAAACAAAGTAACATCAGGAAATGCCTGTACACTACTAAAAAAATAAGCTAGAAGGGATAAACATTTGAATGCACAGTAACTACACCATATTTAGAAGATTTAATATGCAGGATTAGTTAGTTTAGATAGAAGCTGTAAGTAAGAGCAAATAGTAGCTTCTCCTGAAGATCAGGTACACCTGGCATCATATTCACAGTTTGCTTCAACAAGCTTTTAAAACTCATCCCCTATCACATACCAAACATAAGATGCGCCAAGAATTGTTCTCATGCATTAAAAAAATTAAGGAACAACTTCTAGATGCTTTTAATAGTAGAAGACTATTGCAATAAAGATATACGAAGTTCCCATGCTATATAGACTAATGCTACTGAGGTTTAAGACAAAGCAAAATACCTCATTCATTAGATCATCTCCAGCAACAACAGCTATTTTCAAATCAACATCAGCTTTCTTTGCCACCTCCTGAAGGGCAGCTGCACAAGCAAGTGGATTAATTCCACCAGCATTACTGATGACACGAACACCTAATAAAAAAAAAAGGGAAATTCAAAAGGCAGCATCAACAATCACCTGTATTTTAAAAACTTAGAAGTTTGTGCTGAAACCCAAGAAAGGTGGTATCTCTGCAAGATGGAAGACAATCAGGTAAAATAATAAAATCACATTAAAATATGAACCCCATTTGACCTGTCAAAAGATCAGAATAAGCCAATACAAAATCGTTTACAGAAAAATAATTGTTATAGATACTTCTCATCTTTCCTTTATGCATGGAAGGAAGGAAAGACCAAAAAGATATATATAATGAGGCAGACAGTCAGCATCAAAAATCTCCTACAGGAACAGTACTGGACACCAGTCATTCCAACATCCATGCTCCCCAAACAACTGCATTTTAGTAGAAATGTGCATCCAGCTATAAATTCCATACTGTTTGCAAGGCATTAGGTACATGCAGAAGTTAATTCCTTTTCTCTTCTCGAGCTCAGAAAGCCATGAAGCTGTACTATCGCAAACAGAAAAAAAAGGGCTCAGAAAGCAGTATTGTAGAACTGTACAGGAATGTTGAAAAACTTTTAAATTACACTGAAGCCCCCTAGATCTCACATTTTAGCAAAGGTCTGTACAGCAATTTTCAATTCACAAATTAAAGCTTCAATAAGAAATGCATGGAAATAGTTGCTATATTCATAATTATAACAAACATTTTAAATTGGCCCAATTTAAACTTCACCATCACACCTGTAACTCACATCTATTACAATAAGTTTTTTCATAGTATCCTAGAATAAGATGGACAAACCTTAAAAGATCATCCAGTTCCAGTCTCCCTGCCATGGGCAGGGACACGTTCCACCAGAGTAGGTTGCTCAAAGACCCATCCAGCCTGGCCTTCAACACTCCCAGGAATGGGGTATCCACAACTTCTCTGGGCAACCTGTTCCAGTGCCTCTCCACACAGTAAAGAATTTCTCCCTAATATCTAATCTAAACCTTCCTTCAAGCTTAAGGACTCTCCCCGCCCCCCGCGTTCTATCACCACATACCCTTGGAACAACTTCCTCCCCTCTCCAACCCTCCTGTGGTCCACTTTAGGTGCTGAAGACTGCCATAAGGTCTTTCCAGAGCCTTGCCTTCTCCAGGCTGAACAGACTCAACTCTCTCAGCCTGTCTTCGTAAGTAGGTGAACTTAATTAACATACAGACTCATGCAGAGTAACATACCTTTCCTGTGGATATCTTTTATATACGGAGCCATGGCAGTGGAGACAAAATCCGGAGTGTAACCTAAAACCTGAAACAATTAAGAGGTATAACCACGTCTTAGGGGGTAGGTGAACCCAATCCCTTTCCTTGCTTAACCCTGAAAACACGGAAGAACTACCTTCCAAAATGTTCGGCTAACACGATGGAAAGTGGCATGAACAGTTTTACTATATGAAACCGAGTAAGAGAAAATAAAACCTATACATGCAAGTAGAAGTATACGAAAGGAACCGGGTCATCGTAACCAGGCATGTCTTAGGCAGGTTCCGGGCGCTGCCGCAGCGCTCGGGGAGCGCGGCAGCCCCGCCCGGTCGGCTGTGGCTGTGTCTGGGCACTGTACTCACGGGAGACCGGGCCCTGGTGGCCGTCAGCAGCGACATGGTGATCTCGGAGAGGTAATCGAAGACCAGGAAATCCAGCTTCCCTCCATACAGCAGCTGCGGCACTGGCGGGGCAGGGGAGAGCGCCGTAAGCACCGCGGGACCGCCGGCCCGTCCCGCCCCGGCCCTTGCGCAACGGGGCTCTTGGCGGCTCCCGCAGCCGCCGCCGCCCGCCCGGCGGCCCCGCCAGCCCCCGCAACCCGGCCCCCTCCCCGCCGGGTCCCCCCGCAGACCCCGGGCAGCCGCCGCCGGCCCCACCGCCCACCTGCGGCCGCCGTGTCGCCCCAGAAGCCCGAGGCGCAGCCGATGCGCACCGCGGCGCCCGCAGGGGGCTCGCAGCCCGAGCTCCGCCGCCGGGCCCAGCGGGGCGGACGGGAGGTGACCCCCCCCAGCAGCAGCCGCGGCCCCCGCGGCCCCAGCAGCGCCGAGCAGCTCATGCTGGCGGCGGGCGCGGACACCGCCCCGGCTGCGGCCGCCCTGCACAGGGCCGGGGAGGGGCCTGCGGGTGGCTGGGAAAAGG
Organism: Poliocrania exsul; assembly: GCA_035041345.1. Taxonomy (NCBI): domain Eukaryota; kingdom Metazoa; phylum Chordata; class Aves; order Passeriformes; family Thamnophilidae; genus Poliocrania; species Poliocrania exsul. Next base: position 29,782,935 of record JAWWLZ010000139.1, on the reverse strand, counting down.
GGCGGGAGAAAGTTTATAAATCCCGGGCGCGCTGGGCACAGTGACAGGAGTTGGGGGAGCGTAGCTTGGCTTTGTCGGGCTCGCAGCCGGGGTGGCTTGGAGCTGGGTGGCTGTGCTGGATGCAGCCTGGGGTGTGCTCAGACCGGCTTCTGCTTTGGCTCGAGTTGTATCCTGGCCCATGCCGGACTAGATCAAGTGGCAGGAGGGTCCGGGGCTGTCACATCCCTGCGGGACTGAGAGGGCAGCCGTGTCCCGGCCGAGCCAAGGCGGGTGTAGCGCGGGAGCCTTGCAAGTGGAAACCCCTTTCAGGGTTGTGGTAACCTACAAACCACGTCAGACAGTTCGACTATGAAATTTTTATTAAACCTGCTCCTAAATACGAAGTGTGTTTATTAAAAAATAAGGCTTTCTGTGGGGGCGCGTGTCTCAGTTCTGACAAGGAAGGGTTTCTCAGGACCTGGACTCAATTTCTAGGTACATGCCACCAACCCAGGAAATTCAGCCATAAATAAGGAGGAACGATTTTCCAGTGCTGAACTCTGAACTGCGGGGCTGTGTCCGAATATCTCCAGGGGGCATCACCCACGTGTAGGCAGTTCAGAGCACTCCCAGTCCGGCATGAGCAGGGGCTGTGACCCAACCAGCCTCACACGCTAATCCGATGCGATAATAGCCAGGCCTCCCTTGACATAGACACTCCTATTCCAACCGGGTTTGAATATTGTGGATAAAATTGCTGATAAAACGTGCTGTTAGACTAAATTCAAATTGTGTTTAGAAATAATGCAGTTAAGAGAAGATTAAAATAGTCATGATGGGATTCTTGAATTGGGTTCTTTATTTACTGAGATAGGTTTTCCTATTGCAAAAATATAAAAAGGCTATAAAGGACCATCTTCCAGCGTTCTCAGTGCTTAAGAAGTTATGAACAATTCCTGCTCTAAGTTATTAAACAGGCAGAACAGAGAAGGTCACAGAGAAAGAAAAGTTCGTTCTCTACACATAGAGAGGACCTAATTTTTTATTATTAAATTATGAAATACTTAATTATTCTGTTGACATTTTGCAGGGTCTGAGTCCCTATAAACTAGTAAACATCCAAATAATGACGGGGGGGGGGGGAGGGGGGAACCCCCACTTTCTTATGTATGCATAGTTTATTCCAGAAAGCTTTGTCCTAAATATATCTTTATAGTAGCTCCTCAAAATGAACTTTGAAGCAAGAACCAGGAATAGCACTGTCGGATACAAAATACACAGCTATCACTATTGACAGAGACAGGTCCTTTCTATAGTTAAACTTGAAAGTGTCTTTCACGTGTGTTTCAATATGGAATACACTGCAGTAAGATTCAAATGCAGTTTACCTTGGCTGAGATACCATAACCAATGTGCTGCAGTCCTCACATCTGTACTTACATACATTCAAAATAAATGACAATCACTGACAAACAGAATCATTTATAACCCATGAATGTAAGTAAAACTTGCAGTGAAATGGGTTGGGCCAAGATTTCGTGCTGCACAACTGAATTTCTGGACGTTTTAAGACCTTGCCCCTTATCCTGAGTGACCCAGAGGCCGGTAGGTGGCTGTATTTCACTACTGTCCGCACCTGCCTCACCTGTAAAACAATCCCCGGCCCCAAAAGTGCTGTCGGCTCCCACCAACATCCCCTATGTTGCGCTATGCAGAAGGGCACAGGTGTGCATTTCACCCCGTTAGGACGAACGGCACATTTTGTCTATATTAAGACACAAATATTCACATGCACATGTGTACATTCGTTCTTGGAATATACAGGGTGCTTTATTCTTTTCATATATTGTCGTAGCATGGATTTTGCAAGCAACTGCTCATGGTTCCATGGAGGACTGGATCTTGCTTTGTCAGAAGCTGTTTCAATGCCCTTATGGAATCTTAAATAAAATTTTAGCAAATTTGCATATGGATGTTGACATGTGTGAGAGAGAATTAATACCCAACATGTATAAAATACTGAGACACACTTATTAGCTGATCTGCCAAAAACATGAGGAATGGTGCAGTGAAGCAATGAAGGGATCAAAACCTGTTGGTACCCTCAATGAATTTGTTTACTGTGCAATTTAAGCTTGTCCATAAGTAGGCTATTTAATAAGCTTGTGCAGGTTCCAACAAAATAATTCTTTTTTGTTAATAGTAGTTCATTCACTAGCTCTATTCCTTCCATTTGATTGGACAAATTATTTTCTTAAAATAAGAACTGAGTTTTCATTGTCATCATTGTTCCATCAGGAGCGCTAATGATTAGCTCAGAACCTGTCATTTCATACATAAGGTTAGGATTGTTTTGATGGAAAACAAAGGCAAATTACTTTGAGGCTATTTTCCAGGTAGGCTTGGAAAACAATGCTCTGTGATGGTCAAGTCTTAATTTTGAGATTTGGGGCTTTATATGATTTAACAGATTTTAGGAACAGTTTATTGCTCTTAGAGGACACCAGGTGGCACTGTGTGGTTGTCGGTGAAGCCCAAAAGGCACTACAATCAGTGAGAAGCCTGCGTGAAATTCATACACAGAAGTGCCAGTAAAAAACGTGACTGTATTTGTGGTCTATATGGGGTATATGGGTCAACATAATAGCTGCCATAACTCAGTCACACGATAGGAATATATTGCTTGTTGTACAGCTTTTAAGGGTAAGTCAGATTCTGACTTGCTCTCATAATTTTTGAGAAAGGAAGGAAAAAAATCTTCTGGCTTTAGTTTTTATGCTGGAGAAAGAAAAGGGCTACAGAGTAAAAAAATAAAATAAAGAAGATTTTTGTTTCCTGTTCATGGTTCAAATGTGGATCAGCTTGAAATTCTATTTCCTTCAGTGACCCTAAATACTTATATTTGCTTTTAATAGGCTAGTGCCATTAGTGTTTCAAAGATAAGCCTATGCTTCTCTCTCTGTAAACAGATTTGTGCACCAGCGTGGAGCACAGATGTAGTGTAAAATAGATGTGAAATTCACTCTTCTATTTCCATCATCTTGAATTATTATCATTCAGGCCTTCCCCTGGAAGTCACAAAAGAAAACACAGAGTACATTTTTCCAAAGCGAATACACTTTCCATTATATTTCTAGGATTTTTCTGACAGTCAGGCTTCCTCTGTTTACTCAAAAAAGTACAAGCAAAGTATTTCACAGGCCAAGGGTTTATTGTGAAATACATTACATTTCTGCTGATTTTCCTTTAATGTCATTGTAAATAGGTTCCTGTCCAAACCAAAAGTATCAGCATATATTTTAGTTTATTGAAGTAGGCTTTAGTTTATTGAGGCTCTGTCCTCTCAACTAATTACAAAATATTCAGCAAATATTTGAATTTACTACTTATCTCATTCCCTCAAATTAGTGCATCTCTTTGTTTAACAAATGGAGTTCACTGTTCTTGCTCTCAAGGTAAAGTATACACTGCAATCTCTCTTCTGCAGACAGTCTGAACACCAAACTTTTCTAAGTGAATCAACAGTTGAAAATTATCTCTGTAAATCAGTAAAGGGAGAGAATCTGCCTTGTTGCATCTAATACCCTTATTTAAGTTATAAACAAGTCTAAGCTCAATAACAATACTTCACTGAACCCAAAACATAGTTGGGGTTTCATAGTAATTTAGTAGATTTTTAGCATTTTGAGATATAACATCCTGTGCTGTGGGACTCAGAAAAACCTCAGCCATGACAAAACAAAAAGAGTTATCTTTTGAACTATATTGACTGCATTCCTTTGTATCACATTCCTGGGTTATTTTCAATATATGTCCTCTCCTAATACTTTAAGTTTTGAATGAAGTTTAAATAAAATCTTTAAAAGTGAACGCTAAATGAAACACTATATGATTTCTCAAAATTAGGGTAATCGCTCACTCATCAAACATCTGGCTTATGGATATGAGATGTTTTCAGAAGTACTATCAAGTGCCTTGATTTTTTGCCTTTATAATTGTTAAATATTTTTTGAAAATTTGTCTGTAACAGTATTTGAAGTCAAAATAAGAACTAAATATTTTTTAAAAACCCACTATAATTCTTGATTATTCTTTGCAGAAATCAAGGTATCTTTTAGGTTGTTATATTATCCAACAAAAGTGTTGACTTTAGCAGCCACAAATCAATTCAACCTCCATGTTTTGATTTCAGAAAATGCACTGTCTCATCATTATTAAAGAATACACTCTAAAATGAGTGAAAGTATATCTTCTGTATTCACAATGTGAATGCAGCAAAATATCCCATAAAGTCTTTCAAAATGGAAAGCTCTGGCTGACATGAAATACGTACATTTCTTACTTTTCCTGACTCAGTTTTCAAAGAAATAACTATTTCCATCCAGTATTTGAGCTGAAGCATAATGAGTACCTATCCCATCAAGAGCAACTGATTTTTATTGACTCATTTCATTTCAGGGAGGGTGGGGAAGAAGTTTGTGGCACAGAGAGTGCACTATCCAATTGGCAAAAAGGTTGTAATTTGCCTTTTGTCAAATTCTGAGTAATGAAAGAGAAAGATCAGCTACAAAACCTTTTTTTTTTTAATTTTCACTTTTGTGCTTTTGGCTTTCTAGCACACCATCAGCATAATTTCAATACTAGTGAGCTTTTTAGTTGTCCATATTTCTCATCCTAATTGTCACTCACTCACTGATTGACCTAGCAAAGGGGATTTTGCCCACTAATCTCTATAAGTTAGTAGTAGTACAAGCAGGGTGATGCATGTTGATGATGGATTACGAAACAAAGAAGGGATTTTTTTTTCAATATTAACTATTTGATTTTTTTATATTTATTTTTGGTATTTATTTTTAAGTAGGAAAATTAACTTTGAGACCATCTAGAAAAAAATGCAAGTCCACTGAACACTTTGAGTTAAACAGTAATAAAACCCCATTGAAAATGTTAAACTGTTTCACTACAGCATTTCTGAAATGTAGACCTATTTTTCAGAGACTTAAGGCATGTAGGTATGAATTTAAAAAATGGTTGTTTTTCCAAGACAGCCATAAGGGTATTCTGATATCCAGGAACTAATTTACAGACACAAACATATTTCTTCTGATTAGTTTTTCTGAGGAAAGATTTTCTATGAATAATCAGAAGGTATTGGATAGTGTCCCAGAGGCTTTTTGACAAAAATACTAATCAATATTTAGCTGAAGAAACCTCTTTTAAATAAATAATGATTTAGCTTTACTGTCTCCTCAAAAATATATTGCAAGAAAAAAGTAAACTGAGTTTGAGAACTCTTCCTTCCACCTGTGCTACACGAATTGTTCTTCATGTACTAACAAAGCAGCAAATAGACTTACCGGACAGAAACACTGGCCAGAAAGTCAACATGGTTAAATTGTGTTGGACACGTTTCAGGATACAAGTAGGTCTCTAGCACATTTGTTTGGTAAATGGGTCAGCTGTTTTGCAGCCAGGACACATCAAGACAAAATGGTATGTAAGGGAGGAAAAATACTACATAGTCATTCCTCTAAGAATACATCTTGTTTTCAACCTAAGGAAAAGCAGGAATAAGATATTTCTAAGTAATGAATGGTAAAATCAGAGAAGAAAAGAAAAGGAGGCAAATATATGAAAGGATTAATTATTCAAGGCTAAATTATGACTATGTAATCAGTAAAGCAAGCAAAAATTGCCTGAGGTTTCTGTTAAGAAGTACCAGTGGCTGCAACCATAAATACAGCTAAGGAACGCTTACAAATGCAGTGTGCACATATATAGTAATCATTAAGGCAATGTTGAAAATTGATTCCTTCATGAATATAAATATATACAGTGAATATTTTGTGTAACACAAGCACATGATTGAAAATTTAGATTTTCTATTCCTAACCCATTGGTAGGGGTAATGACCCTTTTGTTTTGCCCACCCAATAAGACAATTATCTTGGTTTTTAATATCAAGACTCACTTGCTATTACTGCCAGAGTTGACTGCTGTCATCTTTTCTGTCTCCTAAAATTCTTGCCTTGGAACATGAGACAATTTTTTTCATTTTTTGTAACGAAATATTCTGACAGAATTTCAAGCCTATATGTACTATTATTAATGACAAAAGAGAAAGGTGTGCTCTTTTGCCTGTTAAAGGATGAGGGATACCTGAATTGTGTTACATGGTTCTCCTATTGCATCATGAACAGTACATGCCCATCTCCACTTTGCAGTCTACCTCTGTGGTTGAAGCTTGGCCATTTATTTTAAGAAGTTCATACCAGCCACCTATTCATGCTCTATTGTCATACCTAGGGAAATCCTGCTGGTGCACAGCTTCTGAACTGTACCTGTGACCTTGTGTCATGACCTGCAACGAAGAAGCAAAGCAAGCTCAATGTATGAGCAGAAATGGCAAGGAGGTTCTCTGGTAGTTTCCTGAGTCCATGTTAATGGCACCAACGAAGAAACAATAAAACCCACAAAAGCAGGTAGACTTTTACACAGTTTTAATTTACTTTATTTTCACTCTTTAGGAAACAGAACTAACCACATAAAAGGTGGAACCATGTCCATTTTGTATCAGTAAGGACCAACGGAAGCACATTCTGCACCTGACTCTTGAGGTTAATAACAGATTTGGAAGGACAAACTTATAGCATTGGTCATCCTCTGGAAAATACTTTTGGCAGACTGGCAGCTAACACATTGGTCATCAGTACAATTACTGGAAAGCTGACTTGCATGAAAAGTGCATCAAATTCACATAAATGTCACATCAGTTGTATTTTTAGCATCATAAATACTTACATTTCCTTCTGGCAGTATTTGGGTGAATCCTTGAACACGATGGGAACCCTTTGTTTGACCAGATAAAAAGAGGATATACAGGTCAGGAGCTCTCAGTGTTTCAGGGCATAATTAGATTAATTTTGTAATAATCTGATTTATGTAGAATGCTTTTGTCCCTGTATTAAGTACCTATTAAACAAAGTTGAAATATTGATCCTGTTGTACAGAGGTGAAATCATTTGCCTGAAATCACAAATCTAACCCCAGTAACAACAGATCTAGCAGCAAGCCCCAGTCCCACCATTCTTTTTATCATTTGGTCAAACAGGTAATGAAGTCAAAAGCCTCATTCAACATTGTCTCATCACGTGTGATGCTGTACAGGCACAAATCCAGTTTTCTCTGGAGAAGTCACAGCCTGGAGACCAGGTGCAGGGCATGAGTGGAAAGGTATGATTGCTGCTAATAAAGATAGCATGCAGAAGCACATACTGAAATAATTTGCCTATAACAAAGCCCATACAGAAGAGGGGACCTGTCACCAGTCCTGGAGCAATATTGAATTAAGGCAGATTCCGACATTAGTTTCCTAGCAAAGAAGCATTGACCAAAGTCATGGAAATGGACTCATTGTGTTGTTGGATAGGGAACATTCATGCTTTCATTGCCTGTGAGAAATACAACAGGCTTCTTTTCAGATATGCCACTGCCCAGTGACTTCATACTTTTCAGTACCTCAGTTTTCTCATCCACAGAATAGGGAAAATTATGTCAAGTCTCTTCACAAAGCACATTGAGATCTGTGGCAAGAAAGTGCTGCATAACCACAAAACAGTGTTTGCTGTTAGACCACAGTTGTTACATATAATTCAGATAGCTACTGTGGCTTTTCCTTGTGCTATTTCAGTGAAATTTCTGCCAGCCCCATCATGAAGCCATGTATGAGTTTCCTTATGCTCATGTTACTAGAAGTAGCATCTCCATGCTTTATCTCACCTTCCTGACTCCTCTGAGGCCTGGCTGGAGCAAAGATCAAGGAGCTAAGTGAGAAACAGGTTCTGAAAATGGGAGGAGCAAGAGAGCTGTGCAAATTCTGGGAATCCACCTGAAAACGCTACTCCACCTCTTGCCACCACCTCCCAGTGTCCGCCCCCAGGTTCAGCCCTGCCGCCTTAAACTGCTGCCGCCCGGTGCAGAGTGGAACATTTTGGGCTGCTGCCTGCACAGGTTCACCCAGCAGCCATCAGCACCCGGTGGGACTGACAGGATGGGGGTGAGGTTATGCAGCTGGACTCCCCTGGGGTCTCTCCTCTCCCTGCTCTTCTCCACCAGCATGGCGGTAAGTCAAGAGACAGCATTAGAAAACTTGTCAGCACAGAGAGCACTGTCAGAGAGAACCCACTGAAAGTAGTCTTCTTTCTTCTCTTCAGTACATTCCAACCAGAGAAAACTGCTGCATATTGGATGATCGATTTGTAAGTACCTGGAAAATTCTCTTTTATCTTAAGAGTGTAATTAAAGCTTTCCTATGCTGATTATTAACTACCATTATCACTTGGTCTTCATCATTGTTGTCAATACTTACTAAGTGTGTGGTGTTTAAAACTGTTATTTATTCCTAGCAGTATATGCTTGGTAAAAATGTGCAGGAAGCTGCACTGTGGATGAAAGCACATATTCAGAAGATGTTACAAGTAGCAGCATGCACTGTTTTCTTGCTATGATACACATAGTGTTAATGTAAACTGCCTGTGTAAATTCAAATAGAGCAAAGAGGCAAATGCCTGCTCTTTTTTATCCACTATTGTTTGTGTCAGCACTGTCTGAAAGTTCCTCTGTCCAAATATTCTCCTGTCCTTTCTTTGCTCCTGAAACATTGCCAACTATATTCTTTCCTCTTTAGGGTAGTTTCTGCCCAACAACCTGCGGCATTGCAGATTTCTTGAATAAATACCATGGCAGTATAGATAATGATCTACAGGAAATGGAGAGAATTTTGCAGCAAATTTCTAATTCCACAGTAACAGCAGAACATCTGATTCAACACATCCAAGGCCTCTATCCTTCAGAGAAGCAGACATTACCAAGTGAGAATATAAAAATAACTACACAACTGAAAAATATAATTTATGTAATTTTCTTTTTTTTTAATTTGCATAGTTGCAAATATCTTGTACCTTTGCCTGTTTTACAGATTCAATTGATGACTTTACTAAAAAGTCCAGGAAAATAATTGAAGAAATTATCAGATATGAAAGCACTATATTGTCTCATGAAAGTACTATACAGTAGGTATCTTCCACTTTTTATGTTATTGACAAAAAAGTTGTTTTATTTCTGTTCTTTTATCAAATGCCATCAAAGCTCTCTCAGAGAGTTTTTTTGTGCTCACATGAATAATTTTGCCCACACTGTCATTAGTAGCTGCCTAGCAAGGCACAGAAGGATCATGAGGATCTCAGCTCGTCTGCATAAACTGTTAATTGTGCAAGCAGTGGTAGATAAGAATGTCATGAAGCCTGGCAATATTTTTATTTATGTTTCTTTTGCTGTGCCAGCCACTCCTAAATTTTTTTTCATGACCTTTGGAGGTCATCAGTTTGTGAGGTAATGCAGATACATGGAATGTTTGTACAATCATTCACTTTGACCAATTTTGCTGCATATATCCATGAAAATCAGTTCAGTTACATTGTTGTAAATCTAACTAACTTTAAACTCAGTGGTAGTCTTTTCTAAATTTACATTGATAAAAAAATTGAGAGCATCATTAGTGTTTCTAAATCTTAAGGATATGTTTCTGACCTGAGTGTAAAAAAAATCTTCACTTCTATAACATTATGTCAAAGATTATTTAAACATTCTGGCTCTGTAAATAAACTCTTACAGCAGTTTATTTACAGAAACTATGCTTTAAAAATACATCCATAATTAAAGAGGAATAGTTTATCATCTGCTTAAGGAGAGCAAAGTAAAACTTTCCATAGAGTTTTATTCATACATTAATAACTAGTTAGAGTTTTGCTGATTAGAATCAAGTTTTGCATATGGTTGTCTGTAAGGTTAAGCATGTGCTTTCCTATTTTAGCTTAACCTAGCACAGCTAGTTTCCTTAACTTTAAATATCAGTGCTAATAGAGTCACCCCTTTTAAAGGGGTGCATGTAGCAGCATGCTAGATAGATTTATACATGGCAATGTGTATTACATATTCAGAAACAGTGGAGACAACAACCTGTTTTTATGTCTCTCTGTCCAGAGAGTTGACAGATACACATATATTGAACAGCAACAGGATCACACAGCTGAAAGAGAAGATTGCCCAGCTTGAGTCACAGTGTCAGGAGCCATGCAGAGACAAGGCTGAAATACAGGAAACAACTGGAAGAGGTATGCAAAATGTTTCACATGTGGTAGAGCGTTAATTCAGTTACAAGTGTCACCGGTTGGCATCACAGCAATGAATTACTTCTAATCTTATGGGCCATAGATTTCTGCAAAGATATCTAAGATTGCAAGTTATAAAGCTTGGGTAAATGTCAGTGGCAGGTAGATAGGTAGATGCTCTGCAAACAAGACACTCAGATGGGACACAGTTCTTGCTTGGCCTTTTTGGCCAAAATGCATTTATACCAAAATGTATGCTAAACATAAGTAGAGTTTCCATGGACAAATAGAAGGTAACTCATTATCAAAATTCTACTGAATCACATGGGAAAAGAAAATTAATTATTCCATTAGCTCGTGTCTTTTTTGTTGCTCTAAAAATTATTGCTTAAACTCTGTGTGAGACCAAATTCATCTTGATCTTACGCAAGTCCTATGACCCTCAATAGGATTTTTTAAGGCAGTGATAATAAAGCATGTGAACTAAATAATGAACTTCACAACAATGGCATTTAAATTAATTGTATTTCGTGCACTAAAAAAGTTAGAATATAAAATATATGTGAGGACAGAATTGTAATCATGATCCTTTGATTATTTTTCTTCAGATTGTCAAGACATTGCAAATAAAGGTGCCAGGAAAAGTGGTCTTTACTTTATCAAGCCTCAAAGAGCCAAGCAGTCATTCCTAGTCTACTGTGAGATTGACTCATATGGCAATGGCTGGACAGTACTACAGAGGGTATGTGTCTTATGTATTATTACTATCAGCAGGCTTATTGCATTGGCACAGTTTTTATTTACCTACATAAGATACGTATCTTTTTGACTGAGGATTTTATTTCTGGTTTTGGTGGTTTTTTGCTCTCCAGAGACTGGATGGGAGTGAGGACTTCAATAAAAATTGGGTTCAGTACAAGGAAGGATTTGGACATCTGTCTCCAGATGACACAACTGAGTTCTGGCTGGGCAACGAGAAGATCCATTTAATAACTACACAGTCTACTCTTCCATACACCTTACGAATAGAACTGGAGGACTGGAGTGGCAAAAAAGGGTATTTGCTCATAATGCTGCTGAAAATGACAGCTTGAAACCTAATTCTGCCTCGGCTGCATCAGTTTGTACAGCTCTGAAAAAATTATGAGCCCATAGACATGCATAGGACACTGCTTTGGCTCCCAAACTTAGAGCTGTGACAGCAGTCATTCTGTGAGACTTGTAAGGCACAGCATGTCTGAAGGCCACATGCTGTCAGCACTCGTTTATAAGGCAGAACAAATGTGTTTCTTCCCTTCAAATCATGTATTTTATGGACTACATGATAGTTATAGATCCCTTCCAACTGATCTATTCTGTTCTATTCTTTTATTTTCTATTCTGTGTATTCCTTTCTCCAGGAGGACTTACTGTCCTTGCTATTTTTTGAGACACCTGCCCCTTCCACCAAGAACTTTCACATGACCTAAGTAAGCCTCAGCATTGTGAACCTGAGAGATAGAGATAGAGATAGATAGATAGATATAGATATGGATAGAGATAGAGATAGATAGAGATATAGAGAGATATATGTTTTTATGTGTGTGTTTTTATAATGTAGATGTTTCATACGTCAGTGAAGACTAATAGTCAGAAAACATGTCTGATACTGGAGCACAGAAGTTAGTTGGATATATGTCATTGAGCTGAGGCCCACAAACAAGTAAAACCAATTCCTTTTAAAATGCTAGGATACAATAAATGTCTTTTCTGCAGTTCTAACACCTATGCATTTGTCATTTGTGCCTGTACTGGGAATGTAGCATGCTTATATTTACCATTCTCCTTTGTCTACAGCACTGCTGACTATGCTGTATTCAAAGTGGGAAGTGAAGAAGACAAGTATCGACTGACTTATGCCTACTTTCTTGGTGGTGAAGCTGGGGATGCCTTTGATGGCTATAATTTTGGAGACGACCCAAGTGATAAATCCTTCACGTTTCATAATGGCATGCGGTTCAGTACCTACGATAATGACAATGATAATTATGATGGTAACTGTGCTGAGCAAGATGGATCTGGATGGTGGATGAATAGATGTCATGCTGGCCACCTCAATGGCAAATATTATCCAGGTAAAGTGTCTTCTAAATACTTAGAATCCAAGACACCACATTTTGGTGAAAGAAAAATGAATCTCTTTCATTAAGTACATTTTGCCATCTGGATTTTCCAGAACTGGCATAGCCCATTCTTTGCAGTAACTGTTAACAGCAGCAGTAGGAACTTACGGCTGCTCTCCATCCCAAAGTGGGAGAATCAGTCCTGAGAGAAGCGAACTAGGGGGAGAAAGGCAGTGAACAGGGCCTGTTAGTATGGCCAGAGATGCCATGGAAATGTTTGCACTAGAAAAATGTATGGGCACATTAACTATTGTAGAAAGCAGCTACCTGATTTACTCCAACTGATATTTTTTAGGTGGTGTGTACACATCACAAGATGCTGGTCCATCTGGATATGACAATGGCATTATCTGGGCAACCTGGCGTGACAGGTGGTACTCTATGAAGAAATCTGCAATGAAAATCATCCCATTCAACAGACTGTCAGTAGATGGACAGCAGCACAATCTAGGCACCAAACAGGTTTGACCACAGGGCTGGGGAGATACTTAAAATGATAACAGAATGTAGAATCATTTCAAACACTGAGCATGGACAGCTGAAATGTTAAGCCTACTGCATCTTACAGAAGTTGGCTTTGTTTACGATTTTGTCACAGAAATACTTGTACTTTGAGTTTAGTATGCCTTCTACATTACTGTTTATTTTAACAGATAGATAAATGGATAGTCTCATGATTAGAAACAATCCTTTGCTTTCTGGTTTTTAAATGCTACATTTTTAATTTCCAACTAGTATAACAATGTATGAACACAATTAACATATCATCATAAACTTATGTACTTCTTTCTTTAGAAAACCATTAAAATAGTTTTTTTTTTTGTTGTAGGTTGGAGACGCATAAAGGACAATTTCACAAAGGCCAGTCTGAACAGGGAAAACAAGCCTTTTCTCTCTTAGACACTGAATTTACCTAACATTACAGAGTTCACTTTTGACTGTAAAACACCATTGACTGTAAGATCCCCAAACCTCTTCCCTGAGCAGTGCTTACCTCTGTAGATGGTTATTTTTTTCTGTACACATTCTAAATAAATTTTTGATTATATCAAAAACATCTGAACTTGTTATCTGTGCTCTACAGTTGCCAAACAAAACAAAGAAAACTTTTGATAGTTGGAAGGTTACTCTGACCAAACGTACTTCATTCAGCCATTCCTGAATTGCACACCAGTAGTTTCTGCTCTTTGATTAGAGACACATGTTGGAGCTATTTCTCCATAAAATGTGGCTTGTTTCCAAAACTTTTCATGTTTTCTAATAAAATTGTGACATAGATCAAAGTAGATAACAACTTGAAAGTGGCCAATTTACTGCTGAAGCCCACTTAACTGAGCTTGCCACTAAGTAATGTTCAATCAGGATGTGTTAGGAAGTACAATGTCCAAGTACAGGTATTTTACTCCAGAGCATACATATTAACAAGTTTCTCAAATTTTAATCAGAGTAAGTTTCATTTGCTATATGACACATAGTAGTACAGTGTACAGCTATTATTCCCACATACCCCACTTTTTTCATAAATATTTAAAAATTAATCTAATGCATCTAGTGTCATTATCCAACAAAAAATGTTAACATTTGCAGCAGAAATTAATTGTGTTTTACTTGCATTTTCTTTTTCTGGATCTGATAGTAGTTTCCCACGTAATCCACATAAGCAACTTCACAGCACAGATCAAGACTGCAAAAAGTTTGCAATGCTGTCTGAATGTACTTGTTCAAAATCTGATGAGCGCATTTAAGGGGTGCATTAGCAAATCAAATTGGGTTTGTAGATAAATAGCTCAACAAAAATGCACTCAGAGCCAGAAACTATATCTCAAGTTCATGTATTAAGAAGTGAAATAGGAAGTGTATAAAGATCAATTTTTAACTACTTATGAAATACCAGAAATTTGTCTGGTGTTTCTGAATAGCACATTCAAATGCTTTACTTTAGAGACATGGAGACCTTACACCATATAAGACAGATCTTAAAGTCAGTTTATGCTGCCTCAACAATTTTCCAGTTTTGGTGTGAAGGTCTCTGATGAGGCTGCTGCAGAGTCTCTTCCCTGGATCTGAGTCTCCATAGAATGAAAAAGTTCTGACTCCCTCTCATTTTTACTGATGTTTAGACGTACTTGGGCCAAAATCTAAGAGGAAGGCAGGTTTCTGAGGAGTAGATGAGAAGCCATCACTAGCATAGGGTCAGATGGGGTTAACAACTGTTTAAGATGAGGGATGACCCCTCCACACCACTGAACTGGTGTATTTGCACAGCTCTGTTGCACCAATGCAACCAGCCATGCTGCACAGCTCACCACCAGCCTCTACAGTCAATTCCTCACCCAACAAAGCAGTTTTCCTGAATATTTTGTGCTGTAAGGTCTCTCCCATGGCTCCTCGTACCTCAAGCAGTATATGCAGAGAGGCTGGAGAGAAGGATGCGAGGGAAGGCTTGACAAGACCAATCTGATCCTGGTTCTGCAAAAACTTGAGTGGCATTGGCCAAGTCCCTTCCACTTTCTGTTTTCAACTTATGCCACCTATGACATGACTTTAAGGTTGATATTATCTGTATATTTGCAACATGGATTTTAAAAATAGTCCTTTCCCCTCTGTCACTTTAACTTCTATATCCACACTATGCTGGGTCTGAACTGTGATTTGCCTCTCCTAGTTCAGCTTTTGGCTACAATGATTTATTTGATGACAAATAAATACACACATTTCATTGGTGTGAGCTGGCATTTTATGGGTTGCTCAACATAACTAGGAGTGGCTTATTCTTCCAGTTGTCTTGTTGAGTGGTGTCTTAACTTTTCACAGATCATTTTAACCTCTGGAGAGTTGCATTTGCTCCAGTGCTCAGGAGAGTCAGAGTTAGTGCATCCAAGAAGCCTGATCTTTCAAAGAAGCCCTATGCTAGAATTCATCAGTGAGTCAGACAGGTTCCCAGCCCACAGTTATATTCTCTGGGTTCTGAAACAAATCTGGCAAGACTCATATGTTTGGAAGCTCCTTTCTACTGCATCCAACCCTCTATCTATCAGAAAGAAGCCTGAAAAGACCTCCTATTTCTTTCGACTCTGAAAAAGGATATAATACTCTGCTGTTGTTGGGGTTTTTTTTGCAAGCAAATACATTGCAATTGAACTTAATGCCCCTAGTTTGTATAGTGAGATCTTGTATTTCTCTTTTCTAAATTAGCCTTTATCATGCATTACCTTCAGATCATAACCTATAGTAAAAGTTGCCTGTATTTAGAAAAGTCTGTCCCTCATAGTTTATAGAAGTTTATTATAGGCTTTCACACCTTGTGCTTGCAGTGCCTCTTCCAAAGACCACTGTAGCAGAAAACAGAGGAATATCACTCCAAAGGGGAAAAAAAGTGTGGATAATGAAGGGATAGAAGAAGAAAGAGTTGAATAAAGTGCACAGACTGGACTTTCTGGATTCCTCAGCCCTGGAATATTGCATGGGGAAAATATGGGACCAGGTCCTAGGACCAACTAGTACTGACTTCAGGAGAGTTAGGTAGTCTGAGAAGCATATGAAGAGATAGTGAAGATGAGAGCTGAGTCTGGAGGAGAATGGAGGCTATGACAAAGCATCCAGAGGAGGGACATGAATGGGCAGGTAAGAGCAGCAGAAGGCACCACTTGGAAACTGATGGTGGGGACTGGTGATAGGGCAGGAGACAAAGGCAGTGCTGGGCAAACAAGGTGGGGCTCACATCTAGGACACACTAAACAGCAAAATCCCAGACTTCCCGACTATTACTGTGGCATTCAGCCAAGAGCACAGCAGATGAAGTAGTGAACTGCACTTCTGTCCTTTGATCATTAATTAAAGTTAAACTCAAAGTTTATCTAGGTCTTGGCCTCCAGCCTTTCAAACAAACACTGGGAGAAATTACTGTATGATTGCAACATGAAAGCAGAGGTACAGGCTGAAGGTCAGGCACAGATTCAGCCCTCAACTGGAAGGCTTGAGAAACTCCTCCTTCACCCCAACTTCCCCCAGCAGTTCCCTTCACAGCAAGCAGGAAACCCCTCTTAGCTTACCTAATGTTTATGATCAGTTATCAGCTTTTTCCAGTTCCTTTAGCCTTGGTGGCCGAGTTTTACTTGGACCAGAGTTAAGTTTACTGTGTTTTGAGTGTCACCAGAGAGCTGTACCCTCCATGAGGGTCAGAGGAGGCCTGGAACATGCCACTTGCCATGTCCTCTGTTACACCGGTGACTGGTGCCTGGGACACCACGTAGCAAATTGTCAAATCCTCTTTCAGCATGGTTGAAAAGACGGAAATTCTTTTGCTTTGTATGCTCTTACTATTCTTGACTTTTAAGGACTATTAAATTACAAAAAAAATGTTCATGTGTTATTGATGATCACAAAATCAAGCTTTTACAGATTGGGAAAGTTAGAACCAAAGTGATATGTCACATCACATCTGAATTATGAAGGATGCTTTAGTTGTTGCATAGGTTGTAACACATGTAGTGAGCAAGACCAGGTGAGACACAATGGTCTCTTACTTACAACTGATACCCTGCAGAATTAGTTGCTATTTCTTCCCTGAACACCTTTTTCCTGTGGGACCAGAAGCAAGACACTCAGATGTCTCAGAGCTGGCTGCTGAGTGTTCCCCCAAGCCACGGTGCCAACACAGACATGCAGCTGCCATCAATGGGATCTGCTCATATGGTATGCTCTGAAGACTCAGACTATCAACATGGATCCCAAAAATTAATAACGACTTTTTGACTTAACCTCCTCACTTGGTTTATACAACTGTGAAAAGGGGAAAATCATGGCCAGGGAATGAATGTTTATAAAGCACCATAGGAAAACTTTGCAGCTTTAAGCAGTCTGCAGAGCATCATCATACAATAAAAAGAGCTGCTTGCCTGTGTAGCACCATCCATGCTCAGCGTGAGGAAGAAGGGGTTCAGTGGAAGAAACATCATATGCAATCCTGCAGTAAAGCACAGTCCATGAATTTATGGACAAGGAGAACCTATGGAGGATGCATCTACAATTCTTGTGTTCCTGAGCAGGAAGATCCCAAGTCTGTGATCTTTGACCAGATTTTTTTATCTATCATAGAGACTAAAACAGAGTTTTTCTGAGTTTGAGTGGGAGATTCTTCATGGACCTCAATGTATATTTGGTGAAGCCCATTTTACCGTGTTCTGTCAAATAATCCTAATCTTGCAAGACTTTCTCCTACTGTGTTCATTTCCTCTTTTAAGCATTGAATTGTCCTCTGAGTTTTCTACAGCTCTTTCACAGAACTGCTGCAACAGAGACAACAAAACTGTGTAGGACTTGGGTGGGGGAAGCATCACCAGTCTTGCCCCTGCTGAAGTTAGCAACTGAGAATTTTGGTGTATTTGTATATTGATTATCTGCTTTGAGTTCTGGAGATGCCTTATGTGCATTTATCAACCAACAATACGGCTATGGCTGGGTGACCTTCAAACTGAGCAAAGATAATATGCAATCTGTTTGGATATTTGTAGCTGAAGTTAGTTTGGCTTTCTTGTTGCTGAAATCAGAAGAGGTTTTGTTGCATGTGATTCAATAGAAGACTCTATAAAGCTTGTTGCAGGAAATGGAAATAGACAAAACATCTTGTTTCAGAATGCACACAGATAAGATTAAACCTTAAATAGAATAGAAACCCTTTGTCATGCAGAACTACATCCTGGTGTTGTAGGGGTTAATCAATGTGGTGCCATCTTACTGAGCTCTTTTGCTCAGGATATGACTTGCTATTAGTGATATTGGTATAAGTTAAGTTAGGTTTAAGAGTGTTTTCCTAGACAAGAAAAGCATGAAATGCAAGGCCAGAAATGGGAAGAAACAAAGGATGCACTTCAACTGCAGTAAGCTTCATGTGGAATGGGCTCAAGCCTCGTGAAGGCAAAAAACAAGAAGAAGCAGAGGAAAGGAGGGTAAGAGAAAACCTGTGAGCCTGATGGAATGGATCCAAAGCTAAAATCAGCTATTTTGAATTTAATATGTTTTACAATGTCGGCATTAAGCTTAAATGTGTCTCTCTGAAGCAGAATGTGATGAGATGTTGTATCCTGTAGATGATGAGAGTTTTGTGAGTGTCATGCAACCTTGGTTTTTCAACTGACTACACCCACATTTATTCTAGCAAAGGTTTTTTTGCTCATTCCTGCTCACTGCAGTGACCACTTTTGAGATAGGCAGCATCTCTCATGAGTCTGACAGCCATGCATGACTCTCTTCAGTAATAGTAAGGCTTGTTATAGAGCTCATGGAAGCAGGACATTATCCTACGTTGCCACACACAGACTACACCCATTATATGACCAGTTAGGGAGACATGACTCCTTAGGAAGATTTAATTATGCTTAAAATCTCTTCTGGGACATTTTCAAGTACCACTCTAGTGTGCTCTTCATAAATACATATTTTAAACAAATCCTACTTGATAAAAAATTTACTGCTGGTGTTAGAAATAGAATAATGTTAAACACATCATGTATTACACAAATACCACCAAGACTGATGTAAATTGGGCTCTTCACTCCTCACGAATTAATTTTGTTTGATGACTACATGGTCACAGATAAACTGTATTAACTTTTCTTAGACTAGTACTTGCTTTGGAACACCCAGTGTATTTCACAGCAGTGGAACACAGTCACATAGGAAGGGCAAAGCAATTACTTTTGTTTTCAAATATCAGCTCTTTGTTTATGCAGCTAAATGCCCATCACATAGATTGTGTGTCTTCCAGCAAATGAGCATTGCTGGGTTCCACTAGGTCCTGCATACATCTTAGTTGAACATCCAGTTACGAGAAACAGCTTCAGATAGATTTTTTTCCTGGAACTCATGGTGGTGCCTGCATTTTGGTGTTGTACAAACTTATCTGGAGCAAATAACATTGGAAACTTGTGCAAGAGGCCTTAAGTAATCACTGAAGGGGGAGAGGGGTATTTGGCATGTTTTTCTACAAACATGAGGGAGCATAATGATTAATCTCCGCTTCACATTCAGGTTTAAATTGCACCAAAAGACTGGTGAAGGGCATCCTTTCAGTCAGAGTTCTTGCTCTTCTCCTGAAGATGATACCTGTGAGGATCCTCTGTGTTTTGCTGGGCCTCAGCATAGCTTGGGTATGAGTTTACTTATTTGATTGTTTTCATATCTTTCTCTTTTGAATAGTAAGCATTTACTTAATGTTCATTATTAGGTAGATAAATTTGGGCTCTCATCTAGCTCGTAAAATTCAATGCACACACATATGTAGAAGATTACTATAACCACCTCACTGATGGACTTTCATCAGTAGTTCTTGACTTTCCAGCTCTCTGGTTTTACTTATTTCAGTTTTGCTGAATCTGCCTGACTTCAGGAGCAGCAAAGCATGTACATTAACATGAATTCATAGGTGATGCTGTAACTCTTAAACATAACTGGATGGTAGTGACTGCAGCTGTTCAGGAATTTTCATGTTTATTAGAATGAAATCTGCTCTCCTTTGAACTGTATTTCAGCAGGATTTACCACCTACAGATGATACACAGCACCTTTATTATAAAATACACATTTTAAAACAAGGATTTTTGTGGCAGCAACATCAGCTTAATCTAAAGCTAAGTAACAAACAAATTTTAGATAAGGAAAGAGACAGAATTTGTTTAAACTATGCTAGCATAACCTCATTTTTTTCTTATTGATGACTCAGTCTATAATCTTATGTTAGATCCTTTACATTTCTCTTTGTGACTGTTCATTTTTTTGAAGGAAGTGTATGTTTTAAGAAATTACAGAAATTATAGGAAGCAGTTGGGACAAAACAGAATTAGCCACATGGGAGCTGTCAATGCCTAAAGGGCATTTTTGGGTTTATGTGTTACTTTTAGGAGGCACTTGGGTCACATCAAGTCATTAATGAATACAACTAGTGAATTTGCTGGTTTTAATAAAGACATTCCAGTTCCCCAGGGTGATTCTGATCCTGGAGGCTAGAATGAGGATAATTTTCTCAGCCTCAGAATTTATATTTAATCATAATAATAATTAATAATTTATATTTTCAAGCATTAATTATGATGTTTGAAAAGCACAAAAGGCATGCAGAGGAATCCAGTCAGACATAGTTACATCTCAAGCTCTAAAACAGGGCTATTTTTTATGGAAAAGAGTAATTTTACAGTCTTTTACTAAGTGATAACATAAAGTAGGAATCCTTATTATGTTTTGGCTTAGAATTAGCTTTTACATATCACTTTTTCTTCTCAAGCTTGAAGAAAACCTTAATATATTCATTTCTTGTCTTTCCATAAGCACAGTGAAATCCATCCATCACTGACATTACTAGTAAATTATGTTATTAATTTCTTGCCCCTTTTGATAGGCAAAACAGTGCTATAAGCTTGCAGTTAGCAACTGTGATTAAAATCAGAAACACTAATGGGAAAACTCTTACATATATCTTTAAGCCAGTTTTGTGTAGACTGAAGGTTGTAAAGTTACAATATGAATTTTATAGCATTGAAGCGAATGGAAATGGAAAATATGGTATTCTTAAAAGTATTTAATTTAAGTAGTTTCAATTTATTTTCAAGTTAATTTGATATTTAGACACAGAAAAAATATTTCTGTGGAATGATATTATCATAATATATCTTGAGCATCACTAGCTTTGTATGCAGCTGCATTAATTTTAAGAGATGTAAAGCTTTATTCTGAGAAAATAAAGAAAATCATAACTTACAAGAAATGCTGAGAATAAAATCCTTGCACCATTGGGTGATGCTTACCAGATGTCTGTGATTGCCACACATCAGCCATACCATTGAGTGTTGGAGGACATCAGCATTATGTTTGTGCTCTTTTGACAGCTCTTTAGTTAATCTTGGTTTTCCTTTTGCCCTTTTTCCTCCTGGCAGGCACAAGATGGAGCGAGCACCTTTGAGGAGTTGGGTGCAGGAGTGCGTGGTCCCAGGATTGTGGAGCACAAATCCCAGTCAAGCTGCCAGTCTGAGAAGAACTGGCCCATCTGTGCTGACGATGACTGGGTGAGCTATTAGCACTGCGGTGAAGGGGTGGCCTGTCCGTAGGGCACTCACAGACTTCAGCCAGGTCACTACAATAGGTGCCACACAGCCAGCACATGGCTGGGCTTTAGGTCTGAGGAAGGGCAGGGAACACTTCAGTTTGGGGCAGCCTGGAGAGATCTCCTGTGGGAAAGACAGAAAGAAGAAAACAAGAAGAAAGAAAGAAGGAGAAGCTCGCAATGGTGCAGAATGAAAAGAGAAAGTAACTGTGGAAAAGAATGATTAAATAAAAGAAGGTGAATCCTAGAAAAACAAGTATTTCTTTACAGAATTCTGATATCGCCACTTTTGGAGTTGGTAAGAGAAGGGCATCAGAACGACAGATGTGAGACAAAGAAAAGAAGTAGTTAGAAATCACATACTCTTCACCAGTTTTTAGGAAGTCAGATTACAAGATATTCAGTAAAAGTTTCATAGTGATTGACTGGAGAAGAGGAGGCTAAGGGAAGACCTCATCGCAGTCTACAACTTTCTTATGGAGGGAAGCTGAGGGGAAGGCACTGATCCCTTCTCTATGGTGACAAGTGACAGGACCTGAAAGAATGGCCTGAAGTTGTGTCAGAGAAGGTCTAGGTAGGATATTAGAAAGAAGTTCTTCACCCAGAGGGTGGTTGGGCACTGGAACAGACTCCCCAGGAAGTGGTCACAGCACCAAACCTGACGGAGTTCAAGAAATGTTTGGATGATTCTGTCAGACACATGGTGTGACTCTTGGGGATGGTCCTGTGCAGGTCCAGGAGTCTGACTTGATAATCCTTGTTGGTCCTTTCCAATTCATCATATTCTGTGATTCTGTGATAGATGTCTTCATATGTAAACAATTCATTTCTCTTTTTCTTGCTCATTGCATCTCAGTTCATTGCTAGGCTACATTTATTTGATAACCTCATGGAAAGGAGCCTGAGTCTGTAAGAACATTAAGCTTTTCTGATGAAAACTGCATTAAAAAGTTGGCCTCTAATATTTTTCTCAAACTGGACAACAGCTATCTTACAGCAGCTCTTTAGGAAAGATATATACATATATATAAAATTAAAAATATATATATATAATCTCACCGATGAGAAATAGAGGAGAGAGAAAATTGAAGGTTTACTTGTTCCTCACCCCAGACTTATGGCAGGTTTCTGAGGATTCCATTACATGAAAGGTTTACTTGTAAGATTTTAATACATATTTATCCTCTTCCACTTTTAGGGTACCAAATGTCCATCAGGCTGCAGAATGCAAGGACTGATTGATGGAAAGGATCAGGATTTTAGTCACAGAATACAAAAAATCAAAAAGCTGCTAGCAGATAATCAAAACAACTATAAAAAATCCAATGAGATAATTGTGGAAACCGTAAATGTACTAAAACCAAACCTGGACAGTGCTCAGAGTAAGTATCTCGCACCTAGTTTTATTATCAATTGCTGACTTCTTTTTTTTTTTTTTTGTGAACAAGCAATATGAAGTGAAAAAACATGTTACACTGGACATAATTGTCAAGAACCAGAATAAACATAATAATAGACTCTTAACTGCTAACTAGTAAAAACGAATGTCATTTTTATCTGCTCAGTATTATGAGAAATATGTTCCTAATTATGTGTTTAATTACGTATCTTGAAATAAACACATTTAGGAAAGAAAATCACATGCATAGCTGACTGTGAGGCATTTCTGTTTCAGAGGTTGATGAGACTTACGGTGTCGTGTCAGGAGAGCTAAGACGGAGAATTATGACATTAAAACAGAGAGTTGTCACTCAAGTAAACAGAATTAAAGCTCTGCAGAGCAGCATCCAAGAACAAGTGGTGGAGATGAAACGTTTAGAGGTAGGTATCTGCTATATAGTTTCCATTCTTTCCAGGGCTTAGCTACAGAAAGAGGATCTATCCGTTGTACTGTATATGGTGAGCAGTGCTCCCTCTGGTAGAAAACATGATGCAACTTTCACAGGATCTGACTTGCTGAGACAAATCCCCAAATGAGTTGCTTTCTATGTATCTTGGTTTGCTGTCTCTGCTCCGTGGGAACCAGTGTGAACTCCATAGGACTCCTGGTCCCATCTGATGCTTCTGCTCTCAGTTATCTGCTGATAACTGGTTATGTATGATGCATTTCTCCTTCTGTAAGGAGCTGCTGAGCAGTTAGGAGGGAGACGTGCTGTGTCCACGCCCCGTGCTGCCACTGCTGCTCACAGGCAGGGCTGGCATTAGAACCCATGTTCCACATTGCAGCCAGTTCTTCTGATGGTAATGCCAGGAAAAGTCCTGGCACAAGCAGCAGTTTTGCTCAAAAGCCTATTTGATGCCTAGCTCAGAAATCCAGCATTTAGATCATTTGAGAAAGCGCTGGTAACTCCAAGATGGCAGGCCTCACAGCAGGGCCATGACAAGCTCTGGGCAAGTCTGGTGTCTTCCCCTCTCCTTGGTGAACGCATTTCTGCCCCAGTCCACAGAGAGCATTCCCAGCTCTGCAGTGCTCTTCCAAACCCAGGAAGACACTCCTACATCCCAAGAATAAAGGGAGCAGAGATTGACAATGTGCTACAATGGAACTCCATGGAACTCATGTGCACCGTGCTATTGCACATGTTGTATGTACAGTGGAAATAAACCCATGATGATTTCAAAACAACTTTGGAAAGTTCAGCTGTAGATGGGAGGTCCTGGAGCAGCTCCTATCTTTCCTCTGTCCAGTACAGCATACCCTTGTTTGACAAAATTAAGGCAAGCTCCCTAACCAAATTATTTCTCTCTGGTTATGCAGGTGGATATTGATATTAAGATACGAGCTTGCAAAGGAACCTGTGCTAGAAGTTTTGATTATCAAGTGGACAAAGAAAGCTATGACAACATCCAGAAGCAGCTTACCCAAGCTAATTCCATCAACTTGAGTCCAGAGCTTCAAACAATCCCCCTGAGCACACTGAAAATGAGGCCACTTAAGGACTCTAATGTTCCTGATCATTTTAAGCATAAACCTCTGCCAGAAATGCAAGCTCTGAATATAATTAATGACATCAAGCAGATGCAAGTGGTATTAGAAAGACCAGAAACACACACAAACCCCTCCCGAGGTGACAGCCCACATCACTTCTCAGAATCAAGGGGGGATGGATCTCTATACACCAGCAAATTAGTTCCTCCTACTAATGGGAGAGGAACCCTTAGTCTGGAAGACAAAACGTCCTCCGCTGTTCATAGATGCATCAAAACTACCACCAAAAAAATTGTCAGTGGCCCTGATGGCCCTAGAGAAGAAGTAGTTGAGAAAACAGTTTCTTCTGATGGCTCAGATTGCTCCTATTTACATAGACCAGGAAATGCTGGAGGGGAAGGGACCACCTACCATTTTAGTGGTGCAGATGGTGTGCACAGCCTAGAGAAGGTATTCCCTGAACTAGAGTCATTTTTTACCCCTGACTCTGCATCCACTGCTAGTAAGCACGTTAGTGGATCTAGCAGCTTTACAACTAGCAGACACACAGCTGGCACAGGCAGTAACAGACATTCAGGCACTTATGGAGTGAAAGACAAATTTTCAGACTTAGGAGAGGAGGAGGAAGATGACTTTGGAGGACTTCACCTTCAGCCATCTGGATTCCCATCCGGCAGTGCAAGTCATTCCAAGACTGTAGTGACCAGCGCCTCTTCTAGTTTCAACAAGGGAGGCTCCGCTTTTGAAACAAAATCAATAAAGACCCGTGAAGTAACTGAGCAGCTAGGTGGGGTGGCACATGATCAGAGTGCAGAGGACACCCCAGACTTTCAGGCACGCAGCTTCAGATCACCAGGAGGGAAACGAAGGACAGCCAACACTGGGAAAGGTAGTTATTGAGGTAGTGGAGCCGAACTCCATCCATAACCAGACTGGCACAATGGTTTTAGATACTATAGTACAACAAGCACTATGTCTGTTTGTTGCCACCTCAGAAACAAAAGGGAAAATATTTCATTAATACTCAGATATTACATAGACAATTCACAATTTTAGAAGTATGTAAAGTTTTCTTTTCTGAATTCTTTTTAATGTTGCCTGTCACTATACCTAATGTAGTCCGAGACATATTTAACAATTTTCCTCTGAATTACTGGTATTTGGATTCCTCTGAACCTCTTATTAAATTTTGCTGATAACTTCTGTCAAACCAGATCAACTTTTTTTTTTAGACTGTGATGATATCCGCCAGAAACACACTTCTGGTGCCAAAAGTGGCATTTTCAAAATCAAGCCAGCGGGATCCAATAAGGTTTTGTCAGTTTATTGCGACCAAGAGACCACTTTGGGAGGATGGCTATTGATCCAACAGAGAATGGATGGATCAGTGAATTTTAACCGGACCTGGCAAGACTACAAGAGAGGTTTCGGCAGTGTGGACGGCAGAGGGCAAGGAGAGTTTTGGCTGGGCAATGAAAACATGCACTTGCTGACTCAGAATGATACTCTCCTTCGGGTAGAGTTAGAGGACTGGGATGGAAACGCTGTGTATGCAGAGTATATCGCACAGGTAGGGTCTGAAGCAGAAGGGTATGCCCTTGCTGTGTCTTCCTACGAGGGGACTGCCGGGGATGCACTGATCGCTGGCTGGCTGGAAGAGGGCACAGAATACACGTCCCATGCCCAGATGAAGTTCAGCACCTTTGACCGGGACCAGGACCACTGGGAGGAGAATTGCGCAGAGATGTATGGGGGGGGCTGGTGGTACAACAGCTGCCAGGCAGCCAACCTCAATGGCATTTACTACCTGGGAGGCCACTATGACCCCAGGTACAATGTTCCTTACGAGATTGAAAATGGCGTAGTCTGGCTGCCGTTTAAAGCCTCTGACTATTCCCTCAAAACTGTTAGAATGAAAATCAGGCCCATAGAAACCCTATAGAAAGACAGGCTTTTAATGTGTGTTATGATTACAAGTTGAAAAGATTTTTTTATATATATGCATGATGTACCTTTACTCTATGAATTTGAATACAACTGGGCACATCTGAGGCTTAAAAAATAAACAATGATTCATTATCAACAAAAGAGTTCTTTGATTTTATTTTTAACTGAGAAATCTTTTCAAGGTTTTCCTGTCTTTGACAATGTCTAAATCTTTGGCAGCTCTTGACTTGAGATAAAAATAATTACAATTTGAATTATTTACTCTTTGGAGGAGTGCTAGAGAAGTAAAATGTTTAGAAAACAAAATCCTGCCTCCACTGACATTAATTGTGAAAGTGACCAAGTTCAACATTCACTCTTCGGGGCCATCTCCTCCTTTTTCTATTTCAAGGGACCACAACAGCAGTGGGAGCCAGTTCTCAAGCAGAACAGAGGTTGGTTTGGGTTTTCACTCTTGACACACACCTAACATGAAGTACACTTTGATAAATGATGCATGTGGCTTAGGACTGACTTTTAAGGATCCCTAAGCTTTGATTTTATAAATATATAGTCCTTCTAGATGAATTCTAGATAGCTTACCATGTATTCTGTATCTTCAAAATAAGACAGTTCCATGATAACTTATCAAAATACAACTCCTTAAACAGGTTGTTATTTTCTAGCAACCATTAAAAGGTTATGACTCTAACCAGCACAAGCAAGATGAGAAGCACTTGAATGTTCTCAGCACATGTGCCAAGCAAGGATATTTCCTACAGACAAGGGCTTTAAATTAGTCTGCTGACAGTGTGTCCTAAGGATCTTGCAGAAAAAGTTGGCTGCATGGAAAACCGGTTATATTGGTTATACAATTACACAAGAACATATTGTATTCACCTTTTTACCTTATGATATAAAATTACATAAATATTTACACTGTTTAATATTTCTGTGCTTCTGTTGAGAAACAAGCATGAAGAAATGTCCTTATCTCCAACTTCACTGGCATGTTGCATACCATTTAACAATACCTCCAAATACTGCAAAGCGGCTCACTTTTAGCCTTTTTTTAGTACTTTTCAAACATAGCCACTGTCTAACCTTTTTGAAAAGTTCACTGAAAAGCAAAGACATCTTTACAATCATGTGTGAAGAAGTGTCTTTTCTTTTGGGAAACGGGCTTCTCCTTTTCACCTTGTGTTCTTGTTCCTTAGCCTCAGTGGAAGCCTGCCTGTAGGGATGCAGAATATTTGCACTCACGCAAGTGAGATGCTGCCATTATGTCTCCTTCTTGTCCTCCTGCACTTCACAGATTAAATAGAGGTTTCAGATGGAATCCATCCACCCTTAGTGATCCAGGTCCCTTCCTTTTTGGAGGAAGGCAGTCCCCTTTGAGAATGCTGATCCTGTCTACCTAGGCTGGGAAGTCTTGTCTTTGTGTGCTCCAGGAAGCCTAGCTAGCTCTGACAAAATACTCAACCTCCACCTACCCTGTGATTGGAGTCAGTACTCTAATGCCACAATAGTGATTGTGTGAAAGACATACAGTATTTTATTTTATAATAAAAGGATGTGGAAGGGTGGAAGGGATATTAAAAGGCACAGTATGTGAACCAGATCCCAGAAAAGGGCATATTTTATCCAGTATATAGGACTTGAACTAAGTGAGTGGTGACATACCCATTTGTTCAATACTATCTTTTCACTTTTATTTCTTCTCAACTTGTTACACAAGTAGTTATTGTCACTTTTGTAATATAGAAGAAACTAACTGTCCCTTATTTAGTGGAATGTGTTTGCTTCTTCCCAGATTATGCATAAATAATTAGGAATCACATGAAGAATATTTTAGTTTTAAGACTTTAATGAATTTTTAGAAAACATTTCAAAATAATGCTTTGCCTCTTTAAAAGTGGTATAGAAGACTTTTCAAAAGAGTGAAACAAGTTGGGTTTGGGGTTTTCAGTGTTATTCTGTACTAGTTAATTCTGTCTTGTGAAAAAATGAAAAATGGAACAAATACACCTGTGAGTTATTTTCATTGTCAGATTGTGATTTACATTTGGCATAGCTTTTCACCCTGGGTCACAATATACTTAAGTGTTAATATATATTTGGTTCTCACGTGTAAAGACAAGCCTGAATATCATGCTAAAAAGATAACCATTTACAAATACCAAAAGAAAATCCCTGATTCTGCACATTTTGATGATGGTTATTGTGGAAAGTACGGCCGGATTTTCATGCTCATCTTCTTCATTGAATACCATGACCCTTTCCAGTTCATCCATACGACACCATCATCTGTACCATGTTTTGCCATATCCCAGCTGTAGGTCCCTCCCCAGTAGTATCTGCCATTGGGGTTGGCTGAGTGGCAGCGGTTGTACCACCATCCACCACCATCTTCCTTAGAGCACTGTTTTCTTGGATCTTTAGTTAACCTGATGAGAAAAAAAAAAAAAAAGTGTTGAGCATAACAGATGTATTATAAGCAAACAGATCAATAGAGTAGTATACTTGCCCATGTCCTGAAATTTTCATACCATACTAAACATTTTAAGTCCTCTCTGAGCTTTCTGTAACAGATTCACTATCACAAGTGTGTGCTACACAGTGCACTTAGAAGGTGAAGCAGATAAGAAAAATTAGTCAAATTCTAACTGCATCTCTTTGGGAGTTTTAGTTTTTTAGTTTTTGTTTTAGTTATACTGATTGGTAACTACCATTACTTGCAGGTCATAACGATAATTACAATATCAATTAAATTTAAAGATTGAAAACAATGAGAAATGTATGTCTTCACTAATCTAAACAATTCCTTTATTCATGACTGTGTAATCAGGTATTATGCACAGTTTAGAGATACAGTGCTCAGTTATGTACTTTACAACTCAGCTCCTGTCTTCTGAGTAGGCAGAACTTTGGTTTTTTAAGTGGACATGCTACCTGTCTCTTCCTTCAGGAACCATTTTATGTTATTGGAATGAGCACCAATATTCCTACTTAGCAAGACAGTGTCCTCAGCACCACCACCATCAGTCTCTGACAATGAATGTATCACATCCAGATTTGCTGCTTTGTCTGGAGTAAGTTATTCATGGAATTAATAAAATTCAGCATGCTTGCTTCTTACTTGGTTGTCAAATGTCACTATTCTAATATATAGTTTTACCTGTCCTTGGCTATGCCAAGAGAATTGCATGGACATTTGGCTGGTAACTTGCAGGGATACAATGTATTTTGAAATATTACGAAAACTAATGGCAAATTAGAGAAATATTCTATATTCAGCTCTATTTTTAAACTCTATTTTTATTTTAAATGTTTAGTGTGAGTACATACCATCCATCATTGTCTCTGTCATAAGTACTGAAGAACATGCCGTTGTGAATTGTCATTGTCCTGTTTTCTCCATGCAATTGTGAAGCTCCATCCATTAGGGCATTGCCTGCATTGCCTTTGTAGTTACTAACTGAAAGCTGATACTTGTTTCCTTCATTCTGTATGGTGAAACCTCCATAATGAGCTGATACTTTATCACCATTCCAGTCCTCCATTTCAATTAAAACTTCAGTGGGCCCTATTTTGGTAAGCTGACTGATCTTGTCATTTCCAAGCCAATATTCACCTGAGAAGCAACAAGTGAGAGCTCTGTGAAATAGACTTCCTAATGTACTTCAAGACAACTTTATTATTTGCCTATAGGTCTGCTGAAGTGGATTAGTTAATAAACAAAACAAAACAAAAAGCTTCAAAAATAGGATAAAAGCTACTTCAGTAAGAAGAGCAATTGAGTTTCATGCTGTGTGCTTTACCTGGTGTATCACAGAAGTTCTTCCCTCCACTCTTAGCAACATTTCCAAATCCTTTTTTATACTGATCCCATCTTCTCCCAAAATTAACACTGCCATCCTGGCGGTTCTGAATCAAAGTCCAGCCTACAGGAACAACAGTATTTAAGATTAAATTGCCAGTACAAAAGGAGCATCAACTACTAAGATACAGCCCTTCTAACTTCATCTCAGGACAAGAAGAGCATATGGCTTCTTTGCAGCAGGTCCTTCACTGCTTATGACCTCAGCTTTGCAATTTTTGCTCACACTTAAATAGTACCTTGCTTCATAAGGAAAGGTGAAAAAAAGCAGAAATTGAAGGAATGCCCTGGTCTTTTGCCTAGTGCATAGTAAGAAATGAGCCAGGCTCTTCTTCTCTGCCCACATATACATTATCCATTCTGGTCACAGAAGATACCTATGCAGTTTATTTCCAGTTTCATTATAGAAGTGTGCAACTATGTATCAGCAGATGACCAACAAGACTTTCCTGAATGAATTAGATTTAATTCTCAAGTAACTACAAAAGATACTCCATACTTGTTTGTATAAAATGCAAATCACTAATTATTTTTGGTAGCATCCATATCAATTAATATTTTAACAACACAGTTATTTCACACTAACCTCCGTTATCTGTTTCCATGTCACAGTACACTCTGTATGGTTTGACAAAAGGATCTGGTTGGATGACGTACATTTCAGATGTCTCGCCTCCCTTTCTGATTATATCCTCACATTCTGCAAGAATAAACCAGAGACTGTTACTCGAAGAGCTGTGAACTTCTTCAACAGTCTTTTTATCCTTTGGCTTGCTGATTATAAGGGAAATTTTTAAAATATATATATTATTTTATTTTCATTTTGATTTTTGTGATACATAAGTAAAAAAAATCATGGAAGAAAGAACAATGCACCTGCATTGTTCAGCTTTTCCGAATAGGAATTTCTAGAACTTTGAACTGAATGATGGAAGAGTGTATACTTTACAATAAATTTCTGAATAGCTTTTCTTGACTGAAGAAATCAAGAGTACAACTACAATAGTCACAAATGTATCACCTCCACCTTACAAAGACCCTGAAGCACATATTTCATTAAAATGTTACTGGCCACTTTTGAGGACTGATATTGGGTAACAGAATCTTTGGTCTGACCAATAGAGGCATCCATAAAAGATTTTTTTTCATCTAGGATCGCTTTCCATCTTTCCAGCTATCCTAATCAATTGCACAGGCTTCAGAGGCATGTTCAAACCAATTGAATGATGCATCTATCAATCTTCACAGTGATATAAATGGGAGAAAAGATGTCATAACAGTCAAATGAGTACCTTTGCCTGAAACCACTGGAATATTACAGGAAACAGCACATGGGGAACGGCAGTAGTCCACTTGGGTTGCAATGGCATTTTCCAGTTTTTGTATCTTTTTGTGTAAAGAATCCACAACTGCACGAAGGACCCTGAGGCTAGATGGGACGTTATTGTCCAGATTATCCTTTATATAATTATAATGCAATTCCACTTCTGTGTTGTACTGAGAAAGTAAATCATCATTGTCTAGGAAAGCAAAGAGATGAAAAGCAAATTAGTTTTCAACATGTTTTCTAGTTAGGAAATGAAGAGCAATCTATAAGTACAATTTGAGATGCCAGTTCTTTCCTAGCAGGGAGGAAGGATAGGCATTTCTTTTGCTTAGTTTCCTACAATGTGCAAAAACTATGTAGATATTCTTAGGAAAGTGGTACATGTATACTGTTGTTTCTTTGCTAGCTAATAGATTTACCAGACATGCTATATGCTGCCTAAGAGCTATAATGCACTTCTTTCTAGGAAGCCATGGTGCCAAGCCAGAGGCTAGTCATAAATGGATTGGATGGACATAGGAAAGCAGGTAAGGGTCTACATGTGACCCTTGCGTTTAGGGGGCTCATATGAGTCTTGATTTAGAATGAGATCCATTCTTTTGCACCTGTCAAAGGAATTTTTTTTAAGATTTAAGAGGACATGGTCTTGGAAAGCTGCTTTGCAGATATTCCAGTGTATTTTTAATTTTTTTAAGCTACCCCACTAACAAATAACTAGAGGAATGCCAATAAAACTGCAATAACATCTACACTAGTAATTCATAGAAATAGCATACCTTTTCTTTGTTTTTGCCTCTTTACCAATTTATCATCTAGAATAGTCACATATTCATAGAAAGTTGAAGAGCTTTCAGACAGTTTGCTCACTTCATCTTTTAGATCTCGAACAACTGGTTTCACACTTTTTTCCTGTTTTAGCAGTGTAGTTTGCAGCTCACATCCAGTTGGACACAGCACTCCCTTAAAAGAAGCAAAAAGGGCTGTGAATAAAAGTTTCGAACCCCATCAGTGAAAAATTATACTTTTGAATGCACTGAGAAGTTTGCAATGTGAGGCCAGATATTTAAACACCTAGATAAGAAATCAAAACATTCAACTTCTACAAAGAAGCTGCACCCTGAAGGTTGGGAAGGAGCCCTCTTCTGTTGAAGCTTTTGAGACAAGCCCTCTCTCATCACACTTTTTGGTCCCCTATCTGCTTTTCACTTTTCTGCACTGCTAAATGTTTGCTGTGTTAAGTCACTTGACCTATGACTAAAGGCTGTCAGGAACTACCTGGTGCACACGTATGCGTATATCTACCCCTTTCCTCTTTTAATAGCCTCAGAGAATCAACCATATTCTCTACACATTGTTGTATGTATCTCTCATGAAATGACCATATGATTAATTAAAAAATTATCACCTCAAGAAGTTGAGCACCATTGCTTCTACAGCAAGTGCTGCACCATCAAGGACAGCAGTACTTTGAAAAGAGATGGGAAATTCCGGCATCCTGTGAGAACCAAAATACTCAGGCAGCATGGGTCTCTACCACAACTATGTATTCATGAAGCATTAACAGATTTCATTTGTTGGCAACCTCCACACTCATATTTGCTCTGAGACACTAGGGTGTCTCTCAGCACCTTTACAGCTTGCATTTTCCAGCAGGGAGCACAGTGGGGACAGTGTGATAGACTCCTGCAAGGCAGCAAGGGGTGTGCTAGATCTCAGAATGCTTGTATGCCCTTCCCTAAGAGCTGGGGCAGTTACTGATGGTAGATTATAATTGCATGTTGAAACTAATTTTAAGAAAGACATGGGAGGTTGATTTTTTTTTGGTCCCTAGGGTTCCTTAAGATTATCTGAAATTGAAGCCAGCACTTCTGCAGAGGTTTTCCTGTCCTTAATAGTTATCTGTGCAAAGCCAGATGGAAGACATAGGCTAACTCACAGATACTTCCTTTCCTCATTTATGATTCAACTCTCATCTCCCCATCTTCACTGTAGGCAGACTCT
This sequence comes from Poliocrania exsul, assembly GCA_035041345.1. Lineage (NCBI taxonomy): Eukaryota > Metazoa > Chordata > Aves > Passeriformes > Thamnophilidae > Poliocrania > Poliocrania exsul. The sequence continues at coordinate 29,749,468 of JAWWLZ010000139.1, read as the reverse complement.
ATGACTAATCCCATGGACTCTTCTGAATGCAGTCCTAGCAAACCCAAGCAAAATGAAGAAAAGCTGGACTACTTTAAATGAACAACTGTCCCTTATGTGTCAAAGAAAACTCTGTGTCGAGTGTACTGGAAGAAAAGGACAGTATGTCACCAGCTATTTCAACAGGTAGACACCTACCAGCTCATCCAGAGCATGCTTGCAGCCACCAGCATCAGGGTAGATGATATGTTCTTTCTTTTCCCCCTTCTTCCCTGGTTTTGGGGGCCGGGGTCGGTACCCAGTCCCACTGATTGGGGGTGCCACAGGTCGGAGCGTGGGGGCCATTTCCTTCCTTTTGTCCCAAGGTCGGTGGCCTCGAACCCCGACCACAGGGGTTTCATCCTGCAGAGCCGGGGGAGAGAAAACTCTGTGACTCTGGGACTGCTATTGTAAAATGCAATGTACAGGGTGGAGGCATCCGTTCAGCACTCTTTAGTATTTTAAACAGCAAAGAAAGCCATGGAGTGGAATGAAAAAGCCACAAAGGAAATATACTGACATTATGTAAAAGTCATTGCTATGCCATCTCTTGTAACACTAGTCACACTCCCTCTACCTATATACAGATAAACTAAACAGTCTTCAAACCAAACTCAAACAATATTTCAATAGCCAGTTTTCACCAAGGAATAAATTTTATTTATCTTAGAGACACTAAGCACCACGAAACTTGGAGTAGTAGGATACAAAAAAAATGGAATTAGAAATCCTTGCGGCTAGGAAGCATATTCAGCAGCACATTAGCAGTGTCACAGTTTTTTACAGGCTACAGGAATATTTGTAAGGCCTCAGAAAATAAGGCTACGGTCAAATAAATCATCAGGTCGCAGGCCACATGCCAGGTGTTAACTGATGAAATTCAGAAAAGCATTTAATAACATCTCTCAGAGTAAGTTTTCAGAGCTCCCTCTGATGCAAACATTCCCCAAATCTGCCAGAAACAGAAAACTCTAAGAGGCTGAGCAAAGAAAACAGGCCTGGTCCCTAAGTACTTGTTCTAACTAAACCATAGTTGTTTGAATTACTGAATCAAAACCTATGGCCTCCAATCCCACTCAGGTTTAGCTACAAATAACAAACATTTGTAAGGATCCAGGACTAGAGGCTTGAAGTAGTCTCAAAAATAGGCAACATACAAAACACAGAATTGCTGAAAATGATTTAACACATTCCTGTTATCAGTAGTCAATGTACAGACACAAATGCTTAGATTGTGTAACAGAAAATATGACTATGCTGACCTATTGTATTTTTGCAGAGATTTTCAAACTATAAAAAAGTACCAAGATTCTAAATTGTGTTTTCCACTAAAATATTTGCTTAAACAAAAATAAATATAGGTTAAGCCATTATTTTAGATTGACTGCTCGTTTGTTTAGCAATTGTTACTACTCCATTTCCAATGTAAAGCTATATAAACTGGCAGTTTATTTGGTTTTGCTTTTTTTTTCCAATGTCTACTGGATCTGTAGAAAAGTTTTTACTATCTTTGAGACAGGATATGATTAATTACATATTTCTACTCCTTTGTACATAATACTAATTGTCTGTAACACCATATGTCAACATTGCAAAATTAATATCCTTAAATAAATTTGGCTGATATAAGTAAAATAAAATAACTAATCTTACCATCAAACATCCTTCACTCCCTACAGGAAAAGAAATAGGAAGAAAGCATCTCCAAACTCAGAAAATAACTATTGTGCAGTTACGTATAAAAAGGTTATTTTTTGAACACTTCTAGCAGAAAAAGAACATGCACTGGATCATCTTTACCCACAGCTTCTAACTTAGCTATCTCACATAACCTGAGTAAGTCATGCATGTAATTAAATTAAATTAAATTAATTATTAATCGATATCAGTATTACAACCTCATTGTCATAGTCAGTGACGCCCTGGGTTTTAACGGAGGAAATACAGAACAGGAACAGCAGGAGCAACTTCATGGTGCTGGCTTGCTTGAGCAGCTCAGGGCCCTTCTCTCACCAGCAGCTCTGATAGGGAGAGCCCCCTCTGTTCCTATATATATAGGCAGCAACCCTAATTTCCAGCTTCAATGTGATAGGACCAACCCCTCTGAGCAATCACTGTTTCTCTGTTAATATTCAATCCTTCTCTTCCCTGTGTGCCTCAACACATGTTGTTGGGCAATTTCTCTGGACAACTCTTATCTATATGTCCCAGAGACCTCTCTTGATGCTGGCATCAAATACATGTTCAAATCCTTAAAAGTACCTCCTGCTCAGATTACACAAGGTTACCATTTTCTCAGAAATCACAAGTGTTTTAAAACAGCTGAAAAAATAGACAAAGTAAAAAAAAATCGTCAGATGTCACACTGTGGTGTTTCCTTTTTTTCTCTCTGCTGAAAATGTCAGTGTTTCATAAACAGATTAAATTTGAAGTAAACTAACATCACACAAATTGCTACATTTTTCTAAATAGTTCTGATGATGCTTGCCTGAAGGTATGCAAATAGTTGGGTCTTTTTATGTGCTAGTCATAAAAAAAAAAGTATATTCATTACATTAATAATTTTGAATGAAAGCAATTATTTGTCCTATTAAAGATCAGATGAGTACTCTAAGCATAAACCAACATTATTCTGTCAGTTTTTTCTTGTGGTATTGTAAAGAACTAAGATAATTAAATTTTACATATTACTTTGCTAGTTTCCTTTTTTAATACAAAAAGTATATATGTCAAATATTATTTAAATATTTTAAATAATCTTTTAAGAGAAAATAGCAGGAAGTTACTAAAAATCAAATATGCTTCCTGATATTTTATGAGGGCACATACCACCGTTCTCATATTAGCAGAGTTTTAATATTTCGTTGTTTATACCCCATGACTCTCTCATGCATCAGAAGTGATTATAATGTATTGAATTAAATAAAATGTGCCAAGTGAGAGACAGAATACTTCATTGAAGTCATTCATATTGATAATTAAACACAGGAAGGGACTCAAAACTGTGATCTGAGCTTCCATTTCAAATTTCCTGTATTTGTCAGAATTCTAGTAAACTATGGAGATTCATGAAATAGGAAAACTGTTTAACCTGACTGGTTTAATCATTAAACAGTTTGGACCAAAATCAGCTGAGGCTCAAGGAGCTCTAACTCCACTGAATTGTTCCCTTGCATGAGGACATCATCAACACTGTTAGATTTGGAAGAACACAAGCTTCTTCCTACAGGCATTAAAGAAATGGCCTAAGGCCAAAACTGACATCATTAAAATGTTATTTCCACTTATGGATGCTAGCCAAGATATTATCATTGATTCTGGGCATCTCCTAACCTTAAATGCAGTTTCCCCCCAAGTACCTCTGAAGGAAGTTCAGTCACCCTCATCTTACATGTAAGGAAGGGACCTAGTCATCTTGAACCCTTGCCCAGTGCTTACAGGTAGCTTGTGGTACAGCGGTACTAAAACAAGGTCTCACTAGTGAGCTAGAAACTTAAATTATCCTGGATCAGTTCACACAAACCTTAATTGATATTAACATGGTATTTGTCCTAAATCCATTTTGAAACCATCAACATGTTCCTAAGTAACCTATGGTGTCCTCCTTCAGGCATTTAAGCCTTTTTTGGCTCCCGATGAAGGAGCTTGGCTGTGTCAGTGTAGAGGGTGCCAGAGACTGGATGACAGGGGAACTCCCAAGCCAGTTGTAGAGTTCCAGCATGGGAAACCCTCGGGATTATTCTGCCTTCAGATGGGATTTCCCCTTTGAAAGGCAGACTTTGACCCTGTCAGCTCTAGTACTTTTCATTGGCTTCCCCAGGAGAGTTGGGTGGTTGTGTCTCCCCAAGGATTCACCATGAACAACACACATATATCATACCCCAACGGGTTTGTGGCTATACTCCAAATGACCAGATGCCCCAGGGTGGGAGTCTTGTCTGCACTGCAAATGTTTTGCCTGGAGATTTTATCAGCAAAAACTGTCCAAATTTGGAATGGCATACAGGGGATTCTATGCTGGCAAACATACATATATAGAGAGAAACATTTTGGCAGCAGAAGTTAACCTCTGTTAGCATCTGGGGTACAAGATGTGATTTTTCTCTCATGCTCACAATCCTTACAGTCAGGCTGACACTTTCTAAGGACTGAACAAAGTTGTGTGAAGAATCAAATCTATGGCTTTAGATTTCTTCTAAAAATTATACCAAAGAGGCTTTCTCTTCAAAAGAGAACAAACTATCTTTTCCCCTTCATAATCCCTCCTACAATTCATGTGGTTAATGAGGTGTTCCCAGAATTAATGTGGTAGTGATATCACAACACACCTGCTAGAAACAGCAATAATACAACATGGACCTGATGGCATTCCAGGACATCCCTTTGTACGGTATTTTTGTCCTAAGAAAGCACTTACTAGCAGAGGCGTGTGTGTGTTTTGAGGAATGACTATTTGCTTGCTGCCCTCTTTTTTGTTGTGCCAAGGTGTCTGCCAGTGATGCAACTCTCTTTACACAAAGTCCCATCCTCAGGCGAGTTGCAGTCACTGGATCATGGCTGCACGTATCCACTGAGGTGATCTTGGGGAACAGAACCTTTTTGGCTGATGATGAGCTATAGTGTTTCCTAATTTATATGTAAAAATAGCTCTTGATTTAGAAATGTTCTTTTAAAAAGCTGGTGTCGTAATAGTGTCATCCTATGAAAAGAATATGGTAAACCTAAATGTTCACCTCTACTGTGATGAACACCAACTTTCTTATTTGCTTTTACTGGTAACAAATATTACTTCAAAGGTTTCTCGTAAATGATAATCAATGCTATCTTCATGTTCTGGCTGCAAGTGAGTTCTAAAACATTAATGAGTGGGGCTATTCACTTTGACCTTAATACAACACTAAAAGTTCATGCAAATTTCCAATCGCCTTCTTCAAAGTAGTGCTTATTAAAAAAATACATAGCTTGCTATTTCCAGAATTGCAGCTGTAGCTGATATGCAAGAACTCATTAAGAAGCTACATATAACAAAGAAAATAATAAAAAAGCATATTCTTATTAATACTACTGACATGATTTCATGATGTTCCAGTTCTAAATTTCAGCTTTGACCTTCTAGAAAAAAAAATTACAAAGATTAATTTGTCCTCTGATTTTCTAAAGCATTACAAGGACACTAGGAAACAAGCTGAGATTATAAATTTCTGAGAGGAATGTTTAATTGTAAAAAAAGAGAGCAACTACAGCAATTATAGAGCCATGTGAATATTAATAATAATAGTTATAAGTAGCACAGACAGGCTTTCTTGCTAAATATAAATAGATTTTTTTTAATTTGCTACCAGTGCTTGTATTTCAAATTTGGTTTCTGTTAAAAAGGCAGTAAAAATAAGCCTGATTTTTTTCAACAGACAAAAGAAAGGAAACAACTATGTCACTCTACATGTTGCCAGAGATTAGCCTTTAAACCATTCCCATACATCAAATCCACAATTCAGGCAACTAACTGATCAAGAGGCACATGCTGCTCTGTGTGTAAACTTGGGAAAAAAAAAAAAAAAGACAAATCTGTTTTGTTTGAAGTACCTTGTCCCTTAAATCTCCTTTCAAATGTTGTATATCTTCAATCTAACCTCACTAGCCCAAGAGGTCATAACAGACTTGCCCCATTTTGACACACTGCCCTGTGGAGTTTGCACCTCAGGTTGCACTTTAAGCAAGGACAGACGATGCTCCCCCTCCTCGAGGTGTTGTGCTGACCTTCAACAGAGGCTCTGAAATCCAGCAAGGGATTGCCAGCACCACCTGAGTGACTACCAAAATAAGTCGTCATGTTGAACACAAAACCTGGATGGCTGGGCTTGAAACTGAGCTGGTAATAGTCTGCACTGTTGGTGGCACAATGTAAGCCACACTTCTCTCCCACCTCTACCCACACCAGGAATTGGGGGTCAAAGCCCCTTGGAGCATATTTCCATCACTGCATGTTAAATAACTAAATATAAATTATCAATGCAGGCATGATTTATCAACTGCAGAAAAGACATGGTTATTATGTCAACCAGGCGATTGATGCATCAGAATAATCCCAGGTTAATGCAGTCCTGTGGCTAACAAAGAGGTTTGAAACAGCTGCTGTTGCATTGGATTACTTTTAGCCCAAATCAGCTTGTGAACAGTTCATAGCTCAGGCATGCAGACAGGCAGACTAAGGGGCTGGGACAGTGGTAAAGAGCATTGTGATGGTGTGACTGCAAAAGATACGCTTGCCAACTCCCAGCTATTGCTAGTGAGGACAAGACTTCTTGAGTTTAAGGGCAGATGAGTATATGTGAAGAAAGCAGGTGCCTATTTGCAATTTGCAGATGCATTTGGTGATTCTTCTTATGAAGAGAAGTGAAAAATCAGGTGGAGTATCTGGTTCTCAGCCGTGTGGCTTTCCCCCTGAGAATTTAAGGGGAAAAAATTCTGAAAAGCTGCAGCCGCACGACCCGAAACAGCGAAGGCCGAGAATTTCTACACGACCGGGCTGGGAGAGCGTGTTTAGTCCCTGTGCGCAAGGACAGGCGCAAAGCGGTACGCCCGGCGCGGGCAGCGGCAGCGCTGGGGCCGCCCCTGCCCCGGGGCAACAGCGCGCCATGCCGGCCGAGCCCGGCCCTGCAGCAGCGACACCCCGGGCGGGGACACACAGGCGGGGATACCTCGGGAGGGGACACCCCGGCGGGGATACCTAGGAAGGGGCATCCCGGGCGGGGCACAGCCCGGGCGAGGACACCTCGGGAGGGGACACCCCGGGCGGGGACACGCCGGGCGCGGGCATCTCCCCCTGCCACACAGACACACGGTGGCTCGGGGGGTCCGGAACCACAGAGGGCCATGTGCTCCAGCCTCCCAGCTCCCGTCCTAGAGTAGAGCACATAGCACAGAACTGCGTCCAGACTGTTCCTGAATTATCTCCAGCGAGGGAGGCTCCACACCCTCTCGCCAATCTGTTCCAGTGCATGATACATGCACAGTAAAGAAGTTCTTTCTCATGTTCAGGTGGAACTTCCTGCCCTTTGCCTCTCATCCTGTCGCGCGGCATCAGCGAGACAAGCGCCGCCGCATCCCCCTGGCACCTGCTCTGGATATTCACACACATTGACGTGTGACTGGGCCCGGCCCGAGCGGGACTCGAACCCGCGGCCCCACACAAGGCCAGCGCTGCCATGGCCCCGCCCCCGCCCCGCCATGGCCCCGCCCCTGCCCCGGCATGGTCACGCCCCTCGCGCGGCGCCGCGCGTCACTTCCTGTGTGGCGCGGGCAGGCGCCGGAAGCGGCGGCGGGGCAGGCGGGGCCGGCGGCGCCATGGCGGAGGTGAGGGCCGGGGGCGCATCAGGCCTGTCTTGTCGCGCCGCTGAGGCGCCCCGGGAGAGACTCGGGAGAGGGACCGGGTCAACGGGGCGCGTCAGGCCCGTGCGGGGACAGGGGCTGGGGCCGGGGACGACACTTTTCCACCCACTGTCCCCTCGGTGTAAAAGGCTGCCAGAGAAGAGGAGACTGAGCGGAAACCTCATCGCAGTGTACACCTTCCTCCAAGAGGAAGCAGAGGGCAGGCACTGGTCTCTCCTTTGTGGTGACCTGTGACAGGACCCGAGGGAATGGCCTGAAGTTGTGTCAGGGGAGGTTTAGGCTGAGTATTAAGAAAAGGTTCTTCACCCAGAGAGTGGTTGGGCACTGGAACAGGCTCCCCAGGGAAGTGGTTACAGCACCAAGCCTGGCAGAGTTCAAGAAGTGTTTGGACAGTGCTCTCAGGAACGTGGGATGATTTCTGCATAAGATCAGGAGTTGGACTCTGTGATTTTTGTGAGTCCCTTCCAACTCAGAATATTCGGTGATTCTGTGTTTCTGGGCAAGTGATGCTATTTTGCCCGACCCCAGGAGACCTACTGGCTCTGTCAGCCAGCATTTTTGTCAGGGTTTGGAAGTACAGCTGTGGGGAAGGCCATTGGTTTGATGGGCCATGAAGCTGTAGCTGTGGGGTGGCTGTTGTGCATTTCTAAAAGCACGTAGTGTTGTCAGGGTTATAGAAGTGCAAGGACTGCTGCCCTGCACCACACTATGAGCTGGTTTTTACAGAAGAGTATCTGTGAAAAACAGTTGCAGAAGCTTCTTCCCTGTTGAGGAGGTGCTCTGTTACCTGCTGCTCGTTTTGTGATGTCAGCTGCTGCTGTTGTTGTGTGGCAATTAGCAGCTGTAATGCTTTTCTCTTTCTTCAGAGGTATGAAATTCCTAATGTAGTTCCAGGCATTGGGGACTTTTTTCACTTAATTTGTGGGGGCTTGCAGGAGCTCTCTGAGCCAGACCAGAAACCTTTGTGTAAGTGCTGCTGAGTTAGAAGGGAACAGACACTGCAGGACAGGCTGCTGAGCAGAGAGACAATCTTCAGGGCAGGAAAACAGAACCTACAAGAGCTTAACGGGGAAAGCAGCTGCCCAGTGAACCGTGAGGGCTGGCCAGCTGAGTGATACTCAGTGCCAGAAGTTACTGATGTAGCTTCCAGCTTGTTGCCATTGTTTTCCTGACAAGACAGAACATACTGTCCATACTGTCGTGCAGAGCTTTGTACCAAAGCAAGCAGGCTCAGGTTCTAGTGATCTTTCTTACCTATTGGGAGGAAAATATTAATAAAAACATGAGTTGTGCTGCTGATAAGCAAATATTCTGTGTAATTTGTTAGCTTTATAACTTTGCTTTTTATTTCCTGAATGAGATCTAAAGTATGTTTGCTCCTAGAAACCAACAAAAATTTTCAGAGGAAAACAAGTTTTGTCAGATTTGATCCCACGTTTTCTCTCAGTAGATTGTGCTGTGTTAAAATGAAGTGGCACTGTGAAAAGAAACTGATGATTGCCCTGGTTCTTTTTGTGATGGTAGTAAAGTAAAATTTACAGGAGGGGTTTTTTTTCAGAATTGGTTATTTTATTTCCTACATATAGAAGCAGAACTGGAAAGGATGAGGGGAAGAAGCTTGTGTGCTCATGGATTTGTCATGTAGATACCAGTGCAGAAAGTTTCAAAAAAGTTTTTGGCTTGCTTTTCAAGGTCTTGTCAGTTTTCAAGAAAGGGAATATTATTTTGAATAAACACTGAAGTAAAACAATTAACAGATAAACTTAATTTTTTAGTTTCCAAGAAGATTGGTGTTTTCTGTGAACTAAGCAGTTGCATGTCATCTAAACATTGAGATCTGCAATTGATCCTCAGTTCAATTTGTGTTTCAGTTTTCAATTTAAGTATGTCAAATGTATTTAAATGCTCCTCTCTTTATTTTAGGAAGTCCAAAAGCATTCTGTGCACACACTGGTGTTCAGGTCTTTGAAGAGAACCCATGATATGTTTGTAGCTGATAATGCCAAGCCCATCCCTTTAGATGAGGAAAGGTAAGTGCTGTTTAGTCAGTGCAGTTTAAAACTATGTTATTGATTGTTCCATCCACGTCAGAAATTCAGATGTTTCTGTAGCTTTAACAGTATAGTCTTTGGGAAAGAAATACTAGAATTGTAAAGTATGTTTTGTAACATTCTCTGTAAAATATTTCAAACCTTAATAACAGTTCAGAGGCTGTGGTGTGATCAGGACTGTGCTTTCCTGTTCCAACAGTCACAAAGTGAAAATGGCGGTCAAGCTGCGCACGGAGTACGGCTCAGTTCTACACATGCCAACTCTCAAAGAAAACCTGAGAGAGAAAGGAGGCCCAAACACTGGGGACCCCTATGGACACAAACAGTATTCTGGAAACCAAGGTTAGTTTGCTCTTAGTGGTGTCTTTATCCTTTCTTTTGTAACAGTCTTACTGATGAAAATCTGAAGAATGCAGCCCAGTGTTAATCCATTGAAGATAAGTATGGAAATCAAAATACATTTTTTTTGCTTGGTTTTTTTTTTTCCAGGGTCCAGAGGAGGTAAGTGATTCAGAACAAGAAGGAAGTTTGTTTTAACAAAGGGAGTTATTGGATGCTGTGGAATTTTTTATAGTGATTCATTACTAAAAAGTAATTTTTGATAACACAAGTATGTGCTGCACATAGGTGTTAAAAGTGAGTAATGCATTTCTCTTTTGTGCAAGTTTATGATGATCAAGGGCATGCTCTTTTTTTTTTCTATTTTCATAGTATGTTTGCAGTCTATTTAGCTGTACAATTCTAAATCAGAAAACTCTTTATTTCAGATTGGCAGGTTTTTTTCAATCCACGTTTTGTGATGTATAAAATGAGTATATATAAGGTAGATCCCATACAGAAATCTCATCTAAAGGAGGCCAAATGCTGCCTCACTTTAGTTGAGGTAGTTGATATTTAGTTGAGATTTTGGAAGTATTGTGAAAGATGTTGGGAGAGAAAGGAAAATCTTTTAAGAAGAAAAGTTCTTTTCACTTCTGACAACACAACCAGTTGTCTTGAGTCGCTTACACTTCAGAAACCGTTTGTGTACTTGAATCCTTTTCCATGATAGCTGCTCCAAAAGGCAGCATGAAGATTTTTCTTCTGAGTCCCTCTTGATAACAGGTAGCCTCACCATTTAAATTATTTTTAAACATTGAATTTTAGAAAATAGAAATAGCCAGAACAAAATTAATGCAAATGAGAAATGTCTGAGTACACTGGAAGTGGTTGCTGGTTTTTTCTGCTATGTATGACCTGCTTTGTTTTCTCCTCTGTTTGCTGTTTGAGTGCATTATTTGCAGTGCAGTATAAAATGTAATTATTAATATGATTTGATGTTGCTCTTTAGGACAAGAAGTTGAGTACATGGTAACTGGTACACACCCATACCCACCTGGGCCTGGTAAGTAAAATTTTGCAAGTGGATTTTTTGGCTTCCTGTACAAACAAGACATCCTCCATGCTAGCAGGGCAGGCTTCCAGCAGAAATAGTGTTTTGTACTCTAGAAATGGTGTACTTTCATATGTGGTAGAATCAAGATGGAAAGGATTTGGACCAAAAGAAAGATTGCAGTAGATTTGACTTGAATGTGCAAATGTCATTGAAGCGTGAGATTTAATACAGGCTTGTGTCAGGCCCTTGTTTGCAGGTATATATGTATATGTATGTTTGTATAATACACTTTCTTTGACTTTCTGTTTCATGGAGTTATCTTTGGTTTAGACATGTTGTTTTTCTTCAAGGTGTGGCTTTGACAGCAGATACCAAGGTCCAGAGGATGCCCAGTGAATCTGCAGCACAGTCCTTGGCTGTAGCTCTTCCTGCTTCTCAGGCCAGGTACTGCTGTGTTACCTCATTACACTGTTGTTACCTATTGGAATTTCAAGGCAAATCTCAGAAGCTGGAATAAGAACTACTTTGAGTAATTTGAATATTCTAATTTTAAAATGTTTAAAGAAACTGCCTTTAGTGTGCCCAGGCATTCCCTTTCTGGTTGCTTTTTTTTTGTATATCAGGAAAGGCAATGGGCAGAAGTTGGGACAAGGGAAATTCTTTTAAGGTAGAATTTTAAAGAAGTGAGACTTTGTGGATGTCCTGTACCTTGAGGTGGTCAGGCCCTGGACAGGTTGCTAGGAGAGGGAGGTTGTGGACTCTCCATCCTTACAGGTGTACAACACTTGACTGCATTGCAGCCCTGTGATTCCTTATCACTTAGTAGGAGAAAGCTGATTGCAACTCATCAGCCGTTTCTGTTTCACCCTAGGCTGGATGCAAACCGCACTGCTGCTGGTGTGGGGGACATTTACAGGCACGCTGGAATGTCTGAGCGTTCCCAGCCTCCTGGCATGTCCGTGGTGAGTCTGTTGCACATGTAACGTGAAAAGTACACAGTGTTGACCAGGTTGCTTCTGGATCCATTTGTGTGTTGTGTGGAGATTGCCTGACTGACTAATGAGTGGTGAGAAGGCCTTAGGTTTTGGGCCAAGAGGTGAGGTACAGAACGTACGAGTAACCTTCATTTTAACTTACAGGCTATGGTGGAAGCTGGTGGAAACAAAAATTCTGCATTAATGCCAAAGAAGGCTCCAACCATGCCCAAACCTCAGTGGCATCCACCTTGGAAACTCTACAGAGTAAGTTACAAATGATATGACATGAACATGCATATGAAAGTAAGCGAATATTTTATCCTCTGTAAAGACCTCAAAGCATCATTTTTCTTTTCATTCCTAAAATTGAAATAAAATGAAAAGTGATCACAACTAAGGTGTATACACACACTCTCTCCTCAAATAACAGATGTTAAATTACAAACATTTTTACTCTTCTATAGCTGTATTATGATAAATTTGCTACAAAAGTTGGGTTTTTTCTAGTCAGATTCTTTGGTGAAGGAACTCAAAGACAAGTTGCAAAATTCAAAATTAATAGAATGTTGAAAAAATAATCTTAGCAGTGTTAATTCAATGAAATTGTCTCCAAAAACAATTAAAGGCACTCAATGTGTGAGTCATCCAGACTTACTTTATTTGCTATGAAAAGAGGGAAGAAAAGCTGAGTGCTGTAATCACAAATGATCTTTGTAGTTTAGATTGCTTGACTTCTAGTCATGTTTTTGAAATGCTTTGATTTGCTTTATATATAATTTTCTGAGTGTGTAATAGTAGCCATTCCCCAAAAATCTAATACCATCTTTGAATATTTTGCTCATGAGTATGACAGAGTAGCTGAGTTGAATGGGGAATCTCTAAGCATATGTATTGGTTCAGATATTTTAAACTTTAAACTCTGTAGGAATATGTTTTTTCTTATTCTTACGATGAAATTGAAATTATTTCATATTTTGTCTGGAAAGGGTAAATTTTATTTGGCAATGTGATGCTTTCCTGATATATGACAATCTCATGTTCTAGAATCAGAATTGTATTGGTTTAGCACTGCTCATCTAAATTGAGTGCCATATGTAGACATTTATGCTTTCAGAGAAGTCCTGAATGCTGTATTAGTTGGAAGTCTGAAGGCTAATCGTAAAAAGTAATTTTTTGAAAAACACTTGAGCTCAAAGGAGTATAAAAGTTTTCTAAATACAGCAATATTAGAATGTGTCTTCTATAAAAATTAAGACAAATGCCGTTTGACAGAAATGGCACCAAAATAAACATTTAAATTTTTAAGATTTAAGGTAAACAAATGAAAAACTGAAAAATGCCTACTCTTTAGGACCACAGTCTTTTCAGAGAAATGCTGTAAATACAATTCAAGTCACTGTACATACACACATATATTCTACATATGAACAGTTTTAGTGAAGGTTTGTTGTCAAAATCCTTGCTCAACAGAACAAAAGCTTCTTCGGACAACTCAGAAATAGAAGTGTAGGTGGAACATGAAATGTGGGTTTCATCTATCTTGTACTTAAGGTCTACATATTAACTGGTTTTCCTAAGCTTGGTTTTTTTGAAGTTGTTGTGAAAGATGTGGACTTAAAATAGGTCAGATGAATTATTTCTTAGATTTTTCCCCAGAAATGCCCGTTTCTAGTTCTATACTGGGAGTGACTCTAAAATTGCTTTCTCAAATGCTTGTGGCTTTGGTCTCGTGATCAGGAGAATCAGCTTTAACTTTGCAAAGTGTTTCTGCCTGGGAAGCTTTGTTGTGTTTTAAATCTTTTGAAATGAGCTGTATGACAGTACATGAAATAGGACATTCAGTGTAACCACCTACAGGTTTTGATTTTAGTTGTCTGACTTTGGAGAAATAAGAGAAAAAGAGATGCTGCTGTAAGCAAGGCATGTATTGGGTAGAGCTTTTCTTTTGAAATCAGCCTCCATTATTTTGTTGGCAGAAAGTTTGTGACACACTCCTATTAGCCCTTATTTGGGGAAAAGGAGGTGATGGTGTGCTTTAAGAGGTTGTTATATAGCAATATGATTTAATAACTGATATTTTTATAATTGTTCTTTGTATAAGTACTATACAGCAGCGTAAAGAACTTGTGCTCAAATAGTCTTTCTCTGCAAAGCTTCAAATGTTGAGCCACGTTGTTGTAGACTCTCAAAGGATGCAAAAAAGTTGCTTATAGGAACAGTGTCTTTCAATATTGTGAGTTTCCCAAGTCTGGTGTATGACATGTAAATTTTCATTTAACTAAAGTAGAAATCATGCTCTCTTCAGACCTGATTTCACATTTCACTTTTCCTGGTGAATACTAGCAAATTCCTGTGTTAGAGAATGAAAATTACATCAACAGATCTATATGTATTATTTCTGATTCAGAAAAATTTTTGTTCTTTCTGAAGGTTATCAGTGGTCATCTAGGCTGGGTGAGATGTATTGCAGTAGAACCAGGAAATCAGTGGTTTGTTACTGGCTCTGCTGACAGAACCATAAAGGTAAGAGGTTGGAAGAAATGACTGACCGAGTTTGCAGGGGGTGGAGTTTTTTTATTCTCCTGTTATTTAAAAATGTCTCCAGCTCTTGCAAACAATTTCTTGGTTACTGTTTGCAAAATTATAAACTGCAGAACAGTTTTTTCTTCTATTGCCTTACCGTAAAAGATTTCTTTTTTCCTGAGATTTAATTTATTACATGGTAGTATTTGGAGACCAAATGTTTATGTTACTGTGTTTTTAACTTAGAGAGCAGCAGGATCAGTTTCATCTGGGATGTTAACCCAGACTATCACTGTATAGCTTTTACCTGTCTACCTCAAAATACCTATTTTGATGCAGATTTGGGACCTTGCTAGTGGCAAATTGAAATTGTCTTTGACGGGACACATCAGTACTGTACGAGGGGTGATAGTAAGTGCCAGAAGTCCATACCTCTTTTCTTGTGGAGAAGACAAACAAGTGAAATGCTGGGATCTTGAATACAATAAGGTAAGCTCTAGTTTTCTTTAATTGAATTAATTGGTGGTGGCAAATATACAAATCACAGCATTCAGAATATTCTTTCAATTATCAGTTTGTGTTGTGTCGGTTTTGTTCATGTAGGTTATCAGACATTACCACGGTCATCTAAGTGCTGTCTATGGTTTAGACTTGCATCCAACAATAGATGTACTGGTAACATGTAGCAGAGATTCAACAGCACGAGTAAGTATAATATTGTTGTATTTTAACATCTTGGTATGTGTGTTTCAGTGTTTTCATTTGTAAAAATGAGCGCTTACCAAAGTTAACATCAATCTGGATAAAACACTGAGTTGATTTGTGTTAGCTTTGTCTTACATTGTTGATAAAACTGAAGCCCAGATACACAAATTTGCAATGTCACTTCGGGATAATGTTTTATTTCTTAATTTAGTAAGTAGACTGCATATTATGTTGCTTAGTGTTTGAAGATGGTATGGATCTCTGGTCACATACATTATTCATATGCTGACAGTCTCTCTGCTCACCTTGAAATCTTCCAGCTAAGGCAGTTTTGTGATTAATTGCTGGCTGAAAAAATACCATTGTTTAACCTGTATGACTATGGCAAGGAAATCATGTAATCAATGACAGTGCATAAAATACATCACATATGTAACTGACTTCTGACATATGTACTGTGAATTCCTAGATTTGGGATGTAAGGACAAAAGCCAGTGTGCACACCCTGTCAGGACACACAAATGCAGTAGCGACAGTGAAATGCCAAGCTGCAGAACCACAAATTATTACAGGTATAGTGGGTGTGGTTTCATGAGTAACATGATTGAAATACCTGATAATGAATGTATTTGTTCAGTGATTGTGTCAGGTTCATAATGTTATCTTTGTGAATTTATTGAATTTCTCTCAGTAGTTTTCTGTTGAAAATGGACCATGCAATGGTTATTGCATACTATTATGATATGTGTAAGCAAACATGGCTATGCATTTTTGGAATGCTTTTCTGCACTCCTTTTTTCTGGTGTTTACATTTTATATTGTAATGTGTATTGAGACAGTAATGTGTAAAAGACACTTGCAATCAAGCATCTATTTGTGTGAGATGCCATTACTTATCCCATCTAAATTTTTGGCTGCCTTATCAAAGTACTGATTGTGATAGAAGCAGTGTGAGGGTTTCTATTATTTTTTGATATTTTTTGGTTTTATCTTGATATTTATTGGTTTTTGATTTTCTTCTCGTTGTAGGCAGTCATGATACTACCATCCGGCTCTGGGATTTAGTGGCAGGAAAGACTCGTGTTACTTTAACAAATCACAAGAAATCTGTAAGAGCAGTAGTGCTACATCCAAGACAGTAAGTTTTCCTCATTCTTTTACACTTTCACAGTTGAAAGCTTTGGGTGATGACAGAGCCAATGTGAGTGATGATTTAGAATGGTAGGCCATAAAATTAATGCACTTAGAATGATGTAAAAATGCACGTATCAATTATCAAATAAATTTCACTACACTGATTGTGCATCCCAAGTATTGACGTTGGTGTACATTGGCAATCCTGAGAATGTCTCATACACTACGGAGTTACTTATGTATGTGCCTTTCATTCAGTCCTTAAAAAAATAGGTGATCCACGGCTTGTAAGGCTAATAACAAATAATGTGACTGAATGATCAATAGCAGAAAGTGAAGTAGTTTTGTAATGTGCCAAGGCACTTGTGTGATTATTACTAAAGGAGACAGTGATTAATATAACGGCCTTTTTTTGAATATGTGGTTCGCGGCACATGACATTTATTCTAACAGACTTTAAAAAAGAAACTTATGAAGAATTCAGTCTTTGAAGCAGATGTTGGTGGAAGTGCTCTGAATTTAGATGCTATATTTTGATGAACCAACAGTTGCCTATTTGGATAAATCCCCACTAAAAATGAATTCCCATAGAACTCCAGTACTTTTTCATGTTTAATATTTTAAAATTGCATTCTGTCAGTGCAGAAATTCAGAATCTTTGATGTGAATAAATTCTGATCCAATCTGTGTCCAAAAAATTGTATAGCCTATTAGCTATAGCAGAGAAAACCCCTAGTTTTCAATACATTCTGGGGAAAAAAAAAAGTACTTCTTGTTTCAGATTCATAAATGAAACGTTTTTGAAAAATAAGCTTGAAGTGTTCTTGTCTAACAGTAGTAGCAACTGTCAGCCTATATTTGAGTATTTCTATGTTTTTTAAGATTCTAGCTTTTTTTAGTAATACTTATTTTTTAATTATAGACTCTATTAAATGGGCAGCAAATTCCTTAGACATTGTGACAAGTGAATGTATTCCTACAGGCTTTTTTTTGTATGTGCTACCCAAATAACTGTGAAACTGCTTGCAGATGTTAAATGAAGGAATTTATTATCTTAGGGTAACTCAGTGAAAGAAATTGTCTGTCTTAGTTACTTTTTTCTGTGCTTTATCCCTGGTTGTGTAGCTTTGGCAGACCAGCCAGTACTGGGCATTTTGCTTGGGGCTTGCTGCTTTTTTTTCCCCATTACCTTTGCTGATGATACCCTTACACCTGAAAATTTGCCAGAATAGCAATTGATGAGAACTTAATGTGTATTTTGAAATATTTGTTTACATATTAAATCCTATGCCAGATAGGCTGTTACAAAGTTTAGTTAGTCTGTGAAACAGAAAGAAAACAATAAAAATAGGTAATTCATGACTTCATAAAATTGCTTAATTTTATTTGATGTAAACTTGTCAGAAAAGCAGTTTTAGTATTATGTAGTTTTGCAGCTAGCATTTAGCAGTAGTTGTAATGAGGGACATTTGCTCTCCCTACAGCTATTCTGAACTTTAATATAATGTGTTTATTTTCTTTCAGTTACACATTTGCGTCTGGTTCTCCAGATAATATTAAGCAGTGGAAATTCCCAGATGGAAACTTCATTCAGAACCTCTCTGGCCACAATGCAATTATCAACACACTGGCTGTAAATTCTGATGGTGTTCTGGTCTCAGGAGGTAAAAATGAGAAATACAGGTTCCTTGCACTCCCCTCATGTACATGTGGTTTTTGTATCTGGGAAATTGTCTTGAGAGTGTCCTGAATACGGAGTTCAGATTGCTGTGAATGCCCTGTAGCTGATGCCAATATCAGGAATATGGCAGTGGTTTAACCTGTGTTTAGAATAAAACCTCCAAAAACGTTAAATCTATTTTTCAGTACATAAGAGTTCTTAATCTCTTTGGCAGTGGAGCAACTGAACAGGGAGCTTGATATTCAGAATGCCAGTCCTTACTGTGCTTCCCAAACAACTTGCTACTTGTGATGTAGTCTGCCATCTCTCTGGGTTATCTGATGAGAACTAGATGAGAATCTGAGGAAGGAAAAGTGGATGAGAATCTGAGGAAGCTTCCATCAGCCTTTCTTAACTAAGAAGGAAAACAGTAGAGAATAGAAAAACTTGTAGGTTATACTGAGCTATCCTACATGAATGTTACGTATTCCTGATGTATTTATTAATTGTTCATGATACTGTTTTTAGAAAACAGATAAAAATTAACTGGTCAAAATACTAAGTTTGTTTGTTTGTTTGTTTTAGCTGATAATGGTACTATGCATCTCTGGGACTGGAGAACTGGATACAACTTCCAGAGAGTACATGCAGCTGTACAGCCAGGCTCTTTGGACAGCGAATCAGGAATATTTGCTTGTGTTTTTGACCAGTCAGAAAGCAGATTGCTAACTGCTGAAGCTGATAAAACCATAAAAGTATATAAGGAAGATGATACTGCGGTATGTCAAAGTGTCTTTTTAGAGTGTTTTCATGAAATAAAAAAAAAAATCTTACAAATATATGTCAATAGTGGACATATGCAGACTTGTATAATCCATTTTATTGAAGTTTGAAAGCTATATGTAATAGCTTTAAGTGGACAGTAGTTAGTTTCTGCATTCCTAATTCTTATTCTATGCTATGGTACAATTAAATGTCAGGTCTGCCAAGTCTTCTGCAAAAGGCCTTTGTGATGAAGTTTGGAGAAATCTAAATACGATAACATGCCTTGTGTTTCGAACCCAGTAGGGAGTTGTGTGTGCTTGTATTGATCAAAACATGAGGATTAGCAAAAGGATTGCACTTTGAAGATTTATTGTACTTCTGTATATGATCTAAATTAGATGTTGGCCTTGACCATTTTTAGAATTCAGAATGGCTTATTTTCAAACTGTTACCAAATATAGTGCATGTCTTCAATACAAAAAAATATAAAGATTTTTATTAAACCTTAGAGGTTTTGCACTGAATTAGATCAACTCTTAAATATAAGTGAATAAGGAATGTTTTATCCAATTTGCAGTTGGACAAACTGCAGACTTCATGGCATCTGCCAATACTGATGTGGATATCTCTGGAAAGACTGTCACTGGAATTCTTGTTCATGTGCTTTGATAACCACAGTGTTGCTTCTGAAATGCCATTGGCAACCTGATTTTTTGCCTTGTTGGAAAAAAAAGAGAAAACAACAGATGAGTGTTGCTATGTACTTCAGATAGTGAGACGATAGAAAAGTTAATCTGGGTAAATTAATTACATAGTAAATTAGGTATTTATAATGCTACACATGAAATAGACTATATATACTGCATGAGTAATATTTTAAATTTAACAATCCTTATGTGATTTATTTTTTTCCTTTTAGACTGAAGAAACTCATCCTGTCAGCTGGAAGCCAGAAATTATCAAGAGAAAACGATTCTAGTGTGGCAACATACGACTTCTGTAATTTTGTTTTGGCTTTCCTGAGAGCAGTCACATTTTGTTCTGCCTAGAACAGCAGAGCAAACAGTCAGCTAAGTCATTGCTATTTCAACATGTTTTATAATAAATTTCATTTCTCTTTACTTTTGTCTTTTTTCATTATGATCTCAGCAAACTAGTTGCAGCTGTTAACTTTGTGGAGCATGTATAGTTCATGAAAAGGATAGATGTGCAGGTGGTTATTTTTTTAGACTTACACACTCAATAGATCCTTATAAAAATACTTCGGTGAGCTAGGTTTCCTGAAGGACCCTTTCTTGACCTCAGAAGTGAATTGCAAGTTTGTGCATAGAAGCCATCTTCTGGGAATTTCTTGGGGACACTTTGGATTTTAGACCAGTATTGTTTACTGTACACATGCTAAACAGATACAAAATTAGAGTAATGGAGTAATCTAGAAAGAACTGGGACAACACAACAAGGTAGTTTGCTTTATAAACATGGCCACTGAGCATTGCTGGTGCTGTGTTCTGGAATGAAACCAGCTTCAAAGTGTTTCTTTCCCTAGGAAAGCTTTCCAAGGCAAGTACTCATCTTCACTTACGTTATTTCAGATGGGACCTTCTGTAGCAAGGACCACTGTCCAATTGTACTGGTCACAGTTGCTGCAGGGTTAGGACCAGTTGACTTTCTTTGTAACAAACAACTGTTTGTTTTTTCAGTTATCTAAAGCATACATGACAGAAAAGTTTAGTAAACTTGTAAAACTGAGCTTAAGGAAGTTGTTTAAGCCTTAACTTTACAGTTTGCTGTCTTCGCATGATTTTAAGAAGGAATTTAAAATAGATAAACTGTTACTGAAAGATAATTTGTACTTCTGAAGGGGCAAACCTTTTATTGGCTTTACAGATAGACACATAACAAGCAGTAAACATGTAAGCCTCCTTACTACTGCTTATCTGTCATGTCTGTGCTGCTCTAAAGCACTTTCTCTTCACAAGGGAGTGAGGAAAATGGTTAAGTCCTCAGGCCATTCAGTTGCTGGCAATTTTGCTATCAGTGTTAATAGCTGCATTGGCAAGTTTCATGCTGAATAGATGCTGAGAGTTAATCTGTGGCCACAGCACTGATAGCATGCAGTTGACAACAATTTCTATTTGCCAGTCTGACTTCTGGGATTTATGTCAGAGAAATGAGTTATTCACAATGTAACTTAGGAAAAGCCAGTAAAACTAAGTGTTGTTTATATTATGAGAATTTTTGTCTTTTTTATTGTGCACAAAAGGTCTTGTATTTATAATCTGAATGTTTGACAATGTCATTTTAAGGGCATCCATGCTGCATAAATAACTGAATTTTGGTTACTGGCTATTGTCAAGGAGGGGGGCATTTGGTATTTACAAGTTGGATTAAGCATCTTTTATTTGAATGGTAACTTGAATTTTTCTGGTCCTTGATTACAGCTCTTTCCATTTTAACTAACGTAACAGGTAAAAAAATACAGGTAATGGCTTATGCATGTTGTATACTGCTGCTAATGCTTTGTTCCAGAAATCCATGAATTATTGGTGTTATACAGAATTTTCTTGATCACAGTGAAATTCTCTTTGGGGAACCAGGGTGGGATTGTTGAGGATTCGTTTTTTTTAAGAAGTGTCTATTTCTTTTGATAGTTTGGAATTAGGAAGGAGAAATTACAGATCTTGGCTCAGAGTTCTAGCTCGTCTTTTCTGTATTGACATTTTCCTTTAGAAACTGGACTTATTACACTGTTTATCACTTTGAAGAGATATCAGAAAGTCTCCTGCAGAACATGTGTTTCTTCTCTGGACTTCTGTGGGAATCTGCTATCATGGGGTTGCCAGAGCATTCTTTTCTGTGCCCTAGGAAAGATTTAGTTTGTAAATTAAAGGCTGCTCACTATTACTTGGGATAATACATTTCCTTTTTAGCTGTATAATATGTTGTCTCAGTTCTAAGTGTGAATTTTTTTTAATTGCATTCTTGAGCATTTGGTTTACTTGTTCATTTCCTTCCCAGCAGTTTTTTCTTCCACTTGACAGTAATGTGAATATCACCACATATACTTCTGTAAGTATTATTTGTGGTGCATCAAGATTATCAGATTTCATTTAAGTGCTTGTCTGGTTCAAAGCAAGCCAAATTGTGAGTTGTGGCACACACAGGTCTAATCATGTAGGACATACAGTGACATTAGATTTGTCCATGTAAGTCATAAGATGAAGCAAAGAGGAGGATCTGATCTACTGGATGTATTTCCATAGTTGTGGAAAGCATCACACTGCAATGTCAGTTTAAGTAATCGTGAATGGGAGCCTAATCTCAAAAAATTATTATTGTCCTTAGTTTCATAAAATTTGATGTTGTCTTCTGTGTATGATCAAATAATTTCTAGCACAAGCCCTTAGTTTTGTTTTATACTGTACATAATTGCAGAGAAGTAAGAAACTGTTTTTTGTTTGTAACATAAAAAAGTGTAACTGGTAAAAGTCATGAATTTCAAGAAGACTCTTGGCTGTGTACTAAAGCATACAATGTAAGGTGTGCAGCTAAAACGCTGTTGTTTGCTGGCAACATGAAAGTTGTGCAGAACAGTATGTCTTTGGCAACTTAAAGGCTTACAGATGTTAAGTCTTTAATAGCCAGTTTCTTTTTAGTTTGCTTGGGTTGGAATTGAAGTGCTATACCTGATGTGACAGCAATTTAGCCATCAATAAAACCTTCCATGCAATATGAATTCATGTCTTTTTTTCTATTACGGTTTTTGTAGTGAGAAGAACAGAAAATGTACTGAAAATGAAAGTAATTTAAGATTAAAGAGGACTGTGTCCCATAATACAGTAACAAATATTTTTGCATATCAGCTGTAGAGAGGTTTTGATTGCTATTTTATGAAGAGCTTCCTGTCTGCTTGAAGGGATTAGAAAAACAAATGCAGAATTGTTCATGTATTTTCTTTAATGTGTTTTAAAAAAAAGCATTCAAACATCTCTGGAGTTAAGTATGAGTTCCAGGACAAGTTCTGGATGAGAGCTTCGTGGGTGGAAGAAAGCTTACAGTTAAACTAATTTTGGTATATCTTAATAGGAGCAAATTAAAGGGATATTTCTCTATATGGCAAGTAAAAATTTAGTCACAATGAAAACAATGGGGTTCCATCACTGAATGTTGAAGTAACAATTTCACACTGTGGGGGGTTTTTGTTTGTTTTGGGATTGTTTGGGTTTTTTCCTTCCAGTAAGTTGGAAAAACTATCAGTCTGGCATGTCACGTATGTAAGTATTAACACAGGGTGCATTTGTTTTGTACTCAAGATGCATTGTTCTTTTTTTTGATGAGGCTTCTAAACTTTTATTAGCACACCTAAGGAAATGCTGCATATTTGGAAATTAATGAATGCCAGTAAGCCTAATCAGCTAAAAAAAGGTTAACCTGCAGTCTTGTTCTATAAAGTTAACATTAAATGAGGTAGACTTGAAACTAGCATAAATATGACCTTCTGTGGAAGCCAGTCCATAAGCAGAATATGCAGTTGGTGAATCACTTTGGTCCTGTGAAACTTGGCAGGCAGGTAACTACAGATTCCACTGGTGGTCATTTAGGTAGAGCTGGTCTCTTTGGGAGACTCCCATCTGGTGCTTCTTTAATGGCAGCAGCAAAGAATCAGCTCTCTGACTTTTACATCTTTAAGTCTTATAATTTTAGTTCTGTGCTTAGTAGGACAGAAATTGGGTAAAAACAGGCAAAAAAAAGTTGGATGAAAAATGAATGGCCATTCCCATCTGAAGATGATCCAAAAATTTTGATGCTCAGAGGGGAATCTGCATTTCTTTTGACATTGAGTAAGGATCTGTAAGTATGCTCTGATTGCAGGGTTAGCAAAATGTAATTGCTTCTTTAAACACTTTTTCACATATATTTTTTCCTATGCTTCCTTATCTTAAAAAATTAAATTCATCAGGAATCATGAAGTATTGTAATCTCACCTAGGATACATCAGAAGCTTGAAAAATACCAGCATAAGCATTCATAAATTTTGTTGGAAATAGCCTTGAGAGGTTTCACAGCAAAATAACCAAATCGAGCCAAGAGAATTTTGTCTTTAATTAGCAGGAATTCTCCCAGTTGTTGTAAAGCAGTGCTCAGATATTTTTAAAGATGTAGGTCAAACTTGGTAAGGTGTATTAGTTTTGGACGGGAACTGTGGAGTTTGTAGATGTGGACTGTATTTTTTTTTTTCAAAATGTTCTCGTGAAAATCTTTCAAATATTTTGACTTAAAGGATTTGCAGGATCAACCCTTAGGTGTTATTGTCTTCCTATTGCTGTGTGTATTGAATCTATGTAGTATAGGCTTTGTAGGGTTTAGTTGTGTACTGTTAAGTCAACAGCATGTTAACTTCTTCAGGTGCATGTTACCACCAGGGTTTTGTTAACCTTTTCGGGGTTTTGTTGTGAATATAGAGTACAGAAGCCCCAAACTTGTATCTAAAGCATGGATTAATTGGGGCCCTTGCCTGCAAATTAGATCTTGGCAAAACAAACAATAACTGAGCTAAATGTCTGTCTCCAGGTAAGGAAGATTGAAATCACCGACAAGAAAACTACAGTTGAAAGTTCTTGGGAAAGCCATATTGTGCTGAGGTTTTTTCTTTCCTGAAAATCTCACACCTTACCCTGGTGTTGGAGAAGTGCAGATAACATGTGAAACACTCATTTCTGTCAATATTTTTTTGCAGCCTCTGCTTCACTTTTTAAGGAGAATGTGTCCTTGCAAGACCTGTCACCTTTACTCTTTCTGTTGCAGTAGCAGCTCTTGGATGATGCAAAGGTCTTTTTCTCCAGCTCAGAGAAGGGATGAAGGGTTAAGCCCTTCTGAGCAAGGGAGAGTCAATGCAACATCAGTATGAATTACGAGTATCAGGGGGTACACCTACTAAAAATAAGACTTTCTAGAGATCAGATAAGGAAAGAACTGTAATTAACTGAACCTCTCAGGAAGGTAAAAAGGACAGTGGAAAAACTAAGGTAAGAAGAGGCTGGAGTTATGACATCTGAGAGAAAATATTTGAAAATTTGCTACATTTGCCTGTGGGGCTGGAGTAGAGGAGGCATTTCCGGATTAGATGCATGCTGGATGGGTGTAAATGGTAGAATGGAAGAATAGTGTGTTAATGTGGCTGCAGCCAATGGTGAAAATGAAAACGTGGGCACCCTGATGCAAATAAATCTTTTGACAGCAATCTATAAATGCATTTCTGAGAAGTGCAGGTATTGTATGTATCTGGTGTATTACACATTCTGGTGCCCTCATGCTTTGATACTTGAGATACCATAGAAAATTCAGAGTCACATAAAGAATTACAGAGCAGTGTAGAATGATGAGTCTGGAGGAGTTTGCAGCTGCACTGGGATTTTTACTGAGGAAGTGTTTGCAAGCACAATTCTAAACTCGTTTAGAATTAAGAGTAACATGTGAAAAGGGAAGCTAAAGTTTGCATGACGAATATCTTAAAAAGATAGGCTAACTTTTTTTTTTGCAGCTGATTGAATGTAGGAATTACCTTACAACGCTGAGTTTGTTTCTTTCTGACAGGTAAATGGTGAGCTGAGGAATGAGATGTGAGTTTTAGCCATGGAATGTCATGCTGACAGGATGCATTGCTGTTGGGAGATTATTGTGATAAGTAAGAATGTAGCTTGTGCAATTAGAAAAACTTTTGTGCTGCATCCAGTACTGTTGGGATTTTTTTAAACTGGTAAAAGACACTATGAATCATAACATGACTTAATGACTTCCAAGTAAAACCCCTTGACAAGCAAACTTCTTGCATTGACAGCTAGAGATCTGTTCTCAATAAAGGAGCTATATAGGTTATAAATAAAAAAAAATCCATACAAAAATTTGAGCATGGCTTCAGCTGCCAGAGAAGTCAAGTTTCTTAAGTATATTAATTCTTTCCTGCTTCTTCAATTTCTTCCCGTGCTATATGTTAATGAGTATGCTTCTTTTAGAGAAAGCTTGGCAATGGAAACACAGAATCTATTAATGCTGCTAATGACTTTGTTTCCATTTTGGAACTTAAAATTTCAGTAAAGGAGTTCTATTATTCTGTATTGCTCTAAATCCATGTTTAACAGGGAACTCAAAACTAACTAGCAACTCAGCCATGGTAGCTAAACGAAATTATAGCTAAAATGCATTTCTGCTAATTTAAATTAATGTAGTGAAATGCAGTTTCTTTCTCTTCATGAGCAAACCTTTTGTTTTTTGGTTTGTTTTTTTTTTAATATGTAGATGGAGTTGTAAATGTCTGTAATTATGTAAGAGGAAAATAAAATGCTTCTGGTGTTTCTCTGGTTTTAGTGGTGTTGTTACATGCGGTTGCCCAGGTTAACGATGCAGTTTTCCTTTAGCCATTAAAATGGAATGACTGTGCTTAAAATGGCCCAGTGTGTTTCAAACTTTCACACACTGAAAAAAAGGCCCACCTGCTTTCTGTCACATAACCCTGTGGCAGTGCATTTTTTAGTATATTCTCCCAGGTTTCAATTTCTCCTTCATTTTTGTTTTTAGGCAACTTTAATGCTAAGAAATTGGATGCTATCTCTAGCCTGTATTTCCAGCCTGATTAATTATGATCTGGTAACTCCTTTCTTTTCATCCTTTCCCCAAACTTTTCCTGGCCTTCTTCCATCAACAACATCCCTGAGAGGCCTGTGAGATCCTCAGCTGTTTTGGAGAGCTTCACATTGTCCAGGTGCAGTGTGCAGTGCTATGGATTGCTCTTTCAGGTCCCCATGTGGCGCAGCCTTGTTGCATCAAACAGTGACAGAACTATGCAGTGGGAGTGTTTTGTGGTGGGAAGTTGATCTTGGAGACAGGGAAAATACTGACTGGATATCCTGATGTTGACAGGTAACTGTTCTGCCTCCATCTTCCATCCTCCCAGTTCGTCTCACGGTACTTGATTTTTCTTGAGTAATCCTATGATAGACCACACTGTGTATAAAATTCGCCAGTGGTTGTTAGCAACACCTCACACTGGTTTTAATAACAAAATTGGACAACAGTTTTCACATTCTTGGCAGAAAAAAGGTAAGCATTAAAGCCTGAGATTGAATGAGACACACAGGAAGGAAACCTAAACCAAAGTGAGGAAGATGTTTAAGTAAATCATGTCTGTGGGCTTTTTCTCTTTAACCTCCTATTCAGCTCAGCAAAGTGCTCAGTAACGGTTGCTTAGCCTCAGTTTGTCACTAGGAAAAGTTCAGACTGACCCAGTTGACTGTCCTGGGAAATTGCTGAAGCTGAGCAAGGGAAGTTCTGGTGTAGAAATGCCAGAATCTCTGCAAGTGAAAAGGTGTCCTCATGATGAGAAAGTGTTGAGTTTGTTTCACAATTTCTTAGTGTCTTAAACTCCATAAATAGTTGCTGTGAATTGTGTAGGAAACAGGTCTAGTATTGCTGGTAATACAGATCTTCAGATTATGGTCACGACATCTAAGCTGTACCTATAGAGAAATACTTGAAAAAAAAATCACATACAAAAAGCCATTATAAATACTGGTCGCAATTAGCAAATGGAAGGACTTTCTACTCAGAATATTGCATCTCCATACACATTTTCCTAAAAGAAGAGAAAAACCTAAATGTTCTGTTCAAAGCAAAGGGGTGGTGAGGTGTGTTTATAAAATGAATAGCCAGAGCATAAATGTCTGTGTGCTATTCTGTAAATGCATGCCTTGCACCCTGCTTATGCTGAGGCACTTAATTTGAAACAACTGATGATAACTGATAGCTGTGTGTGTGAAGGGGCATGTTGGATGTGAAAAACAAAACTGGTGATTATGTGCGGGACACACCTCACAGTTAACCACTAGGAGCCAGCCTGTTTTACAATAACACAGCTGTTGTCATTCATACCTCAGGGCAATAGTTTTCACACGGTATTTTCCTAGCTTTATAACACATCAGTTCACACTTTTTTTAACATGGTGCTTTTCTGTGGTGTAGACAGGGTCAAAATAGTATGTGGTTGAATTTAGAAATGTTCCTGTATGGAGAATACACTTTGCCAAGAATGGGAAACCTCATCCTCTTTCATTTTCTCTCTTCCATGTTTTTTGTTCAAGGCTTTTCCTGTATATTCTCACATGCAGTTCATGTAAAGTCATTTCTCCATAGAAGGGAAACAGAATTAGTATTAAGCAAGAGAGAATAAAGGTAATGTTCCCTGAGACTTTACTTTGGTAAAATTAAAATGTCTTAGCCTCACTTTTGGGTTTTAAGCAGATATAAAGTAGATAGTCAGCAAAGCGCCTTTCAAAAATGCATTTGACATCTCTGCTTTTTAAATTAATTTTCAGTGTTTTCAGTTTTCGTTGGGCTGCTGTAATTTCCCCCTGTGCCGAGGCTGATCAGGACACCAGCACAGCATAGTGAAATTCTGCTTTCCTCTGTCCTGCACATACCATGTCCTTCCTTGTCCTCAGCCTGCCTCTTCCAGTGGGGAGGGAGGTGATGGGCAGAAACGCAGGCACAACACTGTCCTCCCAACTCCGAGCTCTGTCCCTTCTTCCAGTTATACAAAAGCCTCTTTCTTTCCTATTTGCTTGTGAGCAGAATAAAATAATAATCTCATTTCCCTCCTGTGCACCAGAGACCATCAGAGAAGTGAGTGTGTTACAGGGAAAGAAGTGTGTTTCTTTTTCTTCCCTTGATGCTGAGAGGTGAGAAAGGGATCACCTGCTGGAAACACTGGAGCTGTGTTTATAGGGTTACGTCTTCTAAAATTCACTGTGGAGTTTGTAGAAACACAGACTCTAAAACTTTTCACTGACAACTTTGTTGTTTCTTCTGTCTGAAAGCATCACAATAAAAATAATGGTTGTGGTCAATAATTTGCCACAATGAGCACTGAGCGTGGAGTTACATTTTTTCATTTTTCACATGCTTTCCTCCATAGAGTTCTGTATTTTTTTATTTCTTCTACATTTGAAATGAGACTGTGCATCATCCCTGATTCATTCCATTGGATTTCTAAATTTTTTTTGGAGAGATCAATGCCGTTTAGGGAAAAGAAATTCTACAGCTGAATATAAAATGTAGCTGCTTTGCTCACTGCCTCCCTGCAGTGATCATTGTCCCTAACAAAGATAGAACCTGCACAGTAACTAAGCGTAGCACCATGGGATCCTGCCCCTATGGCTATAGTTGAGTAACTAGTACGACTAGTTGAGTTACTTGCCAAGCTTCTTTCTTACAAATTGCACTATCTCTGGTGGTTGCTAAGATGGTTTTGCATCTGCACCACTGGAACAAGATGTTAGTGTTGAAACATTTTTGCTATTAAAAACCCAAAATGTTTCCTACAGGGCTCACGGTGGGTAACTATCATCCCTGGGAACCATGCTCCAGTTTGGGGGTTTCCTCACAAGTACAGAGGTAGATCCAGCCTATGCTGCTCCATATGTCTCCCACCTCTTGCCACCCTTTCCTATGAACTAGTGGCAGTGACAGCAGCTTTAGCAGGGTTGTGTCAACTATTTGGAAATGTGCCCAGCTCTTCAGGCTGCTGCCTGATCATCCATTCCCTGCCACCTCTGGGAAAGGGGCAGGATGAAATGAAAGGTGCCAGATTCAGCCAGGCCAACACAGCCCTGTGCTGCCCAACTTGACTGGGACAGTAAGCTCCTTGCAGAGTATACCATGTACCCGATAGTGACAGTCTGTGGCCACCAGATTCCTAAAGCACTGCTGATGCGTACTGTGTTGGACTTGTTCCTTCTTCTGGAGCAGCATCTCTTCTGGACTCCAGGACTGAAATTCTGGAGGCTGTGACTTCTGGCTCCATTGAAACTCCAGGACACAACTGGCCAAAGCTGATGTGTGTAAGAGCTACTACTCAGAAAGCACAGCCCAATCTCCCTTGTCATTAAAAATGTGAGATCTTTATGCCAAACCTAGTGTGCTCCACAACTGAACCATCTACTTTGCATGCTGGGCATTAAGTTCAAGAAAATCAAATATATGCACATTCCTGAGGAAATAAATTTTGGGAAGCTAAGTTTGCAGTTCCTATTTCACATTTAAAACAAGACAGCAATGTTGTGAGTTGTGCTCTCTGTGTGTGGCTATCCTTGTTGTTGTATCCCATAATGGGAGGAGGAGAGGAAGTGTTGCTTGTATTTGCTTTGCTCTGAAGTCTTCTTTGCCTTGCCAAAATCTCTTCATTGGCCTTTTCTTTATATCTGGCTCATTGAAGCCATGCATTTGTTTTCCATTAGTTAATAGCTTGCATTTCTTTATTATTTTTAAATATTGTGTTGTAATTGAAAAACCCATACATTCAAAGGTCTGAGAAATTGTTGGGACATTATTTGCTGTCTTTCCCTCATGCTCTTCTTTTCACTCATTTTCCTTGTTTTTTTCTTTCTTGCATTCCTTTTTATTGAGCCAGCTTTGCTCATACACACCCCAAGTTTAATATGTTTTCATATGCACACAGAAAATCCCACTGTAAGCCCAAGTCTGCCATGTACTCTGCCCAGGTGATCTGTGTGCTGGACACAGAACACTGGAGGTGCAGAGACAAGGTGGTATAAAGAGCAAAGTGTGGTTAAGAAGCACCATTAGCATTTCCTAAATACCTGTCTTGGCTGGTTGATTGACTCACATTCCATCTATCTACATTTTCCACATCTGTTCTGGGCTTTTTCTCCTTTGACAGAAGGAACTAGAAATAAAAAAAAAAGTGCACAAGAGAATGAACAAATGAATATTGAGAAGTAACACTGAAGTGAAATTTTTCATGTGCTTTTTGTGTCCTATAAACCCACCACAGAAGTAGGGCCATAGGATCAAGCCTTCCAAATTTCATACTATAAAGCTTCCTCTATCAAGCCCTTCATTTTTCCTCTTTTCCCCTTAGAAAAGATTTAAGCCAACAGATAACTTGCCTCATTGACCAAAGGTAAATAAATCCACCCAACACACACTGGTGGGGAAATTAAAAAGTTACATTGTCCTTATGGCTGTGTTTTCTGAAATTTCATTTCTCTGCCAGTACTTCTGGTCATAAGCCTCTTGCAGTAAATTTTGCAGTCATATTTGTGCCTGGAGTCTGTACTAGTCATAACAGGGGAGTTGATTTCTACTGTACTGAGTGGTTTCATTTTTCAAGGTATAATCAGTTACAATGAGTTAATTGAGGTGAGGCAGAGAGGGTAAGCTGGACGTGCTGGCATGAAGTGTTTTAATTAATTTTAAAATGTTCTAACTGCATTAATGTACTGCTTCTTTCTTTCATGTCCTTCCCCACCTCAGAAAGTGATGAATTGAGGGATCCATATTTCTTCTGTCTAAACACTTGTTTAAAATGCCAGTTTGAACAACTTTCTCATTTTTGTACCTTTCATTTCTCCGTTTTTTCAAAGAGGGAAAAATAGCCCAAGAGTTCTGTCTTTCTAACAGAGAGATCAAATAACAGGAAGTGGTTTCGGAACTAGGGCACACAAAATCTCCTCGCATTGAACAACTGCTTTGGATGTAGGTTTTGAAGAGGGAATTGCATCTCCCAGTGCTCTGGTGAGGATTTTTAATGTATTAATTGATGGGCAGAGGGAAAGCCAGGCATGAGTTCACAGAGGAGTAATTTAGTAGGAAAGCAAAGTCTTCCCAAGAGAGAATTTTAACATTCATTGTCCTTCCCTTGAAGATACTTATTTTCCCAATGACCTTCACCTCTTGCAGAGTTGCTCACCTGTTACCTGCAACAACTTGATGCCTTTGGACATCCCATGTTGCTCTCTGTGACTCAAGCACCTGGGAGGACTGGCTGCAATTCTTGGATCATCGCCCCTGTACCTGCCTGGCCTCCATGCCCTGGCCAGAGGCAGCTCTTGCCAGGAGCCTCCTTATGTCCCAGCCCATTGCAATTCACTTCCCAGTTTATTAGTGCAAATTGAGGCAGCTGAGGTTAACTCAAGGGAACAGATAAAATGCTAGCCTGCAACCCATGTAGAAGAGCAGCAGAAAACTGTGAGAAGCATGTCATCCACTGCTGCTATGAGGGTTAGGCATCCTTTTTTCTGCCCCATTTTAATCTCCTGAGTGCTCAGGTCATTGCCCTTGTATTCATTGAGAGGAGTTTCAATACAATTCCCCGTTCTCAACCTTTCCACTTTATAGTTTATTCCTTGTTTCACAATTAACTGTGTTTGAAGTTGGACATGGAGACATGTATGAGTGGAAAACCAAAGGAAAGGTCCCAAACTGTGCTGTTACTATTAATGGCAGGGCTAGCAGCCAGTGAGTTCACTTGGTTATGCCAAACCCAGATTAGATGGTACAAACTCTGAAATTTTGGTATTATTTTCTAAAGAAATTATTCAAAGTCTGTTTTCTAGTGGGGATACAAGACAGCATTTTGAGGGAAAAGAATAACTTTCTTTAGCTGTTGAGCAAACACAGAGCATCTGCCTAATACATGCTACACATGTCCAAGGAAATGTAGGCAGAAAAGGTTCATTTTGGAACTTAGTGGATGAAATCCTGTCCCATTAGAGTAAATGGGAGATTTGCCATTGACTTCAGTCAGGCCAGGATTTCACCCGATACTTTTTACATATGTTTTTATATGTTATGATAATTCGTGAGTGTACTAAAAGAGTCCTGTAGAGAATATATGAGGATTGTTCTTCTCTGCCCTGGGGGGAGCAGTCTTCATTTATATTGAGGTCCTTGGAAAGAAATACGGATGGGAGAGTCTTTACCACATTAAAAATACATACTTTATTGTGTATAGTGCATCAGCGGCAACTTTGCACAGAGTTAGCTGAGAAAGGAGCACACATGGGAAGAAAATGTTTGAAACCAGATCTGAAGGAGGCTGAGGTGATGTTGCCTCAATGAAGGTTTTAATCAGCAGAGAAAGCAGAGTATCTTGCCCTTTGAGCATGTCTGTCTTCGATTGTTCCAAGTCTATGATCCAAAGGCCTAGTTGGGTTTCCAGTCTCATTCTGGCTGGATTTCTGAATGCTCAAGACAGCGTTAGTAGCCAGAACAACTTTTGAGAGTTTTTTTATTTGGTTGGTTGGTTGTTTGTTTCTGTTACCTGGCCAGGGGAGAATCTGATGAGCCCTTCTGGAGACAGACCTTGTCCTTTGAACCAGGATTTTGCCTCCCAACAGTAGGTTCATTCAACATGCTCCTTATGAAGATGCATCTTCCATCTCATCAGAAACAAATACCCATGGAGATTATGAGCTGGTTTTATCCCCTGTGAGTGTACAACGCCTGTGCTCCACAGTCTGCTTTGGCCACCTCTTGCCTTGATTTGAACATGTTAGTTTTGGCTCAGGAACTTCCAGCAATCTGAGGGAGCTTGTCCTTTTCTGGCTCAGCCACCCATTAGTGCTGGCCCTCAGCCTGGAACGCTGCTAATGTGAGAGAGAAAAGGGGTAGCTGGAGAGCCATTTTCTGTTCAAGATCTTTGACTTGGAAACTTGCTTTCTTGTCTTGGTTAGAACATCTCGAGGGGGTGAATAAGTGGTTTGGAGCTCAGAGAAGGAGAGGAAGATAATGAAGTTAATGCCATGCTATTTTCTGTTGCAAGACTGTGGTTAGCAGGCAACTGGGGGAGTCCTCCATTGCAATCAGTTTAAATATGCAATGAAATGGAGTAAGAAGTGGCCACCTAGAGAAAATAAAACCATAGCTAAAATAAACTCCATGTAAATCAGTGTGAGAAGGTCCTACAATTGGTAGGTTAAAAATATTGGTGATGCTGTTGACTGCAGAGTATAGAAGTCCCAAGCCTTTGGTGACAAATCTGCTTTGCCCAGCTCAAGTGTGAAAGCAGTAGAGCTATTTGGGTGATATTGTGTGCAAGTAAATAAACTTGTTTTTTCAGAGCAACTTGTGTCCCGTCTTCCATACCTGTGGTATGACTAAATCCCATCCATGATAGTTTGCTTCCATGTAGTTGAGAGCCATCTGTATTTTCAAGTAGATCCTACAGTTATGAATACATGGCTGTTGCTACAATTAAAAAGGTGTATTTTAAATTAATAAGAAGATTTAAGTGCTCATTGCTTAAGACTTGCATTTATTTAGCAGCCTAACAGTGTGCAATTCAGAGTGGTCCAAATTTTTCTTTTCCCCAGTACACTACTGAGTCTAGAACTCTAGTTGGTACTTCTGCTATAGCTCTGTCCCATTAATCTAGGCAATAATGGCATGAAGTTGTTGCAGTAAATAAAACATTTCAGATCAGTGTTTTAATGTTCAAGAAAAGAAGCCCATGGGGATATTTGAACTCATTCTGATTTCCCTTCAATATTATCTTGGCCACAAAGTGTGATTATTTGTCCATGAAATATGATTTTTCTCTGGAAAGCTCTAACAAAAATTCTCTTGTATCGTATTGTCTTATAATAAATTTTCATGGTTTGGCTGATGTTCTGGCTTAAATCTGCTCTAAAACAGAAGGAAGAAAAGTAGCCTAAAATAGCAATTACAAGAGAGATTTGAGGGCCATGAATTATTTTCTATTTCTGTCACTAGTTTAGGTCTTGGTTCAGCATGCCTTGAAGTTGCAGGAAATCTTTTATTGATTTCAATAGATCTTGGTTCAGGTGCATTCAGTCTGACCTTGGACAAGTCAGGTGCCTTCTGTGCTTGAGACTGAAATGTGCATACTCTGCTTACCCCTCCAGCAAGATTACCATAAAGCTTCATTCATTCACATCTGTAGAGAGCTTTAGGACTTGCAAATGAATGCCGCTTTTTGAGTACAAACTATTATTTCAGTGTAGATGAATTCATTTTACCTTCCCACCAGCTGCCAACAATCTGTTTAGTGCAATAAAATCCTGACAGCCTGTGTCAACAACTGAAACCAGCTCTTTCATGACAGAGAGGAAAAGGAAAGAGAAAATGCAGACCTGAACTCTTCCCCTTTTAGAGAATGTCTTTGTGTATGAAAATAAAAATTTTCTCTGTAATTTCAAAAGCCCCCCCATAAAAGGTGCACATTAAATTAAAACTGCTGTTATTTTTTCATTCCATTGCAATACAGACCCCTCCTGGTTCTTGATGAAGAGTGAGGTGAGATATTGCATGACTGAGCTACAGAAAAAATAGCAAACTGTTCCAAGTGCCTAAGCCAAAATGAGTGTTCAGAGAGAGATCACCATGTCATGAGCTCATGCTGGCAATATACTTTTTTCTGTGGGTGTAAACTGATATTTGAGCCTAAGAGAGACCCTATATTCAGCCTTCCAGGAGCACTTTCATACTTGTTTTCTTTAGAATAAGCAAGCACATTGTGAACTGCTCCCAGACCTAGGAAAACACCTACAGCCCCTAGAAAGTTCTGCTGCCTGTTGGTCTCCTCCCTCTCCCTCCCCATCATCCCTCAATAAACTGAAGATAGAGCCAGAGAGAAAGCATCCAGATTTTACTTGAGAAGGCAATGTCATGTTGCCCTGCATTATTACTTGGGTTTGTGTGGTGGTCTGAGAGTCTTGCCTGCTGTATTGGGTTTCTGTGGCCAGGGTTTTGGTAGCAGGGGTACTACAGGCATAGCTTTTAGAAGTTGCTAGAAGCTTCCCCTATGTCTGATGGAGCCAATGCCAGCTAGCTCCAGGATAGGCTTCCTGCTGCTGACCAGGGCCAAGGCCAGTTAGGAATGATAGTAACACCTCTGTTGATGCCTAAGGATTTTAATGTGTATTTTGTAGATTTTTATAGGGTTATATTAGATGAATGAGTTCTCCTAAGTTTCTCACATTTTAGGTGGTGTTTAGAAGTCACTGAGCATTTTCACACGCATTTACCAAGGACACATTGTTTTGAAGAACACCGGCAAGAACTCAAACTGAGACAACAAGATATCTGGTAGTCAAAACAAGAGAGTAAGATCAGAGCCCTTGGAGGCACTTCAAGGGGCAGTTCTGAGGAGTTCTGAGGGGTGGGCACCCAGGGAAATGGGTCCCAGGGGTTGGCTACAGATATCACATATGTTAATTATTGAAAGTTATAAAAACTAACATTTAGCTCACGCTTTTAGTGTGCACCGGGAAGCTTCTAATAAAGGAACTGCTTTATCTATCTCAGCTGGTGCTGTCTTGAAAGTTTTTGCAGGATTTCTAGGCGTCAGCTTTGGGGCCTTGACCTGGAAACAGAATCAATGAGCTGGCTTCTTTTGATTGAGAAACTTCCATCTTGGAAGGATTCCTTCTCACCGGCACTTCTCAGAGGATTCCTTCACATCGACCAGGGAAGCAAACAGCTGCAATTCCATGGACCCCTGGGAGGTGAGGTAGAAAAGTAGCCTGTTAAGTTCTTAGCTAGTTATAGGAAACTGGGCATAGGGAGATCTCAGTAGGAGATCAGATCAGGGTGATAAGAGGGAGTATTTGTTTATGGTTTTCCCCAGTCTCAGGGCAAAGGGGTATCAGGATTCAGGGGGGGCATCCTGGGTTTTGTTTAGATTTTTCCTTTTTTCTTTCACTTTCTTGTGCCTTCTTAATTTTTTCCTATCTTGTAATTCACCCACACAGATTCAGCAGAGGCCAGTCTGCAGCCCAGGCAGATTTGGCAGGAGTCCAGATCTGTACTTTGCCCAGGCAGGTTTTTGGCAGGAGTCCAAAATCTGCAGTTCAGCCAAGCCCACTCAGTTTGGAAAAGGGGGGAGACTTTTCAGCTCAGAGCAGTTACATGGAGTCAGGAAGGTGGAGGGAGGGACACTTCCTCTCCAATAGCCTTAGCTGACCATGGTATGGTCGCTGATGGCATGGTACTGCGATCGTGGTGAGCAACCACGGGTAGTAAGGTCAAATCCCAGCTGGTGTTTGTTGTTGTGTTGCTGTTTGATGTTGTTGCTGTTTTTTACTTGAAAATATGGGTGCTTGACAGTCAACAGGACAGGAAGTCCCTAAAAATTCTCCCGTAGAGCTACTATTAAGGCACTGGTATCATTTAGCTGGCCTGGAACCAGAACTTAAAAAGCAGGAGCTAATTAGACTAAGTATGCACCTTTGGCCAATCTACGCTAAGAGAAAGGGAGGAATTTGGCTGAAGCATGGATCTTTGCAAAGCAAAATAGTGTTACAGCTCTTATTGTCCTTACAAGAGGAAGAACGGTGGAGGAAGATCAGGTATGCAAAGTTATTTCTCCTTCTTTTGGACCATCCAGATTTGAGGGAAGACAGTGAGTCTGAGAAAATATCAGAGGCTAAGTCTGAGAAAACACACATAGAACTGTCAGTTACAGTATTAGAAAATGGCAAAAAGAAACATTGCAAAAGGTTCCCTGTTGCTCAAAGCAGACAGCAGAGTCGGGCCGAGGAGGCCCCTCTGTTTCCAGGCGCATAAACTATGGGGGGGCCGGCGCGGAGGGTGCGGGAGAGCCGTGGGCGATGGAGCGGCAGCAGGTGGGGCCGCAGGGACGGCCCATGCTGGGAGAGAGGCGGCTGCGCTGGGGCCGGACGGCATGGGGGCTGCGAGCGACCTCCCCTTTATGGGCGGCTGCTGGAATTGGTCCCCTTCCCTCAGCAGCCCCCGCGGCTGCTGCAGGACTAGTCCTTGTGAGCAGTGCAGCCTCTTTTCCCATTGCCGTGCTCTGTGTCAGCCCCCCTGGGCTGCAGGGCAAGGAGCAGGGCCGGGCTATGTTACATCCACAGGGACAGGCGGAGCTTGCACAGTTGCACGTGGATACACCTGTGTAAGCAGAGCGATGCCTTATCGGGTAGACCGGGAGGAGCTCAGGGCTCTTCCAGCGCTGCCTCCATTGCAGGTGGCAGCTGCAGGTGGAAGTATGGTGCTTAAACGTGATGGCTCTTCCTCGGCTGCCGCCACATCCCCTGTGCCACCCTGACGCCCAGAAACCTGGCAAGAGTCGCTGTGCCAGCGACTCCTGGGAAGGCGGGGGGCCCGGCCCCGGCCCCCCACAGCCCCCGTGGGCAGAGCCGCTCACCGGTGCCCGTGGGGCTCAGAAGCCCCGGGAGCGCTGCTGGCCCGTCTCGCTCGTGCACCCCTGGGAGGATTCAGGGTGGTCTCTTATGGGAAAACTGTCAAAGATGAGATGTTGGAGTAAAGGGGGAAAAGGCGGCAGGAAAAGCGGCAGGGGCGTCCCCCGGCCAGCTGCCCGTGGCACCGCCCTGCCCACTCACTCCGCCAGCCCCGGCTCGGTTCGCCCTTGCTGCGGGGAGCCGAGACGGGGGTCCCGGACGCAGCCCGTGGAGGGCTTTCGCCACCGCCCAGCAGGTGCTGGAGGCTCGCTGTTTCCCTGTCAGGGACCGCGGGGAGCTGGGGGTGTCCGTATGGCCGCTCCCACCTTTCCCACTCCCTCCTGCAGGGCTGCTACTTGGCTGTCCTCGGGCAAGGTCGGAAAGGCGAGAGAAGGGGGTTTGGTTGCTACGTTACAGACAGCACTGTCTTCTAAGTTTCTTTTACTGTTAGTTTGATTCCATCATAGTTCTGCTAAGGACTTAGATTTTTTAGCCTCTTTCAAGAAGCGCACAGTTTTTTCTTGTTATAGGTGGTTCATGAGAAAGACATACAGCAGTAGAACTAAAAACGCTATTGTTTTTGTTACATTGATTGTTTTGCAATGTTCATCTTTGTTGTGTATGTTTTGTCCCAGTAGTTTTGCAGCATTTTGTGAGCATTGTTTGGACTATTCGTGTCTCCTCTCTTACGTTGCAGCTTGTGAAAGAAATTCTTCTCTGGATTCGGTTTGGGAATCCACACAGGATTTCATGTGATAGTGAGATTAAATTCATCTACCCTGAATTTGTCTCTAAAATGTTTTGTCATCGAGTGTCAGTGAACAGTTTGTGAGGTTCTGAGCCTCACAGAAGAGGAGTCTTGTGTTAGAAGGCAAGAAGGTGGCTGGTTTGCAGCACTTCTGCATTCGGGCACAATGAGACGCTATTATTTTGGTTCCTGTCTGGCCTTGATGCCCATGAAAATCTGTTCTTTTCTTGCGAAGTAAGGGAAAACAAGAACTGATGATGAGGGACTGTGTCCTTGAAGGAGAAATGTCTTGTGTACACTGAAATTGTTTTGCAGCCTGGCTACTTGCTGACAGCCAGTAAAGGAGAAAAAGAAGAGGAGGATGAAGTAACGACACTGACCCAAAAAGGGAGACCCTTAATATACACTGTGCTGGTGCAGGGGGTTTTCCAGTTACATAACAGGAGGAGGGACTGTAGGCCTCTATCTGGGCTTGTATTGGCCACATACAGCTAGATAGATGTCACAGACGGAGTGTATAAAAGCAGACAGTTCCTGCTCCAAGGTGGAGGTGTGTGCTGCACCAAGGACAGTGTTGCCTCCCACAGGGGTGCTCGCTAAGTGTCTGGAGCCTACTGAAGCCCAAGGATGCAGCAGCTAGTCATACTGGGGATCTTGAGCACACTGGCATTGGTATGTATAGTAACTGTATGAGAGGTATAGTAACTGTGTGAGTGGTGTATGAGTGAGTGGGAGTTGTCTTGGGGTTTGTTTTTTATTCCCTTTTCTCAGTTGTTTTCCTTTTGTTTGTTATTTCTTTGTAATAAATGCTGTTTGCTTGAATTTTAAAGTGTCATAGTTTCAGCCTCCCTGAAACAGGTGATGGGGATTGCATTCCAAGCGTTAAACACGCAGTGTCAGGGAAGGTGGGACCCACAAGGGGAATGCATGGCTTGTAGGGCTGCACCCCAGCATATACACTGTTGCTTGGAAAAAGTGGGACTCACAAGTGAGCGCACAGCTTGTGAGGCTGCTCCACTACTTATGGGATGTGGCAGGCTAGAGAGTATAGCTGCTATGCAGTGTTGCAGTTCTTGTGCTGGTTGTGCTGTTTGTCCATTGTGTTGTACATGTCAGCTGTCTGTGAGCTTGAAGTGTTGTCAGTGTTATCGTTCTATGAGACTCTCCCTAAGTCGAGGGTTACTATGTGTGAGCGTGCCAGATACTGTGGGTTAAGAGATGAGCATGAACTGGTTACCAAAAGTTTTGAAACCCCACGGATGGGGGTCAGGAGGTGCCCCTCCCGCTGAGCATGGACAGAGAAGCTGTGGGTCACCCTCTGGGATCATGAACCAGAGGACACAGGGGGGGAGAGGGAGGAGATATCCCCGGGACCTGTAAGGGTGGTACTATTGGGCCACTGTGTTTGGAAAGTTTTGCCACCAGTGGTGGCCTGCAGGGGATTGTGGCCCCTCCTTGCCTTGTTTCCCCCCCTTTTTTCCCTGCAGCTGTTTGCAGTGCCTGGGGCTGGCGAGCTGCCCAGCTCCCCTGGGCTGTGGCTGAGGTTTGCTCCATTCTGGTGTTAGGAGAGGGTGTTTGGGGTTTTTTCCTTGCTGTGCATCACCCCTTGGACAGTTTTGTTCCATATCCTAATGAGGTGGAGATGGTTATCTGTGGGTTTTGCATTTTGATCACTGGGATGTTGGTGGTGGCCGGTTTGGTGATCTCTGCTGCTTTTGCTGGGCATGCTTGGAGCTCCTGTAGAGATGGGGAGCTGCTATTCCTTCCTTATGGCCCTTTGGATATGATCCCATTTGCTTTGGACTATGATATCAGCTGTGTTTACCCCACTGCATGTCAGGAAGGGGGTGTTTGCTTCAGGATAGGTGCAGGACTTTGCTGATTTGTGCATCTTTCTGGGTGTGCTGGGGAGCCTCTGCTCCACCTTTGACAGCCTTGCTGAGCTGCTTGCACAGCCTGGCAGAGGAGCAGCTGTTTGGAAGTCAGCCAAGCTGTGACAAGGGCCTTTGTGCATTTGCAGGCCTGGTTTTTTTTTTGAGTCTGCTCAGTTGTCCCTAACTGGAAAGTACAGAGACCTGCCCAGAGTGTGAAATATTTAGGTATCATATGGGATAAAGGAAAATAGCAAATACCAGACAAGGTAAGGGAGATTATAATTGGCCTAGTTATTGTTGGTGTGCGGACTAGGTGAACATCTAGTTCAAAGCACCTAGGACAGATAGGTGACTGGCAGCCATGGGTATATTCAGTCATGATGGTCAATATAGGAGAATATAGTTGGCACAGATATACTAAAGGGCAACACTCTAACCTTAGACCAGAAATTATGGGCATTTGGTACCATGTGTGGTTGTGGTTGAACATCTGGGCAGTACAAGTGGGATGAGTGCATGAAGTAACACAAATACCTATTGACACACAAATAGTAAACTTTAAACCATACTATACACCTGGCAGGGATGAAGCCATTGAGTGGTGGGGAAATGTGGCAAATTGATTTCATTGGTCCTCTCCCCAAACACTGCATACAGCACTATATTTGCGGGGCTGCAGATACCTATTCTGGTCTAGTGGTTGCTACATCATGTTGGTATGCTAACAGTCACACCACCGTAAGGTGCTTGAGCATGATTGGAAGTCTACTTTGGGACATCCCTGGAAGTATAGTTAGATAATGGGACGCATTTTAAAAATCAGACAGTTGCAAAGTGGGCCACATATAGGGGAATAACGTGGAAGTGGCACTTGCCATATCATCCCCCAGGGATGGGAGCCCCATTGCTGCTGGAGTTGTGGCAGCTGATGATTCACAAGCAGTTAAAATTGCAATTGAAGGACAGGCAGAGTGGAAATGAGTTCTGACCCAACATTTGAAACAAGAATAAGCTGGACGGGGGGTTGGCTGCTAACCTGTTTCCCCTACCCCCCTTTTTCCTTCTGCAGG
The DNA here is from genome assembly GCA_035041345.1 of Poliocrania exsul. Lineage (NCBI taxonomy): Eukaryota > Metazoa > Chordata > Aves > Passeriformes > Thamnophilidae > Poliocrania > Poliocrania exsul. The sequence continues at coordinate 29,708,163 of JAWWLZ010000139.1, read as the reverse complement.
TGCCTGGGAGGACACACATGGATGGTCCCACAACCACAGCAGAATGTGTGGGTGACCCTGGCTAATGTGATGGGACAGGACACACTTTGTCTTAGCACAAGACAACTCCAAGAAACCCCTTTGCCACGTGTTTGATGGGAGTCCTAGCAACCAAAGAGGACATAAAAGCTGGTTTCAACAACACAATCATTAACGGAGCATTAGGCCAACTTAAAACTGCTTGAATTTTAAATTCTGTCATAGTTTCAGCCTGTAATCCTTCCGAACCCTCCCTGCAACCACTGCAAACAAGAGATTGATTTTGTGGACCCTCCCATGGAGAGTGGCTCAGCTCTCGCCTGCAATCTTTGAGATAAACTGGTAACATCATGGATTAGATGATTTGTTTAAGTTGTTTAAATTATTTGTTTAGCTTGTACCTAGCTGCAATGAGTACCCTGGCTTACTTCAATGTGATACCCAGTTATTGCGATCCAGCTGTTTTGTTGATATTCATTACAGACACCAACAAGTAAAGATGCCATGGTCAATAGCCAATTTGATACTGATTGATTCTTGCCATGATAACATACACATATGCATTTTGGTTGGTGCACTGGAAACAAACCTGGGCCTCCCACACAGTGGGCAAGAATTCTACCACTGAATCACCAATGCGGCACAGCAGCTTAGACCCAGCACAGCTTCTTGATGGCTCTGTACAGGTCGCCCCAGCTGCAGAGGGTGATGCACATGAGCAGCTGCACCTTTTCCTGGCTCCCCAAACCACTCCAGATGCTCTTGATGTAGGACTCGATGCGGCCATCCCACAGCTCCTGCACCATGGGCTGTCCTGCCTGCATTCCCATGGCTTCACAGGTGCTCCTCACAGTTGCCAGCACATCCTCGGCCTGCTGCTGTGGCAAGTTGTGATACACCAGGAGCCAGGGATTTATGGGGATTGCCAAGATGGACACTTCTTTGGTCACCTCCCTGTGGCAGCTCAGCTCCTCGTCGGGGAAGAAAGAGTGGTGACAGAGGTTGATCCACTCCACGGTCAGGATGTGACCCTAGGTCCTGTGGATATCCATGTCCTCAGTGTTCCAGCTCCTGGGACTCCTCCAGAGTGTCCCGGATCTGGCGCTGGAGGCTGGTGAGGCACTTGTAGTGCTGCCAGGGGCTCTGTATCATCTCCTACATCATCTCCTTCACTGTCTGGCTGTTCTTCTGTAGGTCGGAGAGCTTGGTCAGGAAGTTGAGCTCTGGCACCAGTATCACCATGTCCAGCGGATGCTTCCACTCCACCGTGTTTTAAATTGGGCCTGTAGATGAGCAGCCTGTAAGAGACCAATTGACTCTAATGAGCCAATTAGCCAGTTTCGCTTTTCCATTTGCCTCAAGTGAAAGTTTGTTCTAATCACCTAACTTCACAGTGGCTAGGCAGTTTGCAAAGATAAGCTATTTTGCACAAGCTAAGCTATTTTTTGCATAAGCTGAGAGCATCTACAAAATGCGAGCTAAGCTCCTTACAGGGCTCTGGGAGACCCCTGCAAAACCCTGAGCCCAAATGTGGTGGGAAACTTAGCTTGCACAGAACTCTTTGCATCATGCTGAACAGAGCTCGGCTTTCTGCAAAACCACCTGTGCTGATCCAGGGGACATTTTCGATGTGTGCTAAACCACTTGCAGGTGTCGTAAGAGACACCCACAGAGTAACTGATGGCAGAAAAAGTGCACAAAAGTTGCTATGTTTCCCAACTTGGCAGGAACCCCAGTGGTACTTAAGACGGTGCCCAGCAGTGTCCAGCACCCAGTGCAGCCCAGTGTGGTCCTGGCTCCTGGTCCCACTCCTCACCACTCTGTCCTGCCTCCGTGACCAGTCCTGCCTGCCTGTTTCTTCTGCTGTTTTGGTTCCTGGTTTCTTCAGTTCCCACCGCCTTCGGCTGCTGACAACTGCCTGCCTTCTCCAGTGATCCCTCCCCCGACTGCCACCGCTGAGAAGACGTCCTGCCTGCAGACTGCCAAACAATTCTCATTGGTGGTGATAACCTTTTCTATGCTTTGTACATAGCCTGTCATGTGAAAGGAAGGAGGGAGACAGAAATGCAAAGATTTCTAGTCTTAACTGTATTAATTAAAAGTTATTAGCCGTGAGTGCTTCCAGACAATCAGATCCTTACGTACCCAACACTGTCTGTCTTTTAACTGACAGCACGCAGGATGGAAGGGGTTCTGACCTCTGATGTGAAGCTTCACTTCAGCCAGGGAGAAAATATTAGCAATAAGTGCTTCTAGAGAATCAGATCCTAATGTACCCAACACTGTCTGTCTTTTAACTGACAGCACACAGGATGGAAGGGGTTCTGACTTCTAATGTCAAGCCACACTTAAGCCAAAAAAGAACTTTTCTCACACCAGCTCCCAAAATAACATTTATTAATACAAATATGTGACAGTTATTGTGGGTTCTGCTTTGCCGGTGATAACATTTAGCTGCAAGATTGTATTTAATTGATAATAAGAGACCCCAAAAGAAACCAGCACAAAACACATTCTACAGAGACAAACACACTAAACTCAAGTTACAATACAGCAATGTATCCCATTTTCACAACAGACAGAAACTAGCAACAAAGAACTACTAAATAAAAACACAGCTGCTGCTGCCCACCAATTTGAGTGGGTCCAGAGGAACCATGTGACATCAGACTTAGAGGCAAAACAACAACAAACCGGCACCACACCCTGGAAAGGGCTTCGGACTTTACCTTATATGTACATGTCAGCAGCCTTAACCTATGGAGTCATGCGTGTTGTGCCCAGGGCAGGGTTAACTCGAGTTTATATATGTTGTCTAATTTGAATAAAGTTGAGATTTGCCTGAACACACCACACTGGTGTTTTGCGGTCTCCCTGGACTGGTCAACAACACACAGCCAGCAGACACTCTCTCAAATAACACAAAGACAATCAAATATCTTGCACGCCACTCTCTCTGTAACACAAAACAAAAGGGAAGAGCAGAGCTGCTTCTTATCAACATACCTGTTGAAAAAGAAGAAGCTACACCTTGAAAGTGAAGCAAGTTACTGTAGAGCTGGTCTTATAAAATATGAAGAGCAAAAATCAATAACTAATATAAAGTAGCAGAGTGTGAAGGAAGTTACTGTTATTAGTATTAAGGTAGCAAAACACATTTAGTAAAGGAAATGCTTATAAAGTAAGAATCAAAGTAGAAAGGAAGAAAGTAAAGTTGGAAAAAATAGAGAGCACATGGTCTCCTCACCCCTACATTGTTCCAAGAGGAGGAGGACAGGACAAGCTGCAGCAGTTACCTTCACAGAGACACTGGCATATTTCCCTCTCCTCCTGGAGTTTAAACTCCTAACACTTTTTATACTTTTTTTTTCTTCCATGTGGTTTGGGTGGCTCAAAGTCAATCTATTGGGGAGTGATGGTGATGCAGATGCCTGAGGCAAGGTGGCTCCTAGAAGATATCACAAGGGGAGGCCATGCTATAGCTTAACATTCCACCCTATGTTAATCTTATCAGTTTGAAAGCCATTGTCCTCGGCTGGAGCACCCCTTCAGGGGCTGAGGCATCTCCTTCAACCTACCAGGCCTTACCAGAGAGGCCATCACCTCACAATAGCCTTTCGATTTTTCCTACCTCTCTCTCTGCTCTCCCCTTTTCTGTTATTTGCTATTAGAATAAAGCAAATTATCTGTTTGAACTTCAACATGTGGCATTGTGTGCCTTAATCTTGCTTCTTAATCTAACAGTTTAAAAAATCACATTGTCGATCCTTCTCCATCCAGATTGCAACACAGCGGCTGGTCTAGATCCCTGATGGTGATCCCATAGATTTTGCTGTAGTACTCCACAAAAGTGATTTCCTCTCCAGACTGATGCCTAAGGATTTTGATGTGTATTTTGTAGATTTTTATACAGTTATATTAGATGAATGAGTTTACCTAAGTTTCTCACATTTTAGGTGATGTTTTTATTAGTCACTGAGCATTTTCACATGCATTTACCAAGGTCAGTGCAGAAGGAGGGGCAGGAGGTGCTCCATGCATCGGAGCTGAGGTTACCCTGCAGCCCATGGGTGCAGCTTATGGTGGAGTAGCTGTGCTCCTGCAGCCCATGGAGGATCACCGGGGTGCAGAGATCCGCCTGCAGTTTGTGGAGGAGCCCATGCCAGAGCGGGTAGGTGCGCAAAGGAGGCTGTGACCCTATGTGAGGGCCATGATAGAGCAGGGTCCTGGCAGGGACCTGCAGCCTGTGGAGAAAAGAGCCCACCCTGGAGCAGGTTTCCCTGGTAGGACTTGTGGCCCTGTGGGGCACTCACACTGGAGCAGTTTGTTCATGAAGGACTGCACCCCACGGAGAAGTGCCTCACAGGACAGCAGTTTGTGAAGAACTGTTGCCCATGGGATGGACTCACGCTGGAGAGGTTTGTAAGGAACTGTCTCCCGTAGGAGGGACCCCACAGGGAGCAGAGGAAGGACTCCTCTCCATGACAGCAGAAACAATTGACCATAATTCCCAGTCCCTGGCTCCCTGCACTGCTGGTGGGGAGGAGGTAGAACTTGGAAGGAAGGAAGGAAGGAGAGGTAGGGGGAAGATGTCTTTTAAGATTATTTTACTTCTCACTCTTTTGCTCTGATCCTTTTAGTAATAATTAATATCCCCACTTGAGTCTGTTTTGCCTGTGATGGTGATCAGTAAGTGATGTCTCTCTGCTCTCATATCAACTCACAAATTCTTAGATTTTTTTTTTCCCTCTCCTCTGTCCAGTTGCAGAGGGGAGAGAGAGAGCAGCTTTAGTGGGTACCTGGTGTCCAGCCAGGGGAACCCACTACATCTATTTTCATTTGGGAGGTGATAGGCAGCTGTAGGGATGTGGTGAGCAGAGGCCGGGACGTAGTGGGCAGGGCTGGGAAGCTGAAAGGCAGAGCAAGGCCCTGTGTGAGCCAGGGATGATGTGGAGCCTGGAGTTCCTGCCCCTGTGTGGCAGTGGGGAACCCATCCCACCATCCCAGCTGCAGCTTTTCCCATGCAGATTGGGTGCCCTGGGGTGGCTGTGGCCTCCCTGAGGGAGGTCATTTCCTAAGGACCAGCCCAGAGGCTGGCTACAGAAATGATCTTTTGTCTGGTTTATGTGAAAGGAAAATGATGCCTTGGGCAACACTTCACAATTCCTTTTAAGAGTGCCATATCTTTCTTATTGGCAAAGTCTGAAAAGCACAGCATTAATTCTTTTCCTTGGTGTCCTAGCAAAGGCTTGTAACTCTTGTTAGGAAAAAAATGTATTTAAAAATCGATGCACTCTTCTAATTCCCAAAGTGCTGGTGCCCAGTTTTAAAGTATGACTGAGGCTGGGAACATCCTTCTTGCACTGGGAGGGGCCATTTCCAGCTGTGCTGTCCCCAAGACACCCACTCTGAGAAGCAGGTTTAGGAATTCGGTTTCATTCTCTCAATGGCATTGTTAGCACAGTTCAGCTAAGGGATGCATTTTGTGTTATTTTGAAAGAAGTAGCCATAAACCCTTTGATGCAGGAATTCGGGAGCAATGTGGTCAAGTCAGGCATGAAGACATGGCAAGATACATAGCCTGTGTTATTTCATTCTTGAACAGAGCATTAAAAAAAAAAGAGCCAGCAGTGAAATACAGGTAGAACAGGTTGGGAAAAGTAAGCACGGAAAAACAAGCTGAAAGCCACTGCCTTGAGAAGCAGGAGGTGTAGGACTTCATTGTTGACTCCCCCTGTGACTGTGCACACATGGAGCAAATGCTCAGCAGAGAGCTCCCCACCCCAATGCATTTACTGTGCAAAGACACTTGTTTGGCTTTAGAAACTGTGATTGTGAGATATCTGGGACTCTTCTGGCATATAACCCACCCCTTGGGTCTGTCACTTCAGAGTGGGAACCCCAAGGCTACAGCCTCTCTATCCATTGCAGGATGCAAACGTGCCCCAGAGACATAATTTAGTATCTGCCTGTGGTTCTCTGTAGAATGGTGATAAGGAACATTTTCAGTCCCATAAAGATTCTGTAGTGATAAATGCTATAAAAAAGGATGAAGATCTTGCATAATTCAGTGAGAGCACTGTAAAAATAGGATCTTCCTCTACAGATGTGGGGTGGCTGGAGGAAGTTGTCAGAACTGCTTTTAGATGTGGCTTGTATGTCCTAAATTAAAATAGGCAATCAACTTCTGTCTCAAGCACTCAGTTTGGCTTACTTTCAAGCAAATATGTTTCATGAATTAGGATTTGTACAATTGTTTATGTTTTAACACATAGCAAAAGTGGGTGCCTATCAAAAAGCTGCTAGGTGCTCCACTACCTCTGACCAAATTAAATGAGCAGAATTAGCCAGCAACACTCTACTGACAGCTGCCAACAAAAGCAAATCTACTACAGGAGGTAATACAAACATCTGGTCCTCTATGGCTGCTGGTGCATTTGCACCCCATCCAACCACACCTCCAGCTGTCACCTCCTCAAAAAAATACATAGTACTGCCTGCCCTGAAAATCAGCAGGTCAGAGCACTTGTACTTGGACAAGGAGGATTGCTTTGTTCATGTGTATTTATAGCCTTGTCTAAAAAGACTGTTCAAGAAACTGTGAACTTTTTAGGAACGTAATTGTGGTAGTATCAGTTGTAGCACAGCAGTTAAAACTCAGGCATCAAAACTCATTATGAAATTATCATCTGGAAAAGGAGTACAAAGGCTCCAAACCAGCTGATGAATTTGTTACGTTTAGTGTTTGTGCACGTGAGAGAAAGAAAATAGCGGGGCATTAATTCACACATGGATTACAGTTTATTCTACTTTTAAAAGCAAAGCCCTTTTCTGACTTACAGCTATTTAAAATAATTACTTAGCTCAAGCAGCAAGGGAATCTGCTGGCACAGTGGCTTAGCATTTTAAGATACAGCTTTATGTGTCGACCCTCCCTCCTCTCAGTGCCACAAGCTTGAGTCCTCAGCAGGGATTTCAGCTGATGAAGTGATAGCAGCAGGTTTCCAGGTCTTGAGCACGCTGTGTGGGCTGCTCTTCTGTGATGAGGGCAGCTGCCTTGGGAAACTGGATTTTCATAGATGTGAAAGCCAGAAAGGAACAGTTTAATCGTTTAGCCTGACTTAATTTTATTCGGTAATTCCTGCCTAAAGCCCCGCCATTTGTGGCTGAAATAAAACATGTCTGTTAGCTGTGTAACCTTGATTTAAAGACTGCAAATGACAGAAAATGCATCCTATCCTGTGGCATGCCATTGCAATTTTTCTTGATACTTGCATCTTGTTTGCAGCTTGAGCTCTGTTAACAGACTTTTAACTTCCAGCTACTGTGTTTTGGCTTGCTGGCACCAGTGGTGCTGTGCACAGTGCTGGCCAATGTTAACATCGACTAGTTGATGTCGCTGAAGGGAAATCTGGAAAGACCTAATTCAGAGCAATCCTCTACTTGATTGCTTTTTATGTCTCTGAAGACATAATGGTATGGTTTTACTTGCTCTAAGCCAGCTCATGCTTTTTAAAGCTTCAAAGTCTAGTGAGAGAGAGATTTGGGAAGTGTAGTAAATGCTAGGATGTCATGTCCTGTAGATATGGAATAACTTCTCTAATGCTGCACTCATGTTCCTGAGTTAAGAGGCTGGATCCAGATGAAGATTAAGATTCAGCTCTGTGGATTTAGAGCTTCTGCAAATATGTTTGGTCATTGCATTCTTCCAGTATCATCTGCAGTTCAGATAACAGGATTTGTTCACACTATTTTTCTCACATCTGCGTCTTTCTTTCTTCTGCCCTTCTACACACATAGAATTTGACCACTGGAACTGATTGCAGGTTGTGATCTATCGTTGTGCAAGAAAAGTTGATAATCTAGATAATCTGATACATTTTATATGAAAATTATACACAGTAGTCAAGGGAGATATTATATTCAAAGACTATTAAATCTAGCCCAGGATTATATTTTATCCGGCTTTCTGGAGCTCACCTCTAAGTTTTAGAGAGACTACTAAGATCTGGATTCAACAGTGTTAAGCAGATGGCAAAACACAGCTTTATGTGGAATGCAACCCATGTAGTGGGAGGGTCTTGTGTATTTATTCCTGGCCCATTACAGTGAACCTTTGAACCCATCTTAAAGGGATTGCTTCAGATCTGCATCAGCTTGTTGGAATAACAGACAGAAAAAAAAAAAAAAAAGAGCCTTCCTTCTGTCTTAAAGACAACTTTATAACATGTCAATTGTTATATACATTGCAAAATAAATGAGGCAATGAACAGCAATCAAAAATAGAAACTTTTCGATAAATCTCATGGCTAGATTAATGAAGACTGTGGCTAAATTTATAAACTAAACAGATATGGATAAAAAATTGGTTCGGATGTCAAAATCTGAATGAACATCTATGTAGTAGAATCTCAATTATGTTAATATTTAGTATTTTCTATAAATTTTGTTAATAATAAAGGATTGGTTATGTATTGTGCATAACAATAAATGTCTTCATCCTGGAGGGGATAGTGGGATAAATTTAATGTTGGAGAACATAGAATTCTATTTTTCCAGGCAGTTCCAAATATGTTTGAGCAATCATCTTGACAAGTGATGTGACACTTGGGTTTGCAGCTGCAAAGGTGTGAAGTGGAAAAAGAGTGGGATTGACAAATAGATTAATGAAGATCCATAAAATGAAAACACAACATCAGGACTGACAATTAGGCCTGGATGACAGCATATAAGTTAAGTGAACTAAAAATAAAGTTAATGTGAAAATATTGATCTGGGTAATTCTACTTAAACAGTTATATCTAAGTGACAAATACTAAAATAATTGCCCACAGAAGGCAACAGCAACATCCTCTACAGACAGAGCAAAGACATCATGGTATATCTGGAAGGAAATTGAAAAGCCCCACTGCTACTATCTGTACCACAAACAGTGTGGAAGGCTTTCCTACCTTTAAAGACAGACTCAGGTACATTATTTCCAATCAGATTCTGGCAACTACATGATTCTTCATCAGAGAACGCAAAGCATCTATTCCAGTGCAAAATGAGTTCTGCAAATTAGTTTGTGATTAAGAGTGAAGGGATGGCTACAAGAAAAAAAAATAAAAAATCACTCTTGATTACATTTCACTGCATTTATAAGGAAAGCAGTCCTATCCATAGCTTTTTATTATAGTGACTGTGACCAGCCTCCATTTGGTCACCAGCAAATCTTTCGTGCAGCTGACGCTCCTTCAAAGAGGTGTTGCTGAAATCGATATATGTGTGCCTGGGGAACTATAAATAATAAAACACCTGATGTTCTGCACAGTTAATGCTTTCTCCATATCTCATATATTCCAGGCTGAATATCCATAGTGACCCCAGCCAGTGAAGCTGGAGACAGACATCTTAGATCCAGCTGCAATAGTTGAACATACTAGTGCTTCCCCTCACACTACAATTTTGGCAGAAAGCTGATTTATATGGGTGCTCTGTAACCCAGTGTAGGAAAAAAAATCACTGGGGTTAACAGAAAAAGTTGTTTCAGCATTGCTTAAGCTAATTTTATCCTCAAACTAAACCCACAGAAGATAAGGGAACACCACCTGGTAGGTAGAAATGGAAGCATGGTGCCTACTGGCTAAAAGGCAGTGACAAACAGCTGAGACCATACTGTCTTCAAACAGCAGAGGAAATAATTTCATGAAAAGATTTTCAGGTTTTATTTTATTTGCTTCAGCTCTGGAGCAGTTCAGCCATACTCTGCCCTCAGCTGGCTGCTACCGCCCATTTAATGAGCACTGGAATGGATCCTGTAGTGCTCCCACCCTGCGTCAGTCCCTAGTCAGGTGGTTTGGCTTAAACTGCTGCTGCTGCTGAGGATCGTTTACAGTGAGCCAGTGAGCTGCAGAAAAGGAAGTAGTCATGCTGCTTTACCACCTCAGCCATGTCTTCACCATGGGAGGGTCACATATTAAGCTGCCACAGCTGTTGTGTGGGCAAGGCAGTGCTTGCTGGTAGAATTAACTATGTTAATGATAGACCTTCATGGATGTAACATTATCTCTGTTTCAGTGACCTTTTGTGCTGTAGTATCACACACAGCTTTAGTTTGCAACAGTTTAATTCTTCTTGAAGGAAAAAAAAATCTAATGAATCCAAGGATTAAACCCAAGGATTAAACTGTAGTAAATAGTGATTTACAAAGATGAGCCAATTAAATTTGAGTAACTGGTAACAGTTATCACTTTCCAGTTTCCTTCCTCAGTCCTTTCCTGAAGGTTGGGTCCTTGCCACAAGGACATCTGAATTTGGCACGCAGAGCTGCTCTGGGAGCACCAGAGTTCACTGGCTTGCATAGTGGATTAGAGGGATGCCCATAGAGGGTTGCCTGAAGAGGGATGGCTTGAAATTTCAGTGGTTTGAAAGTGAATTTGCATGTTTTTCACCTGCCCGTGAAGTCAGAGGTGGCCACCTCCAGGAAAGGGAATGGAGAACAGCTGGAGAAGTAACTTTCTGCTATCTAACTGAGCACACTGGCTCTCACAGATGATTGCTTCCAAACTAGAATGCACAGGCATGTAATGTGCTCTAACCAACATGCCTCATCTCCAAATAATGTTATGCTTATCCTCCTGTCCACTGTTACACTAGAAGACTTGGTAGCTCTGACGAGCTGGCAAGTGTCTTCACTATGAGAGTGACCTGTTGAGGATGTAGGAAGGACCTACTGCACTAAAACTTTGAAACCTTGCTTCATTTGGGATAATGTCATTGTGGAACTTCCTTCCATGTCTTACATATGTCACTTCTCCTTTCTGTGTAGGTCAGCATGTCACTGAGAAGATGGGGAACAGCAGGGGTAGCTAAATATATCCAGGAGATGACAAACATCTCCTCAAGATTTAGAAACTTCTGTTTGTGATTTGTGGAAGAAAAGAATGAGATCATGAACATGGCAAAAAAATGGGAGAGAAAAAGTTTAGGAAAGGAATGGAAAGGATAAACTCAGAAAAGACAGGAGGACTAAAAAGGTGGAGAAATGCTTACAAGGTAAGGCTCATGTTCACAGTAGGCAGAACATCTGTAGTGCCCTGAAGATGTAGTATTTCTGGAAACATGCTGTAGTTGGGCACTGCTTTCATAGATTTTACTTCTTATAAAGCTGTTTAAGTGCCCTGGTTTCACAGAATACACGAATACTGCCTGAACCACAGATAACTACAGCAATCTTATATTTCCCCCTGCTATCTTCATGCATGCTATATCTCAATACAGAACTTTTCTCTTTAGGCACTGCCTGACCTTGTCAACAGAAGGTTTTGCTTAGCTTTTCAGTGAATGTGCCTGACTGAACATGATTCACATGTTTTCTTGGTGACTGCATGGGACATGGCTGTTTTTCCAAACTTGCTGTGATTCAGTGGAATTCAGGCATTTTCATATTGAACATCTGTGACTTGGGGAGGATCCATGTGTTTTCTCAATGAATATGAACGAAGCTGGCAAGGGTCGCAACATTTCCTTCTTGCTTCTATGCTTGTAATTATCACAGTATATAAATATACAGAGACTTTCTCAAAATGTGCCTAAAAAGATCTGACAAGATCTTGCTTTTGCTCAGTCCTGTCTCTGTCTGTAAGGAGGCAGAGCAAGTACAGCGCATATGATATCATGTGTCCTCCACCCTGTGCATGCAGCTACATGCTAAGACTTCTAGACTTAATTTAGAATGTAGTTCTCCCTCTTAAGTGGGTATGTGGGATTGTCAGGTCCTAACATCTTCTTCCCCTTCTCCTCCCCATCCAACAAGGGCAGTTACAGCAACTTTACTCTCTCCTAGGGAATGAGTGCTCTGACAGAGGTACTTGTGTAGCTCTTCCATGACTTGAAAAAGGGGCAAATAGTAAACCCCCTGCCTTCTCAAATGCCCCTTCATAGGAGAGGACTGAACTACAGTAACTTCTCCTGCTACTTTATTGTCTTTGCCCTGATTTTACTTGTCTGTCTTAGGATGAATTTACTTTTCTCTGACCAGCTGCCAGACTTGCTAGAAATGTGAAATTAAGTTTGTAAAGGGAGCAGCAAGAAACGGTAAACCATTGAAGTATTGTACTTATCTTTCATGGAAAGATGGATGGTTGGTACTTTGCATTTATATGATGCTGTATATTCTCAGTGTCACTGAAGAAAACACAGTTCATTCTTAGACCATTCCGAGTTAGATATGGGAGTTAGAACAGTGGTAAAAGAAAGAAGTTGTGGTTTCGCTGAAGCTGATGGAAGTTTCCACTTAAAGCTTACCTCTGGTAAATTACTGACCTAGTGCTAGGATAACAATAAGCCTCTTCATGAAAAACGAGGACCAGAATATTAAAGCGAGAAAAATCCTAGCTGAATTATGCAAACATGTTTATTCTCATAGATTTCTATTTCATTTAAATCTTCCTCCTTGACTAGGTATGCCTCCGCATATAGAGGCAGCCCGTGCGCTAGTCACGCTCCCCCCGCCCCCAGCATCAGCAGCAAGCCAGCTGATTTCCCGAGGAATCAATTTTGGCGAAGACCTCTCGTAATTCTGGGCGGCACTGGAACAGCACCGCGCCATCGCGACCCAGCGCGACATATCTGTGCGTGGGGGACGCCAGCCCCCCTGGCGCTGGGTGGGTGGGCGGTGACCCCTCGGGCGCTGCGCGGGGGCTGCGGGGCGGGGGCTGAGCGGGGCGGTGGCGCTTTCCCGCCCCCTCGCACAGGCTTGTCCTTCCCATCACCGGCAGCGGCGTCCGGGAGTTTTTCCCGCGGCGGCGAGGCGAAGGCACCTGCCCGGTGGCGGCGAGCAGCACGGCGCAGCCTGCCCACGATGCCGGCTTAGCGGCACAGCATGGAGCGGCGGCTGCGGGGCAGCAGGTGCCTGGGCGGGCGAGGTGGCGCTCCCTCGACGGGACGGGCACTGGCTCTGCTGGTGCCGCTGTGGTTGTGCGCGGCGGGCGGCGCCGCCGCGCCAGTGTATAACCTCAGCCTGGCTGTGGATGAGGGGCTGCCGGCCGAGACGCTGGTGGGGGACATCCGCGCGGGTCTGCCGGCCGGCGCGGACCCACCGGGGGGCTTTCTGCTGTCGGAGGAGAGCGGCGAGTCTGCGGTGCTGGCGGATTTCCACGTTCAGCCGGAGACGGGCATCATTCGCACGGCGCGGCGGCTGGACCGTGAGCGGCGGGCGCGCTACAGCTTTGCGGCGGCCACGCTGCGCGGCGAGGTGGTGCAGGTGGAGATCGCGGTCACCGACGTGAACGACCACCCGCCACGCTTCCCGGGGGACAGTCTGCAGCTCAACGTGTCCGAGCTCAGCCCGCCCGGCACGGCCTTCCGCCTCCCGGCTGCCCGCGACCCCGACGCCGGCCGCTTCAGCACGCAGGGGTACGCGCTGCTGGAGGAGGGCGGCGCGGCGGGGGAGCCGTCGCTCTTCCAGCTGCGCTACGGGCAGCCGGAGCCCCTGGAGCTGGTGCTGCTGCGGTGGCTGGACCGCGAACGGGCGGAGGTGCACCGGCTGGTGGTGGAGGCGTGGGACGGCGGCATCCCGCGGCTTCGCGGCCGTCTGCGGGTGTCGGTGCGGGTGCTGGACGAGAATGACAATGCGCCCACCTTCAATCGCAGCGAGTACCGGGCGCGGCTGCGGGAGGATGCGCCGCCCGGCACCTCTGTGTGCCGCCTGCGGGCCACTGACCCCGACCTGGGCGCCAATGGCGAGGTGCGATATGCCATCAACCGCCGGCAGAGCGACCCCGACGGCTACTTCGCGGTGGAGGAGCGCAGCGGCGTCCTGCGCCTCCGCCGCCCGCTGGACCGCGAGGAGCGGGCCCTGCACCGCCTGGTAGTGGAGGCGCGGGACGGCGGCGCCCAGCCCGAGGCCTCCAGCGTCCTCGTCTCCGTGGCCGTGCTGGACGTGAACGACAACCGCCCCGCCATTCGCCTGCTCTACCTCACCGAGAGCGGCGGCCCGCAGATCTCCGAAGGGGCGCGGCCCGGCGACTATGTGGCCCGAGTCTCCGTCTCGGACGCCGACGAGGCCGGCAGCACAGAGGGCGCGGGGGGCGGCGGCGACATCGCGCTGGCTTTGCTGGGCGGCGACGGCGCCTTCGCGCTGCGGCCGGCCGGGGCCGGCGTCTTCTTCCTCTGCGTGGCGGGACCGCTGGACCGCGAGAGCCGCGACCTCTACGAGCTGCGGCTGGTGGCCACGGACAGCGGCGCGCCGCCGCTCTCCGCCGAGGAGCCGCTGCTGCTGCGGGTCACCGACCTCAACGACGAGGCTCCCGCCTTCCCGCAGCCCCACTACCGCGCCGCCGTCTCCGAGGCCGCCTCCCCCGGCACCGCCGTGCTCCGCCTCAGCGCCTCCGACGCCGACGAGCCGGGCTCGCCCAACGCCGAGGTGCGGTACGCGCTGGAGGGCGACCCGGCCGCCCTGGCCCTCCTGCGCATCGACGCGCGGAGCGGCGCCATCAGCACCGGCGCGCGCCTGGACCGGGAGCGGCAGGCGGCGCTGGAGCTGCGCGTGGTGGCGCGGGACGGCGGGACCCCCCCGCGCGCCGCCGCCTGCCGCCTCAGCGTGCGCGTGGAGGACGCCAATGACAACGAGCCCCGGTTCGAGCGGCCCGTGTACCGAGGGCGCCTGCCCGAGCACGCCCCACCCGGCAGCCGCTTCCTCCAGGTGAGCCCCCGCACCGTCCCGCCTGCGGCTCCGTGCAGGGTGCGCTCCCTGCATGCTGCGCCGCTGCCCTTGAACACCGCGCTCCGTGCCCGGCCGAGGGGCGCTGGAGCGCGGACAGTGGAGTCCAAATAATGAGCGCAGTCCCAATACCGCCGTCTTCACAAGTGCCCTTTGAAATGTGTTCCTTATCCCATAAAACTTGTAGCATGGGTAACCAGCTGAGAAGCTCAGATCCTCAGAGAGAATCAAGTATCAGCTCTGGTTAAACCCCAGAGGGAGTTAAACAGGCTGTGATACTTCTGAGGATTTGAGATGGTCCTTAGAGGAAAGCCAGCAGGACCCTAAGCGTGAGTCAAACTGAAACAGAGAAGGGCAGACAATGTAACACAGAGGGACCCGAAATTACAAAGCCCCTGAAGAGCCCTTTAATATTTCCCGAGCTCTCTGCTAAGGAAGGTAGTACCCTGCCTTCACAGAAGCTGATCAATGCTAATAGAGAAAAATGTTCAACTTGTCCATAAAACCCCCTTTATTCTTTTCAAGTGAGGTTGAATGGTTGCTTTGGAGGGCCAGAGTTTGCCAGAGAGGCCTTTTGCTTTTACCTTGGAAGCACATTGCAGAATTCATAGCTTTGAACTGAACAAAGTCTTCCATCAGAGAAAAACTCACAGCAGTTGATCCCGTCAGAATGTAGACACGTTTCTGAGTTTGTACAGAACTTACATGAATTTGGGGAGAACAAGTGATGAAAAAGCAGACCTAGAAGGAGCTTCAATGTGTTTTCTTAGAACATTTCATGAAAAATCATTCTGTCTTTATCTCCGAGGGGCCTAGTTCATTAATTTTTTAAATCAGGAGTCATTGATGATATTTTGGGTCTGACAGTAGTTTATTTGAACAAAATCATTTTCCTCTCTACCCTTTTTTCTGTTTTTCTACTTGCACACTGAGCTCAAAAAGTACACAATTTGTACAGCCCTAATAAAAAGTAACCTATAAAAAGTTTGGCAAGGTTGAGCTCATGGAGCTTTTCATTTTGTATCTCGAACCAAAAAGAAAATCCCATCACTACCCTTTCTTTTTCCTCCAAACCCACGGGAAAAAAACCCCAAACCCACGACATTCTACACCAGTGGCCCCAGGAAAGCCCAAAAGAAAATTAATAACGTGATTTTACAAATTCGCTGTCTAACGGGGAGGAGCGAGGGGCGTTGCGGCAGCCCCGGTCGCTGTCCCTGGGCACGGGCGGGACGTCCGTGGTGCTGAAGGGCAGCGGGGCGGCAGCTGTCGGGGTGCACTGTTGCAGTCGGATGCCGCGGCCAGAACTGGCGAATAAGGATTTTTTGGTTTTGATGTAATCGGATAGAATCCACCTGAAGGATTCCTGAATATTTTAAAGGAAATAACCTAGGATTGTGGTTTTTTGTTTTTTGGGGTTTTTTTGGTGTATCTGTTGATATATTAGTAGTGTAGATTTTCTAGGGCCACAGGGGTCAGGTACTGTGGCTGTCATCCGTGGTGTAATGAATTTTGAGAGTGTCACTATGCTGCATGAATCCTGTTTAGAGAGTAGAAAGAAATAGTTAATGCCCTAGTGGTTGAATGATCAAACCTGGGATACTAAAGCCAAAGGTGAATGAGAATGAGACATGAGAGACATGCATAGTAGGAATAGCACATGAGCTCATGGACTGCCTGGGAATGAGGGTGGTTCTACTTGCAGGTGGTCAGGATCATCATAGTCCAAGTTTCCTACTGCACTTGTAGCAGGATTAAGCTTTAAACATACCCGCATTTAAAATTATCCTCATACCTTTCCCCCCATTTCCCTGCTACTCAAGGATTGTGTGCAGAAGGGCTATCATGAAATGGGCAGCTTCATTTATGTTGCTCTAGGAGTTGTAGCAAGTGATAAGAATGTAGAAAATAAGTTTTGGTTTGGCCAAGATGTTTTTCAGGGTCTTTGGTAGGAGTTCTGTCTCTAAGTGAGCTCTTGAACTTCAGAGCTAGCATGAAAAACAGGTAACCATGGACTCTGTTGCTTCTGCTCCTGGAGAACTGGAAACAAACCAAGATACTGAAGGAAGCTGCTTATGTCATAGCTTCCTCTGCTCCACAACCCAGGGGGGTTGTGCTAAACAGTTGTTTCACATTTGAATTACAGTCATAATCCCTGGAAGTCCTCTAAATCTTCTAGTCTTTTCTCTCTGCAAGCAGAGAGGCTCTTGCAGTAGGTCATTAATGAAGTCTTGTTCATTAGTAACCATTGCTTGAGGACTAACTGGTGACAAACCATTGCTTCCTACATTGTGTGTCTGGGGCCTTCTGCATTAGTTAGTGCCTTGCTGCACCTCTGCCCAGCCACTAAATAAATGTACAGTTGATTCCCTTATGTTCTTGACTGTGTGTTGATTAATGGGAGATTTATTTTCTTCTGGGAAATCTTTTACTTCTGCTGTTTTTATTTAAGTTGTCTTCATTTCCCTGCTACTCTCTACAAATGTAGCCCATAATATGAGCTAGACTTATGAAGTGAATCAACTTGCATGTAGGTCTGTGTTTCACTGGTTTCTCCTAGTCTGTAGGAATTCACTGATTAGCAGAATTAACTATGCACCTAAAAGAGATAATTTTCAGCCAGTTCTGGAAATACTGCTTTATTCCAGGCATATTTATGGGTTTTTCACTGCAGTGAAAAGGCTCTTCCTTGCAGTGCAGATTGACCAGTGAGGAGAATCCACATGCTGAAAAATAACTGGAATTTTTTTTTGCATCAGTTAATGTAAGAAAGAAATGTGGCAATGTGATGATTGCATCTCTGGGGTAGATAACACAAGTGGAGATCAGAAATCTGAGCAGACAAATGGGATGAAGTGTAAATGAAGGGAAAATCAATTGAGAAGTAGTGGATTATCAGACCATACAAAGTAGAACAAAGGTATGCAGTGAAAGATGTAAGTAGAATTTTGGTCACTAACTTCAAATTTATTTTTGAAGCCTTTATTACCTTTTTCCCATTTTTGTATACTGAACCTCTGGGTTGTTACTAGTTGTTATAGACACACTTTTGTTAAAATTTAAGCATTACTGATGGGATGATTGAAAAGATGCAAAACAAAAAAGGTATGGGAGGAAAACGTGAACACAACTTGTAGACCAAGGCAATTTGTAGTAACAAAAGTGGAAGCAGCAGAAGCACTCTTGGTGTAATGTGATGTCTGCAGACGTTTTAGCAATGCTTTGATATTTGCAGATGTATCAAACCCCTGATTTCTTCATATAGAGGTACTGCATGTTAAATTTGAGTGGTCACTGGCCTTAAAGATGGTATTGATTATTCAATTATTCTGATGAACTTTCAGTATAATATGAATCTGTTTTCTGGAAGATCTTCAGCATGGCCTAGAAATGGAGTAAGATGGAGGAGTGAGTGAGAGCACACTGGACTTTGTCCTGTTTTTCTTACATTTCATCCCATTGTCAAGGACCAATGTGACTACAAATGTCTGTTGACTGTTGAGTGATGGTGATGATGTTGTGTTTCTGCACTCTTGGCAATTGTAGGCAGATTTAGCATCGATGATGTGTACCTCTCTGATGACTGCACCTCTCTGGCCTAAGAGTAAGGGGTGTGACAAAGTGTCTCTCTTCTGAGCCATTCCCTTAACCCTATGAATGAATTAAGGAAAAGAGCTTTGCTGGAGACCTGCCGTGTTAACAGATGTTTAATTCTGATTAAATATTTTATTTTCAAACTTTTTTAGGTGATCACAATATTTCTTAATACTCATGGTTCTCTTTAGTACAGTATATCTCTGAATTGTAGTACTGCACTATCAGATTTGTCAGGACTTTTAGTCTTCTAGCTGAAGTGACAATATTCTCTCTCTCTCTCTGAGCAGGCTAAAACTTCATCTAAGGAAAAATCAGCGCATCAGGCTGATGCTGGTTTGCCTTGTGTTTTATCTACCTAGATGGGGTGGAAACACTACATTCTGTTTCATATCCTCCATGGACTCCTGCATAAAAGAGTATTTTCCTTATAGGGCTGTGCAAAGGTTCTAGTTAAAGATTTGCTGACAGTGACAGCTCTCAGCTCAACTCATATTTTGAACTTAGTGAAGGTGTTTATTTTGTGTGATACAGCACAGTAAATTCTGTATATGTCTGGGGCTTGTAGGTTAAACTTTCTTCCACTGCTGGGGTGTGCTTGTAGGGTCCTCTGTGGCATAAATGTCATTCACTTTATACTGCACATGTGTTCTTACTAAAAGTCTGTCTAGGTATGTACCTGTAATTGCAGTGTGAAGAGAACATTAATTGTCATGAATTACTGACAGTCCTGTCAGTAGTTATTTCTAGTAAATGTATTTTCTTTTATGGTTGACAAGAAAACTCCTGTTTATTTCCTTTAGAGTCACCTCTGAAAGAGAAGAGAAGGAGAAAAAACATGTTATCTGGCAAATTATAAAGACCCATATGCATTACACTGTTACAATAACTTGCACTTTTCTGGTCTATTAAGGAGGCTGTTTAAACTCACTGGTTAGAGCTCCTCCATTCCTTTTATTTAAAAATATCAGACTTTCTGATGCCAAAATTGTGGAAAGTTTGTAAATGCAATGACAGCAAAGAAAAATTTTATTTGAAGCTCTTAAAGCTAATCTAGGTGTATCAGGAATTATGCAATAATAAACATGTGGGATTTTAGAAAATAGTATTTAAAGGTATATGTAAGAAGGATGCATGGGTTTTGAGGATTTTTAAGTGCTTAGTATATTTGAGAGTTATTCATCCTTACTTGAAATGCACATTTCCAAGAAGCACTTGCAGAATGAGAGAGTTCTAAAACAGACATTATAGCGTGCATTTTCTCCTATTTTTTTCAGCCCTCTGCAAAATTAAAAAGGAAAATAGGAGGGAAAAAAGGGATGGAGGATATATCCCTGCTTTGAGGGATGGAGACTTATAGACTAATCTGTCATTGAGATGCTAGTGGGTAGCAGCATTGGCTGCCGACTGCATTTTTCTTCCTTTTCTTTCTCTGAATGTTGAAACAAGGAGCTAAAAGGACAGTCCTTTCCCTGACAGCTTTTTTTTCTGGATCATTTAATCCACACTGCAATTACTGAAAGCAGAAATGAATCCAGCAAACTAGGTTCACATAAATTATAAAGAGCCATAAAATCCAACTCTTCCTAGTTAAAGGTAAACAAAAAAGAAGCTAGAAAAGATCATGCCATGCATTTCTCTGCTTGCTTATTGAGCTTTCCAGGTCTAGTTTTCACTGCATTCAATTTCAAGATGTGAGCTGCAGAACCCTCCCAGATTTTGTTTGTTGATTTAAAATGCTACTGTGTTTTTAAACTAATGCAATAGACAAGAGGAAGACCAAACCCCAGACTGAACTGCAGTAACAGCAAAGAAATTTTTCCTCTAACCTCTACTCTTTGGACTTCTGGAGGGCCGGCTTTGGTCTATTCAGGATGCTGATTTGGAGAGTACCTTAGGAAAAGCCCTTAAAAACAATGGAGTCTCTAGGAAAGATGGACATTCTTCAAGAAAGAAATCTTGAGGGCACAGGAGCTGGCTGGCCCTATGTGCCAAAAGGTGAGCTGGCAGGGAAGATGACCAACCTGGCTGGGCAGAAAGCTTTTGCAGGAACTCAGGGGAATAAAGGGTGTATCACCTTTGGAAAAGGAGGCAGACAACTCTAATGTGCCATGGTCTAGTTAATAAGGTGATGTTAGGTCTTAGGTTGGACTTGAGGATTTCAGAGGTTTTTTCCAACCTAGTTGATTCTGTAATTCTGTGAAATTTTGAAGGCCTGTGTGTGGCTAAGTCTGAAGCTGGCTGCATACTTTGGTCTATAGCTGTGATAAAAAAAGAAACATGTATGATAAAGGTATTCTTGTTAGATAAATTAGATGCATCCTTACCTTTGGGGTAGTGGAAGAGGAGTAATGATAACAAATAGTCTTTATCATAGACTTTATATTGCAGAGATCTCTATATTAAAATATTAGCTTATAGACTGCTCAGAACACCAGTGGCAAACATAGAGTCCTTGAATACCTTTGGCTGCTAAGTTTGTAGAGTTTAATGCAGCATAATAAATAAACTTACAGTTAAGTGTCCATTATGAGTTCATTCGTAGCCCCTGACCTTCTGGAGTAATGGTTATGAACTACCTTTTTAGATGTAAGTAATTCCAATTCAGAAATGGACGGGGTTTTCTGGTGTTCACTTTTATACAAAGAGCTGACATCAGCAGTTGTCTTATAACACACTTGAGCAAGTTATTAATAGGCTGTAAATGGCTGGGTATAGCCTGTCTGTCCATTTATCAAATATTAATGTCAGTTTATCATCCGTATAGATTTTCATAAATTGCTAGGTCAGCAGAAGACTCATTCCTTCCTGGAAGGCTTTAAAGCACTGGGAAAACAGATGAGTTAGGAATCTCTCAAATTCCATTTTACTGTGCAAACAGACTGACGCACAGAAGAATGAGAATTGTTTTGCTTCACAGCTCAATTCATTCTTGAAAACAAACTTCTAATTGCATGCTGAAAAAATATCCATGATTTCCAGAGTCTACATTTCTCTTTTAAAATGCATGAGTTTGATTTAGAACCTGGTCAGAAGCTTTATGGGCTTCAGTGTCCATGTAGATAGCTTGGAGAAATTTGTTCTGCACTACATTGATGACAGAGTTTGTCTGAGTGGTCCCTGCTCCACACTGAGTGTGGAACGGTAGGTGGTGTGAGTGCTGCTGTAGGGAGGAGTGGGGCTCCCTGTCCATCTTATTATTCAAATCCTGCTGAAGGTGTCAATGGTATGGTAACAGAGATACCAGCTAACAAAACACTTGGAGGAAAATATCACACAGGTCATTCAGCACAGATGTTATGTGTAAGAGTCAGTGTATGTATTGAATTGGATCAATATCCCATTTAGCCCCATACCCTTTTTCTCATAGATGCTAAAAGCATGTACCATGGATGAGTGTAAGAACAGGGCAAACATGTGAATTTTTCCCTCATTGAATATTGGTGTGCAACCATTTTCAGCTCAAGGACATCCCAATGTGTTAACTCTGAATGTTGGGGTGGTTTTTTTATGTGAAAATTACCTAGCCCTCACCTCAGCTTTTCCAAAGTATCATCAGCCCCAATACACTGTGTCAATGGGTGTGCCAATCAGCTACTGGTTCCATACAAAATCACCCCTTTGCTTTCACCCTGGAGACAAAGAGAATGATTGGTCCAATTACTCATGATTTCACCCATTTGTATCACCTCTCCATCTCATCTCATTTCCAATACTCATTCTTGTTAGCTGAAAAAAAATTAGCATTTGGCCAGCAGCTACTCTTGAACACCAAATGCTGAAATGTGCCACTGGTGAAAATTTAAATTTAAGCTTTGTTTACAAAGGTAACAGAGTAGAAGAAAATTCACATTGTATAGAATTAAAAGATAGTGCCCTTGCTCTCAGTGTAGGAAGAAATCTTACTAATCTGTGTAAAAAGGCACTTCTGTCAGGAGGAGTAATGGATTTTTAAAATAATGCTTATAAATCACATTTCATTCAATCAGTTCTAAGCTCTTTGAGACAACTCTTTAGAAAGTTGTACAAGGTAGTTAATTGCACTGGCACTTAGGTGAAATCATTCTGCTCTGGTGAATGTTGAATTGCAAGGGATTTACATCATGCCTGGAGAACATGTCCAGTGGTGGTGTATTTAGCATTGCAACAGAAGGGATGCAGATACTTCTCACCTTTTTGTACTGATCTACTCCCCTATTTTAAATTTGTCTATGTAATTTTATATTAAATCTATATAAACATGCAGCTGATTAAGCAGTTGTTTCCTGTCTGACACGTACATGACCAAATGCAGTGACTCTAAGCATTTACTGTAACTACTAATGCACTCTGATGCAGAAGGGATGTTTGCAAGTACCCATGTGCTGACCAGCTCCACTTGGATATAAAATCTCTGCCAAGTCCTCTTGATAATTACTTAGTTAGGGGTTTTAGAGTAAATGCAGGAACTGTGTAGCAAAGCAGGTGCATTACTGATGAAATTGTGTGGTGTATTAAGTCAGTTCTTATTCCTCGCTCAGTCCATTTAAATAAAATAGTGTAAAGAAAGTTTTAACTTGGCTTTCTTTGTGTGGGTGAATTTGACAGTACAACCCAAAGCCTCACTCTGTATTGTAGCATCTGACAGTGAGAATTAGCAGAACAAGTTTTGAGGGAGAATGCTGATGTTGCCGTCCTTTATTTGTGTCTATGTCCTCAGTTCCACAAGCTTCCCATTGATACTTGGGTTACTGTAGATGGATCAAATCTATGGACTTTGAAATGCTTTGAAGTGCTTTGTTTAGAAGTGGGTTTTCATTCTGTAACTGAAAATACAACATTAGAGACGCAGCTCTAGGTTCCCTCTCTTCCTGTCCTTTGCACTAAATGAAAACAAGCATTACATTTATGCCAGACTTTGCTAGCTCCATTTCCTGCTGGATATGTCTTAAAATAAAACTCAGGATACTGTTATGCCTATTTACTTGTGCTCACAGGCTGCACTGCTTTAAGCATAAACTGTTGCAGTACCAACATTATTTGCTGTAATAAAAGCAAATGTACTAACTTCCAGCCCTGACAGATGTCTCAGTCTCCTGCCCTGACCTTGTGTAAAGTGTCTGTCTCCCCTTCCCCCTCCCTGTCCCCAGCTACTTCCCTCATGCAGAGAATTATGTTGTCATGCTTGTGTCTGCTCCACTTCCACTGCCTTGTGCCTACATCTGGTACTGGGAAAGGGGTAACAGGAAGGGCAGTTTTTTAGCTAATGTCTGACTGCACATATGTGAGACAAACAACTTGTGTATGCCCTTTTTTTAACAGTTCTAAACAAACACATATGGTTTAATGCAGTGTCCAAGGAACTGGGTGTATCTTACCAGACAGAGAAACTGCTGGAGGTGGCTGCACTCAGCCTCTGGTACATTATCTTCTACATGACCTTTTGTTTTCAACTGTATAAACCCCCAGTAAATACAATTTTATGCTACACATTCAGTTTTTCCTGCTTTGAATTTTAAGCTCAGGTTCAGATATCTCAGATTTACCAAAGCTATTTCTTCCACATGTCCTTCTGCAGTGTGGCATTTATAACAGGCCTGTTGTTTGTACTAAACTATGTTTTCTCAAAGGCTGTTATTATCAGTCACAGATATGTTGATATATTTGTCTCTGCTTCTTTACACAAATAGGGTTACATAGTGAACATTCTCCATAGCTACACAGACAGCTAAATAGTTTTACTTAAGGGTGCTTCATTAGTTGTTTGTTAGGCTATTCCCTAGGACATGTATGCAGTTTGATTCTCTAAGAAATCCCAACATTTTTATTAATTATGTAATTTTATGGGTCCGTTTCAGTTTGCTACTTTCATTACTATGATTCTTAATGACGTGTCTGTGGGTCGATGTGCACTTACATGGGCATGGACTCAATAAAGCATGTCCATTATTCTCTTCTGAAAAGATACTCAGTCATCTTAAGATGTTCCCAAAATGGAGGAGAATAATCTCTGAGAGAAGGATTATCCCTTTGTAATGCTTATGCCGTACATTGGACCATAAGTGCATGCTGTATAGATTGGGGGGGTAGGTGTGCTATTAGAAACTGTATTAATATGAAGAATGTATCAACATAGAACTTAGGCTTTAGAATTTACAGTTACATTTTGAGGGAAGGGACGCAGCAACCTTAATGTACCAACTCAGCACTTGCTCAGTTTTCAACAGGTTGGTTCCTGTTTTGAATGTTTTGTGTACTGTGCTGTTGCTCTTGCTCATAAAGACATCCAATAGAACTTGATTTTACAGCATTTTGAGGAGTGAAATCACTGAAAGTACTTCAGGTTTCTTGGGACATGCTGTGCTTACCACTTTAGTTATTCCAGTGAGGCTCTGGGGTAGCTTTTTAGCACCATTAGTACAAAGGATCAGCTGGTGTCTGGAGCCTCATCAGGGGCTCCAGCTGCACCTGGAGTCTCCAGCTCATGGTGCCAAAAAAAGAAAGGGCAAAACTTGCTCAACTTGAAGATTGGTGATTTAACTTGGAGCACAAGATTCAGTAATGATGGATTTGAAAAATGACAAAACCTGGTAATTCCTGCCTCTGCCTTCTGCTTTGTGTAGATCTATAGTAATAGTGTAAGACAACATCACACCAACTGATGGTGTGAGGCAGTGGGGAGAACTGGGAGAGTATTTTCAAAGAAGCTTTTATTGCACAAGCATACAGGTTGCTTAGGAACATAAACTGCAATGAAATCAGCCAGAACTTGTTCTCTGGGGGGATTTTAGGTTTTCTGCATTTTGAAAATCCCAGCTAACTTAATGTGTGTCTGTGGGTTTCTGAGGGGAAGAGTGTGCTGCATGTGGGACACTGTAGGAGCAAGGGGGTGAAACAAATTCTAACAAATGTGACCTGCTTTCCCAGAGCACAGAACTTCTTCTTGATGTAACACATTTTAAAGCAGTATGTGCTGCCATCACTAGTAACAGTAGAATAATTATTTTCCCGGAAAGTTTAATTTGAAAACAAAGTTACAACTTAGAAAATTCTTCTTCCTTTAGTTTTAGACATATGTAACTTTTAAAGGATCTAAGAGAAAGCATTTCATTCTGGGTTAGAAAAAAAGAAGAATGGCTGCCTCCCATATATTTGGCCCCTGTTGTTTGTTTGTTTGTTTCCTCCCTTTTGTTTCTATTAAAGTAAAACTCCATATCCTGGAATTTGTTCCTTTTCTTTTTTTAGCTCCCTTTGAAGTTGATGACTTTAGCAATAATTTTGGCAGGGGTACAGTCTTATAATGATTTTGCTCTGATACTAGGCTGCTTTTGTGTTCTCTTTCCATTGATAAAAACCCAAAACCCAAGTCTCTTAGGGTTGTAATATTCAATTAAAGAAGTGATGTTTACATTTCCATCAAACTAATAATTATATATATCATTTTAATTTTGATCTCTATTTGTGCCTGTGTCTGAGGAGAAGGAAAAGACCTGACAGCTGAAACACACTTTTTGAAAGGCTCACTGCTTTTAGTTTTCAAAAATGTTTGTCTGAAGGGAGGACCCAAGCCAATATTTGGGATTTAAACCAGAACATGTATTACATTTCCAGAAGCCTGTGGTTATGGTACACAAGTAATCCCTCAGTTTTTAAAACTCTGTTGTTGAAATGCTGTGTGAAAAAATCTCCAGGAAACATAAATGTTTTTTGTGTCTATTGTATCTTATTGGAGGCTTCTAAAAATGTAATTTTTGAGACTTCAGTTTTATGCTTTGCCATTACTCTTGCTGATTGCTCATAATGGAAACTATGTTTTAGGCCTATGAGCATGCACTAAATCATAGTAATTTTTCCAAGAAAGTGTGGATGAAAATTAGAAATATTAGTGGGGATTACCAGGTGCAAATCTCAGTATCCACCATCCATCCCCAAGGGCGCTGAGTGACTACACCTCTCCTACCCCACATTTCTGGAAAGTGTATCAAAGCTGCTGTGCCTTCTGAAATGCATGATCAGGCAGGTGTTTTTGTCTCTGTCTTTAACTGGATCCCTCTGTCCCATCATCTATACTCGGTATTTTCCAAATGGCACTGACAAGTTATTTGCAGAGGAATGTTAATACTTGTCATTCTTGTCTTTTAGGCTGGATCACTTCAAATTTTAGTCATCCATATTTGTTTTTTTTTCTCCTCTTCTGTTTCTGATGAATAAATTCCCAGTTTACAGCAAAAAATTTCTTGGTATGTAATCTCAGGTTTTGTCATTCTATATTTATTATTTCAGTCTTGTAGTTTTTTTGTATAAAGATCCTATTGCTCTCCTACATTGGCAGTGCTTTCCAGTTTCAAGAGCTGTTGAATGTTATTGAAATGCTTATGGTCTTTTTTTTTTCTGGTTAATTAATAGACTTTATAAGCTGGTTGTCAATACAACCAACACATCCATTACTTTTTTTTTCTTGCAAGACATCATGTTTTAATTTTTTCTTTACCTCGTTTCTTACCATATGATTCTCTGACTAATAGCTGTGTTGTCCGTACTGAATAATACATAAATGTTATTTTTATTGGTTGCTTTACTAAATCCAGATTAATTTATTCTTATGTCTAGAAAAATCTGTTATTGAAAGGATACTAAGGTACCTGGCAAATATTTTATCTTCTTTTTTATCTTCTCTCTATTCATTGAGAGCTGTTCTAATATTGTTATCAGTTTAAGTCAGGCTGATAGAATTGTAGTTTCCACTTTCAGTTTTTTTCCTTTTCTAAATGTAATCCCTCCATTCAACATTTTCAAGAGAGGTGGTTTTGTTAAGATTCAGAATGATCATGGTTGCAGGTGTGTAGTTTGATTTGTCAGTTCTATATAATAATTCTGTAATAATTCTTTGTTGGGTCCTCCCACTTTGAATTCTGTTCAAATTTTAACTTTAAGGTATGTAACTTCCATTTCTGTGACCTCACTCTAGTTATGCTGACCACAATCATTACTGAAGTGAGGAAGGTACTCCTTGAGCTCTAGAACAATGGCCAAGTTTGACAGCATGCTCTTGTTTCATCCTAGTGCACACATTTCTGCTTGCTGCCTTCTGTCCATGAATACCTATATATTTTTATCATGATTGACTGAAGTCCTAGATTTTCTCATATCCAATCCCCGCCCCCCCGCCTTTTTTTTTTTGCCTTTGCTAACTGCTCATTTTTCACATTATGTTTTTATCACATACACTTTGAGATACAGACTGACTGCTGTTTATTCCTCCATTTAATTTAAACTTAAGGGATAACTACAGAGTCTGAAGTACTCATGTCCAATGACTTTGTTATTTTCATTGGTTTGTGAGTCTCTGAGAAGCTAAAGCTCCTCAAAAAGAAATGATTCCTGGTGATACTCTTTCTCCAAACATATTGTAATTCTCTCTGTATATCTGCAAGTCCAGCCCTGGGGCCAAGGACACCTATAGCAGATACCCAGCTTTATTCCATTTAATTATAGCAGATACCCAGCTTTATTCCATGTGATGCTGGGGAAAAAAGTCCCCTGAACAGCATATCCTCTGAACATTAGCTCAACACTTTGCAGCTGTTAAAGTCTCATCTTCTTGCTCTGAGGACTAAACATCTATGTTTCCCTTGGCTCACAGACTTGCATGTGAATTCATCCGGGGGGAAGTGGTGTTTGTTGTTTTTTTTTTTAATAATATGTGGGTTAACTGCGGCTGATGGTAGCATTCCTCCTCTGGTGGGACATTTCACTGGCTTATGCATTGGGGATTTATTTCGTTAGGCCGTTCATTCTTTAAGCCTCTGGAATCTGAATCTCTGTGGGGTCTCTAAGCACCTTCTGGAGTTACCATAAATCTTTCAAGTGACTGTTGGGATTCAGCCCAGCTCCTCTTGGCTTCTGCATCTTCCGCCTTTTCTTCTTAAAAAAGCTTTTCTGAATTTTGTTCTCATGTCAATCTTATGTGTCTCCAATTAAATAAGACCACATCTTCTCCTCTCTGTAAATTACTGGGATTGTCCCACTCTTTTTCCAAGTCTTTTTAAGTTTGTGCTTTATCTGCTCAGTGAATTTTACTTGCTTAGGTATTCTTTGCTCTCTC
The DNA here is from genome assembly GCA_035041345.1 of Poliocrania exsul. Lineage (NCBI taxonomy): Eukaryota > Metazoa > Chordata > Aves > Passeriformes > Thamnophilidae > Poliocrania > Poliocrania exsul. The sequence continues at coordinate 29,679,763 of JAWWLZ010000139.1, read as the reverse complement.
CACTTCCTCCTTGTGGACAAGCAAGAGAAACTCTTTCCTGACTACTTTAAACAGCCTCACCCTATGAAGCAATTGTTATCCTTTATGGCTAGTCATTCTGTCTGGTTGGAGTGGTATGGTTGGAAATGGTGTGTATGAGAGTTACTCAATGAAAATGGCAGTATTTATAAAACAGCTTCCAAATGTCAGACAAAGTTCATGAGTTGTTTATAGGGAGGATTCCTGAACTGTCCCAGGGAGTGTGGATATTCTCACCATGCAATACTAAAACTTTTTCTTCAGTGGAATTGTTAATGAAGCCTTCAGAGAGCCTTAAGAGGCAGTCATCTGTCATATTCCTCATCCTACTTTTAAGAATGCTCTAGAAAATTCAGGACCTCTGAATATTTAGAATATGAGTTTTCCCTTTTAAAATTAATATTCCTTGAATTAAAGAAGATGCATTGCTATAAGCAAGTAATAGGATCTCTGACTGTGGAGAATAAACGTGTCAGTCCTATTTCTCCTGCATTTGTGAAGTTCTTAAGAATAAGATCTTTTGTGGTTATAATTCAGCCTACTGTTATTTATAACTTTGCTGTTGCATGTACAAAATGGGGGAAAGGAAGACACAAATAATTAAAGTACTGATGGAAGATAAAAACAGTTGTAAGGTATAAGAAGGAGGCAAATAATAGAAAAGAGATGAAGCTGGAATATTAAGCTGCTGTCAGCAGTAGCCAGGAAAAAAAGGGGCATTTTGTCATTGTAATGAATTGGTCATCAGAAGAGACAGATGAGCAGAGGCAAAGAGAACATGATGAATTGTCTCTGAAGAGTCCTGCAGAGTGTGAAGCTTTCTGTGAGTTGTAGTGCATGTGTATTGTGATCACTGTCCTTAAAATACTTGAAAGGTAAGAAGAATTTTAGTTTGGGAATGAATGCTGTTGTGAGAGTTTCACCTGGTCAATAGGACTGAAGCAGAGTTCTACAAACTGCCAGAAATTCAATTAAGCTTTCAGAGCAAAAACATGTATCAGTTCTCCTTTTGTATTTCATTGAACAGTAGCAGAGGGAAGGACAGTCACCCAGAAGAGCTGTGTTATAAAGTTAAGGATTAGTACAAATGGTTTTACAATGGCATGAAGCTACATATGGTTAGTGTTAGATACACTGGTGTCCAGACTGATCTACAGAAACACTTTTCGAGCTGTGAGACAGGAACTGACTGTCAGTTGCAGCAGCATCTTTTGGAGAGAGTTGGAGTTACAAGCACCTTGTGAGCTCGATATGTTCTGGTCATTTAACATATAGTAATGTAAGTCAAGGTATATGAGGCTTCTGTTTGGTACAGATTTTTGTTGTGTATCAAACTGTGATCTAAAAACAATTTCTGCAGTGAATGGATGGGGAAAATGACATTAACACATTTCAGGGCAGAGGTTTTCTCTAAACCATGACAGTAGTAAATATTTTTGTTGTAAACCATAGAAGGGGACTAATAAAGTGATAGGCAGATTGGCTTATTTTTGTTTCTTGCTGTTAAAAAGTCCATTTCCAGAGCAACCTGTTAAGCAGATAGCCCCCTTTAGTACCATACATCTGGATTTTTTTCTCTTCAGATGTCTGAATGCTTTTTAACAAGTATACAGTAATCTGTCCATTCAATATTCTTGTAATATTATTTGGCAGCAATAAAGTGGTAGTGTTCCTTCTCCTTTAAAATATAATGAAAATAGAATTTCGTCGGATACAAAAGTGTAAGCTGAGTTCTCATTATTTGGCTACTCTTGTTTAAAATATGAACTTCGGGAACACTTTGTTTTTGCATAGGACTACTCTAGAGTTATTCATCTCACCAGATTAGCTCACATCCTCTTCATATTTTACAGTCATTGTAGACTGTGGAAACTGTAATGTAGTCCACAGATTTAGATATTAGGAACATTATGTGTATTTGTGACAATTCCAGGAGGATTTTATATCTTCAGAGAGTTACTAGGCTGTAAGTACAGTGGTCACTTCTAGCTAAAGCATCAGTAATGTGGACGAACTTTATGTGATATGTTACTTAAAAACTTAAAATACTAATATTAATTTGGTAGAGCCATCTGTACTTTTTTCTTTCAATCTGTGAGGTTTGAGGTAATTTATCCATATTTTGTAACTCCAGTACCATTAGTCAAAAGTTCTTTTAGGTGGAATTTTTGGATTATCAGTATGGGTTTGACATTTAGACCAGCAGCACAAAATAAGTAGTAGCAGTGTTAGGCTGTTACTGATATGTTCTCTGGTTCAGATCCCCAGAGATTTGACTTCTATTAGCTCTTTTATCACACTTATTCTGGTTCAGTGCTTTAGATCTTATCCTGCCTTGTCTGAGCTGAAAGATTAACACATGCTTCCAGTTGAGGTGAACCTGAATTTTTTTTCATTGCTTTTTTATATTTCAGATTAAATATGAAATTAACAACGTGCTGCAGGCTGAATGAAATGTTGACATCCTTTGTAAATAAAGCAATTTTTTGATCCTTAAGGAAAGCAAAGAAATTAATAAAGTAAATGTTTGCGCTCTTTCTTTTTTTTTTTCCCCTGATAGCTCAGTTGTTAATTCACTCATAAAAGAACAGAGGCAAAAATCAAGCTCCCATTTCCCATTTTTCTGTAAAGGGATGGGTGTGTGATATCTTTAAGTAAAGGCTTTTCCTGATCATTAAAACCAGACACAATTCAGACTGTATTTTCCACAATCACAGCTGTAGACTTGTGCTTGGAATACATTTCAGGTCTTGAAGGTGTTCTTAATCACTGTGATATTATTCTGGTGAGATGCTGTAGCATGTCATGATGTTTCCTAGGGAACTGATGACAAGAAAACCATAATGTGGAATCCATCTTATGGAAGTAAGACCTAAAAGAAGAAAGTTGAAAGAGAAAGAAAAGTCCTGGACTGTAAAGCAAGGTTCTCTTTCATAAAGGAGAGGTTACTGTGAAATTTCAGTTTCCTTTGTACTCCCACCATTTCATTGCTGCTGGTTTATTTCCCCCAGAAGCCTCTTAAATACTTTCAGCCTGACTTAATTATCTTGAATTAATTAGTTCAATATAAAGAGGAGAACACTCAATATCAATGGTTGACTTGTGAGGGACCTGCAGTGAAGTTGAAGAAATGGGGATAAAAATGGGAAAGTCTTAACAAATGCTTCTGCAGAAACACTTGCAGGGAATGGTAATGAGTTACTTCAGAGCCTAATGGCTTTGTCCAGGTGTTAACAATCTAAAGGGGGACAGTTTCAGCTGCATTCCTTGTAGCAGGATATAATACTTCAGGCAGTTAATTGCCTAGTAGATTTAATTTTGGCAGGATAGATTACTGATGTATTTGTTTCCATTCTCTAGAAATTCTACTTGTTCACCATTTAATGTGTCCCTTGCCTTAAGTTTCCACTTAGTGGAGTATTTTATCACTGACCTGTTTACTACATGTTTAGTCTTTCACTGGTATGTATTGTGAGTAGGAAAAACGGGTTATTGGAAACTTAGCCCTGTGTGTTGCAATTAAAACCTCTGTAAGTTTAGGTAGCATCTGGAATGTCTGTTGATGATAAAGCTTTTCATTTTGGTAGTTGTATGTGGGGAGAGGCCTTTGTTATTTTCAAGTATTTGAAAGTCTCACAGACAGTGTTTTCCTTTAACAAGGATAGCATTTGTGTGAACTGTGCTTAACTAGAGTTTATGCTGTTGTTCCCTGCAATTAGAAATGGATGGGTTCAAGAAGTTAACAGTAGATGTCTTTGTCATCTTTCTGTCTTTATCCATTTATAGTATCTGAAAGGTATTGTTAAGATATTGAGATGTGGTAAGTGCATGTCCAGTTTAAAATCCCCAGGTTAAACTATAGAGATCATTAGGAGAATGTGTCACAGTTACCCTGCTACCACATGGAAGTGATCATCTATTCTGCCACTTACAATCTTTATTATTAGATTGTAAAGTTTCCCCTTTACATGTAAATATCAGGCTATGGTGAGACAGCAAAAGTTAAGGTTTTTCAGTATCTTAGTGGAGGTAGTACCTAGAAAACTTCTGGAAGTCCAGTACTTGAAACAGGTATTTTAATGAATTTTAGACATCAGAATTTTTCATAGCAATTGTGCAAAAAAATAATTTGAATTTTCTTCGTGACACTGATGCTTGTAATAAAGGGAATGAAAATTAGTAGTTTGTTACTTTTCTCACTCCTACCTATGCCAGGATCCAGCTGTAAATGGTATCTGGCCTCATGTAAAGCTTTTATCTTCTAAACCCAGCAATACAGAACACGGAGCACGCTCAGCTTACAGAGTTGCTTCAGCACTTGTGCTCTCAGGTAAGCCAGTGCTACTGAGCAGTGAGCAGTTTGATTGATGGTGCTTAAATCGGAATGGGAAAAAGGGTTCTTTCCACACAGTCCTCTGCACAAACTACAAAACTTACTCTGGTTTCTTCTGTATTTTTAATATTTTATCAAGGTGCCTAGTATTTCTATCCTAGGCCATGTGACTAGTTTATTTTCCTTACTTGATTTGTAACTGAAGCTGTTTCAGCTTCTTACATCTGTCTTTTACTGTCTGTCTGAACAGATACTTTCCTCCCAAAGTCACTTGTACAAAACACATGTATTGCTGCACTGTGCTTTATCCTGTAAAACTTCACGTTGTAAGCAACTGACAGATACACAAACTACAAAGCCTGATTGTGGTAGAATAACATTTCCAAGTATACAAAGAGACTCGTTATGTGGGGTTTCTTTGTAATTGTTCATTGTAACCTTTTGCGTTATAATATTTTTCAGCTCAAGGGAATTATGTTAGAATTTCCCATAACATGAACCAGGATGGTGACTTGTTCTGTGTGCTGCTAAAAAATTTGCTCTTATGAAAAACGTGCTTTTAATAATACAAGTGGCTATTATTTTTGTCAGCAGCATTTGCATGATTTAACAATACGGAACGCTTTAGTAACATCAACGTGACAAATACGGAACATTTAGTCCTGTCATGAGGCATTTTTTGTGTGTGGCAGGGTTTCTCTTTTTCTAATTAAGTTGAGGAAAGACCCAGTTTTGGTGTTTTTCTTTTCTTTCTGCAGTGTGGTTGGTAAATCTCAGTTTTGCCCAAGATAGTGATCAGTCTATTCCATTCCTGTGGGGAATTGCTGACACCCATTGGCAAACTTTTCCCAACTTCAAAGCTTAGTCTATTAACTGTCACACTTCTCTGGTTCTATTAGTGTTGCTATATTTTTATATCGAAAGGTATATTTTTCTTCTGGATTCCTAGCCATGATGTGTCTTAACTTCTAGTTCAGTAGTTGTGAAGTTTAGCATATGGTTCTGTTTCTGAATTCCTTGTCCACTCAAGATGGAAGCTTTCATTGGTAAAAATAGGGTGAAAAGAAGAACTTAGGGATAGTTTCTCAGACATTTTTTCTTCTTCTTGCTGTTGTTCCTGGTTTTCTTTTTTAGCACAATCTGACTTGAAAAGAGAGCCAGTGTCTTCTCTTGAAGTTGTTGATTACCCTTGTTGGGCAATGCTGTCCAAAGTTTTAGAGTAAAAGAAAATCTTCCAGTCTATTCCTGTCTTAAGGCCTTGAAAATGTCCAGTGCCCATGGCCTGACTGAGACATTTAAATATGTGTAATTATGTGGTCATCTAGTATAAAGAGGAAGATAAAATTTAAGTTTGTCATTATCTATTCTGCATTGTCTGTTATAATAATACTACTGTTCCTGTTTCAGATCTGGCTTTGGATATTGTACTTGTGTAACTGTTTAAGCCATCTCATTGACTGCAGCATTACCAGCCACAAAGAACAGCAAAATTCAATGTGCTTGGCTCTGCCATTTAGATTTCCATTTGTTTCTGAAACTTGACTGGGCTGTTTTCTTTAGTATTATAGTAGAAATTCTTTTTAGTTGTGAGTTATCTCTCTGAGGGTTTCTAGTTTATAATTTTTTCTACTGTGAATTTTTCTCTACATTTCTTTGATACTGTGCAGAGTATCACAACTTTGAACAAACTTTGATTCACTGCAGTCTGTCTTTAGATGCATCTATAAAAGAAGAGGCACTTGATACCACTGTCTGAGTCCAGGGATGTTTAAGATAATAATTAGGGCTGGAATTGTTTGATTGCAATATTTCAGCAGGAGTTGGAAAACTCTGAGATTATTTGACAGTAATTGTCAAATTCCCAGGTGTCTTTACTGCAGAAAAATTCCACCCCAGCTGTGTAGATAGCCCATATACCTCAATGATACAGCTCATCAACAACTGTCCCAAAGCAAATTTAAAGCTGCACATTTTATACCTTCAGAATGACTGCAGGCAGTATTTTATTACAGAATGAAATTAGCTTTCTTCCGGAGCTGTGCAGCTGTGGTGTGTCCAAGTGCCTTCATCTGAGGAGCTCCAGAACCAACAGATTAGGTCCTGCAGTGAAAAAGAAAACCAGCCGCCCACTTTTCTTTGTAGAACAGGATACTTACTCCTCACTGTGAAATCAGGGCTCAAAGGAGAGTGAAAAATTTAACAGCTGCTTTTAGTTTCTCATGAGAAGGCTCACATGTTTCCATAACACTTATGTTCTTTGTCTTTAGGCAGCAAGAAATCTGACTGCTTGAAAATACTCTCATTCCTTCCACTTGCCTGGATATTATTCCCTGGGCCAGGGTGATGACTGTTTCCATGACTGCTTATCCTCAGCTATGACTGTAGATGAGTAGGTGAGGGCAGACTTGTTTTCACAAGCAACTTTGTTCTGGAGGCTACATGACAAAAGCATGAAGAAAACCCCCTTGAAATGAGCCATAAAACATATTTTTACTATGCTGGCACTGGATGCATGGCCAATGCACTTACAGTAAGGAAAGAGTTTTGAATGTTACCTTCTGGGACAAAAGCAGGTGGTGTAGCTGACCTGATCCTTCTTGGGAATGGAGAGTCTTTAAGGAGCAGTGCTCTGGTGCCACATCTTTCTTCAGACCCTTGGACTGGAAGCTTGGCACTGCCAGATGACATAGGCAAAGAAGTGCTTCTGACCTTCTATGTAGTGTAGTATTTTCTTAATAAGCTTTAAGAGCCCCTCATCAACTATATTCAGTAGGGTTTTGAAAGTGAAGGGGTTTTTATGTCTGTCACTAAGAATAAAGGAACTTAATAGATAGAATAGTATAAATAGTGTTGAAAATGTGAGAATGCTCTTCCACTTCCTCAACATTGCATCAGATCTCCTTCCGATAATGGATGTCAGCAACATATTTTCTTTCAGCCCCAAATAATAGTAATTCTTTTCCTGTAATTTCCCTTCAGTGATTCTGTTTTTTCCTTTCCCTCTCCTTTTTTATGTACCTGTGTTATCACCAAGTAATCCTCAGATTCTGTAGAATCTGCCAGTGCTTCTGAGAACCTCCATTCTTGACATGTGGGACCTCACTGAACCACAGCTGAAGTTTCTCCTCACTGAACAGCTACTTCAGTGTTCATTGCTTTGTTGAGAAGAAAGGAAGTTCTGTAATCATCTGGAATAAATTTAATTTTGTTCAAGAGAAGCACTTACACATCTTTCTCATTCAGAAACTTGTGGTACCTTTGGCCACAGTGTTTGTTTGCCTAAGGGAACACAGATATATTTCTTTCTCCTTTCTTTTGATGATTCTGACAAAAATACTGCTTCCTTGAGGGTGAGGGACATTTTGCTTTATCTGTTACTGTCAGATGAGTAGTTTAAGAAAATGGATTTTGTCTTCTGTTTTGATAAATCTAAGGTTTGTTGCTGTCCTAATCCTTTATGGAAATGATTCTCATATTTTTTGTGTTCATCATGGAAAGAAGTGTTTGAAACATGTAACTTGAAACCGATGGTTCTGTCACTTCAGAAAAGCAGTTTCTTTAGGTGAGACATTCCCAATGAAGAAGTCTAAAGACAGGGATGGGAGCCTTGAATTTGACCTGTTATGTAATGGAGAGTTAGTCAAAGGAGTGTAAACTAAGAGGAGATGTGACTGTGGCTGCTGAGCAACTGCTGTGCTGCCTTTTAGCCTGGAGGGAGCCTTTCCAGGGTTTAAAACTATAGTGTGTTCACGTATGTGCTCTGTTGCAGTCAAAGCTGTGAGGCCTAAAGATGAAAGAGTTTGTGGTCATTGTGGTGAAGTCCAGCTGTGACAGGAATGGAACCCTGTTTTGTCCTTCTGAGTGTTTGGGGAGAATGATAAATTCAGATGAATACCAAAAGAGGTAGCCTTATGGTCTGTAGAGAGATTACATGTGACATGGGTGATAGTTGAAAGGTGTTGGGGTTTTTTAACAATTCTTCTTCACTAGCAAAACCTTAGGGTTGCTAGGGTTCAGTCAGCTATCTAGTATCCTCTAGATATCTTATGTCTTGGATACCTGGGAAATAGTGCTCTTATACATGATAGCAGAGAGGGATATTAGCAGTACATAAGCTGTTATATTTATTTTTTCCCCCTATAGTTTTGGATGGAGGAAAAGCCAGGAACATTTTATGATTTTCTGAAAAGAGCTGTGAAACCAGCTCAGCACACAGCCCATAACCCCTGCAAGGTGTTTATGGCTGTAACATCACCAGCTGGGAGGAATCCCCCTTGTTGGCAGTTCCTACATAGACTTGGAAGCAATTCCTGTCAAGTGTCTTATTTGGCTTTCTCAGAAATTGGGAATTTTCAGATGGTGAGTAAAAAGGGGAGCTGAATAAATGGATAACCAAATATGCTTTAAAGTTGACCCTTCTCTAAAGATTTTTAAGAGGGAATATGACATAACTGAAAAACAAGAGAAACTTAACTTTACCCTTACCTTACAAACGCGGATTGTTAGGAACAGCTTTGCAATGTGTTGCTATTGAATAGTCTTACTTTTAACCTTCATGAATGGGACTGGGTGTTTTTGACTGGTTGCTGTTGCTTCATTTGTCTTTGTAATAGAAATCCCTGTCGAAGAAACTGCTTCTTTTGGCAGCCAAGAAAAAAAATCCAAAAGTGTACAGATAGTGAAACCTCTGTACTGACAGTGGGTTCCTTTTTGGTTGGTGCTGATACACATCAACAGGAGTTTGTCCTGTCAGAGGAGAGAAAGGTTTTCATTTTGCCAAGGCTGTTAGTTTGAGCCTTTTATGGGAACCAAATGTATATTAAGGACATTCCTGAGAGTTTCCCACAAAATTCATAAAGTCTCATTACACTTGTTTACATTAAAATGTGCAAGTGCAGTTGTTCACATGATAATTATCTGGTCATACACAAAATGACTGCTGTGTGACCTTTCAAATTTGATAAAAGTAGTATGTAATTGTGGACAGGTTAACCCAATAGACAAAATAATAATAGTTACTTTACTGAGTGACTAAAGCCCTAAAAAGAGTGAAAGGAGATCTGTTTAACTATTATACAGCCAAAGAAAATAGGGACCAAGACCTCAACAGTAGTGGAGATTTATGGGAGTCTGATGTTCAGTGAAACAAAGGGCTTATATAAACTATGTACTAGCTTAAAATTAATTCATTTGTGATTTTGCATCTCTATTGTAACTGCATTTATGTTAAGCATGGTAATGTGAGACAGCTGCTACAGCTTCATATAGAGGTGAAGTTCACATGATGAGCTGTTTCTGCATGCAGCAGAGAGGATCTAGTACTAGTCATACTTTAAAGTGTTGTAGAATAATGCTGTTTCACCTCAGAACTTTGTCTTGGCACTAAGCAAGCAGGTTTTTCTGATTTTCACTGGTTCAAAGTTCAAAACTGTAGATACTTGTTATCTGCAAAGCAGCAGACTTTCCTAGCTGATGTTGGTAACACATGTGAGGATGAGAAGCTTTTAAAGATTGTCAGTGTGTCCGTCAATGAGCAGTAGGTTCATGGATGAAGCCAGATGATCTTTGGGGTTAGCATCAGTAGTGCTAATTCCTCAAAGAATGGAGAGGAGCTGCATGTAAAGGAAAGCAGAGAGGCATGCTGGAAAACACCACAGGATTTGTTTGCTACAGGCTGTGATTTTCTACAATTGGTCTTTCAAGTTATGTCATCTACTGTCATGTAAT
>JAWWLZ010000139.1:29647147-29669585 GCA_035041345.1 Poliocrania exsul | reverse complement strand
ACCACAGGATTTGTTTGCTACAGGCTGTGATTTTCTACAATTGGTCTTTCAAGTTATGTCATCTACTGTCATGTAATTATTGATTTTTGAATTAATGAGTTTGATTTCAAGGTGAGGTCACTGTGACAGACACATTTATGAGCAGGTATTCCTGAGGATTCAATTCTTAAGGTCTCTACTAATCCTACTTGCTGGAAGAGACTGTTTCACTGTATTTTGCAGCCAAAGACATTTCTCACTTCTGTCATGACATTATCCCTCTCAGTATTGACATACTCTTTGCTTTTACTGCTGGAAGTTTAGAAATAACTGTAGAATGGAGTTTTTACACATAATGCATGAATCATACAGCTTGTTTAACTCCTGAAATATATATTTTTTCCTTGTTGCATTCAATATTTGAGCACTGGTGGCCTGAGCTGTGGGCAGGGCTCTCTGTACCATCGTCATCCATAGCAGCAGTCACACCTGCCCACAGCTGCCTGGCAGAGGGCTCTCATGAAGCTGCAGCCCAAAAGACCTGATTGTTCCAGGCTTCCCATAATTTGTCTTTATCCCTGTGTTTAATTTGCCAAACATTATCAATATTTAGTAGTAATTTATTTTTATTGTCTTTGGGAAAGTTATTTCCAGGCACATGTCTCAGATGAGCACATGCAGTGTGACTTTGCTCACATTGTCTCACTGATACTGTTTGTCACTGGGTGATGTTATTCTCTATACTTGATGTAAAATGAGACTAAATAAAGGCAGGAATAGCCAAATTTCTTTGAATGCCAGGGTGATGATGATATAAAATTAACGGTCATTTTTCTGAAATTTCCCAGTCCATGGCCAGCATATTAAATAATAGTGGAATTCTTTGTAATAGGAAAGATTATGAAAGAAAGGCAAATATACCATGTCACAGTGTGCTTTGAATGTTATATTAAATATATATTTATTAATTCTATAATAAAAAATCATTCACAATTTCTTTTTCATTTGTGAGAAATTTTAGGTTAAGGGTTTTGACACACTGAAGATGTATTTCTGTAGTTAAAGGAGTCATTTAGACTGGAGGGAAACTAGACCAATAGTAGCTATTTTTTATCGGATTATGGATTAGATGTCAGGACAGAAAGGAGATACTTGCAGGGAGGAAAATAATGCTGAGAGACAGACATTTTTCTGCGTGCTGGCCTGCATAAAGGGCTTTTCTTTTGTCTGGAGCCCACAGGTGGTGGCAGTGGGGTTAGTTTCAAAATGCGTTGCAGTGTAGTCATGGTCAGTTCAAATCAGTCCGTTGGGATTTCATGCAGTAATAGAGAATACTGGCTGTGCTGGGAAATTGATTTTGACATACATTTTACAAATACCTTTGCATGCTACTATGATAGTGTTATTAAAATCCTGAATTTTTTGTGATGCAGAACAGTGGGAATTCACACCAAAGTCACCGTGGTTTTTTTCGTCTTTATTATTGAATATATGATTTTGTTTTGTCATTTTTGTCTCTGTAGTATAATTTGATATGAATTTTATAGTGGAATTTTATAACTTCTTTCCTTTTCTTATAATTGAATGAAAACTTCCCCACCTAACTGCATTTCTTTCATATCCCATGTCATGGTTTTACCAAGTGTTTTTTACTTTTTTTTCTTCAGCCTTTTTTTACTGTCCTTTAGGTGGTCTCAGCCTATTTTTCCTTTTGTCTTCTTGTATGTTATGTACGTTAAAATATATTGGCATGTGGCCATACGTTTACAAAATTAATTCAAATTTTAATTTGCTCTTGCAATTTTATGTTTGCTGTGTGTGAAGCTGCACACCTTCCAGGAAAAGCTGTGGCACCCAAGGGCAATGAATAATGCTGGCATCAGTATCTGTACAGGACACCACTTTTTTTCGCCTTCGGGTGGGCTGAGGTGGAGGAACCACAGTGACTTCAGAAAAAGCATTGTTTGACTCTGAAATTATCTTGTAGTTTTCTATGAATGGCTGAATTACTGTAATTTGGTGAAAGTGGATCTTCAAGGAATCAGAAAATAAATACTTTTGTATTGTGGGCTGTGAAAAGCCAGGTGCTGTAGCCAGTATGGTATTATAATTGAAGGCAGATTTAGCACAAAGGCTGTACCATTTGCTGTGTATCTGTTGCTTTCTCTGAAGGCTGAAGACCTGGATTTCTCTGATCATCCTATTTTCCTGGGGGTTTGTGCTGAGTTTCCACTTTGCTCCTTTTCTGCTTTTATAATGAAATTGCATAGCACTGTGTTTTGTAGTGCTCACTCCATGAGTTAATATTCTCATAGCTTGTATTCATTATCACTACTCATAATAATTCAAGTCTGGGTCTGTTCTGCAATGTATGACTGAGCAGCTCCTGATTTTGATGTATTCCTTACCTTCTTAAAGCAGCGCCTGTGAAAGATGTCTCTAAGACTATAGTGGAAGTGAAGTAAGTACTTCTTTTCTGTAAAGACTGTAAATTGCCACAGGATTTAGTAGAGGAACAGTTTGCAGTTCCAGCTTTTTGAACTGCCATGTAGAATAGCCTTTTGTAATTGTATAGGAAATCATATAAGAGGTTAGAAAATAACTTGAAGAGGAAAAACTTATTTTGGTTGCATTCTCATTTTATTTTCATTCCAGATTTTATTCTGAAAAGAAAACTTTTTTTTAACTACTCTTTAGCCAAATCTTTACAGCCTAAGTTAGTGTGACATGTGTGCCTTTATACTCCTGTGACACCGGAGGTGTGGGAACCATTGGTGATCCAGAAATGCTACTGTTACTGTTAAGATGAGACAACTGAGCCCTCTCACCTTTATCTCTAATTAGAGGAAGAAAGGTAAATTCAGTTTATTACAGATCAGATGAACTGGCTCTCAGTGCCTGCCTGTGCTATTATCCATTCTCACTGCAATAGCACATGGTATGTGGCACTCCAGAAGATTTAAAATTGATGGAGTTTTCATGAGTGACTGTGCATTCAGCACACTAAGTGTTGTCACAGGGAGTTATGCAGTCAGTGTTGTGAACTTGTGCTCTTTAACTGGTGTGGCCAACCCTGAAGAAGCAGACTGAATCCTGCAGTGGAGGAATGGGTAAAGAGAAGGAAATGAGACTGATGTTGGCATTGGATAAGTGACAGAAGAACCAGAAGGTGATGTGAAGGGTCTTTGGATAAAGTTATATTTAACTAATGAGTCTATCTCCTTTGACTTTACAAGAGACTGCTAAAATACTTTGCAGGAACAGGGACAGTGAATTTCCACTGGCTGTAATTGTGTGTTCCTAGCAGAACTAGGCAAAAGACACTTCCTTGCCTTAATTACTCAGTTTGGATTCCATATTACAAAGTATAGAAGTAATAGTGCATGTGTGAAACAGTATATTTATTTGCCTGATATTTTCTCCTGATAATTACAATCTTTTGTGAGTAAAGAATACTACAGTTTCTATGAACAGTTTTCAGATACAGAAAAACCATTTTCAATTGCTATTAGTGAGAGAAAATAAATGTAAATCTTATGTTCCCTCTTACAGTGCCTTTAGAAATTGCCTCTCTGGCTGATGGAGAACAAATAGTAATTTCAATAAATGTTTTGCCCGTAATCAGAATGCAACCCATAATTTTTCTTGTTTATTTTTTCTATAAATCTCTTTATTTTGCTTACAAATATTTTTGAGCATATTGCACAGCCAACAGATAGATTTTCTAATCAAGTACTTGGCGAGCATCCTCTGCTGTGTGGCAATCCTGTTTGACTCAGCTGCTGTCAATAAGCAGTGTCTTTCTTCAGTGTAGGCTATTTATGAATGTGTGTTAAGGGCAAAGTAGCTCTACCGAGAATTATTAGACATCTCACTGTTCATAAGCTTCAGCTGCTACTGTTATGGTCACTGTTCAATTATTTCTAGATGTACTTCCAATCCATTCTACATTCGATTCAAAACACGCTCATTTTATATCTCCCCACACCTGTGGTCCTGGTGCATGTGATGTGCGCGACATCACCAGATGTGCTGTTAGGCTGGGCTGCTGGAGCATGAGGTTACAGATGTGAAAGCAGCTCAAATGACAGAATTGTGAATTTTAATGGAGCACTGAGCATGGTGGCTATGTGGAGATCATGTTTCTGTTTCCTGTCACAAAAACTGCCTGTGCAAAATATAGCACTTGACCACTGAAGTGCACAGGCTTTCTCCATTCTCTGAGTGTGCATGTGTTGAACTGATGGGCCAGATGGACTACACTTACTTTGCGGTACCGTAGTTGGTTTCCCACCGAGCCCCATCACTCTCAGCATAATTAATTCTTTCATAGATTTCTAAAGTGTATTTTTTGACACCCTGTAGGAAGAATCACATTTAAAAATGTTTTCCTGCCCTTTTGTTTGTTGGTTTGGTTTTTTGTTTGGGTTTTTAAAATGAAGATTGTTCTCTTTTTTTTCATTCTTGGCTTTCAGGTCTTTTTCTAAAATAATTCTTTGATTGTAGCACATGTGTATGTTCATGGTGGTTTGTTTGGGGTCTTTTTTTTTCCTATGGAATAGACTTATAAAAAATGTCAAGTTTTAATTTTAAGTTTTCACTTAAGACACTGGGTATCCTCCAACTGCATGTCGCCTTCCCCCATTACTCTTCTGCCAGAGTAAATTTGAGCTGCACAGGTGCCATGCTTGCTTTAGGTTACATGTGTTGATCTGTTATTCCCTAATGTCAATTAGTGTTCTTTAGCCTTTCTATAAGTTGATTTCCATCCTGTTCCATGCACCATTACTGCATCCCAACTTTCAATCAGCACAGTGACAGCTTCCAGCATTGCAGTAAATGGTGGGTTTCCAAGTTTGAAACATCTGCAAATTTAGTGAGTTCTGTATGGTGAAGTGACTCTAAATGTCCGAAGTTGTTGTGGAAGTAAACCACAGTGGTGTCTGTTGATGCCAGATCCAGTGATGATAAAGATGTGAAGAAGGCAGACCAACTAACTCCATCTTCCTTCTTGATGGAGGACTCTGGAACATTGGTTGAGGTCACTCCTTTGAGAGATCACTTCATGCTTTTCCAACTTTCATGAGTAAGTGATCATTAGCAGCAATTAGTTGATAGTCATTACCAGTGTTCCTACAGGCTCAAGAGACTTTACTGCAATTCCTGTGGACAGAAGCATGGTTGGACATCAAGAACTAGTAAATCATCATCCACAGAGAAAGATCTTTCCTGGCTCTGCTCCATCACTTTCTAGGACAATAGTGCTGTGTGATGAGGCTCTGCAGATACAATAGCCCAACTTCTCAGTGCAGGCTGTGATGAATATCAAATGTTTCACACTTCAGATATGGGAAATACAAAAGGAAGACCGGTCTTGTTTATCTTGGCCAGAAAAGGAACAAAGGGACAGTAAGTAGAGGAGTTATGAAATACTGTATAGTTCAGGGTAGATATTAGGAGCTTTTCACTCTTATCTGACAACATAAAATACTTCATTAAATTGAAAAGGCATAAATTAAAAAACAATGAGATAACATTCTTCTTGTGAAGAAAATTTGTAGCCATGACTTGTCTTGGCAAGGAGTCTAGATCCTCGGAGAAAGGTTGGACATTTATACACGTAACACAAGTAAAGACAGTTCATTCAGAAAAGTTTAAAGAAAGAATAAAGCCTTGACCTTAGCCTATTCAACTATTATGTTGAAGCCTTCATGGCAGAACAAAAGAAAGGAGAGAGGAAGAGTGGAGTTTTGTTAACTGTGGGGTCCTTGCATTGTACTTTTCAGACTCTGGGCCTGGCCATTGTCCAGTAATGAGGTCCTGCACTAAAGACTCAGTTGTTTTACTCCAGTCTGGGAGTTTTATATCTTTATAACATTTCCTCAAAAGCTACAGTTTCACTTGGGAAGGAAGAGGGGGAAAAATGAGGTTAAAATGTGTCGAGACCAACTAGGAAACAAGCTCTGATTCTGTGTAGTGGAGGGAGATCTTGAGGATAAAATATGCTGGCTTATTTACAAGAAAAGTGAAAACCAGTGGTACTAAATGGAAAGAGCACACGTGGTAGCCCAGATATCCTCATCTCTCTACTGTGTTCTCTCTAGTGTCTCTTGTGTGGATGAAATATAATAGCTCTGTTGTGAAATTTTAGCTGCTGTGATTCCCATTTGTGTTGTTTAACAGGAGCCAGGGCTTAGTAAGAAACTATTTAAACAGTTAAATGAAAAGGCTCTTGCTGTGTGTCTGCTGTATAGCTGCAAGTGAGGAGGAACTGCCACTCTCTGAGGAGGTATGGGAAAGGATGGGATCAGGGCTAGGGGTGAAATGACATGGCAGAGGTTGGGAAAAACACATCAGTTTTTGGCCATATGGTGAAAAGCTCCAATAAAGGCAGCTGAGATCAACATCATGGACAGGTACCAATAGTATGCATGAGAGATGGAAGCAATTGAGAGCGGAATCTCATTATTCAGCAGTTTGCTATTCTAATGTGCCTTTTTAGTTTCTCCAGAAAATGGAGGAACATTACAAAACAATGAAAATTAAAGGGCTGCAAATTTAGCACATAGATGTGACAAAACTGCAGGGATCCTTTTGGTTTTATAAGAATATCTGGTCTGCTTATAGTTTAAATACCATACTACATATGCTCTCATCCATTAGTTTGAGGGAAAAAAGTAATGAGGAATTAGGGAATAGATCATCTAAGAGTAGCACATGTGATAAAGTGATTTAGTATTAGAGACATACTGTCTGAATATTCAGGGAGGCCTCAAGCCTCTCTAAACATATGGATATACAAATTCTGTATACACGATGTTGGGCATACACTTCTTTTTGGAGTTTCTATGTTTTTAATTTTTATTTCTGCAGTGCAGATACTGAAGAATTCCTCTACTTGACAGCATCATCTTGTTCTTCTGATTGCTGAAGCTGAAATTCATTCCAGTTAACCGTTTTGATCACTGAAGGGGCTATATCCAAAATGTTCAGAACCAGTTCCCAGAACAGAGTATTTCCTTTTCCTAAGAGAAAACAAAAGCCTTTGGAGAACTCTGGAGCTGAGCAAATGGACGTAGCCATCTGATTTTCATTATCTCCCACTTCAAAGCAGCTGCCTTATTCTAATTTGAAAGCAGCACAGGAACAGTATTGGACTCCAGTGTCCTGTTTGTATGAGAATTCCTTATCAGAAAAAATGGGATGCTTCTGTCTGTATCACTGATGTGGCCAGTTTATACCCTGTCAGTCCCTCTTGTTTCCTCCCCAGAACTTAATCCATCTGTTACTTTTGCTAATTAAAAATTGCTGCTGGTACACAGTGTGCTTTCTTTAAATGTTACTCTATAAAACTTAGCCACATTCTGTGCTTATAGATGTGCATGAGCTATTTCCTCATACAATGTTCCTTTTGTTATTGAGTGTATTTTGCAAAGGCTTAGGGTTCATCAGGTGTTGGATCATGCTATTTAAAGGCTCTCAACTCATGCAGCGAAAGGTATTGGTGATTAAAGTAACTGGGGTTTGTAATGTGGTGGGATCCACTTGTGCTGCAGGTTCATTTCTTTCTCCTTGGCTCTGGACTGTTCTGGCCTGGAAGCTTTTGTAACTTGGCATTTCTGTGGAGTGTATAGCTCAGGAGGGCAGTCTGCTCCTGAGTCCCCATCTGATGGAGATGTGTCTGTCACATTGACAAATGAAACATTTGTCACACAATGCACGGTCTGGCTGTGTATCCTGACTCATGTGCATGTAACATGCTGGTCTCATGGCTGTCATGTCATTGGGTTTGTGCACAAGAGATTGTATGAACAGAGGCTGATCGTAGGAGAAGAAAGGGCTGTGCATCTCATGGTTTCATTCAGACTTTTAACCTGGTCTGAAAAGAGGATAGAAGTACCTCTGGCCCCCCAGTTCTGAGGTGGTATAGTGAATGACACAGATGTTACTGCATTCGTTTGAAGATCTGTAGCTTGTGAAAGAGTGTGTGCACACAATTACTTTCATTATTGATGTCTATGGCTTAGTTGCATGATAATGTGTCTCAGGTACATTTTACTAGCCCTTCAGTGAATGGAGTTTTTGTGCTATGTTTGATGTAATTCTGATCAGGTTTTTTAGTTTGGAGTCAGGAAGTATTTTATAGTAAGCTAAGTTTTAGGTATTGAGAGTGTTTAAAAGCTCTGTCTTGTGTTAGAATGGTGATGTCTTTGTGATGCTTCTGCATAACATTGCTAAAACATCATGGATCGTGGGTAGTATCTTTAACTTTTTGGGAGGGGCTCTGCCAGCTCCACATATTCAAAGCTAGGCCATCTGAATTGTATTTATAAAATATACAGCTAACTTAAATTGAAGAACTTGCTGGTTTAATTACATTTACTGTGCACTCAGTGGGTTTTGTATTTCAGACCAAATACATTACTAAAGGATTCTTTTTTGTTAGATATTATCCCAGATTTTGCTTCACGTCATACAATTGAGGTTAAGATTTGCATATTCTGTAATTTTTGTTCTTTCTGATGATTGCTTGTTGTTGCACTTTGCACACTTCTAACCCCTAATTCTGTGAGTGTGAGGCTTGTGTAAAGCAAAATAGCTGGAAATGTAGACATACAGAGTTGGAGAGAGAGGAAACAAAATTGGTGTATGTATGAAACATTGATTTAGAAGGAGGGAGGTGGAAAATGTCTCTATACTTTGTGTCAGTCTTCATTTCTGCACCAATTATTAGGATGTATATATCTCCCTTGCTAATTTTTAATCTACAGTAAAGAAAACATGAAAATGCTTTTTCTCAAGTGCTATGAATACAGTATTCAAGCTGTGAGTCTGGCCATGTTTTAAATTTTCCATAAAGGCAGAAATTAACTAAGAGAGCCCTCATCTGCTTACTTCCAAATATAAATTGGCTATGATTTATAAGACTCTAGTTACACAAAATATATGCTTTCCTTAGGAGAGAGTTTATTTTTTCTTTTTAACACTGAGGGACAGAACTTTTATAGGGAAAAACTGAAAGTAGTGCAGGCCTTATTTCTGAGAGCCAAGCTAGAAGATGCTATTAATAATGTTATTTTGCACATAAGCACATTAACAGATAAAAGGAGGCAGAGCAGAAGGGGCCAGCTTTCTGAAGAGATTCTGGAAGGCATTTTGTATTTGCTCATATTTGGCAGTCTGTTAAAATGAGCATTTGGATTCAGAATGTTAGACATGCAAAATGATAAAAGCCTTTGCTTGTGTGTCCTGCAAAGCCCATCTTGAAATATGCTCTTGAACATCACCATCCTGATCAAAACAAAGTGGAACAGATGGTGATGAGGATAATAATGATATTGCCATTTATCTGACCTACAGTAGTACCTGGTTTTTAATAGATGTAACAAAAATACTTGTTTTTCAAGGGTGTGTGGATGACTAGGTAAATTAAACAAATCTATTGCCACTTAGTTCGTTGACTTGGGTAGCAGTCTAAGGGATGTAAATGGTGAAAAAATGTATGGGCAGTAGTAAGTAATTATTCAGTACTAATTGAAGAAGTAAATTGAAACAGCAGGTCAAAAGCTGATGCCATGAGAAATGCAAAAGAATCTGTCTAACTTTGATCAACTTGCTTGTTCTGTTGCGGATTTTTTGTTGCTTTGTGTTTGGTTTTGTTTGTTTGGTTGTTTGATTTGGTTTATTTGAGGATTCCTTCCTGATTTATGGAAAGATGGTGAGCAGTCAACTTACTGCTCTAGCAAACACCGACATGAAATGCATTGAACAGCTAAAGCTGTAGTGCAGGTATGGGAGGGACTGGGCTCTGGGTTGTCCCTCTCTGACACCTTTTCTGGGCTGGAACAAAATGTGCATTTTCTAAAACAACCTTCTGCTAGGGCTCTTTGGACAGGTAATGATACCTTGAAGGGTTCTTCCCCAGTGGCAGCAGGCTGCCAGGTGGCCTCCCCCACTACCCCTTCCCCCATGTTAAACCACTGTATTTACCCAATGAGTGCAGCCATTTACAAGTGTATTTGTGAGTGGCAATTTAGGGAGCCCATGCAGTGTTTGCTTATTTAAAGGTACAATTAAGGAACTCCTATAAGTGATTTCTACCTTGGCTACCCATTGATACTCGCTAATGTGGCTCAAAAATGAACTAGGAAAAGAATTTTCCAATAGTCTGACTATATACAAATCAAGCTTCTTGGGTTTAATTGTTTTCTGTTTCTTTAAATGGAGCTCTACTATTAGTGATATATCCACAAATGGTTTTATTAGTTGAGCAAGGAATTTTGGTTGGAGCACTCTGGCTTGTGGGCAGAATTAGCAGGGTGGGCTGGTTTTGGGGCTTGGAAAATGTTTGCACAAATGTGTGTGTGTTTCAATTTAACCTGTCTTAAGTCCATGCCACTGCTGAAAGGGCTTTTAGGCTCTACCTGGGCTATACTTTCCTGCACTGTCCTGACATTTGCCCTGGGGTCAGCTGCATCAGGAACTGACTTGGCTGAAATCTAATGTTGCAGCAATAACGAGGTTTTTATGATGCACTTTTATTGGATCATCTCCTTGATCTGAGTCAAAATCCAGTTGCCCAGAACTGTGTTGAAAGGAAAGGGCAGCTGGCTTCAAGGTGGCTTTTCTGCTGATTCAGTTCTTTCTTTGTAGCATCCTCCTGCAATTTGTCTATCAGAGACATCAGTGTAGTCTAAAGATCTTTCTGTTGTTAGTGTTTTGTTTTAAGGTCACCCACCTACTCTGCATTCAGGATACGTAATTTGGTCATTTAGGCTCAGTTAAATAATACATCACATTACAGCTTCATAAATGTACTAATTATGTTGATGGGTCTAAGCAAAAAAAAAGAAGGAATTATTTTTTATTAATGCAGTAATACATGCTGCCAATGGAAGTTATATTATTTTTTTATTCATAATAAGGCATTCTAAACAAGATGTACCTTGAGTTGTTTTTTCTAAACCAACTTATTATATATAATTTTAAAATTAATCCTGTCACCAAAAGTTAAACATGCTCCAGTGCAAGGTCATTAAACTAACATATTCAGTACAAATATTTCTTTTTTTGTTTGGTAAATATTCTTGATTATTAAACCCAGGACTCCTTGCTTTGTGCAATTAGGACAGAATATGGAAAATTTTGTGCTCTTCTTTGCTTGGCAGAGGTACTCAGTCTTGGAGCTCTGTAGCCAGCTTACTAAAATTAATGAATAAAAATGGATTTGTACTTAAACTCTTAACAGTGCAGAGCCCTTGCTTTTTTAGCATGCTATAAAATCTAAAATTATAGCAGAGTATATGAGCAGCATTAATGAATGGATGGAGCTCTTTTCACTGAAAAGTAGAAGTCTTTGGTAAATAAGGCTTTAGTCCTGCAAATATTTGTTAGTTGCTGTGAATATTTGTTTTGCTTCCTCAGAAATATATCCTCTTTTCACTTCTTTCAGTTTACATATACAACAGAAATACATTATTTTCTATTTGGTTACATTTGCGCAATAAGAAGGAAAGTAATGTATACCAAATAGACTGATTGAGTAGATGGTCCTTTTAGCAGAGGTTTTTGGTGCTGGATTCCAAGCTTCCTGCTCCCAAAACACATTTTGTGGCCACTATCCTACTATGTAATTTGTAGGCATTAACAGCATTGCTGCTTGCTATGAATTCAGACGTTGACAACTGTATTTTGTAATGCTCCAGAATCCATCAGTGTGATAATAGTGCTAAGGTCGGCCTTCCAGGTTGGACCTGCCTCCCACACCTCTGGATCCTGGTCAGCATCAGTGGGATTTAGCTGCTTGTGCTGTTTTGCAGGAGGTGTGGCAGCAAAACTGAAGGTTTGCCGGGAAGAGTTTAACAGGATTAAATAGGAGTGAACTCAGGCTCTGGCTAGCATCAGAGAAGGATTTGCAGATTACAGTACAGACTGAAATGCCTAGTTTTTCCTGGATCTGGACTTGGCTTGCTGGATGATGTCTGGTGCTCAGAGTGAAAACGTGATGCTGTAATGTACTTAGGCTGTTTTCTCCTCCAGTGATTTTCATTTTTCTTGCTTTCTAAAGTCTAACTGAAAACAGTAAATCAAAGATCTGTCAATATTTTTTATTGGCACGTTTGTTCACAATCAGCAGTTATATACACAGAAGAGCCGAGAAGGCAGAAAGTGAGAATCTCGTAAATTCATCAAGTAAATTATGTTTCCTCTCATTTATTTGCTGTGGGGAAGGTGCATAATGTTATAACATGTTATAAAAAACCAGTGTATATTAAAGAAGATAAAATTCTGTGATCTTTTATGGGAGATTCATATGTGAAATGGAATTAGTTTCACCTTATTTTAAAATCATGTAGTTCATTGGGAATTTCTGTACAACTTGTGGGCCCCCCCCAAGCCAAAAAAAGGAACAAAACAGATAAGCACAAAATGCATTTGCTTAACCTTTTTGTAGTTGTTTGAAAGACCAAACCCAAAAGTCTTATCATAATTAAGAAATTTCTTGCTTGCTGTTACAGTCACTAGCACGTTCCACGTGCTGTTATTGAGCACAGAGGGTGTCCATCCTCTTTCTCTGCTTGCATTTAGGCTTCTGTATTTTCACTTTAAAGATTGTTGAGAATTAACTATTGAATGTTGCTGATGGAACTTGCTTCTTATTAGTGCCTATGGAGAACTGATGACAATTCCTGGAGTGACCGGGGGGGATTGGCATCAGCTGCAAGAGAGGTTAGCAAGGTCATATCTGTGTAGTGCTTATTATCAGTTGTTCAGCTGTGCTAGTGTCCATGCTATAGCAGATGAAAAGGATGCAGAAAGATTGATGTTAATCAAGTCTATTGACCTGACCAGTAGAGTGGATATATCTTGCCTCAGAGCCATGATGAAGACTAAGGATTTTACTATTCTTTCTGGATTTTTTGAGTCTATGGTACCTGTGGTGGTTGGCAAAATGAGCATCAGTGCCAGTTGAATGATCACCTTAAATTCCAGTTATTTGATTTGTTGCTTTCCAGATGCAGCCTAGTTTGAGAATGAGGAGTGGGGCCTTCTCTGATAATGCCAGTTGTTGTTCAAAAACTGACTGTTCAAGGACTGTTAAGTTCTGTTCTTGAAATCAAGGGTCATGCCTTTAAAACATCAGTAAGTATATCTGCAG
This sequence comes from Poliocrania exsul, assembly GCA_035041345.1. Lineage (NCBI taxonomy): Eukaryota > Metazoa > Chordata > Aves > Passeriformes > Thamnophilidae > Poliocrania > Poliocrania exsul. The sequence goes on along the minus strand of JAWWLZ010000139.1, from coordinate 29,656,447 downwards.
CTTTATTCCCATTTCTGTGTGTTAAACCTGCTGCACTAGGCAGATGAGGGTAATCATGGATTTTGGGGCAGATAGATAAAAATCCAAAGAAGTAATGTATTTATTACACTCTTCAGGTTTGGTGTCATCATTATTGTCCCTACTGCCTCAGCAGCTATGAGGTAAACATCATTGGTTTGTATTATGTGTGCTATTTTCTTGCTAACCAGGGTTATAACTGCAAGCACTAACTCGAAGACATCTGATAGTGTGTGACTGTGGCAGCTCATGTGCTAATCTCACAGTTACAGCCAAGAAGACATTGAAGAATGTCAACTGCCAGTAATTTCACTTGCCACTATTTCTACAGTCAATTTTACTGATAACATGCCACTAACTCAAGCTGCTCCTCTCTCCCCCAGTGGCCATGGACCTTGCATGAAGGTGTGGCATAGCAAATGCTTCCTCAGTACTGATAGTTTGCCATTCTGGTGGTATTTGGGTTGCCTACATGAGGAATTTCAGCACTTATCTGGTCAGGGTTCGGCATCAGGCATTGCTGTACTGTAGGGAACAGGTCTGCTGTCCTTCAGTGTGCTAATTGTAAGGATACTGGATTTTGTGCTGGTGATGTCTGTAGAACAGGACTATGCTTCAGCAACCTAACTCTATCATTGTACCTTTTCCTTTCAGTTTCCTGGTAGTTTCCTCATTTTTTGGTAGTTTGGAGGTATTTTTTCCTCTTTTGTGTATCTTGTCCTGTCTTACAAGTTGATGATGAATATTTTGGAGTATGAAATCATGGAATCTTTAAGAGTGGAAAAGGCCTCCAAAATTACCAAGTGTATGCTTTGACTGACCATCACCATATCAACTAAACTAGAGCACAAAGTGCCACATCTAGTCTTTTTTTTTTTTTTACGTTTCCAGAGATGGTGATTCCACCACTTCCCTGGGCAGCCTGTTTCAATGCTTAACTGCCCTTTCAGTGACAAAGTTCTTCCTGATACCCAAACTTTACCTCCCCTGTCACATCTTGAGGCTATGTCCTTCATCCTGTTGCTAGTTGCCTGGGAGAAGAGGCCTACCCATATATGGCTACAACCTCCTTTCATGTTGTTGGTAGAGAGTGATAAGGTCTTCCCTGAGCCACCTCCTCTCCAGACTAAACAATCCCAGCTCCTTCAGCGGCTCCTAATATGACTTACTCTCTAGACCTTTCACCAGCTCCATTGCCCTTCTCTGCACGTGCTCCAGCACCTCAATGTCTGTCTTGTAATGAGGGGCCCAGAACTGGACACAGCACTTGAGGTGTGGCCTCACCAGTGCCTGAGTACAGAGGGACAAGCGCTGCCCTTGTCCTGCTGACCTCACCATTTGATACAAACCAGGATGTCATTGGCCTTCTTGCCCACCTGGACACATTGCTGGCTCATGTTCATCCAGCAGTGCTGTTGACCAGCACCCCCAAGTCCTTTTCCACCTGGCAGCTTTTCAATCACCTTTTCCCCAGCCTGCAGCACTGCATGGGGTCGTTTGACCAAAGTGCAGGACCTGGCACTTCACCTTACTGAACCTCATACAATTGGCCTCAACCCGTCAATACAGTCTGTCCAGATCCCTCTAAAGAGCATTCCTGCCCTCCAGCATATCAACGCTCCTGCCCAACTTGGTGTCACCCGCAAACTGGCTGAGGATGCACCCAATGCACTTGTCCAAATCCTGAATAGAGATATTAAACAGGTCTGGCCCCAACTGGGTGCAGCATCATTGACCACCATTCTCTGGGCCCAGCCATCCAGCCAGTTTTTAACACAGGGAAGAGTTCACCTGTCCAAGCTCTGGGCTGCCAGCTTTTCCAGGAGTATGTGGTGGGAGATGGTGTCCAAAGGCTTTGCTCAAGTCCCACTAGACTACACCCACCTTCTTTTCCCTCATCCTTGATGTGGGTCACCTGGTCATAAAGAGATTAGGCTGGTCAAGCAGAACTTGCCTTCCTAAATCTGGTCTTGCTGGGCCTGATCCCCTGGTTGTCTCGAGTAGTGGAGTATGCTTTTGTTTACCCAACATTCTGATTTTCTTTAGAACTGGCTACTGGCAATTAACTTGCCTTTCACAATATCAATACAACTGAAAGAATTAACGTACTTTTTATGTACAAAATAAAAATCTGTCTTACACTCTGGCATTAAGAGTCTCCCAAACAGATTCTATTAGCTACGAAAGCTACATCTTGGTTAGCTGAAATCAAATGGAGTAAACTTGTTAAAATATGTGGTATGGGAGCAATTTTTATGCCATGAAGAATTGATTTACTGTTTCTTAGTCTCATTTAATTGCTATCAGAGATGACCACAGCCATGAGTTATTTGGCTGAATGGCCTGCTCTTTCCCATTGTAGTCTACTTTTAGTCTGTCAATCTGAAAGCCATAAAAATTAATCCTGGTCACTCACATGTGAAATTTAGCTTTGCAAAGCAGTCAGCTTTAAGGTGGCATACTCTAAATCCTAAAAATGATTTTTATGTAGGTCCTGAATTTTTCACCTACAAGTAATAGGATTGTCTTTTCTGGTGTGGTTTTGTGGGCACAAGCATTTCTCCTATTTTGTGTATAACATAAAATATTTGCTCTGCTTTTTCAAATTATATTCAGTTTTTAGGAAATAATACTTACGAATATCCATAAAGAAAGCTAAATCTAGCTACAGGAACTTTATTTTAATCTGTTCAGGATAAAAAGGAGTGGAAATTAAAAAAAAAAAAAGGAAAGGAGAAAAGGAGGGGTACTTTTCAAGTGGCTTAGTGTTTAAATCAATCTGAACTTTAGGGGGTGATATAATCCTCTTTAATCTTGTTTACTATGAATTTATTAGTAACACTCTTTAATGCCAGTAAAATATGAGGACATTACTATGAGTTGTCATCATTCCACTGATGTGAATGGAACTAGAAAAAGATCTGCCAAATGTATGCTTTCTGTAAGCTCTGAAGTCTCTCCTTCCTCAGAACTAAAAAATATGTTTTTGTTCCCTTTTATATAAGTGTACTGCCAGCATCTTAGTTTTCTCTATGCAAGCCTGCACGTGTGTTACAGGATTAAAGTGTGCATCTAGATGAGGTTAATTACCCTTAATTTCACAGATTCTTTGATGTCATCACCTCTTTCCATATGCAAGAGGATTTCCATATGCAAGATTATTTCTGCACTTCCATCAATGCTGTATTTTCTTTATTTAACTTCTTACACCCTTTAGTATGTAAGAACATTCACACCATTTATTCTCCTCATGTACTATTCTGTCTGTCTGAACATCACATGGATGGATCAGGTTTTTGAAATGGTTCTCTATAATGTTTCTCTGGGTCCCCCTTTTTTCACCTCGTGAATGGATATCTGCAGTCTGACCATTTATTACTTTATTGGTAGTGTCAACAGGACAGAAGAAACTTTCTCTTTCTCTGTCAAATTTTCAGTCTAGACAGTGTACAAACAGGCCAAGGATGTAGGCTGCAGAAAACATGATTGATGGGAGAAGTCCAGCCAGAAGCTGTCAGTACCATGACTTTTGCTGGCTTTTGAGGATGTTTCCTGGGGGAATAATTTGTCCTGTACTTATTCCCCAATTTACACTCCTTAATAACTTGCATCTTCAACTTAATGTATTGAAAACCTGTTTAATGAAAGAAGGAGAAAGGTCCTGCAGGCATAACACTTCCTTTTCTTGCCCTTTATTTTCCTCCTACATCTCAATCTTGTATTAGTCTTGTCAGAGGTGCTATGTTTTTGATATTATCTTGCCTCCCGCTTCTCCAAGGCTCATAAATCCGTTCAACTCTATAACCTTCATGATCCTGCTAACATACAACACTCTTGATCAATCCACTGTGAAAATTCCTGCTGTGGCTTTCATTTCCTCCTGTAATTCACAGCTCTCAGGCAGTTAAATGCTGCAATCTTCAGTAGGATTGGCACTCATGCAGCTGCTGTCACAATTCAATGTGTTTTGGACAGTCACTATCCTGTATTTTAATTTCTAAAATCTTCAATAACTTGGTCTCTTAATTGTATCAGAACTTGGATTTGTTAAGATGTTTTTACTTGATTCCTCCTTCTAAGTCAACTTGCATTGACTTGATAATCTCAAGGTCTTTTTCAACCTGAACGATTCTATGATCAGAGTTAATTGCTTCCCTAACATCAGGTGTAGTGCCATTCAATGTCAGCTCCATCTGCCACAGTAAATTTTTCATTCATTTTTAATTCCAGGTTCTTTCCTCTTCAGATCAAAGGTTCCATGGTGAGTGATTTAAAAAAGGACTATTAAGTGGGTAGAAATTGAATGGCTGTGAGGGATTTGAACAGGAATAAAGATCATATTTTTCTGCGGAAATTGATGCCACTTAGTTCTGCTGCCTGAGAGATGATTATAGTAATTGAAGTTGATCACAATTAGACCTTCAAATTCATATTGCTTTGAAGTGAAGCATTTTTATTTAAATTCATCACTCCATTATGCATTTGCATGTGCTATTTGAAGTCTGAGAACTGCATAGTTTACAAGAAAGAAAATAAGTCACTGAACATAATGGGCAAAACTTCTAACAATACCTTCAAATTTTACCTGCAATTAATCACTCATGCTCAATTGCAGATAGAAATGTTAGCATTTACACATGGAACTGCATGCAGGCACTGGAAGACAGAACCTTTCAGTATTGTCACCCCTATTAGATTTCAGGCAAAAGAACTAATCTGAAATACTTTTCTTACAAGGGCCAAGTGAATTATTGTTCCATAGCATTAGAGTGGTAGAGTACCAAGAGCACACTAGATCTATGTTCTGTTCTTGTTTTTATGACAGGAATAACAAAGTACAAGGGTGGAGAAATATGCATGTTGTAGACTTGATTTACATACAGCTGTAAAGAATTTTTAGGGCCAATCTTTGTTTTGCTGCATGAGTATAAGTTTTGCCTTTAACTTCCCAGAACAAGTGGTTGGACCAAGTCAGGAGTGGCTGCACATTGTATCCTGTGCTGCAGCCATGGGGCACAAACTGCAGGCATGAAAGGGGCATGAAGGGATCCCAAAGGAGCTCTTTTTGCAGAACCAGAAACTCTGGTGTAATGGCCTATGGTATTGTGAGAAACTGTCTTGTGGGAGGAAAGATGCTTTGCAGTATGTGCTGCAGTCACAGTGATACTTCTGATATACAGCAAATCTTGAGCATTCCGTGGAGAAGTCTTATAAACAAACAAAAAACAAACCAGCACAAGCAAAACCAAATAATTGAAACAACACAATCTTCTGGGCTATCTGTCACTTTGAAATTCTGAGGCGTATAACTAATTTAGTGTAAGTTTTAGCTTTATAATTTGCCATAGCACTTTTTATGTGTTTTTTTTTTCCCTTTCTTCACTTCCATGCATTTCACCCTTCTCAGGCCATGTTTTGTTCATTTGATTTTAGTTCAGTCCCAGCTCAGTATCTTAGTGCCAAAACAATTCCTCTACGAGCAAAGAAGTGAGCTCGTGGTGAAGGCACTGACTTGTCTTCATGGCCACGCTTCTATCAGGAGGAGCAGCAGCCAAAGGCTGTGCTGGGTCCCAAGGCCAAATGACCTGGCACCGCTTGTGTCCATGCAACTAAATTAATTTACAACCCCAAAACAGGATGATCTAATCCAAACTTATTGCTAGGAATACTCCCTGGCCAGGTCTGGTTTTTTTTGAAACTTTGCCTAAAATTGTGCCAGATGTTTTTCTGTACAGGCAGTCTCGTGCAGACCTCTTGGCCCTGTGTTTGATGGCTGTGGATCTCACATTATGAACCTGTGTCAGGTGCAGGCAATGGCTAACAAAGGTCTTCTCTGTGAACTCCCACCAATTCTACCTCTTGGAATTTGTGATACTAAAATCTCCAAAGCTCTGTTTAAGTCTTCAGACATTGTGCTTGTATAGACAGCCTGATTGGAAAAAACACATAATTTATCATTTTCAAAGAATGAGTAGGAAACTAAACCAATTGAGAAGGAAGAATTCTTTACATATCTCAAATAAAGACAAATTGGGGAACTGAAAATACTAGCTTTCTTAATGTATACTTACTTCTATAAATTATTTTCTACCTAAATGTTTCTAAGTTTAAGTCAACGTTTTCACAATGGAACGCGCCCGAGAAGAGCCAAACTCTGCACAAAACACGTGTTGTCAGAGATCTTAGGGCAATAAAATTGAAGGGGCAGTGTACAAAACTATTCTGTTTATCAAACATGTTTTAAATTGATCCAGCTACAATCCAAAAAGCATGAGTACGACCAGGCCTCTTTCAAATGAAAACTGAATTAAGCTTTGGGGAGTCTTTTATGAAATACATTAGGTAAGGATGTCCTGCAGCACTTTTCTTATCTACACGTGACATATTTTTCTAAGATCTACGTCCACTAGTGAAAATAACATGAAGGGAAAGTAGTTAAGGTATAGCCCACTGACATGGCTTAATGAACATGGCTTTTGCAGTCTTGGGAAGCTCACTTGATTGAGAAAATTATGGGCAGATACACAAGTAATGTTGAAGGCAGGTGGACAGGTCTAATGGAACTTATATGCTAATTGCCATAATTACACTGTCATTACCTGAGCCATTTTACAAATTGCTAGCAGAGCGTGTTTGTATTTTTTGTGTATATGCACATTTGCTCTTATACTACAAACAGGAACAGTTTCACTGGCTTAATTTTTATCTCTGTTATCTCCCTGCAGGTCAAAGCAACAGATGCAGATGCTGACCAGTTTGGTGAAATTGAGTATTCTCTTTATGATGGATTTAATTTTTATGAAAAATCTAAAGCCTTCCAGATTGACCCACGTACTGGTCAGATCTGTGTGTCTCAAGACATTGACAGAGAAGGAGATCCAACCACTTATGATCTCTTAGTAAAAGCTACTGATGGGGTGAGTTTCACTTTTCAATACTGCCAGATTTGTGAATGCACTTGGAATTTGGGATGTACTGTATACTTTTAAAGGAGAATGTAATAAGTATGTAAAAATTGCATGAATTTGAGTAAAATGTCTTATCCTTAGAAAAAGCAGAAAATGATACATCATGAACTATAAATTTTGACCCAAATTAATAAAGTTGGCTGTGAAATCCCCAATCACTTTTAAACAAGATTTGTAGAATGTTTCTAGGTTGTGTTAGTTCCTGCTGGTTTTCATCTTCCTCTTACAACCAGTGGACTCCAGGTTACTTCTGCTCCCTGCTTTCATGATGACTGCAGCAGTAATAAATCGGTAACTTGTGCTAGAACTGCATGGCTGCAGTGACAGTGATTTTCCTGGATAAATTCCTTGTCCTTTCTAGCTGGGTACAACCTCCCAGCAGCAGCATGTCTGAAAGTTTTCCCTCGTGACAAGATCTGGTGCTTGGAAGTGGATATTTGTGGTACAGCAAGGGCAGGGTAGTGGTATGCACCTGAAATAATCCATTTCAAATCTCTATTGGGCAAGGAGGATGAGGAGACATTTTTTGTGGTGGGAACACATTGAGATGTTAGGGGTGGATGCCTTGTCAATCTGATGCCACTGAACAGAAAATTTTGATAGTGCAACTCCAGAAAAACGCTAAATAAAAATTATTAATTTCATTATTTTCACAACAAAATGCTCATTTTGTTATGCACGTATCCAAAGATGATTTCCAATGTGAGACCCAGCCCATACTTGTCTTAACCTTCTTCAGCTTTAGTAGCGAGTTGTGAAGAAGCTGAAGAGAACGGATACTGGGTAGCTTCAAATGTTAAAAGTAACCTGGGGCACTTTACAAAATGTTATTCAGGTTACATTTTGCAGTATAATTTGAGATGAAAAACGTTGAAATTCAATTAATTCAGGCTATGCAGTCTTAATTTCATACTTTGAATATTAAACTTGCATTTAAGATATTATAAGTGTATCTAGTAGAATTTTTTTATGAAATGTAATTTTGCTGGAAATAATGTATTTTTCATTAAATACCTGTGCTTTTTGTTATAGTACTCTGAAGAAACTTAACAAACTATGATATCCATGTTCATGAGTAGATGAATTTAAATAACTGCAGTTGATGGTTGGTATTAGTTATTGCATTTTAAAACTGTAGCTGTTGGGGATATATCTCTATTCTATTGAATTTGGATATGTGTGTAATAGTTAGGCAATTAATCTGTTGGGTTTTTTTTTAAATTTACCTGTCACAGTTCAGTGTTTATTTCAGAGGCTACAGAAATATTCTCTTTTATTAATATTGCCTTTAGCAGCATGCCTTTTCTTCCTCATAGATTTCTTTAGAGGAGAAACAATTACATAAATATATTTGTATGTTTCTTTTCTGATTCATCTTATTTGAATGTCTAATAACTTGGCCCTGCTTATTGCAGGAGAGTTGGACTGGATGATCTTTGAAGAGTCCCTTCCCACTCAAATGATTCTATAATTCTATGATTTTAATATAAGAATATAAGGGTGGGTAAAATTTTCGGTATACCTGAACTTGTGTTGAGTCACTATCCACCTTTACAGCAGAACGGATCTCCTGACATTGTGCTGCTGATTTTGATGGATTAAAGCTGTGAGGTTTGAGGTTGAAAGTAGAGGCTATGATCAGGGGAGGAATGTGTATAGAAAAAGAGAGGAAAAGTGAAAGGTCACTTGACAAAGTGGGGGAGAGAGATTAAAAGCAAAGAAAATAACACAGTTCATTAGCAATGATGAGGAAAAGGAAGTATTTTCCAGGTGTTGCTCAGTTTATCTTAGAGCAAAAGTATCAGTTTCTTCCACCTGTTCGTGGCTACTCCATTACATGGTTTTGGAGCTTGTCAGTTGTGTCTTTAATGCATTATGTAGAAAATGTAATGAGTGAACTTAAATTGCACACAAGAGCCCATAGAGAGGCAGATGGAAAACACCTTCTGTTAAACTGTTGTTAAATAAACACCCCATGAGAGCTTGTGGGAGCTCTCACTCTGAGAAAGCAAAGATGAAAAGAAGTACCCTTGTATCTTCAATAAGAAATGCTAGATCGTGGGTTTTTCTACTGCTGCATCATCATTGCAAAAGGTTCAGTGCACCATCAACAGGTGTACTGGTGACTCTTGCTGCCTTTCTGCATAGAAAGATACTTCGTTCTTTGTCCCTTGCTTTTTGGCAAACAACCCTGCTTACCCAATTTTCTTTGTCTTTTACACTGAGCAGTTGACATGGAGATAAACACTTGACACTCACAGGCAAAATTTCTGAAGAAGTTAAGCTTTTGAAATGATTGGAGACATGTCTCCAC